>OU795042.1:16472642-17721810 GCA_917208275.1 Patella pellucida | reverse complement strand
GGACTGAGTTAACTAAAAAATCGACTTTTCCCCCTTTTCGCCCTGTTTTAAAGCGAGCCCGTAGCCAGCTTTTAAAAATTTGGGGGGCTACAGAATTTTTTAGAGGGGCTGAGCTAAGAACACACCTAAGAAATAATTATTGTTAGCAAAACATTTGGGGGGCTAATTTGATTTTTAATGGCGGGCTTAGCCCCCCCCCCCCCCCCCCCCGTGGCTACGGACCCGGTTTTAAGCTGGATTATCGATACGCCCCGATCCAGCAAAATGTACAGACCCTGTTTCAGGAGCGAAATTCGGCCCATGAATCGATGACCATGAACCTTCAAGATGACCACGCCCGAACCCATTCCAGAGGAGTGATTGGCACAATTATCAGAGCAGATACTTCAACCAATCCCCCCCCCCCCCTCGCCCAGCAAAATGTACAGACCCTGTTTCAGAGCGAAATTCGGCCCATGAATCGATGACCATGAACCTTCAAGATGACCTACTGAGGTCATGCAGGAGAACAGGTCATGTCCATAGGTCAAAGTTTAGTGGGCGTGACCTCATCTGGGGCTCGCTAGCGGCAAAAAATCGAAATTAATTCCGGGGCCCCCACAGCGGATCAAGATGAAGACTTTTGATTGACGATTTTTTAAAAATGAAGAACAAATATTGTGTCGGTCTATCAGGTCACCGAGTTCTGATCCGATCTGACGACCTTGACGAACGCCCCCAATCTGGGTCCAGAGTGACCCACACGGTCAGCCCGGATCTATACCCACGACTCTTTATTAATTAGCCCTTAGGTGGCAAAAACCGAATTACTTCCGGGGGCCCTACCAGATCAAGGTCACGACTTTTGTTGGCGATTTTAAAAAATGAAGAACAAATGTGGGGTCGATCTATCGGGTCACCAAATTCAGGATCGATCGGAACACATTTTTTGGGCAATATCCCTGAGAAAGCCAATAGCCTTTTTTTTTTAGCGATGTGGGTCGGCGACCAAACATGGCTTATTACCGAACCTCGGCACCAAAAGTCACTTTTTTAAGTTGAGGCCTGAGCTACGTTTGCGGCCCTATATCTTGACCCCTATTGGCACAAATCTAGATGTTGTGGGCGAATCGATAGCCCGGACAACGCACTCTGTCCGTATTAAAACTTTGGGCCCCATTATCTAAAATCGGGCACGTGGCAGGATGGCAAACATGGTTTCCCAAAACGAGGGGCCATGTTTGCGGCCATATATCTCGGCCCCTATGAGTTCGAATCCAGATGTTATGGGCGGAATCGATAGCGCAGACGACTCCCTTCGTCGTATTAAAAGTTGGAACCCCTCTCTCCCATATCGGGCACGTGGCAGAGTGACAATCATGGCTTCTCGAATTTATGCACCCAAAACTCAAATTTTCTCTCAGCGGCTCAATTTTTGGACGATTTTTCTGAAAATTTAATACGAACTGTGCATTACCCACGCGCAGGTTGTATCAAATTTTTAGAAAGATTGTCCAAAAACGGAACATTATTTCGAATTTTAACCCACTTCCGGTGACCGCAGAAAAAATCCGAGATCCTGACGTGACGTGCAAGGGTCGATTTGGGGGGGGGGGTAACCGCAAGGACATCAACTTCCGGTTTGGTCAAATTCCCAAAGTTCGGGAGTTTGAAGTTGACCTTTTAAACTATATCGGGGAGGTCAGACTAGGTCATGACCTTGACCCACCAGGACGTCCCGGTCTACGGGCTTGTGGCTCGTGACCTTGACCTTGACCTCTCTGCCGAATCTCTGAAAGGTACCTAAATGTAATACAACCTGCGGGTGGTTGATGCGCAGGTTGTATTAAATTTTCAGACGAATGGAATAATAATTCAGCCGCTGAGACCCGATTTTGTATTCAGGGGCTCAATTTTTTTAGATTCGTCTCTATTAAACAAGCCTGCACGGGGTCATCGCGCAGGTAGTATTAAATTTTCAGTCGAATCGTAAAAAAAAAATGAGCCGCTGAGACAAAATCCGATTTTTGTATGCAAACTTAGGCCAAGATCCACATGGACGACCCGGTCAAATGCCTTATGGGTCGTGACCTTGACCTCTCTGCGGAATTTCTGGACGGTCCCTAAAGTTTTGGTAATTTTTCGACCTCAAGGTCAAATATCAGATCAACGGTCAAGGTCTCACATGAAAGGTCATTGATGTGTCCATCAAATGTCATGACCCTTTCCATACCACGTGGCCCTTAAAGGTCAAGGTCAAACGTCACTTCATGGGGCCGTTTCGCCTACTTCCGATCGCCGGACGTCCATTTTGAAATGACCCAGCGACTTGTCGGGGTGGAAATACCTATCCATTACCAAGCCTCGAAACCCGCCCGGGCACCCTTCGAGGCGTTTACAAACGGGGATGCGCGTACCTCGGTGAAACTTCGGTGAGATTAAAGGTGATTTGTTTTCTATGTCAGCCAGGGTCATGACCTTGACCAACTTGGACTGCCCGGTCAAAGTCCTTGTGGGTCGTGACCATGACCTCGACCGTGACCTCTCTGAAGAATTTCCGGACGGTACCTAAAGTTTTGGGGATTTTTCGACCTCCAGGTCAAATGTCAGATCAAAGGTCAATGTCTTATATAAAAGGTCATTGATGTGTCCATCAAAGTTCATGACCTTTGACATGCCACGTGGCCCTGGGATCGAAACATAGGCCCCGGAACACGCGTGTATGTAGTTCTTTGGATGACCTTGACCCTTTCATATGACCTTGGCCTTTTGATGTCATGCGGGTCATGACGGTAAGTCGACAGGTCAAGACCCGAGGGTTCTATCTTAATTAGTTTGGCCTCCAGGGGCCGAAAACCGCATAACCTCCGGCGCCCCTAGCGGGTCAAGGTCGCGACTTTTGACTGGAGATTTTAAAAAATGAAGAACAAATGGAGGTACGTTCTACCTGGACACGTACTTTTGGGCCGATCGGAGGACCTTTAGGGAGAAAAAGTCACTCAGAAAGTCAATTTGATGGTGAAAAATGACTGTGGGCAAAGGGGAGGTAACTCTTTCGCCCCTAGTGGATTCTGACGACCTTGAGGTCGCGGCCTTATAAACTAAATCGACCCCTGGGAGTCGCGTGGTGACCTTGGTTTGACCCTCAGAGGTCAAGGTCAAGGTCAAATCCACTTCGTGGTGCCATCTGACCCACTTCCGGTGGTCGCAGAGAAATATCAAGGGTACCACGCGACTCCCAGGGGATGATTTAGGGGGTTAGCCGCGAGAAAAAGTTCCGCAAAAGAGCTGATAATTTTTTAAAAAATGATAGCTTAAAAATGCACATGTGCCCCCATCCGAACCCCAAGCGACCGGAAATTCCGAATTTTTACATCGAGTCCTCGGTCGGGGCATCGGTCTGGATCACCACACCAATTTTCAGACCTCTACCACTTCCGGTGTCGATTTCCAAAAAATGCTACACCCCTGCAACTGTTTTTTCTGGGTTAAATATCCGGAAAAGGGACCTACACCCTAGAATCGGACACTACGAATGAGGAAATGGCCTCAGAATTCATTTCCTGTCAGGCAAAGTGGGACTTCGAGGCCTTTTAGTGAAAAAAACACGATTTCACCCACTTTCGGTCCCTGGGGTTGAAATCCGAGGGTAAAAAAGGTTTATCCGGGGGTGATATACGTTAAGTATACCCAACCTCGGAACCCTCCCGTGGGTGCTTCTGAGTGTTTACAGGTGAAAATTGGTGTTTTGGGGCAAACATATTTTGACTGAACGGAACGAGGAGCCATGTTTGCTACCCTATATCTCGGCCCCTATAGGTCGGATCTGAGAGGTTTAGGTCGGGATCGATAGCGTGGGCCATAAGGACCATTGTATCAAACGATGAGACCTAACCCTTCAAAATCGGGAACGTGGCAGTGTCACAAACAGGGATTCTCGAATCGTCGGAATTCATTTAGACCCACAGCTCCGCCCCTATGGGAAGTGAACCTTAGATTTTTGGGGGGCGGCAGGGCCATAACGAAAGGGAAGTTTGGACGTTCATATTAAAGATGAGACCTAACCCTTCAATATCGGGCCGTGGCAGTGTCGCAAACATGGCTTCTCCGCCCCTATGGGAAGTGAACCTTAGATATTTTGGGGGCGGCAGGGCCATAACGAAAGGAAAGTTTTGACGTTCGAATTTTTTTCAAACAAAAAAATAAAAAAAATTCCGGGGGGTGCATGCCCCTTTAATTATTTTTGGGCCGGACATCCCTCGGAGGCCAAAATGTCAAATTGCGAAAGAATTTTTTTTAGTGCGCATGCGCCAAAAATATTGCCCCACATCCCCCTCCCGTGGCCGTCCTCGACCAGGACAACGTTTAATTGGACCTCTTAGGGTTTTCGAAGTCGAGAGACTATGCTCCCGACCAGTGATCGAGAGGAATCCGGTTATCGTTGCTAAACAACTCGATCTAACCCTAATTAGGGGCATAGTGGGGTAGCCACGGAAAAATATATATTTGGCGTAAAACATAGGTCATCCGCGCACACGGAAGCCTTAAACTCAAATGAAATTCAATAACCCCTTTTCAAGAGTAATAAATTATTATTTAAGTTATGAATTATTAACGTGGACAATTTGAACATCTATAATTTAATAGGGGCTGCTAGGGGCATGCGACAATTACGTGAAGCCGATGAGGCTAATTTTTGCCGTAAATGTGAACAGAAATTGAAAAACGATTTCTCGTAAAATCTGAAGGTCTTGGTGACCATAGAAAAATCATTTCTCAGAGTTGTCCTTCAATTAAATTTGATTGGTCAATGTTTCTCCATAGATAATACCTTGTGTTAATGTTAGCCGCTTCAATAAGCCAAATTAATAATATATATGATAAATTAATAATATAGGTCCTCTTGAAGCGGCTAACACCACTAACCCAAGTCCTCTTGAAGCGGCTAACATCAGTTGAATCGGGTGAAATGAACGGGAATCGATTATGAGGTCATCCAACGAAAGCATTGATCCGAAATCTTAAAAAGATTACGTGTCCGATTAAGCAGTTTTGTTGTTCACGTCCAAACGACTCAATATTTTGAGCTGATATTTTCAGGCAGGGTAAATGCACCACTCATTTATATTTTTGGCCCTTAAATTTCATACTTGCTCAGACTTAAGTGAGATTTAGTAATTTAGTAACAGAATCCTGTGTTTATTATAAAAGAACGGTGTTTCGATAACTAGTCTCTTGTCGTTATCAAGCACAATGCCTATTAAATCGCCCGTTCGTTAACGTCCACGTCCGCAGATATCAAAGAGTTAGTCATGATTGACGTGCAACTCCAGCTTAGGATATGCATGTTAGGACAAAGGCAAAATTAACATGATCATTCGCCATGCAATCTAACGCGATGTAATCTATGTGTGAAAACTAAAGTAGTCTCATCAGGGTCGCCAAGATGGTGGTGAGCAAGTCCTGGTTGACCCGAGTTGCAAACCTTGCTCCTATCTTGAGATCCCCCACCCCGGGGTGGTCTGTAAACGGATGTCATTTTCTCCGACATTTCAGGTCTGTACAGCTATGTCTAGTGCCCATTAATACATAATAATATTAGGCACTGGTAGGCACCAGGTCGAGAGGACCCAACTACCAGATGACATTTAATTCATTCGTCATTGGGGTTTAACGTCCGATTACACCAAGTGTTATATCACAGACCATAAAAAAGGCAAGTTAACAATGGAGACAAATATATTTTTGATATAATTATTAGCACACATCCTGTTTCAATGTTAATGCACTGATGTCGCTGTCGTTTTCATCCTTTGGAATCTGAACTCAACCAACCGATTTGTCAGTCAGCTTTACCTTGTCGACATCATTATTAGCATGATCGCTAATAGTTTCAACTGAGCTTTCCATCGTATTGTAACATGGCTCGCCATCAGAGTCCTTAACGTTTTGGCTATTAACTCCAACATCCCCATCGATATCATTATCATCAGCTTTGATAATTCTGGGATCGTTTTCTACAATATCGTTTTCCGACTTGGGTCCACAGTCATCAACCACCTCCCCAACTCCATCATTCTCAACGTCACCATCGATATCATTATCACCAGATTTGATAATTCTAGGATCGTTTTCTACAATATCGTTTTCCGACTTGGGTCCACAGTCATCAACCACCTCCCCAACTCCATCATTCTCAACGTCACCATCGGTATCATTATCACCAGATTTGATCTTTTTAGAAAAATTTGCGTCCAAATTCCCTTCCAGTCGAACATGATTGGGCTGACCGTCATCAACCACCCCCTCAGCTACATCATGAAGTTTCGCTTTAATCCCAACATCCTCAAGATCACCAACGTTGTGAGAATTGGAATCTTCTTTACCCTTGGGTACCACCGCCTCCATCGAATCGCTTTTTACAACCGCCTTATCCACAAGTTCACGCCCAGCAACCGAATTGTCTTCCAACTGTAAGGTTGTATACTTTTGTGAATCGTCGGATGATTCTTCTGAAATATCAGTTCCACCGTCTGCCGAAAGAAAGTCCTGGTGCATGTTCTGTTCTGAGTTGTTCTGTGATTGGGCACCAGTCTGCGGAGAATTGTCAATGTGAACTGAATTGTTATTTATTTCAACCGGTGACGTGTGTCCATTAGAATCAGTCTCCATGATGTTGTTAATCGCCGGTACTGAATCCATAAATTCAAAAAAATTTGAAATAGGGTTGCTTTGACCAGTGACACTAGTATTTTGTGAAATATTGTAAATCAAATCATCTTTATTGTTTCCAGCCAGTACCGAGGAAGGTGGCTTTGAAACGTCCAAGATTGGTTCTTTGCAACATATCTCTGAAAGACATCTGATTGGATTTTCAATGCCTCGTTCATCCTTTGTATTGCCCATTGAGGTATGAATGTTCCGGCGTCGGTTACGAGGTTCTATATTACGAAACGACGGAGGGCAGATTGTATCCCGTTCAATATCGCCTGAATCACATATGTCAAGAATATTACCAAAAGAATATTTACAAACTATAACCGGTATCTGTGAATGACCGACAACAAAATTACAAACTGATCCTAATGGTTGACTTCCGGTGTTGTGACCACGTGATCCCATAATTATCATGGAGGCCTCTTGATGGACTGAAGTGGTAATGATAACATGACCTGGCGAGGAGTGACAGGATGTTATTACTTTACCCACAATCTGAAAAAAAGAAATGAATTGATTTGATTCTTATTACAATACAATGTATGAATGAATGAATGAATGAATGAAATGGGGTTTATTAACGTCCCACGCTTCTGCACCTAACCTGGGCTAATTGAAGACGGACATACGCCATACAGTGTGCTTTGGTGTAAATTTTTCCCCGGGCAGCAACTGAATTCCAACTGCCAACGGATCTTTTACGTTTACCCCAATGTGTACACGGGACCTCGGTTTTTCGTCCAATCCGAACGACCAGGCAGCTGTCCTTGTCAGGCCCTCCGTCTGCATCACTGACAAAGGGAAGCCACGCCGGAAAATCGAGATGAACTTTCTCGGCCAATGTAGGGATCGAACACCTGACCTTCAGGCTAGTGAGCCAGCACCTTACCCACTTAGCCAAGTGACCCTCTTTTTAGAATGCAAGTGTAAAGACACTATTTAAGCGATGTAAAAGTAAGCCTCGACCGTTCCAGTCCATTGTTTGATTCTGCTGCACCGAATAATCATCTTGACAAAACAGCGTCTAAGCTGCATACAGTAACAGGTTATGTGGCCCGTATACAGTTCATGCACTGATCTTACTTACAACCAATGGTATGCAGCCAATCTGAACGACAGACTCACCCTACCTGCAGGGAAGTGACTCTGGCACAGTGAATAGCCATGATATCCATATGACGTAGTCTAAACGTCACAGGTCGCGAGGTCAACGCACAGAACTCAGCTTGTTAACAAACAAACGAAAGTAAAATGACTTCGACGAACAGAAAACCTGCGTCGTATCAATAACACGGACACAACTCGAGATTGAATCCCCGGAAGAAAATGGGATTTTAACAGAATTAGCGAGTTTTAACGGCCATTTGACAGACGCGGGGGCCGCCCTATTGGCAAAATGTTGTGCTTCGGTCGGGTCTATTTTACACATATTATACACAATCTATTCTGCTAATGTTTTTAGCGTGGGGATTGCCTTATAGTTAATTTATTTCAGTTTTAAACAAAAAATTAAATCTTTAACGCAATTTTAAAAAATAGCCAAATTCTGGCTGGGATTACTGAGCAAAATGGCCATTTAATTTTCGTCCCGTTAGTTACGTACGGTATGCAGCATGACATACAGACTGATATTCACCATAGTCGAACCGAAGCGTACAGTAGACAATGTGTTCTGAAGCCATTTTCCATATATCAGTGATACCCTTTCCATTTTAGCAGTTTAATCTGACTCGTATAATAGATCTATTACTGAAGCTATCTTGGGCAATGCTTTAAAGAGACAATAACACTCTTGCTGGCTTGACAGGTCCAGAAAAAAGATTAGCCTTATTCTAACTACTAGATGTTTAAGTGTCCTGCCTGTTGTGTAAATTATCCATTAAATATATTTAAATCCAAGTTGCATTTGAATGTGTTAACGTAAAGCTTTTCAAACCGTGTAGTTGAATTTTTTAAAAATTTAAAATTAGGTGTGTTTAGATGGAATTTGTATCATCAATTGATTGGAATATTGTAAAATAGTACAATTTGTTGTTCAGAATAATAATTTGGGCATATTATTCAATTACAACAAGAGTGGTAGTGGGGCTTTAAATTGGGATTTCAGAAGCCTACGTTGCTACGCCCATTGGGTCAAACGGCCAGACGTTTTAAATATAAAGTTAATATTTAATCAAGTCGGCTATAAGTAGAAACGGGCGTGGCGAGCACAATTTTGCCTTTGGAACACCCGATTCCATTTCTCGTTATGCATGGCTAGCCTGTAAATATATCATTACCATTACATTACGCAGCATTGATTGGTATTTGACTAAATCATCTGCCATTTTCCTCTTCTCAGCTTCTATAAAACTTTTTATAACATCAGTATTACAAGCTTTACCTGAAATAAATGGATATAGTTCATATAGATCTATCTTTACTTTAACCTGAACTTGGGACACGTGGAGGACGCGGTGATCTGCAGCGTTGCGCTGTGGACCTTAGATTCTGACCAATACGGTCATGTTTTCCATCCAAAGGAGTGTTGACTGTCAATCTTCGTTTGTATTCTGTGGGTTTCCCCCACACTTGAACATCCTTGCACGGAAGCGAAATAATAAACTTGAACTTTATAATTGGGATCTACGTTTGAATCTCCTAATTAATCAATAGTCTCCTAATTAATCAATAAAATTCACAGAATTTAAGAGATTCCAATTATACATGAATAAATATTGAATAGATATTTCCATTAAAAGGAGAGAGAGAGAGAGAGAGAGAGAGAGAGAGAGAGAGAGAGAGAGAGAGAGAGAGAGAGAGAGAAAGAGATAGAGAGAGAGAGGGTTTAACGTCCACTCAACACAACTAGGTCATTTTGTGACTAACATATGGTTTAATTTTATTTCAAGAATTCGCTTGCGCGTAGGGGTCTTTAGCAGTGGGAGGAAACCGGAGTGCCCGGCGGAAACCCACAAGGTTAAGAAGGCGCCCTCTCTATGCCACATACGTTGATGGGTCATTAACGCAGGTAGTCGGTGTTTTATATTAAACCAATAAAGGAATTGTGCCAAAATATTTATAATTTAAAGCCACGTTCGTTGATATAAAATATGAATACATGGCACGGACGTTATAGTATTTACGGGGGCGAGGGTTCCAACAATCGTCTTTTGCAGTGTTGGGTAGCTGGGAAACCCAGCGGCGGCGCCAGCCGGTGCTGAGTGAGGGGGTAAAAAGCTATGGGGGCTGGGGGCTTTGCCTCCCAAATTTCTTTTTTAGCCACGCCCTTTTTGCTTAGGGAAACGCCCTTCTCCAGCTAATGAACACACCCGTTTTAGGTCGAGAAAAGCCCTTTCTAACATGTGATGTTGCACTTTAATATAATATAATGCACAAAAAAAAGGATCCTACCCCCCCCCCCCCCCTAGATTTTTATGTCATTTTTAGCAAAATTGGGATGGCCATGATTTTCAAACCCCCGTGGTTAGACCGGTGACCCTATTCCTAGTTACACGTGAGATTGAAACCAAGCCACTTGACCCAATGAATGATTGTACATGTATAATCTAAAGAGCACACGTTAGACATTTCGGTCATTCAAACCACCACTATTCAAACATCAAAAAGGCGATAAGATGAAAGGGTGTTCAAAGGAAGGCCAGATGTTGTCAAGAATTACGAAGTAGCTGATCTACTCCCTTCCTTCTACCTCCCCGTCTAAAGTATAATATTAGACCCGTGTCAGTTAAGTTTAGTTTATATCAATAAAGTCAAAACAATTCTAATGACGGGTAGGCCTATACATTGGCATACAGAAATCGCAGTTCATTCATATCGTTTAAGGGGTAAATAACTCTGATATGTTATTCCTTTGTAGTATATTATAATTATGTATTATTTGACTTACCTGCAGGAACAGCAGCCAACCTGTCGGTCATCTGAGAACAGCTAACGATTATAACATTATTACCTGGACGGTGCATATTACCACAATACCCTATAAAAGTATAAATCTTACCCATTACTCATCAAAATTTAAGAGCCAAACTCCTCTCTACCGCCATATTTAATGTCGATAGCAACATTGAATTTTTGAAATTTAAACAGTTACCAACGCTAACGATCTAACGTCCCCCTGAACAATTTTAAAAATTGCAGAAAAAGAAACAAAAGAAATACATATACCCTCAAATTTTGTCAGTGAGTAAAATAAATGATTGCTTTCACGCCTATAAAGGTCAAAATAAAATCATTAATCAATGCCAGGTGTGAAAACTTTTATTTCAATTCGAAAGGAAGGGTTTTATATTTTACGCTTCGATATCATTTTAAAAGGCGTTAAACTCTATTGTTTAGAAAATAAAAATAGACGAAATGGGTCTAAAGACAAACATAATATTAATATAATTTGAGTGTATATCTAGTGATTTACATTCATTTTTTTTTTCATTTATTTAATTGTAATTTCTTATCAATTATGTTCCGTGAATTACACGAACAGCCATAATTGAACGACGGTCGTTTTTGGCCTGCTTTGTCCATTCTTCACTTTGTTTTTTTTTTATGTTATTATTTTTTTGTGGTTATTGACTCAACCCTGATTTTAAAGTGTTCATTATGTCTTAAATATTGTATACTAGAATCCCACATTTTCACATTAAGATAACAATATCAATGTTGAATTCTAATTCGTGTGTTTAATTTCGAA
This sequence comes from Patella pellucida, assembly GCA_917208275.1. NCBI lineage: Eukaryota > Metazoa > Mollusca > Gastropoda > Patellidae > Patella > Patella pellucida. The sequence goes on along the minus strand of OU795042.1, from coordinate 17,710,424 downwards.
TAATAGATAATACTGATTAAGATATTCTATTGACGTCATTGATAACATTACGACGTATTTACGTCACACCATTCAGTTAGCAGACAACTGCCTCCTGAGGCAGTCTACATTTTCTTTGCTTCTTTGTGTTCGGTTGTTTGTGCGTTTTCTTGTACGAGTGAAATATGTTCAATTTTGAGTGAAGTCTGTGTTGCTTCAGACCCGGGACTGTACAGCGCAGTGGACGCTTGTATGATGTCTTGTCGTTATATTTGTCCTTTATGTAAATCATATGTGGCGCAGTCCCCCTGCACTAACTATTAGAGGTCCATCTCCTTTAATTTTAACTTATATGGGGTACATCGATTTTAGAAGTCTTCAAATGTCTTAATGCGACGCTGCTCACTCCACATTACCCCAGTAATCTATTACATAACTACAATACTCACATTCAAAGGCCCATTCAGAATCCCTGCCACCATCCATTGCTATCAAAACAGTCTGTTTCTTTAAGAAAGCCATTGTCTTCAAATATCTCTTGCTATGTATTTCTGCTGTTCTTATTAAATATCCACATTTATTTGAAACACACCACAGCCATTTGTAACGTTTCTCTGTAAACCCAGCTTAATTACTTACAACGTAATAGATCTACTTTCTTTGATATGAAATGTAGTTTCATTTCACTTGTCTAATATGTCTGGTAACTTGTTAGACTTGATTTACAGCCATATCTTTCGACTAAAAAGTTGTACAAGACGGTGACATTAAATGTTTGACATTTTAATGACAAGAAACATCCCAAACTTGTACCACGTGAATGTATTTGCAGATATTCTAAACATTCATAATATTTGTATATTAAATACCGGTATAAAGTCGTTGGATGCCTCGATAACTTGATTAAACCGAAAGAAGATTGGGTCGGGTCCGACGGTTTTTGTATGATGGGAGAACATTTTTTTAAAAAGGAGCTAAACCTCAGCCCTGATAGATGGAAAGAAAGTCTTATTTCACTGCACCAATCTGACAAATGAATACAGGCATTGTGCGAACGACATTGGTGATAGCCAGGTGCAAAGTGAGAGGAACGCAATGACGATCTTTGCGTCATGATTTAGAGTTATTGAACCCCCTTAGAGTTTTCATGCCCCCTCGCAAATGGCCAAAAAACATCCGGTTTCAATGCGGTTTTCAACATTACATATAATCATAATCATAATGTTAAACAGGTGTCAAACCTATACCGTAGGTCGGACATGCTACAAATCGACTCTAGCGTGTTTCACACAGCCCATTAGGAGGACAGCCATCCCACCCCTTCCCGCACACACATATAAATATTGTTTTTTGGGGCCCGGACGGGATCTCTTTCCTCATACAAAATCACATGTCAACACACCCGTATATGTCAATTTCCAACTTTAAATGCAACACACAGGACCTCTGCATTCCATGTCATCCGAACGACTAAACGATGTTTCTTGTCTACCCTGCACCATTAACACCGGAACATCAAGTCTTTAATATCGCGGGGATCCAATCAAACATATCCTGGTAAGTGAGGCACCATGGTACTCGTCGAGGCACCGTAACTCCCCTCTGTGAAAATGATTCACCTCAGGGGAAAGCCCCCTCCCCCTCTTTCCCCACGGTTAGCGGTGGAGGGGGTGGGGGTCTTTGTTTCTTAAGGAAAATCAGCGGACATCGCCCCCCTTGGTTAAATAGTATTTCGGTAACACGTTGTTTTATCAAGGGGTGGGTGGGAGTGGAACGAACGGCCTAACGCGTACCCTTTAGACCATACGGTTTGTCATTGAGTCTAAGTGGCGTCAAGGTTTTGGATCGTCTGCCTAAATCCGTGGACCATTTGTAATTCGATGTTTGGGATGACAGCCAATTCGTACTTGAGACCTCTCGAGATTACCCACAGTTACTGCCAGCACGACAGGCGCTATATTTGAAATTTACGAGTCTTCTCGGCACACATACACGTGTTTTAAAGTTAGCCGCTTTAATAAGCCAACTCAATAATATTTATGATAAATTAATAATATAGGTCCTCTTGAAGCGGGCTAACATCACTAACCCAAGTCCTTTAGAAGCGGCTAACATCAGTTAAATCAAATGGTCGTCTGGGTTTCCGCCAGTAATGGATTAAAAACGTTTTCCAAATACTAAAACATTATTCGCTAGTCCAGCAGAATAATAATTGACGCACATCAGTTATTCTCAGATACGTTTTCTCCCAAAAAAATAAATAAATACAATTTATACTTTTAAAACAATCGAATTGATTTTAATAATAACGTCACAATAAATTAAATCAGGTTCCAAATTAAAATAACTACTGGAGAAGAAAAAACTGATCTCAGATGAATAATCACCTTCTGTTTAAGAGGTTTACTACGACAGATAATTTCTTCCTGAATTGAATTTGGAATCAGAGCTTAAAGCTTTGATCGATTCTGGATGAATTTAAATACCTTGCTGGTGAAAGTTGAACTCTTGAAGGAAATGAAATGAAATAGGGTATCTATAATTAATTTTTCATGGCTTAATCAACACTAAAATCACATATATATCATGTAACATTTAACTATGAAAACAAAATCAATCTGATTTAAACACAGATCCTATGTCGCTTCGTTTCATTTATAGTTCATAATTCCGTTTTATTTGTCCTAATTACACTATGGTCTCCAAGAATTGTTACATTACGGGCGTTTTGGTTGAATTGAGGGATTAGCCAATAAAACGGTCTGTTACGGCGAACTGTGTTCAAACCACCAGAAACGTCAACGCTGATTGATTAATCAGTGTTTGACGTCATACGGTCAAAAGCCGTTTGTACGACCCCTGACGTGGCCTTCTAATACAACTTGTAAGATCTACATGCAGTGTAGACTATCGAAATTATTAAAAAAAACGGAACGAAATAATCTGGGGGGTTTTATCAGATAGTAAATATATGACACATGACAAATTTTATACAAAATTAAAATGAGGTGATAGATGAGTTTGTTAATAAAAGTTTATTTTTTCTCTGATGGTCTCCGACACACAAGTACAGGTATAGATGAATGGTTGACAATATATTCACTGACGCTACCTAGAAATGTTCTTCTGAGACGACCCCTGCCACGTGTTCCCGTCACAATTAACGTGGCGTGTTCACTCTCAGCTTGACTGACTATAGCATGCCCAATATCTTTATTCATTAGACGTGTTATTCTACCATTTACCTGCAAGTATATTAAGTTATTAAAGATACATTCCCATGTACGAACCAATCACAATTTTCCCCTAAAACGCTCTCAAAACACTGCTGTCCACAGGAAACACCAGAAGCTGTAAACAATTTATTTTAGGAGTCCATGTTTGTGACGTGATTGAACGTCGCGGAAGGGAAGCAAGCCGAGGGAGAATTGGTTGAATATATAAAAGATCATGTATCGCCATTACGTTTATCAACAAGTATACTGTTACATTGAGTCCCCCCCCCCTCTTACAATGACCTCATACAACCTGCGCGCGCATCCTGTAACGTCACGCATGGGCGTTTCACTAATCATCGGGTTGCCAATTTGGGATACTCCGACTTTTTGTCAAGTGCTTGCCTCATTGGTGTTTTTCAGGGGATCCAGTATATTTCTCATAAGATTGGAGGTTTCTACTTTCCATATATACCAAAAATTGCCATACTTGTATTAGAATTAACCACCCGTAAAATATTTATCTGGGAACCAATCTCACTATAATAGTTAACCAGCGGCTGTCAGGCAGGATACGCCCACATACAAGAGTTGGGTAGAGAAGAAGCTAATAAGAATGTGATTTTTCCTACAATCAAGGGTCATAATTCATGAAAGTACAAATCGATATGCGCTAATATAGAATGGAATCAAGATCTTTGGGTTGTAAACATGCATTTCAAGTTACATCAAAATCGGATTAAAATTGTGACCTCTACAGGGTCCACAACCTTGATACACCATATGTTTTAGTTTTACACTATTCGCGTACAACTTAACATTCATAACAGTGTAGCGGTGACATAATCAAACTTTTTTTTTTTTAAATCGGGTAATAACTGTGACCTCCAGAGGAGCACATGCTAATAAAGGCGATTTTTCGTAAAATCAGAGGCCATAAGCTGGAAAGTTATTATTCGATATGCGCAAATATCGAAAGGAACCAAGATCTTTAGGTCATTAACATGCATTTCAAGTTTCATCAAAATCAAATTAAAATTGTGACCTCTACAGGGCCCATAACCTTGATATACCATATTTTACACAATTCCAGTACATGCGGTCGCCATTAATTTTGTCTGGCAATTTTGGTCCGATTTTCACTAAATTTGAACTCAACCTTTATTCAAACGGTTTTCTAAATTGGATAAAAATTGTGAACTTCAGAGGGACCACAAACTAAAAATAGTGATTTTTCGTTTTATCAGGGGCCATAATACAGGAAGTTACACTCCGATATGCTAAAATATCAAAAGTAACAAAGATATTTAAGTTATGAACATGCATTTAAACTTTCTTCAACATCAGATTAAAATTGTGACCTCTACAGGGTCAACAACCGTGATATACCATTTTTCCTACAATCAAGGGTCATAATTCATGAAAGTACAAATCGATATGCGCTAATATAGAATGGAATCAAGATCTTTGGGTTGTAAACATGCATTTCAAGTTACATCAAAATCGGATTTAAATTGTGACCTCTACAGGGTCCACAACCTTGATACACCATATGTTTTAGTTTTACACTATTCGCGTACAACTTAACATTCATAACAGTGTAGCGGTGACATAATCAAACTTTTTTTTTTTAAATCGGGTAATAACTGTGACCTCCAGAGGAGCAAATGCTAATAAAGGCGATTTTTCGTAAAATCAGAGGCCATAAGCTGGAAAGTTATTATTCGATATGCGCAAATATCGAAAGGAACCAAGATCTTTAGGTCATTAACATGCATTTCAAGTTTCATCAAAATCAAATTAAAATTGTGACCTCTACAGGGCCCATAACCTTGATATACCATATTTTACACAATTCCAGTACATGCGGTCGCCATTAATTTTGTCTGGCAATTTTGGTCCGATTTTCACTAAATTTGAACTCAACCTTTATTCAAACGGTTTTCTAAATTGGATAAAAATTGTGAACTTCAGAGGGACCACAAGCTAAAAATAGTGATTTTTCGTTTTATCAGGAGCCATAATACAGGAAGTTACACTCCGATATGCTAAAATATCAAAAGTAACAAAGATATTTAAGTTATGAACATGCATTTAAACTTTCTTCAACATCAGATTAAAATTGTGACCTCTACAGGGTCAACAACCGTGATATACCATATTTTTTTTACATTATTCGCGTACAAGCGGCGGCCAATTTGTCCGTCAGTTTTTGTGGGATTTTCTCGAAATTCAAAATCAACCTTCCTTACGGTGTAACGGAGATATTATCAGACGTTTTTTTTTAAATCGGATAATAGTTGTAACTTCAAGACGGATCAGAAGCTAAAAAGGCGATTTTTCGGACATTCAGGGGTCATAATTCAGGAAGTTATGTTCCGATGAGGGAAAATGTCGAAAGGTACTATGTGTAGGTTATAAACATGCATTTAAAGTTTCAACGCAATCAGTTCGAAATTGTGTCCTCTACAGTGTCCACAAGCTTAAATGGTGATTTTTCGCACAATCAGGGGCCATAATCCATTAATCGATGAAGTTACGGTCCGATATAAGCCAATATCGAAAGGAACCGAGATCTTATGGCGATAAACCTATATTTCAAGTTTCATTGAAATCGGATACAAATTGTGACCTGTAGTGTGTTCATAAACAATTGTGGGTGGACAGGGGCGACGACAATATACGTCCACATGAAAATGTAGGCGTATACAAACTAGAAAGTGTATAGGGAATTTGCTGAAAATTTCAGTAAAATTGATTCACCCTGATTTTTGCGATTACATTTTCGACCTAGCCTCGATCATTATTACTCAAGTCGGTACGATAAAAAAAAACATAGTCTCGATTATTCATCTCATGATTAAATCATTAATGAGAGTTGAGCAGGAAATTCGATCCTAATCCAGTAAATATCAAAGGCTAACGCTGACACCAAGGGTTAATTGTGGTCTGTATAAGTTAAGTAATGTCTAATTATTAATTTAGTTTCCATCATGCCTAAAGAAAGACAGATTTAGCTTTTACGTAATGTAGGATTAATAAAGGGAGGTAAATACACAAGAGAACATTATTTTGGTCACGTCAGCTATTGGGCGTGTCTGGTAAAGAGAGAGGGGGAGAAATGGGGTTTAACGTCCACTTAACACAACTAGGTCGTTTCGGGACTAATGTCTGGTAAAACAGACGAAATTCCTAAAACAATGCGTCTTGGTCTTACACATGGGCTTTTCCAAACAGAGGGTCCACAAACTCAAAGGGGGGTCCGCTGGGAAAAGGGGGGTCCGCTGGGAAAATGGGGACACCTGAATAAAAAGACATATTAATAAATGAATATTGATATAGAATAAATATTTAAAATACTTAAAGATGCGTTATGTAAGAGATAAATCTGAGTATTTCATATCTTCATTTTGGCCTCAAGTGTTATCGAGTACCCTTTGGGTATATTTGATTAACTCGTCGTATTGTGATGTGCGTGTGTGTGTTACGGAATAAGAAACCATAATTACATTAGCTTATCAAGCGAGGAATATAGTTTTCTTGACACAAGATATAACTGACAAGATTACGAAAGTAGCTAACAACTTTGGATTTTTATCGACATTCTGATTAAATTTTGTCACATAGCCTCTCAACGGATTTACTTAAAATGTAATAGATACTAGAGATATTTCTGTTCTGATTTCAATCAAAATGTAAAAATTTCCCCCAGAAACTCAATAGAATTGTCTCTGTTCGGTAATGCATCGTGAGCTTATACTTTGTTTTGTTAGGATGCTCATACATAGGGGTCATGGGTGTAAGACTAAGAGCCGGGGAGTAGGAAAACGTGTTTGCAGCCGTCAAGTCGCTGCTGTCTGTAAACCAGAAAATGTTCGGGCATTTCTGGTTCTGCCCCCTAACTGTCATCGAGCCCCAACGCCTATGATAGGGGTATACAGTATACAGTATTCGTAATACGTTTAGAGGTATACGCGAATACTTGTGCTCGAACAACAGGATTTTGCTTAGCGGTTTACGTTTGACTAGACGCGTATATGGGCATTCTACCGTGTAAACCGCCGTGCCCGTATACCGAATACCGAATATCGTATACCCCTATGTATAAGCAGACTTGTGCGCAAATCCTTAATTTTCTTTACATCAACCTGATTGATACGAATTCACCGATATTTCTGAAGAGGGCTCCGCGACCCAAAAGTAAACGATTCTGAAATTAGTGCCTTCACAAAGATTCCATCGATCACGAAATAATTATTAGGAACCTTTTGATGCCGACACGTGGACGTTTGAATTACGATAACTTATTTAATTCCAGGCGTTCTCTGCTTGGCTGTGTCAACAAACGAGAAACCTGCAAATCAATAGACTTTCGGAAACGTACGTCTTATTGATGGATCTTGTATGGTAATGGCAATGGTATAAGCCAGGTTTATTCCTACATTTGAAGTACTTTGACCTGCTGACCAGACATTTGTGCTAAGCTATCCTGGAATAACCATTAAGCAAAATAAATTACACAAATTAAACCATATGTTAGTCCCGAAATGACCTAGTTTGAGTCGAGTGGACGTTACCCTCCCTCTCTCTCTCTTTCTCTCTCTCGCTCTCTCTCTCTCTCTCTCCTACATAACGATTGGTGTGGACGGTTTTATGTTGTACTTTTAGGCCGCTGTGTTTGCCTTTCTTGTAAAATTTGACCCTTTGCTTCTTTGATTAAACACTGATGGACTGCCCGATGATCCATGTCCTAAATTATGACTGGTGAACAGACAGTTTAACAGGCCAATCCATTTAAGTGTAACAGATCAAACGGGAATAACCCGAGCTCAAGATATGTTAACGAAAATCGCGGGAACCTTACGTCACCAGGTACGTCACACCGCGCTAAATTCATTATGGGCAATTAAATGACAATATTGTTGTCAGTCATTATGACATATGTGATAGAACTGGTTAAACATTTTTCAAAATATAATTTTAACACAGATATCATTGATACGAAAGATGAGTAATAAAGGTTTTAACAATCGGAAGGGACGAACGCCAAAGGAAAACACGAGTTATCCCTCTATATAACTGACTGAGGTGGCGAGTGATAACAGATACATGGGCTCACTTACAATTCCTTTGAAGACCAAAAGTTTTTGTGTGAGATTGTGATAAGATATCTAACAAACGAGGCTATCCCAAATAGCTGCAAACGTAAACAGTGGGTAATCGTCACGTGTAGAATCTATTTATCAAACGACCAACATTTTCACCATCTTTTAATACATTTAATCAACTTCCAGACAGCAGCGACCTTGTCCCCCCCCCCCCCCTCAAAAGAAGTTTTGGAATATTTGACGGCTGCAAACACGTTTTCCTGCTCACCGGCTCTTACAATGAATGAATGAATGAAGTGGGGTTTAACGTCCTACGCTTAAGCACCGTACCTGGGCTAATTGAAGACGGGCCGGCTCTTACACCTATGACCTCTATGTATTAGCAGCCTAACAAAACAAAGTATAAACCCACGATGCATTAACGAACAGAGACAATTCTATTCAGTTTCTGGGGGAAATTTTTACATTTTGATTGAAATCAGAACAGAAATATCTCTAGTATCTATCAAATTTTAAGTAAATCCGTTGAGAGGCTATGTGACAAAATTTAATCAGAATGTCGATACAAATCCAAAGTTGTTAGCTACTTTCCTTGGGATCTGGGCAGCCGATCTACCCTGATAATTCGAGCTCATTGAAATACGCAGCAGGTATCTGGCTTTAACGTGACCAGACAGGCATGTCACGCAAGAATATTTGACCTTCCATCGATATTTTCAGACATCACTGCTGTTTTAAACGATGCAATTTAACATGAAGACATAATCTGACGTTGACAGCTGCCACGGCTCAAAAATATAACATCCGTATCTTAAATCTTGATTCCGACAGGAACTGCAAGCTAATTACTCTGTTTCATATTCGCCAGGTCCGGTTTCTGGATAATCGAAATAACTTTATTAACTCTATAACTCGCGTTAGTATAATTACGATTGTCTAATCATACTACCGTCTAACTGGAAAGTGATTTAATGTTAAAGTTACATTAGCCACGCGTACGCATGTCTTTGACGAAGGAAATGACGTATTAGATGTCGTCAACCCGATATTTAGGTCGTTTTAATATTTATCTTCTGTACAGATGTTATACCTGATAAGCAGTGCCGGATTATGCTTGTATGGGAGCAGATTCTGGTCAGCATCCGTCACACTCACAATTTGCATACAGTAGGCTATGGTAGATAGATAAACCCCACCTATCTCACTCTCTCGCTCTCTCTCTGGAAAGTGGGCATAACATGGACTCTCTCTCTCATGGAAAGTGGGCATAAAATGGACCAATCTATAATATTGTTAGGAATTGTGATCGAAATGGTCAATATCCTTGTGTTAAGCCGTGTTGGACAGGTGAAACAATCCGTTACTGCCGTTTATTTTCTTTCCGGGCAAATTTGAGGATTATAGTCTGGTAAGAAACAGGTGCCTAGTCGTTCGGATGGGAAGAAAAACCAAGGTGCCGTGTATGCCATTGGTAACATGACAAAATTCGCCTGAGATCTGGATCCGGAAATACTATCTCTCGGTGGGATGGCGTATGCCCGTCTTTGTCAGCCATATTGGGGCAAGAAAGAAAGACATTAAACCCCATTTCATGATCGCACAATTGACCTTTATGCCTCGATTTTGTTTGACTTCTATTTTGGAACCAATAAATTTTGCTTGACTTCTATTTTGGAACAGGTCGATTTTGCTTCTCTTCTATTGTGGAACCAGATTCTAAGTGATATTAAAATCACCCAAGAAATAAATCAGATACTTAGACGATTAAAGATATACGAGAATCATTACTAGAAATAAACTTCAGCAGCTGTTCTTCAAGTAAATCAGTTTATTGAAACGATTCTTATACAATAATGATGTCTACTACACAACAATTCAATTATTTAACGAATAAAATTAGAAATAAACTTGAATAAGATTTCTTTGAACATAAGATAGCTTTCAGGGAATATTTGAAAATCTTGATAATATTCGTGATTTTTCTGTTTCCATCCGTGTCTTTCACGATGCGAGACTGGAATAAATTGATCCACCTTTTTTTGTAGGCATTAGAAACATCTGATGTGGAATTGACGAGAGATTCCCTTTTAGCAAATCTCCACTTTATGGTTCTTTAATTATCTTGGCTCGGGTGGTCGAACGGTCCTGGAATTTCTACTAGATTGTCTTTCCGTTGACCTTTAAATGCGGTGCTGACAAAACTGTTTCTCCCCTTATAAACCAAACGGGAATTATCACCTTCACCAGGGCAGCTGGGGGCAATTAGGGAGCAGGGGAGGGGGCAACGTTTCAGAAAGGGTCGAGGTATCTAAACCGAAAGGGCAAACCACACCGTAAACTCCCAAGAAACTTTATTGACCAACACCTGAATCGAACTGGAGACAGTCTGGTTAGTGTGCTAGCGTCATACTGTTCAAGCCATCATGGCTCCCTTATCACGTCATCACTAAATTCAATTTCTTTATTTTAATCAGTAGACACGTCAGATAATGACTTATACATGTACTCCAAACGATCAGACTACCAATTTGTAATTTACAAGCGTCTGTAGTTTCTCTCACATTGCTAGAACAATTGCCCGTGTCCGCTTCACTGTGGAGGTAATGTGTTTATGTCGCCATGGAAGAGTGCAAGAATATGAAAACAATATGCTATAATTGATCTTCGCTCTGCAATCGCTGTATGTATGTAGTTCTATGAGACAGAAAGCAACTTTTCTTGGAGCAATGTTGTTCTTTAACCAATCATCAGCGCAGGCTAAAATATTATTTGATCTTACAAAATCTTTGACCAGTCACATGATCAGTAATGCACACATTTTGCCGCGTGATTTCGACACCATCGCCAGTTGCGAAACATTCGCCCCATTCGGCAAACCTCAGCAGATTCTACGCATCGTAATCTCGGCTGTATGACCATTTCCGCCATATTTGATCTATTTTAATGGTCCCGAATGCAAAAAAAGGCTGCCCCCATGGAGATTTCCGAGAGGAGTGTATTATATCAACAAATGTCACGTTGTGGCATTGAGTTTGTGGAATCACCAGACAATTTTATCAAACCAGCAGCCTTAAGACAATATCTCTGCTTATTTAAACACACTCTACAAAAGAAGCAATTTGGGCCTTTTCTGTAAAAGCGACACGTTTTCCTGTTTAAAGTAGATCGGTAGCCGCCTCGCAAATGTATGGGCGTAGGTACATATCGCTTACTGCCATAATCCGAGTCTAGATGTAGGGTACCGGAATCTGTCGAGATTTGCCGAGTGAATTCGCCCATGTGTTCTAGGCTTAAGACATGACAATATTGACACAAAGAATAAATAGCGATGACTAACTTTATACGACAATAAAAAATCGTTATATGTCAACATATCTTCTAGGATAAATTATCAAAACAAACAATTATTGTATTTCTATTTTTGGTAAACCAAAATGGTGTACGAAGAATAAGTCAGTGTTCGGGAAATGGCGGCTATATTATATCTGCGCTGAAATAAATATGATTGTACTTGGTATCTATCCATCCAAGTCGATCGGAGATTAAAGTATTTATGACAAACACTTAAGTACTGATCATGATAAATTGTCACGTATATACAGAACATAATGATTATATACGATGGGGAATCAAGCGACAATAGTTATTAGGATCAGAGATGTTAGTTACACGTTTAATCAATTTATTTGTTCTGTGATAGCACCCTGCAGGTTGGACGTTCACTTTACAGCAATAGACTATAACTTCTCCTTCTGTGGTAGTTAGCGGCTTTAGATTTACTCTGCCGTTTGGATTTGCTATAAATTTGTATAACCCAGTGTTGTAATCGATAATAAATCATTTTTCAGAGATGCTTTAGTATGTGCTCCAAGATAATATTATTCATGACATTGTTAAAAGGACAATAACACTCTTGCTGGCTTGACAGGTCATGAAAAAAAAATAGCCTTATTCTAACTACTAGTTGCTTAAGTGTCCTACCTGTTGTGTAAATTATCCATTACATCATATTTTACTTGTCCGGAGGGTTCGAAAATATTTTAAAAATTAAGTTACATTTAAAAAGGTTTACGTAAAGCTTTTCAAATCATGCAGTTGGATTTTTCCAATTTTTTGAATTCGGTGTGTTAAAATGAAATTTGTATCATCAATTAATTGGAATATTGTAAAATAGTACAATGTGTTGACCAGAATAGTGATTGGGACATATTATTCAGTTACAACAAGAGTGGTATTGGGGCTTTAAAGGAGACAAGTCTCCAACTCAATATCATCCACAGTCTTCGACATTGCAAACACGACTTATTGGTTAATCTAAATGGGCATTGATGTATATTGTACCGTGAAAACATAGGCTACTGTTATCCAATATTTTAGACAAAACAAAAATTTTAAAATTGGCACACGAATCGTGCGCCAGAATGCTTTCGACGGCTATTTGCAACGAAGCGGCTCGATGAACAAGGCTAAACTTATTCCATGTTGGAAAATACTGCCGATGTAGGCTGGAATAAACAGACGTCAAAGACCGCCGTTCAATTTGTACTCTCGTGTATTTCATCGAACAGAACTGATTAGAAATTATATAAAATAGAAACCATTGAATGTAAATCAGTTTATATACATTCATATGTGACCCTCCAGTACAAAACAATACACTTGGGTCAAATAGAAGAAATGGAGATATTGGTGTCAAATGAAAGCGTATAAAAACTTTCTGATTCTTAGAATTTAGGTACCAATGAAAAGATAATATGCGTTGCAACCCATTTGTGTTCATTTCTAGGTGCCAAAGAACAGCGATTTAGCTCCTTTAACTGACAGTGGATACTGCGTTACACGATTATATTACCCTTATATGCGGATATTAAATAATATGATAAAGACGGGAGAGAGAGAAGTGGGGTTTGACGTCCACTCGACACAAACTAGGTCATTTCGGGACTAATATATGGTTTAATGTCATTAAATCGCTTGCGCGTATGGGTCTTTAGTAGTGGGAGGAAACCGGAGGACCCGGAGTAAACCCACGAGGTTGGAATGAATGAATGAATGAAATGGGGTTTAACGTCCTACTGTTATGCACTTAACCTGAGCTAATTGAAGACGGGCATACGCCATACAGTGTGCTATGAGGGAAATTTTGCCCGGGCAGCGGCGCTACGGCCTATTCTCATATCGAATTCCAACTGCCAAGGGATCTTTTACGTGCACTCCAATGTCTACACGGGACCTCGGTTTTTCGTCCCATCCGAACTACTAGGCAGCTGTCCTTGTCAGGCCCTCCTTCTGCATCACTGACCACGCCAGTTGACTAAAAAAGATGAACCACGACCCGGTTTCACAAGACAAACATAAGTATACATACGTTTCTTGAAACGAACACCTGATCAATAATTAATCGCATTTCCCCGATACTTTACAACCTTCTCTTCTCTACCTGCTATAGTTTTGTTCTCGAAAACTTCGATTTCTTAAAATACATTCAACTACATGGCGTTTCCGCTTACTCTGCATAACATCCCACTCGGTGATGGCCGAGCAAATTCATCGTTAAATTCCAGCGTGGTTCCCGCGTGTCAGTGGTACATGAAAAATTGTCTGGCAAGGGACAAAGGTTAGCCTTGGCGCGAAAACACGAGGGCCTCTGTGCACCTTTACGTGCACGCAAAAGACCCCTTGGTAGTCGGAATTCGATATAAGAGTAGGTTGTAGCGCCGCTGCCCGGACAAAATTTCCCTCGTAGCGCAGCGTATGGCATATGCCCGTCTTCACTAGCTCAGTCGGGACGGAACAATAGGGCATCAAACCACAATTTATTTCTACTCACTCCTGATTTCTGTATTTTTGTATTTAATTCATCTGTTATTTCATCCATGTGTTTCTGTTGTTCTGTTATAACCTTTTCTAAATGATTAGCATCGTGTCTTAAAGCTGAAAAAAAGTAAAATGAAATAACTTTGATTAAATTCGAAATTTTAAAATATTTACGGTAAAGTAGATCTTTATATAAATGGCCACAGGTCACCAATTATTTCCCTATTGACTTTAACGTTTATTCTCGTGTCTTAGACCGGCTCTAATTTTTCCCAAAACTTTCGTTGGGTAGAACGCTTTCTACCACAGATAGAGCAACATGTAGCAAACTCTTGCCCCAAAGCATGTATAAGGTTGACCATGAAAAATTTGAGATGCACAAGCTGGAAGTAGAGACAAATTAACATGCAATTTCTGGCCCTACATTTCAACGTAACCAACCTCACAACTCTTGTATCCTACCGCCTCAAAATTATGAATATTCACCAAAAACCTGGTAGAAAATGTAACTTCAATCCGGTTTTTTCTTTCGATTCTACACCAAAAATCGCCATGCAAAAGGGAGAAAAGGGTAAGGGAGAGAGAGACTTTCGTCCTACCCAGGAATATTTGGTGACCTGTGTCCAAATAGTTCACTGGTATCGGAAGTGACTCCATAGCTATTCACGATTACCTACGTACAAAAATAATGCCTTCAGCCAAATTATCAATTTGTTCTAGCTAAATATAAAAGAAAGTTAATCCTTCGTCGATGGGAAAAGATTGTGGACTTCGCAAAATCGATAGACATTTTGTAAACGTGCAGGTTTTCTACAACGTGGGATAAAATGAAATCATTATAGTAACTCAACAACACGATCCCATCTAAAAGCAGTAATGTCGGCAATTGGTTTTATAAAGTAATGGAAGTTGGCATCTAATATAAATAACTTTCGTTTCACACAGGTTGGGTAAACATAATTAAAGAGATAGTCACGCACGGCTTATAAACCTTTGTCCGAGGCAGATTCAGAGGGGTGGGGGGGGGGGCTCCAAACCCCACCATGCTCAGCTACATAAATAAAAATTAATTGCCTTGCATCAATGAAATTAAATCAAAATGTGATCCTACAGCAATTTTCTTTTTAAAAAGCCCAATTTGTATGTATGCCTATATGATTTAGAGATGATGATGACAGATTTCATCAACAGGAACTGGGCAAACCCCCTCCTGCAAATATCCTTGATCCGCCCCTGTTTTCTTCCCATGATTGCTTTATTTCGCGAATTGAAATCGGGTTAAAATTTTACATCTCTGCACAAACCGAAACAATTAAACCGGACAAGCGTGCTTTCGATTTGTAACAACGAACGACGAGATGCTTGCCATTACCAGGTTATCGGTGCTGTACTACTGACAAGGGAAAACCATCTCGGATATTCCAATGGAACATTCTAGGCCAACATCGAAATGGAATCAGTCAGACACTGACTCTAACCAGATAGCTAATAAATATATTAGCACCATTTCGCTCCCTTTATATAAACTGGTCTACCGAATCCATGACTATACGATATCTGGCACGACTTATATACAACATTTCCAATTTGTCTTCAGGCCGTCACTTTGAAACAAACTCAATCCGATTAAATACAGATCTATATTTAGTTTCGTTTTTTTTATACTTTCGGTGGCCCCACTACATGAAGATCTGGCAAGTTGTATTCGCGTCAGGGGTCAAATGAGCGGCTTTTGATCCTATGAAGTCAGACATGTGATGAACCAATCAGCGTTGATGTTTCAAGTTGGATACCCACAGTACCGGCATCGCACGCCAAGAACTTGCTGCAACAGACCTTTTCGATCATTGGCTAATCCCTCACATTAACCAGAACGCGGCTTATACAACAACTCTTCCAGATCCTAGTGTTGTGAAGACAAGTTAAGCGAAATCTGAACTATACAAACGAAACGAAATATGACCTGTGTTTTAATCCCATCGAAACAATCTGTATTACGCCCAGTTGTAAACATTTCAACTATCCACCATTTTGTTCCAAGTTTTAGGAAATCATTTAGGTACGATATGTAGAATGTGCGTATCTTTAAAATATCTTTGCCTTACATACCCGGTTTTTCCCCACTGCTAAAAGACCCCTACGCGCAAGCGAATTATTGAAATAAAATTAAACCATGTGTTAGTCACGAAATGACTTAGTTTGTGCCGAGTGCACGTTAAACCCCATTTCCCTCTCTCTATCTCTTGCCTGACATACTTTGGGTGCTAGTGCTACTGACATAAACCCGATCTTGTCGGTTATCGTAGGTGATTAGTAGGAAACCATAAAACAAGCCAAAATCAATCACCAACACCTGATACCAGGCAAGAAGCTGAGTTATATATGTTTCCTATGTCTACGGTATCATTATAACTCACGGTTATCTTTCAGTAAAATATATAAGCAATAACAAGTAGTTATCAGTCGTGTTCCGTGTTAATATAATATAGATCACTTTACAACACATTTATTGTAATTGGATACCTGTTATCTAATGGCTTTAAAGTGCCAATTACGTAAATAGTGTTTAATTTGGAGAAGAAAAACACATTAACTGAAAGTATGCCATCGGATATAAATTCATCTAATATTATGTTTTGCCTCATTTAAAAAGTGCCATCTTCGACGGCATCCTATCACCTTTGCGTGATAATAATAATCTAATAACTAATTTGACCCCAATATCAACAGCTTTGTGAAATCTCTTTCTAATTTTTTTAACTTTTAGAGTTACATTAAGTCGGACAGGTCTCTTGGCTGGAAATCAGTTGAAAGTATTAGTTAGTAAATGAAAGGAAATGAAATGGGGTTTAACGTCCTATACTGTGCTGCTCCTAAACTGGGCTAATGAAGACGGGGATACGCCATACAATATTGCCCGGGCAGCGGCACTACAGCCTACTCTTATATCAAATTACAACTGCCAAGATATATTTTACGTGCACGACCAATTGTACACTAGACCTCGTTTTTTCGTCCCATTCGCACGACTAGACCGCTGTCCTTGTAAGGCGCTCGGTCCTATATCACTGACAAGGGGAAACCACGCCGGAGAATCTGGACGAAATATTTCGGCCAAGGCAGGGATAGAACACACGATCTCCAGAATAGCGAGCCAGCGTCTTACACACTTAGCCACCGTGAACCCTATTAGTAGTTAAGGACAGTTAAAGGGTTAAAAGGTTAATACTAACTTCTGTGACCGAAACGTCCTCCACAAGGTTGGGTTAGGGTCAGGCTTATTGTTAAAGGGATAATAACACTCTTGCTGGCTTGACAGGTCCAGAAAAAAAATTAGCCTTATTCTAACTACAAGATGTTTAAGTGTCATACCTGTTGTGTAAATTATCCATTACAACCTATCTTACTTGTCCAGAGGGTTCGAAAATATGTTTAAATCCAAGTTGCATTTGAAAGTGCTTACGTAAGGCTTTTCAAACCATGTTACGGCATGTAGTTGAATTTTTCCAATTTTTAAAATTAGGTGTGTTAAGATGAAATTTGTATCATTTTTTAATTGAAATATTGTAAAATAGTACAAATTGTTGACCAGAATAAAGATTGGAACATATTATTCAGTTACAACAAGAGTGGTATTGGGGCTTTAAAAACCTTTGTGCCCGAAACGTCCTACACTAATAAAATAGACAAAGTAAATCAACTCCTCGCATATTTCACACCCTATTTGTCAGAACCTCATAAAATCTGCAACTTAGATCAATTATAGATTACGTCAATAGAATACGAGATGGGCTTAATGGACGTAAGTTAGATTAATAGTCATCGAACCTGAGTGAACATAATTACGTCAAATGATACTCGCCTCTCATACAGTCCCAACCCGGTTCAATCTAATTAGGGGGAACTGGATTCAATCAATTTTAGTGAATAATTTGCAAGTTAGACTGATAATTTGTTGGTTATATTCTTCTAGTTATATAGTGATGACTCAGAAATTTGATTTTAATTTTGACCAGAAATATATTTAACAGTGACTCAACGTTGAAAGACTGGCTTCATTCAAACATCTTTATCCAGCTAACAGTTAGTCGATTGGTTACGCATGAAGCCACGGTGGCTTAGTGAGTATGACTCTAACCCACTATCCTGAATCGGTCCTGGTGTTGACCAAGAAAGATCCTCGGAATTTCCGACCTAATTTCCTATTGTTAGTGACATAGGGCTTAAAGCCTCGATGGTGTTAATAGCGTGTTAAAGATCCTCCAACAATTGGAAATAAAATGGGATTTAAAGTCCTACTGTTCTGCCCCGACTGAGGTAATGAAGACGGGCGTACGTCATACAGTGCTATATAAGGAAAGTTTTGCCCGGGTAGCGGCACTATGATCTACTCTGATATCGAATTCCAATTGCCAAGGGGGTCGTTAATGTGCATTCCATTGTATTCATGGGACTTTGGTTTCTCGTCCCATCCGAACGACTAGACAGCTGTCTTTGTGACCCTCCGTCTCTAACAATATTGGAAATCTTACTCACATGACCAATGACACGACCTTTGACTACAACAAATCAGATCTGTATGTAGTGTAGGTCATCGAAAGTATAATATAGATCTGTATTTTCATCAGATTGTTTCTGGGGATATTTCGTGATGAGGGGTCCGTGTAACCTTCATTAGTTTTATAGTAGATTGCAGTCGGCAGTAATTTGCTTAAAGATACATTATGCAAGAGCTAGCTAAATCTGATTATTGCAAGTCTTAATGTTAGGCTTCAGATGTTATAGAAATTATAAATTAGATCTTTATTTAAACAACAAGCCCAAAATCAACTCTGTAGACCCACGGATGGCTCGGCTACAGATTTCACTGATTGATTAAATCAGATATGGCGCACCGTGGTGAGATTATTTACTGTTATGATTACGTCATCAGTTAGAACGAGGCTAAATGATAGAGTGTACTTATCGAGGCTGCTTTTGAGTGATTTCGCATGTAATCGAAAACTTTACTTGATAATCGAGATTATGTAGGCGAAGTTAACGCCTGTCAATCAACAGATTGACCATTTCTAGTCAAATATTACGACGATGACAACTATGTTCATTGTTCAGAATAAAGTATTTTGACTGAAATTTTCAATATATTCTTCTTTCGTCATCTGGCGAACTCTCTATAAAAATCTCCCATTATGTATCTTTAACGACTCTATTGTAGCGTGGGGTATCATTTGGTATAAGGATCTATTTTTTGTACTTAATCAAATCTCTATCGTTGAGACTTTAATTTATTTATATCAACATTATTACATTATCCTCTAGAGACCAATTCTGGTTTTGGATATTTATTAGAAACCTCTCCATCCTCAGTAGCTTACTTCAGCATTTAAAGGTATAATATCACTCTTGCTGGCTTGACAGGTCCAGAAAAAAATTAGTCTTATTCTAACTACTAGATGTTTAAGTGTCCTACCTGTTGTGTAAATTATCCATTACATCTTATTTTATTTGTCCGGATGGTTCGAAAATATATTTTAAATCTAAGTTACATTTAAAAAGGTTTACGTAAATTTGAATTTTTCCATTTTTTAGATTTGGTTTGTCCAGATGAAATTTGTATCATCAATGAATTGGAATATTGTAAAAAAGTACAATTTGTTGACCAGAAATATGATTAGGACATATTATTCAGTTACAACAAGAGTGGTATTGGGCCTTTAATGCATAATTCCCAATAGTATACATAGTAATCATGCAATTCTAATCTTTAAAAAAACGCATAAACTGGTGATTATTGTTGAATGCAGAAGAGATTAATTGAATGTCTCCCCTAAGAATTCCTTTCTTCGATTGCAGGCATGTAACTTTTTTTGCTAAGTATTTTGGTATTAAATTTCTGACAGAATATCGTATTGTTTTATAAGATTACATTTTGATAATACCAACCGTGTTCAACGTTCCAATTGATATTAAAGAACCAATCTCGATTATATTTTTGATTTACTAACATAAATTTTATCTTTATAATAAAATAAAATTAAATTAAACAAAAATACAATTTACAAATCTGATATGACAAATGTCTGATTTGTAAAATAAGTATTGATTTTTTAAAGATGCGAGAGAAGAGAGAAATGAGGTTTAGCGTCCACTCAACACAACTAGGTCATTTTGGGACTATTTTAAAGATGCCAAGTATACAAATGTCGAAATACGACAACAAATGAAGAAATAAGAATTAAGGACTAGGAATTCAGAATTAAGGACTAGGAATTAAAGATTAAGAATTAAGGACCAGGAACACTGAATAAAGACCTGTTTGGTATGTCATAATTGAATAGTTATAGTCAGAGCATTTAATACAATTTACTTACGTGAGTGAATAGCTATAGTTATATCAGCACAATAAATAAAAACTACCTCATCTGTGTCTCGGTGTAAATTCTCTACATAATCTGAAATGGACATGGAGATCAGGTGTCACTTATATGGCGTGTCAGGTTATTTCAATAGCGGAAGTTGAATTTGCTACAAAGTATGAAATGAACTGAAATCGGGTTCAACGTCCTACTGTTCTGCTCTGACTGAGATAATGAAGATGGGCATACGCCATACAATGTGCTATGAGGGAGCGACTAGACGGCTGTCCTTGGCACGCGACCCCGGGCTAGCGAGGCAGCGTTTTGACCCACTTAGCCACCGTGGCTCCCCTCGGGTAGAGCTCCACATTCACATGCTGATTATCTAGGTCCGGACTTCCCTGGAAGAACAAATTGGTAACCCCTCGTCAGTGGCGCAAGACAAAAAAGCGTCTCGGTTCGGTTTAGACACAAATTCGATTGATTCAATTACAGAAGACACCAAATAATTCTTCATTCATGATACGGAGGGTTGGTTTGCTGAATGGTTAGCATGTGGGCGACGTATCATAAGGCCTGTCATTGAGTCAACTGTCGTGGTTTCGATTCCCCGGTTGTACGTCACAAGGAGTAGAGTCGCCTGTCCGACCTCATGGGTTTTCTCAGGGTCCCCCGGTTTCCTTCCACTGCTAAATACCTCTATACTCGCTAGAGAATTATTGGAATAAAATTAAACCATGTGTTAGCCCCGAATTGACCTTGTTTGTGTCCCTGTGAACGTTAAACCCCGTTCTCTCATTTATGATACAAGTATAGGTATGCTTATGCAGTCAACAGTTCCTTTTAACGGAATTTGTTTTCAATACATTTCTCACAGCGAGAACCAAGCTCGATTCTAAACTTTGGAAAACAACTTCGGGAATTTGATGAGTTTGCGGTCTCTAGTGGGGGGGGGGGGGGGCTCGCCCACCAGCCCCCCCCCCCCACACTAGCCTTGGGCCTGGCGATTTAGCTCGTTTTGTAAAATATCCAATTGTGAAACGTGTTTTTGGTACAGAATATATTGTGTTTTAGGAATAGAGACATGATTATAGAACTGTGGCAAACAGGTTTAATGACCAAATGGCGAAGTAAGACAAAATTCCAATTAAGTTTCTTATTTAAACAGGCTTGCCCTTAAGCTATACATCAGTCTGGCTATTGGCTACCTAAATAATAAATATCAGAAAAACGGTAATAAATGTCAAGCCACGCGACTTGAACAGACAACACGGGCCAAGTAGCATTTAAACGACGGTGTGGGATAAATAGTAAATGGCCACCATATAATCATGTTAATGTCAATGTCCAGCTGTTCGGTACAATAACCTGCCACAAGACATCGGTCAGTTCTGGCCCCGAGTTCACAAGGTATTCTCAGACTTAAGTCTGGAATTTACCCGTAATAGTTCGCCTTATTGAAACTAACATATAGTCTTTTCAAACACTTTTGTTGTTTTAATATATTAAATACACCAATAAGATTCTATGTGCAATAAATATATTTCTAGTAAGCAGTGATTGAAAGCTGAGCCAATTCTTAACTTTAGTCTGAGAATGCGTTGTGAACTTGGGGCCAGATCAGTGGACTAAACATGACATGCTTCGTACACGAAACTAGCTGTGGGGCTGAACCTGGCACTAGTTTCTGCACGTAACATCGTCTATTGTTCAAATTGTAAAAAGTTTACATTGTTAAATGGATAAATTGTATAAATTGTAAAATGTTTATATTTTTAAATGGATAAATTGTATAAATTGTAAAATGTTTATATTTTTAAATGGATAAATTGTATAAATTGTAATTTGTAAGGAAGTAAACGGTTTCGTCAGAACCTCATTTAGAAGTCTAAGGAAAGACAGCCTAGTGGAAAGTCCAGTCCTCGGAACGTTCGACCACCACGATCGACTAAAATTAAAGAACCATCAAATGGAAATTAGCTTAATCAAATCACAATTTCTATTTATCACTAAAACTTGACAATAAAAAAATTTGTTTTCAGTTTCATATTATTATAAGATTGAACAATTGCATTTTCTTTCTGAACCAAAGAAGTTTGAGTCATAAAATGGAGACTAATTTAGTCATGTTCTAAAGTTTATTGAAATTAAAAACATTTCATCCATGAAACCGGTATAGGGTAGTTTAAACAATTCACAATATCGACGAATCACTGACGCCTTAAATCTGGTATTTTCACTGGGTGTCACATTTTCTTAACGCCACTAAAAGCTAAAAGGGTTCATCATAAAGCCTGTCATTGAGGCAACTGGCGTGGTTTTGAATCACCGGTTGTACGTGACAAGGAGTAGGGTCACCTGTCCGACCTCGTGGGTTTTCTCTGGGTTCTCCGGTTTCCTCCCGCTGCTAAAGACCCCCAAGCGCAAGCGAATTAATGAAATAAAATTGAACCATATGTTAGTCCCGAAATGACCTAGTTTGTGTTGAGTGGACGTTAAATCCCATTCCCCTCTCTCCCTACACATAGAATCTGGTGTTTTCACTGAGTGTCACATTTTCTAAACGCCACTAAAAGCTAAATGGGATTCTCTCTTCAATTCCACATGAGATATTTTCAATGTCTGTCAGAAGAGGTAATTCGATTTAATCCAGTCTGAAAAAAACGAAGACACAAAGGTACGTAAATTGGTGGAAACAAGAGAATGAAATTTACTTAAAAGAATATTATCAAGGTTTTTAATAACCCCTGAAAGCTATCTTTTGTTTAAAGAAATCTTATTCAGGTTTATTTCTAACCAATATTCATTGTATAATTGAATTGTTGTGTAGCAGACATCTTTATTGTATAAGAAATTGTTTCAATAAAATCATTAACAGCTGCTCGAGTCTATTTCTAGTAATGAATCTCGTATATCTTTAATTGTCTAAGTATCTGATTTATTTCGTGATATTAATATCACTTAGAATCTGGTTCCACGGTAGAAGGGAAGCAAAATCAGCCGGTTCCAAAATAGGTAAACTTGATGCTCGAAAGTCATTTTACGTTCACTAAATGAGGTTTAATGTTATACTTAATTTTAATTGAGAAATTTAGGTTGAACTCACAGAAAATGCTTTTACAAGTCTTGAATATACCCCC
Organism: Patella pellucida; assembly: GCA_917208275.1. Classification (NCBI taxonomy): domain Eukaryota; kingdom Metazoa; phylum Mollusca; class Gastropoda; family Patellidae; genus Patella; species Patella pellucida. The sequence continues at coordinate 17,686,809 of OU795042.1, read as the reverse complement.
CCCCCCAGCGTACAAACTGCGTGATTTGATTGAGGTAGAATCGTTGTCATTTGTTATTTGTCAATAGTCGTTGTCCATTTACCATAAAATATCGAAGCCCAAGTCTTGGATTATTCTCTACGGGCTTCCTTTTCTGCCGTTTAATCATGGACATGGTCTACTGAAAGTTTAAGTCTCCCGGAATCGTTCAGACTGCTTCGCGGGTAGCTAGCTATGGATATCTGTATAATTGAGCCTAACATGGTGGGTCTTCATTACAAAATGACAAAATAAGCAAACTGTATAGTATCATTTTGTATTTTGTATCACCACTTCAAGTCATACTTAAATCCAGACCAATCAGGCCTAAACTTATAAAATGGCCGTTGCAGGCCACGGAGAGATAAAGTTGAGTTCAGAGGGAATTTTTCGAAGTAGTTCTCTTTGTCAGTGTAAACGTTGGCATTGGAAGTATGCGGAAACTTCATTAGCCCGGTTTAACGGCAGAAAATGAAAAATTAAAATGAAATAAAATTGGGTTTAGCGTCCTACTGTTTTGCTCCAACTGGACTAATGAAAACGGGGAAACGCCATAAAGTGTCCCACCCGAACGACTATACGTTGTCCTTAGCCAGGCCCGCTGTTCCACACCACTGACAAAGGGGAACCACACCAACGCGGGGATCGAACATGGAACCTCCAGGTTAGCGAGTCAATGTCTTAATCACTGGGCCATATATCCGCTACCAGTAATGGGTTGTCTAGTCATTCCATTAGTGATTTTCCATAAAATCAGATAAATTTCAATGGCTCGTTAAGTTCTTATTTAAAAAGACAATGCAGCCATCGTAGTTTTCTATTAAAATATTAAATGTCTATGCTTGGTCACGTATCACCAGGGGGTGGCGTCTGTGCGACTCACAAGGAAATCGTGTCTAAGCATTCGGATGGGTATAATAAACGAGGTCCAGACGTGTACACATTGGTATGCACGTACAGTAACCATTGACATGACCGACAGAAAAAGAGTGAGTGGAAAAGGCTCTGTGTAGACAAAATTCACCCAACTGTATGATCCGGAATCAAAGAAGACTAACTCGCGTACGTGTCAGGATTGTACATGAATAATGGATGGAATTAACAGCCAGGAAAATAATGATCTTTTATGTAAAGCGACACCATCTCCATCAAATAGCTAGTCTTCTTGATTGATGGCGGCATGTTATCGTGGCACCATGGCCCGTCTATGAATAATATAACATAAATACATAATATTTACAAGATAGGATGTCTGTAGCTTTAATTAATTCCTGGAAAATCCTGCTTTCGTATATCTTTTTTCCGGCGTGGGTTCCCCTTGTCAGTGGGGCCTGACCAGGACAGCTTTCTAGTCGTTCGGATGGGACGAACAACCGAGGTCCCGTGTACACATTGGCATGCATGTAAAAGATGCCTTGGCAGTTGGAGTCGATATAAGAGTAGGCCGTAGCGCCGCTGCCCGGGAAACATTTCCCCCAAAACACAATGTATGACATAATGCCCGTCTTCATTAGCCCAGGTTAGGTGCAGAACAGTAGGACGTTAAACCCCATTTCATTTTATTTCGTATATCTTAGATTCCTGATTCTTTGAGACCTCAATCCAAGTCTTGCTGGACTGAATGGCATTTTCCGTGTTAATAATAATTGGTTATCAAACGCTTTAACAACCAATCGCGTAACAAGGTAAATCTGCCGATTGGGGTTGTTTATATAAATTATTATTTAGCCTATAATCAATTCTCTAGACCATTGTAATTTAAACAGAATGAAACACGGTCTCCATTTAATGACTTAATTAAAAATGGTGATATGATAGTAAACAATCTATTCCACGTCTTGTCAAAACTTCAAACAGTGATAACTTCGCTCAAAATAAAGTGATTGGGATGGAATTTTTAATATATTCACTTTGCATTAATTAATTTGGAGCTGTTATAGCAAGATCTCTAAGCTCTTTATCTAAATCTTACATAATGGACCCTTAAAGATAGTTTTCCAGAAAAGTATTTATCGGGTTGTTGTTTCCAATAAAAGTATGGCAAATCTGGTATGGAAAGTATAGACCCCAAGTCTTACTAGAAAAATACTGGATTAACCGAAAAACGCTTATGGGACAAGCACTGGGGAATATTGTCAGGAAATCCCTAACTGACAACCCGACTGTTTTCTGTCAGCTTAATGTGTGCTGGCTTAAGTGAGGGAGCGGTTGTTTTTTCTTGATCAAATGGTTAGGCGGTTTTGGGAACATTCAGGGTTGGCAACGTACAAAAGACTCGGAAAATGAAGTTGACAGAAATAATTAATAGTTTACTTAGGCCTTAATATGTATGGCAAATGTACAGTAAGTAATGATAGATACATTCTGAAAAAATGGACGCTCCCACAATGAAGCTAAGCTGACACACATTGCCTTTAACAACAGCTTACTTATAGCTATAGTAATCCCCGGCGAAAACAAAGTTTTGAAAGGGAATTGAGGCTATTTTTTGATAGCTTGGTTACTTGAATATGTTTTAAGTCCAAATATATCATCAAATCACAAAGTTTGTACGCAGAAATGTATCTTTAAAATAAGATTGAATGCTTTTGACTTTTGTCAAAGGTCACGAGATGTAAAAAGGGTTAGCGCAGCTCGCGCTAATCCCAACCTTAACCCTAACGCTTACCCTTACCCTACAATCTCGCCAACAACACGTGCCCTAACCTTATTTACATCTCAATGACCATGACCTCTTCTTTGGTTAGTCTTAAAAAAAATTCTAAAGTTAGCCTTAAGAAAGAAAAATAAGTTAGCCTTAAGAAATAAATATAGCGGTTATATATGTATCCGGTGACAGCAGTGCTGAGTGCAGATTTATTACCGGAACGCACCAACGCGTATGATTACTGAGTTGAATTAAAAAGACTATTCATTAGACGTAATAAAGTTTTACGTCAAATTCGTGTTTTTTTTCTGTTTTGAAATTTCATCAACCTCCTCTCGTTCGTGAAGGCTTGTTATCTCATTTCTATTGGAATCATGACACGGAATGGTAATGGCATAGAACTTAATTTCATGGATAAACTGGCATTAGAAGATTAAATCACCCAGAAATCCTGTGATAAATACGTCATAATATTCTGTATAAACCATGTAATAATAATCGATAGAATTCATAATAGACGATTTAAGCTCATGACCGGGGTAAAACTATACGATAATCGATTGCTTTGGTTTTGTAATACCGTTTGACCTTGAAGCTGATTGCGTCTGCTGAGACATGACATGTTGATCGTTGATCACTGACGGAAATTAAAGAAATGAGTTTTGTATTTTGAGATTAACATATTATGGTCTTTATCAACGTAGTTTCTCCCTGTCAGTAGTGCAGCTAAGGGATGGGGCGGCACAATGAATAGCGTATCTTCGTTAGGGTGTTATAAGAAAACCGAGGTCCACTGGCATACCCACCTGAACAATATTCCATACATATTACAAAGAGGTAGGACGCTTAATCCCATTCTCAATCCGTGCTGTCACGGCGAGGTTTTGTGTTAAATACGTGTTCACAGTTACTAGGAAATCGTATGGCGTGAAATACAAGTAATTCCATGACATTTACTAGAAAGTGGTTTCCTCTTGTCAGTGGTGCAGCTTTAAGTAATAGCGTCGGATAAGATGAAAAAACAAGATCCTTTGTACACGCTGGCTGCACATAAAAGGATGAATTTTTGGTAATTGGAATTCAATAAAGAGTAGGCCTTCGCCCGGGCGAAATATGGTTCAACTTTATTTAAATGATTCGCTTGCGCGTATAGGGGCTTAGTTTAAACAATATTTTATTAAATAAACTGAAAAGGATTAACAACAGGCCAAGACCTATATCATTTCTCTAGACTCTTAGCAGTTGGGAGACTCTGGAGGACCCGGAGAAAACCCACGAGGTCGGACAGTCGACCTTACTCCTTGTCACGTACAACTGGGATATCGAAACCACGCCAGATGACTCAATGATAGACCTTAAGATACAGCTCGTACGTGCTAACCATTTGGTCATCCAACATTTATAATGGGTAAAACACAGGGCGTGTGTACTGTATATGTACACATCATGTAAAAGACGTATATCCTGATAAGAGTTAAAGAGATTACCATAATATTTATCATAGAGATATTTTTGTGAGATCTAATCGTTAACATACACAGACAGTCCTTGGTCTATAATGTACTACTTATTATCAACAACACGCGATGTGTATATTTCTTTACCGTCTTATCGGTGTACAATATTAAGATAGGTTTTATAAATTCATACACAGTGCTATCTTGTTTATGTCTATATTTATCGTATGTACCCGTTAATTTCACATCACAGATTCCAATGACTCTTTTATCTATGAAAACTTAAAATAGCAATTATTAATTTGTAATAGCTAATTAACCAGTTCTGCATGTTACAATTGATACAGTCTTAGACCCCTTACGCAAGTTCAAATAGGCTCAAACGCACAATTGTCAACACATATCATTACAGTTTGGTAATTCTATGACAAATAGTGAAGACTAGAGCACTAAAATAGTTACCGAACAGTTTTTCTTTGTGGTAATGCGTTCTTTGTGGTAAGACGTCAGTAGTGTAACCATTCCTACATGATGGTGAGTAAGACATTGACTTTGCTTACCTGGGGGTCCCGTGTTCGATCCCTGTATTGACCATGGCAGTGGTGCAGGACAGAGGACCTGACAAGGGACAACGGGTGGAGCGAAAACCAAGGTCCCGTGTACACGTTGACGTGCACGTAATAGAACCCATGGCACTTGGGATTCGATATAAGAGTAGGCTGTACAGCCGCCGTCCGAGAAAAATGCCCCTCATAGCACAGAGCATGGCGCATGACTGTCTTCCTTAGTCCAGTATGTGCAGAACCGTAGGACCAGTAGCGGAATATCAGTGAGGCTGATGAGGCTGCAGCCTCAGGCCCAAAGATTCTGAAAAAAAAAATTGTTTAGACTTGTCTGATACGATTAAAAACGCATAGACAATGAATGTTAGGGGTGGGGTTTAGGCCCAACGGGAATCAACATATCTGACCCGAAATTAATTACCCCCGCCATTATAATAGGCCCTCGAGCAACTGCCGCCTCAAGCCTTGGTAAAGCTTAATCCGCCACTGCGTAGGACGTTAAACCCACTGCATTGCATTTGTATTTCTCTACATGGTATATTGTGGTTATTTACAAGCTTATTGAATCTCACAAACATTTACATTTACCAAACTCAACTTTTAAAAACTATTAAATGCTTTCTTGGCATTGTGACGGTATAGAGAAATAACAAAATAGCAATGATTAAAAACTGATTACCGACAACAAATTAATACGAATTTAGAATGCCAAGTCACGATGTTATAACGAAGGATTATAAGTACTAAGTACATTCACTTAGTTAATGTACCAATGCCATGTGAGTTAAAACAACACTGCATCTCTGATAATGGCCAAACATAAACAATCTAAAGTGTTTACGTCCATAGATAAAGACAACATTGAGATATAATAGCAAACCGCCATATCTCTGTCGACACAGAAAACCAAAATTGAAAGTAAAAATAGTAAATAAATCTACTTCCACCCAATCTTTCGACACAAGTTACCCTACATGTATCACTAATTATTTTGTTCTACATCAAAGCGGTTTAGGTCCTTCGGTAAATTAGTTTCTAGATAAGCGTGTGTAGTCGTTCTTTGAAGTAGGCCCCAATTACCGGAATCATAAAAACAATTAAGAGCTGAACCAGGGTGAACTTGAATGAATATAGAATGAAAGATAAACTAAACGTTTGTGTAGACTGTTTTTTTTTTACCAATAAGCGATTTAACATTAGACATTTTAATCATTCAGGACCCCAATTCTTCGGGGGGGGGGGGTATATTATAGATTTTAAAAGCCGTGCAGTAGTACAAGAACAGGTCTAATGTCTGCTTACTCGCAATATTGCAGTCATCGATACAGGTGATCGCGTTCGGAAATTGTATAACGATCTTTGGATAGCCATGAAACGTGCTCTTCCAATTCCTCAAAAAAAATTACTTTAAAACTTAAGAGTCATTATTCGACATATTTCTGATACGACATAAAAAACTCTTTAAATTATGAAAATATTCAAATCTTGGTATTTACATATACTTACAATCAAAAGCATAATCCGAATATTCACTTCCGTCCATTGCAATCACTATCCTCCGAGAATTAGATTTGGAGGTCGCCATCTTTTACTACGAGAGGTATCCAACAGGTTGTTTGGAAGGAATAAGAAACGTGCCAGCTGTATGGTTGCTGCTGAATGATTGAATCTAGTTAAGTATAATGATGTGACGACGATCAAGCCGACTAGCAGTCGATATGTAAAGTAAGTGGAATAGAGGTATCGACAGCTTGAGTTTTCTCTTTACCCTGGTGATCAATATATCCATATGATTATGACAGAAACATACAAAGCGATATTTGTCTTACTAGGTGGTTAAGGGGAGGTCACACGTCCCGGTTGACAGTTGTCTTGTGATGGTGGTAGACGGGCAAAGGCCAAACGACAGTTACCTTGCAATGGTGGTAGACGGGCCAAGACCAAGCTACAGTTGTCGTGCAATGGGGAAAGGTGGATCTGGGTGCGATTTATATTACCAGGGTGGAAGACGGTCCATGCATGATCATAGGGGCACACGTCCATAGTGATAGTTGTCTTACAGGGGTCGTACATGGATCAAGGTCACACGTCCCGAGTGACCGGTCTGTTACAATGGTGGTAGGTCGTCTTACAGGGGTGACAGAGGGGTCAGTGTCTTGTACGGGTAGTAGTTGAACCATATTATCACGCCACTCCTAATATATTTGAGGATCAATGTGCATAGTCCAGTTGTATTTCTTGAGCCCCTCCTCGCTTGTTATATATATAAAATTATGTTATACATTTTATATGTATAATCAGGAACTAATTTTATTATATTTTGTAAAATAAATAGTGGCTTCATGCATTAACAGTTATTTTGTGTACTATAATATAATAATTGCAAATTATATGATTCAATAGTTCAGTGATATCCAAAGTTCTCTTAATGTGTTCCTTGTTCCTCATAACCTGGGGATAGACATCAATAGTTATGGACTTGTGGTCTTTTGGAGCTGTTGGTGGCCATTTTTGACATAATAGGCCAACAACATTTTTATTGGTTATCTTAATGTGTTCTTTGCCCCCCCCCCCCAAATAAAACCCTAGGGACAGAATCAAGACCATCAAATTTCGATATATTGACCTGAGTATATACTGTTATGACAACGATATTATTAGGTCACTTGAATTCATTGACCAATCAACTTGTCTGTATTGGTACACAGGGTTTAATATTGTAATTACAAAAATTTCTAAACGCAATATTTACACAGTAGTGGGTTGAAGACAGAAGCAGACGTACACGCATGTGCTATAGTAGTACGGTTCGGGTTATAGTACACGCAGACATGCAACTGAAATAATATAGTATTGACAACAAAAATAGTTAGACTGCAATGTGGTGTCGAAAGTCAGATTAGAATAAACGAAACGAAACGAAATTGTAATTTAATATTAAAACGAAGGTTATAGTATGACCGGTTAATATAAATTTATATGGCACTGGTTTTGATAACATTGTACTGTAAATATAAACCTGAATTAAGTAAACGAAGCGAAATTCAATCTGGCCTCTACTACATAAAGATCTGACCGGTTGTAGTGGAAAGTCGCGTCAGAGGTCATAGTAGCGGCTTTTGATCATATGACGTCAGCCATTTGACTTTATACATTTCAACGTAACAAATCTCACAACTATTGTATCCTCCAGCCTCAAAATTACCAAAAGGTCAACAAAAATCGCCATGCAAAAAGGGGGGGGGGGTAGGAACATTTAGTGAGCTGTGTCCAGATATCGCCTGTGTGATAACTGTTATATTGATTGGTCAATAAAAAGGATGGCAGGGTTGGGTGGTAAATAAAATCTCCTACTCAACACAAGTCGATTTTTTTGTTGATATAATCACATCAGGTTTTACTTTTATGTATTGCGGAATGTCATTACAGTTTTAAATAGTGTAGCGGTCTCCGAACATGCGTCGCCATTTTCAGAAAAAAATATAAAACAGTAAAAGAACAAATTTCAATATGATAGATTACATTGGAATAAATCTAATACATTGTGTACAAAATTTGACAAGACAATGTTTAAATCAATTTATTTCAAGATGACATACGTTAAAAATGAATGCACGTGTGACGAATTCCAATTGTCAATGGTTCTTTTACGTGCACGCTAGTGGGTGCATGGGGCCTCGGGTTTTTTCTCTCCAAACCGAACGACGAGGCAAAGCTCCTCGCCAAGGAATTACTCGAGGTACATTGTCGGCTGGGGATTACGTGGCGAAGTCTGGAGGTCGGGTGTTTGATCCCTACATTGGCCCCGAAAGTCCATCCAGATTTTCCGGCGTGGTTTCCCAATGTCAGTGATGCAGGACGGGGGGCCTGTCAAGCACAGCTGTCTAGTCGTTCGGATGGGACAAAAACCGAGGACCCGTGTACACATAGGCGGCAGATCGGCACAACACAGGCGGTTGTGGTGCGGACGATGAATGTTTCTCAGTCTGTCATAAGCAGGCTATGGTCCAGATACCGTGATACACAATCTGTACAGGACAGACCACGCTCAGGTCGACCAAGGGCGACAACTCAAGCCCAGGATCGATTTATCCTTACCTTGGCCTTGAGAAATCGTGTCATCACAGCAAATTAGATCAGCGCTCGTCTTCAAACAGACACTGGTGTGAGAGTGAGTGTCCAGACCATTCGGAATCGACTGCATAGGGGTCACCTTCGCGCCCGACGTCCTCGTGTTTGAGAGATCATCACATTCAGGCAAGACGTTGTTGGTGTAGGGATCGTCAACACTGGGATAATCGACGCTGGAGCAATGTGATGTTGTCAGATGAGTCAAGGTTCACTGTTGATTTTTTGGACAGACGTAGGAGGGTGTGACGTCGTCGAAACGAGAGCTTCCAAAATGTTAACGTCATCAGACATGATCGATTTGGGGGTGGTTCTGTTATGGTGTGGGGAGGCATCACAGTTGCTGGAAGAACGGCTTTACATGTTGTTGCAGGGCGTGTTACAGGCCAGTACTACCAGAAGAACATCTTGGCAGTCCATGTTGTGCCGTTCGCACGACGTCATGGCCGCCGTTTCATCTTCCAGGATGACAACGCAAGATGTCACAGGGCCAGGATCGTTACAGGTTACCTCCAACAACAGAACATCACCACATTACCTTGGCCAGCACTGAGTCTCGACCTCTCCCCCATCGAGCATGTTTGGGACATGCTTGGACAGAGGTTACGTCAACGCCAACAACGTCCTGCAAATGTCCAAGAACGTGCTGCTGCGTTGCAACAGGAATGAGACAATTTGGACGAAAATGCCACGTCGGATCAATGCTTGTTTGGTAAACAGAGGAGGATTTACCCGTTACTGACTTTGTCGTGATGCTGTGGTAACTTTGCTGTTTGACCCCGGGTATCATTTTACCCTTATAATGGTCAGTCTGTGCCTTACTTAGTCTAACGATCATTTGGAATAAATCGATGAATGTGAACTTCATTTCATTTTGTCAGTTGTTTCTTCGTCAGTTTCATTAGGTGACTTTAATAACACTTAAAAATCAAACATCCCCTACTTTTTTTGAATAGTATATATATTAAAAATAGTTTTCAAGGTCAGATTAATGGAATTGGTAGATATCTAATTATCGTAAAATTTAATATTATCTGAAATCCATTTCGGTTTGTCCTCAGGACCATTCTGTTTACCGTCATTAAAGTCATATTTTTCAATACCAACCAACCTTAGAACTTCCGGTGTCTTAGTAATAGCGGGCATCTTCTGAATGGCGTAAAGACTTTCTGAAATGTCTTCACTGGATCCATGGGTTCGAACTTTTACACATGGCATATGACATGTCAGCGACATATTCTCAAAAGTTTTACGCTTGAATTCTAAATCTGCGTCGCTAGCCCAGATTGCTGGAAGCATGCACACTAAAACAACGTAGCGCCATCTATCCGCATGTGGTCTCCCCTTCTTTGCTTTGACGTTATCGTGCACTGTTCTTGTATCCCACAATACTAATGATCCCTTTGGCGCTGGAACTAATTTTTTAAAACATCCCTTTGAGCTATACCACGCGATCTCATCCTCGGACAGTTTATAGTAATCTTTGTCGTGGCTATTTTGGGTAGCCTCGGGATGCGTCGAAAAAAATTCATCGGTATATTTGCTGGAACCTTCCATAACTCGCAGACAAGCATCTTTTTCTGCTGTTTCCTCTAAGTAAATCCCACCTTGAAATGCGTGAAGACCCCGTCTATATCCGCTTCTGTCTACATGTAGCCACGAGAAACCAGTGTCGAAATCACCAGTGCTGATTTCTGGAGGCGGACATATTGATAATTTATCAAAGCTAGAAACAAGCTTTTCTGTTCCCCAAACTGCTGCAAAAGCATCCTTGGCCAGCAATCTGGTTTTCCATGCCGCTTCTAGATGGCCTATACGCGGAGCATCGGTCAGAGAGTGTGGTTGTTTAAAAAGTTCCCCATCATCGTGAGCCAGGGCCCACGATTTTAACTCTTGACCAAGTTCATCACATTTTTTATACGGAATCACATTTGGTATAACACAGTATCCTCGCTGACGTAGATCCCTCCATATGGCTTCACTGTAATTTAAAACAAACAAACTGGATGTGTAATAATCTGATTAAACACAGATCCTATTTCGTTTCGTTTTTATAGTTAAAAATTTCGTTTTACTTGTCTCTACTACACTAGGATATATGAGAGTTGTTACCTAACTAGTGTTCTGCTTGAAATCAAATGGTGTGTCGAATAGAATGCTTGTGCGGAGGTCGCGTATTCGATCCCTGCATTTGTCGAGAATGTTCATCAGGATTTTCCGAAGGGTTTTGCCTTGTCAGTGGTGCAGGGCAGAGGGTCTAGTTGTTCGGATCGGATGAAAAACCGAGGTCCCGTGTATACATTGGCATGCACGTAAGCGATCCTTTGCAATTGGAATTCGGTGTAAGAGTAGGCCATAGTGTATTGCGTATGCCCGCCTTCATTCGCCCAGTCGGAACAGAAACGTAGGACGTTAAACCCAATTTCATTAACTGAAAATTGATCGATTAAACTTTATAATCTGGTATCGCCTTAATATTAATACATACAGCGCAGTGGACGCTTACGGCTGGCTCCCGGATCCATTCACTTGATTTGATAATTGTTTTGGGTTTTTTTTGCAAATTTTGTCTGTCTTGTCCGCAGGTAAAGCGGCAGGTTTATCTTGTATTATTTTATTTTGCGTATAGTGCGGTCCTCCTGCACTCAGTCACTATTAGTGTGCTATATTCAACAGTTTTACCATCTATATATTAAAGGAGTATATACATACCTGTCAAACCTGAACATATTTCTTTAATAATGGTATATGTTGGCTTGTTAAACAGCTTTGAAAGCTATCAACCATATGCTGAGTTCGAACAACGTGTGATGTCAGAAGACCTACTGACTTACAATGTACCGGTCCAACTATAATCTTAGCCTAACCTATATATAGTGTGTTTTCTTATCAAGAATTTCTTCTATATGCAGTACTTCTTGAATAGGGTGGTTAATGACATACGACCGATAACATAGAATATTGTTAGCAGCCTAGCCTGTCCGTTGTGGAAGGGTATCGGTGCCAAAATTAAATGCTCTGCAACAATGTTGTTTCCTTTGATTATATGTAAAAATTACAATGTACAAAGTCCTAATACCGATAATGATAAAGTCAAAATACTTCTAAGGTAAGAATTAAATGTAAAACGTCAAAAAATGTTAATTGTAACATGCTTAAGAGAGAACCTCGCGTTTTGATTGGTAAATTAGAACCCCCCCCCCCCCCTGATTTAGTAAATTCTTTTAAAATTGTTAAAAACATGTTTCAATGTCGATAAACACTTCCTGGGTCCTATTGATCTCACGACATGTCTATTGGACAATAACACCCCTCTACATGCCAAACAGGGAGTGTTTATCTCCTAAGTGTTAATGGCGATGTTTTGTTAGCAAATGCTTTTATTGACGTGTCTACATTTTACATTTCTCCCATTACATTTTACATTTGCGTTCTGCCACATCCTATTTATCCTTCGAAAGTTCATCTCGATTTTTCGGCGTTTTTTCTCCTTGTCAGTGATGCAGACGGGGGATCTGACAAGGACAGCTGCCTAGTCGTTCGGATGAAGCGAAAAACCGAGGTCCAGTGTACACATTGGCGTGCACGTAAAAGATCTCTTGGCAGTTGGAGAGAGAGAGAGATGCACGTCCATTCGACAAAAAATATTTCGGGACTAACATATTATGGTTCAATTTTATTTCAATAATTTATTTGTGCATAAGGATCTTTAGGAAACCGAAGGACCCGGAGAAAACCTACGAGATTAGATAGGCGACCCTACTCCTTGTTACATACAAACAGGGAATCAAACGGCGCCAGTTGACTCAATGACATACCTTATGATACAACGCGCACGCGCTAACCGTTCGGCCATTCAACCCCTCTCTTTTTTATAATACGTTGATTTTACAATAATATCTACGTCACCGTTTATATAAGGTTTGAGAAAGCCACTGTGGCTCAGGGGTATGACGTTGGCTTGTTAGCCTCAAGGTCGCGTGATCGATCCCCTGTGTTGACTGAGGCAGTTCATCATGATTTTTGAGTCGTGGACCCCCCCCCCCCCTTGTCAATGGTGCAGGTCGGGGGGCCTGGCAAGGAACATTGTATAGTGGTTCGAACCGAATGAACAACCGAGACCCCATGTAGAATTCGAAATACGAGTAACTCGTAGTGCCGCTGAATGGGCAAGTATCCCTCATAGCACACTGCGATTCTGGCGCAGAACAGTAGGACATTCAACCTCATTCATTCCATTGTGTTTATTATGTTGTCCCATTGCTCTACACTATTTGGATCTACAATTTCACTTCATTTTATATTCAAGTTTTAATTTTTTTTCTTGGACAATTAGTCTCTTGTCTGATAGACGTGGGTCGACCTTTGTACGAATTAGCGTGCATGTAAATGAACCCTTAAAAATTGGAATTCGATAAAGAGTAAGCGAAAACAGCACCGTCCAACAAAAAAAGAACGACAAGGGGAATCACTCTGAACATCTCGAGATACATTCTCTGCTAGCATCAGGATGTAGACATTCTGTTTTGTACCACCGTTCTGTAAGGTGAAATTTGGCACAAGGGAGACATTCCTCACAACACTGGCAATGATGATTTAGTTTTAGCGACACCGGAATGCACCACATGCTAGGGTTATGGTTAGGGTTGGTCCAAAAAGTCTGACGTCATGTGTAATTCAAAGTGATTGACCCCGTGAAGAATATCTACCTGGCGACCAAGCTGATAAGGGGAATCACTATCTGCATCTCTCAAAGTATACATTCTCAGCTAGCACCGTGACCTAGACTATGAACTCGCCCACTCGGCAAATCTCGGCAGATTCCGGTAACCTTCATCTAACCTCGGCTGTATGACAGTCGGTGATGTACCTACGCCCATACATTTGCGATGCGGCTACTGGTTTACTTTAACAGAAAAACGTGCAGCTTTTACTAAAAACTCCCAAATTGCGTCTTTTATATAGAGTGTATATACCTTAATCAGTAGAGATTTTGTCTCAAGGCTGCTGGTTTGATCAAATTCCCTAGCAATTCCCCAAACCCAATGCCAAACTTGATGTTTGTTGATATAATACACTCTCCACAGAAATCTCCATGGACGCAGCCATTTTTCATCCGGGACCTTTAAAATAGTTCAAATATGGCGGGATTCGTCATACAGCCGAGATTAGATGCGTAAAATCTGTCGAGGTTTGCCGAATGTGAACTCCTGGTTAGTAATCAAGCGCCATACTTTATTTCCACATACGTTGATTATTTCCACACATTCGTAATTGTGCACACAATTCAGCACACAAAATTACTTTATTCCACATAAATTTGTTTCATATATCATTACAATATTTATGTGCACACAAAAAGATTGTACATGTATTTATATAGTAAAGATTCAAACTATTCCCTATTGTAAATGAAAGAAGTAAGATTACCTTGAGATTCAGTATTATCTGGAGAGACGGGTATGCATTGCTATTTGAATAAAGTTACCAATGTATTCAATAACAAAAAAACGTTGGAATTGAGTGTGAAAAATCATCATTTTTTTAAACATCCATAATAAAGCAATAATTAATTTATATTGGTAATTTCATCATTATATACTGCACAAATTAAACTTTTTGTAAAAATGATTATTATGAATTGATTTTAAACATCAGCCGTTTGGTTTCTTATTAGAAAAAGTGTTCACGGTTAGATCAATGGAATTGGTAGAGTTCTAGTTATCGTAAAATTTAATATTATCTGAAGTCCATTTCGGTTTGTCCTCGGGACCATTCGGTTTACCGTCATTAAAGTCATATTTTTCAATACCAACCAACCTTAGAACTTCCGGTGTCTTAGTAATATCAGGCATCTTCTGAATGGCGTAAAGACTTTCTGGAATGTCTTCACTAAACACGTGGCTTCGAACTTTTACACATGGCATATGACATGCCAGCGACTTATTCTCGAAAGCTTTACGCTTGAATTCTAAATCTGCGTCGCTAGTCCAGATTGCTGGAAGCATGCACGCTAATACGACGTAGCGCCATCTATCCGCATGTGGTCTCCCCTTCTTTGCTTTGACGTTATCGTGAACTGTTCGTGTATCCCACAATACTACTGATCCCTTTGGCGCTGGAACTAATTTTTTGAAGCATCCCTTTGAGCTATACCACGTGATCTCATCCTCGGACAGTTTATAGTGATCTTTGTCGTGGCTACTTTGGGTAGCCTCCGGATGCGTAGAGAAAAATTCATCCGTATACTTGCTGGAACCATCAATAACTCGCAGACAGGCATATGTTTCTGTTGTTTCCTTTAAGTAAATCCCACCTTGAAATGCGTGAAGACCGCGTCTATATCCGCTTCTGTCTATATGCAGCCACGAGAAGCCAGTGTCGAAATCACCAGTGCTGATTTCTGGAGGCGGACATATTGATAATTTATCAAAGCTAGAAACCAGCTTTTCTGTTTCCCAAACTGCTGCAAAAGCATCCTTAGCCAACAATCTGGTTTTCCACGCCGCTTCTAGATGGCCTATCCGCGGAACATTGATCAAAGAGTATGGGTGTTTAAATAGTTCTCCAGTCTCGTGAGCCAGAGCCCACGATCTTAACTCTTGACTAAGTTCATCAGAGGCTGTTCATCATGATTTTTAGTCGTGGACCCCCCCCCCCTTTTCAATGGTGCAGGTCGGAGGGCCTGGCAAGGGACATTGTATAGTGGTTCGGACCGAATGCACAACCGAGACCCCATGTAGAATTCGAAATACGAGTAACTCGTAGTGCCACTGAATGGGCAAGTATCCCTCATAGCACACTGCGATTCCGGCGCAGAACAGTAGGACATTAAACCCCATTTCATTTCATTGTGTTTATTATGTTGTCCCATTGCTCTACACTATTTGGATCTACAATTTCACTTCGTTTTATATTCAAGCTTTAATTATTTTCTTGGACAATTAGTTTCTTGTCTGATAGACGTGGGTCGACCATGGTACGGACTGGCGTGCATGTAAAAGAACCCTTAAAAATTGGAATTCGATAAAGAGTAAGCGAAAACAGCACCGTCCAACAAAAAAAGAACGACAAGGGGAAGCACTCTGAACGTCTCGAGGTACATTCTCTGATAGCATCAGGATCTAGAAACTCCGTTCTGTACCATCTTTCTTTAAGGTGAAATTTGGCACAAGGGAGGCATTCCTCACAACACCGGCCATGATGATTTATTTTTAGCGACACTGGCAGGCACCACAGGGTTAGGGTTGGTCCAAAACCAAAAAGTCTGACGTCATGTGTTATTCAATTGACCCCGTGAAGAATGTCTACTTGGCGACCAAGCCGAATATTTCAAAGTACATTGTATACATTCTCGGCTAGCACCGTGATTTAGACTATGAACTCCCGCACTCGGCAAATCTCGGCAGATTCCGGTACACTTCATCTGACCTCGGCTGTATGCAGAGGCGTCACCAGGACCCAATTAGATCCGGGGCACAGGCCCAACGGTGCGCGGAAAAAAAGTCACAGGTAAAAAAGTCACAGTAAAAAAAGTCACAAATTTGCCTAGGTAAAACATTTGCTTAGGTAAAAAAAAACACAGGAAAAATTTGATGGATTTGGCACCGCTGACACGATCTCTGCACATATGTCGTAGCTGTGTCTTCATCTTTACAAGATTGCCTCAAGATGGCATCCTGGGCGACGACAGTTGGACTGTGGCGGATTCCTTCTGGTACCACTCCACCACTCTCCAGATGGATGGATGGTGTTGGCCGACAAGATTGTAGAACTTGTTGTTCCATCCCCCGCAGATGTTGTTGGTACAGGGGGAACTGTTCATGGTTGCGTCATGTACGTTCAAAACTTCAGGAGGGAACATGGGGGGGGGGGGTTCTTCTCATGGAGAGGGTTAGGCCTTGACCATGACGTTGTCGATAGGGACCATTTCACATAGGTTCGAACGAAGTAGGCCAGGAGGTCATCGACTGCATGAGGACCATGAGGTTTGATGGAATAGAGATGTTCCAAACCTTCTTGCACATTAGCTACGGGTAGAAACGCCAGGCCGTCAAGTTCTCCACAGAACAGTCGGAACTCGCTGTCTTCCTTGTATAGTGGGGTACTAACCCTAGTGTCTGGACATGTCGCCAGGTTGACTGTGTCAGGTGGTAGAAGCATCCTTTGGCTGTCACGCCTCTACCAAACACGACAAGCAAAGAGCGCAAAATACTGAAATCAGTCACGATCGTTTCTACAAACATCTCATGGCCAAGTTCTTCACACTTATCAACAATATAAATTGTGACTTTTTTACTTGTGACTTTTTTTCCTAGATTCGGCCCAACTCGTACACATTTTCCAGTATTCGTTTAAATAACGACATGGCGTTGCCGTGGGTATTCTATTGATCATGTTTCAAACCGCGGATTATTTTTGTCGATATAATAATATAGTTATTAAAACGAATACTGGGAAATACGTACGAGTTCTTGTGAAGTTGTGAGCTAAATTATCACGAACTAAAATCTAATGTGATATTGTTGTCCCGCTTAACATACACGGCGGGTAAACTAGGTCATGCACAATCGTTTCTACACTATTTTCAGTCAAATATTTATTTAGTTATATAATACTGTATTAAACTGTGCACGTGCAGGCAATTGAGGAAATCTACGGTGGGCCAGAAAGGACAATCCAGAAAAGCTTCGCACTGGAAAGCTTCTCTTCCGTACTCGGGACATTCGAAATGATGATAGGGAAAAGCAGTGAAATTATTGCAAATTATCGATTTTGTCTGCTCAAAATAGATCCGGGGCACACATGAAAAGATCCGGGGCACGTGCCCCCTGTGCCACCCCCTAGTGACGCCACTGGCTGTATGACAGTAAGTGATGTACCTACGCCCATACATTTGCGATACGGCTACTGGTTTACTTTAACAGGAAAACGTGCCGCGTTTACAAAAAAAAGTCCTAAATTGCGTCTTTTGTATAGAGTGTATAAACCTAAATGAGTAGAGTTATTGTCTCAAGGCTGCTGGTTTGATAAAATTCCCTCGTTATTCCCCAAACCTCATGCCAAACTTGATGTTTGTTGATATAATACACTCTCCACGGAAATCTCCATGGACGCAGCCATTTGTCATTCCGTCGAGATTAGATGCGTAGAATCTGTCGAGGTTTGCCGAATGTGAACTCCTGGTTAGTAATCAAGCGCCTTACTCTATTTCCACATACGTTGATTTTTTCCACACATTCGTAATTGTGCAAAAAACTCAGCCCACAAAATTACTTTATTCCACATAAATTTGTTTCATTTATCATTACAATATTTATGTGCATACAAAAAGATTGTACATGTATTAATATTGTAAAACATTCAAACTGTTCCCCATTCTTGATGAAAGAAGTGAAATTGCCTCGAGATTCAGTATTAACTAGTGAGACCGGCATGCATTGCCATTTGAATAAAGTTACCAATGTATTAAACAAAAATAAACATGGGAATTGAGTGAGAAAAATTGTCATTTTTTTAAACATCCATAATAAAGCAATCATTAATTTATATTGGTAATTTCATCATTATATACTGCAAAAATTAAACTTTTTTGTAAAAATGATTATTATGAATTGATTTTAAACATCAGCCGTTTGGTTTCTTATTAGAAAAAGTGTTCACGGTTAGATCAATGGAATTGGTAGATATTTAATTATCGTAAAATTTAATATTATCTGAAGTCCATTTCGGTTTGTCCTCAGGACCATTCGGTTTACCGTCATTAAAGTCATATTTTTCTATACCAACCAACCTTAAAACTTCCGGTGTCTTAGTAATATCAGGCATCTTCTGAATGGCGTAAAGACTTTCTGGAATGTCTTCACTGAACACGTGGCTTCGAACTTTTACACATGGCATATGGCATGTAAGCGACATATTCTCAAATGTTTTACGCTTGAATTCTAAATCTGCGTCGCTAGCCCAGATTGCTGGAAGCATGCACGCAAACACGACGTAGCGCCATCTATCCGCATGTGGTCTCCCCTTCTTTGCTTTGACGTTATCGTGCACTGTTCGTGTATCCCACAATACTACTGATCCCTTAGGCGCTGGAACTAATTTTTTGAAACATCCCTTTGAGCTATACCACGCGATCTCATCATCAGACAGTTTATAGTGATCTTTATCGTGGCCATTTTGGGTAGCCTCGGGATGCGTAGAGAAAAATTCATCCGTATACTTGCTGGAACCTTCCATAACTCGCAGGCAACCATCAGTTTCTGCTGTTTCCTCTAAGTAAATCCCACCTTGAAATCCGTGAAGACCGCGTCTATATCCGCTTCTGTCTACATGTAGCCACGAGAAACCAGTGTCGAAATCACCAGTGCTGATTTCTGGAGGCGGACATATTGATAATTTATCAAAGCTAGAAACCAACTTGTCTGTTCCCCAAACTGCTGCAAAAGCATCCTTAGCCAACAATCTGGTTTTCCACGCCGCTTCTAGATGGCCTATCCGCGGAACATTGATCAGAGAGTACGGGTGTTTAAAAAGTTCCCCAGTATCGTGATCCAGAGCCCACGATTTTAACTCTTGACTAAGTTCATCACATTTTTTATCCGGAATCACATTTGGTATTACACAGTATCCTCGCTGACGAAGATCCCTCCATATGGCTTCGCTGTAATTTAAAACAAACAAACTGGATGAGTAGGACATTAGAAGTAGACGTATAATATATATAATCCTATAGTGTGTTTAATGTACGATAAGAAGTGCTACCGAGAAAGAGTCATCGTTGGTATCGCCTGTGGTCTCATTTCGCTATGATTTATGTAAATAATGTATATATTTATAATTCATTTTTTTTATCGTATTATCAAATAGGTAGTATGTTTTGCTGATTTGAATTATGTATACCATTTAAATGTTTGACTGTTATTATTATATTAATGTTGCATTCTGTTATGTTTATTATTATTGAACTTGACAATTTGATTCTCAATAAAACTGTCGAACTTACATATAAACACCTGACCGGTCTTCATCAAAATATTATATACTAATTGTAGTTTATTGTTAATAAATACGCATTTAGTATAATTTGGGCTTTTCTCATTAGGCTACCTTCTGGTTACTTCCTAACAGTGTTTCTTAAATGGTAGCCTTTGCGTTTTGCTTACTTTACCCGATGAAAGTTACTTCCCTTTGGCCAACTTCCTTTTCATTTAACGATTTGTGGATTAGTCAATAAAAATAGCACAATTATCAAGGGTAGATAACGTGTCTCCCCCATACAGGGAGTAGAGCAAAATGGGACCACTTGGGGGTGAGCATATCCCGCCTGGTGTTTGGTGTTAATTTTCGTCAAACAGAGCCATGGCTTATCCTTGGATTTGAGAAACCCGAATTAATAATATCGGGACCAATAGTCATCCCCAGGGTCCTTACATTTCAGAGAAAACGAGACGCATACAACATGGATCAACGATGTTCTGTGATGATGCTTTTTCACGAAAAAGATTTATACTACAGTGTTTTATGGTTATTTGTGTTTGGTATTGTCGACATGACGATGGTCTCATTGGATAGCCGTAGTTTGTTAATTATACAGACTTTTCATTGGATAAACTTTGTTGTAAATTATTAAGGCGGCTACAGGACATGGAGTTGTATATAAAAACTGTATAACTCAATGCCATAGTACGACTGTGTGCATCGAAATGATTGATGACCTCATTGGATCACCATTGTTTTAAATTATAGAAAACGCTGATGATCTTGTTGGGTCACCATATAGTAACATTATGGAAATAGTTGGTGGCCTCGTTGGATCACCGTATATTAACAGTTTCAAAACAGTCCAGACTGAAGTTTACACGTACTCTTACGGCTTTTGACCCATTTACATGTTATCGTGTATGTTTCATTAACGACATAGAAAGACACTAATACTATAAGAGGTCTTTATATGTCGTATAAAACAGCAGTTCGTTTGCTTTTATGAAACGAATATAGGGCCTACACATACACAAGCTTATATTGATTGTAGCCTAGATCATTGTGGCTTTTATTAGTACGTTTGATTACTAAAAATTGATCGATTGAACTACAGAATAAGATATCGGCCTTAGTGTCCTAATAGTCCTATATTCAACAGTTTTACCATCTATATATTAAAGGAGTATATACATACCTGTCAAACCTGGACATGTTCCTCTATTAATGGTATATGTTGGCTTGTTAACCAGCTGTGTAAGCTATGAACCGTATGTTGTGTTCGAACAACTTGTGATGTCAGTAGACCTACTGTCCTACTAAACTACCGGCCCTACTATAATCTTAGCCTAAAAACTAGAATATCATATCATATGCATATGTATGCTTGTCAGGGGTTTCTTCTCAGTACGTGTGGTGATACATTTATGAATTGCTACTATTTCATTCTTTCAATAATAGTTCATTGGTTGAATATTCATTCATTCAATTAAAAAATATATAATTTGTATGTTTCTGTCAATTTTATCCATCATTTTTAATTACTAATTAACAGACGGTTGACAGCTGACATCTTATCTCTGAAACAAAAGAGTCCTAAAGGAAGCACCTGCCTCTTATCTCCCTTGATATTTAATTGATTTCTAGTTTTATATTATATTACGTTCGGTTATTATGTTACATGTTACATTTATGTTTGCTGTATCGTATTAATGTAATTTTTGTAATTGTATACTGCTTCTCGTGGGCGTTTTTATGCAATAAATTTACTTACTTACTTACTATTGTTTTATTTTATTGCAATGTCTTTTATATTTTAATCCTTCTTCGTTAATTAGGCCCTATATTAGTAGCATTGGTGTATATTGTTAATTCTTTAAAAAACATTTTATTATAAATACATGTATCGATTTGTTCATTGACAAAGCATTCTAGGTTTCATCCCGTTTCCAGGACAGTTACTCTGCTCGTCGGGCGGGCCCTTCTCCGTTTATGATATTTAATATTTTCCGGCAATAAATAGTTTCAAGGAATGTTCCAATCTTAGTTATTATCGAAGATTTGCACTGCTACAATAGGGTGGTTAATGGAATGCAACCGATAACATAGAACCAGGGCCGGATCATGCCTTTTAAAGGCCCTAAGCACTTACAACTTTGGTGCCCTATATGTGTCATTCAAAATATAGAATTGAGGGTCAAGTTATGACTAATTTACATGATTCTTTCTTGAAATAGTTCTCATACCTACAAACATTTATAGATAGGTTTAAGATGATACTTGAGAAAGAAAAAATAAACAAAAAATTATTTTAACCGGGCCACTATTGAGGTACGAGTCGTCTGACCAACTCGAATTATTTTATTAAACATCAAGGCATTATTGAAAATTCGGCTATTAAAATGTGCGTGGTGCCCCCCTTCCCTTGTTGCCCTAAGCATGTGCTTATTTTGCTTAATCCAGTCCCGCATAGAATATTGTTACCAGCCTTGTCTGCCCGTCCGTCGCCCACAAATTGATTGTGTCTTCTACATGTAAATGTTATTTATCCGATTTACTAGAAATTTATACATGCGACTAAGAGGAATAATGCATTTTCTAGATTTTTGACGGAGTTACTGACCTTGGTCACTTAGAAAAAATACCGTAATGGCAGTCACGATGGCTGTTTTCTTGCATCTGAATGTAAGGGACATACGAGCAAATAGTGTTAGGTATCTTCGAATTTGTGACCCCACAATATTTTTTTCGATACAAACGATATGAAATGGGGTTTAACGTCCTAATACTCTGCACTGAGTGGGCTAATGAAGAAATGAAATACAATGAAATGGGGTTTAACATCCTACTGTTCATATCGGACTTGCTTAATGAAGACTTGCGCTAATGAAGACGGGCATACACCATACGCCACGAGGGGAACTTTGTGCTGCTCTCCGGGCAAATTGCCTTCGTAGCACGCTGTATGGCGCATACACGTCTTCATTAGTCGAGTCAGTTTAGAAAAGTCGGACGTTAAACCCCATTTTAGTTTTTTAAAACATAAGACCAATTAATGGTCAATGTCATGAATTCAATTTCATTATGATTCAGCAGTTCAGTGATATCCAAAGTTCTCTTAATGTGTTCCTTGTCCCCCAAAATGTAGGGATAGACATCAAGATCATCAAATTTGAGTCAATAATTATGGACTTGCGGTCATTTGGGGGTGTTAGTGGCCATTTTTGACATAACAGGCCAACATTATTTTAATGATCTTAATGTTTTCTTTACCCCCAAAACCTTGAGAAAGACATTAAAATTGAGTTGTAGTGTCCCATAGTTATGATCATCTAAAGACGTTTCGGAGGCCATTTTTGAGGCCATCTTGAAAAAAACACTTTTCCGGGGGGCCTACTTTGGTAAACTTTTGGTTCGGGGGTTGAGGGGGTATTTTCCATATATTACCCTGACTCGAAATTCACCTTACTAAAATACCGTGCCCTATTTCTTTGTATATACATGTAGATGTTTACTAAGTTATATGAACTGAGCCCTTTTATATGGATAGTTTAGAGTTCGTATACCGTGATTCAGCATTCATAACCGAAATACCTGTAAGAATGTTAATCGCTTTGTCGCGTAATGACTAATGTATACAGTTAATAACCACACGCAGCATGTGATGTGTTATTTATTTATATAAAGGGAGATAACACACGAGTTTAAAGGGATAACATTCCAGAATAAAATGCATGGTTAACGTCAATCAATGGCATTCTTAATGTGAATAAAATCTCAAATAATCTCAAACCAATATTCAAATTGAATACTCCTAATTAATACCCGTTTTTTTTTTTAAAAATTAAACAATATTTTATTCAATAAACCGAATTGAATTGAACAAAAGGTAAAGGCCTATCTCAGTTCTCTCCAAATGTTGAATAAAGAGACTGTCGGTTTTGTTATACTAGTTAAAAAAAACAGATAATGTCGTTCTTGTAGTTGGCAAATAGATAATGAGAAGTTAATATCTAAACTTTTATTCAAATTACGGTATTTGCCAATAGAGGCTAAGTCTCGATTTTCCATTTTTCTTTAAATTTTTAAAACTCGTGGGTGTTCTAATCCATGTACATCTCGGCCATCTGATAGTTATAGGCTAGTAATGTGAATAAATGTAGAAATAATAAGTCTAAATAACATTTGGAGACAAAATAAAGCACAATAAGCAGGTTTAGCTCTTACATAATTCATCCTTATTTAAATTACACACAATTCAGGCCTTAATGTACAAAATATGTATAATTGTTTTACCTATTTCACCAAAACACATTTCAAATTCATACACAGGGACATAAAATACCAGACTGTATGACATTGGAACGGAGTAATGTAAACTTCAAATGGATATATATGTTTTTAACTCATTGCGTGTGCATATTTCCACCATTGTTTATTGTAAACATAAGATTTAACTATCTAAATCGTACATAACGCTTCTTTAAAGGGTCAATGCCACTCTTGTTGTAACTGAATAATATGTCATAATCTTTATTCTAGTCAACAAATTATATCATTTTACTATATTCCAGTTGATGATACAAATTTCATCTTAACACACCTTATTAAAAAAATGAAAAAATTCAACTAAATGATTTGAAAAGCCTAACGTAAACGTTTTTCAAACGTTTTTCAATTGTGATTTGGATTTTAAAATATTTTCAAACCCTCTTGACAAGTAAAATAGGATGTAATGGATACTATACACTACAGGTAGGACACTTAAAGGGACAAAAACACTCTGGCTGGCTTCACAGGTCCAGAAAAAAGATTAGCTCTATTCTAACTACAACATGTTTAAGTTTCCTACCTGTTGTGTAAATTATCCATTACATCCTATTTAACTTGTCCGAGGGTTCGAAAATATTTTAAAATCCGAGTTACATTTGTGTTTACGTATAAGGCCTTTCATTATCATACAGTTGATTTTTTCCTTTTTTTTTCCCCAATAAGGTGTGTTAAGATGAAATTTGTATCATCAATTAATTGAAATATTGTAAAAAAAAAAAAAAAAAAAGTAGGCCTACAATTTGTTGATCAGAATAAAGTTTGGGACATATTATTCAGTTACAACAAGAGTGGTATTGGGGCTTTAAACATCTAGCACTTAGAATAAGGCTATTATTTATTTTCTGGAGCTGTCAATCCAGCAAGAGTGTTATTGTCCCTTTAAATGTGATCTATATTATTTATCAGTTTTCATAACTTACTATAATCAAGGTCATTTATTTAAATATGGGGTTGAGTGGTGAGTGTTATTTTATAAATAAGATTCTTATTAGGTTGGCTCATTCATTACACTTTAGTTACATTAATGACGCTTTGTATATCGGGAACATTTGTGTCTCGTCAACAATTAGTGTGTTCTAGTTCTAACTGTTAAGGTTTTTCACGTACATGTAGAACTCTGTTTTTCATCCCATTCGAGCGGGTAGCGCAACACTACGAGGAGCCACCCTGTTAATTGAGAACCGGGTTGGAATTATCCCGAAGCTTCTACTCGACTTCAGCCAGGATTTGAACCCGAATACTCAGTAGAGAAAGACCACTGGTGCGCTACCACATTCGCCCGACTTACACCTTAAAGCTGCAATGTTTTTTACACGCACACACTCTCTCTCTCTCTCTCTCTCTCTCTCTCTCTCTCTCTGGTCATGCTCACAAACCTTATAAGGCTTCCCCCACCCCTACTCAAAAAGTTTACCTCTGGTCATTCATTGACCACCGATAGCGTCAATATCAAAGTGGTTTAGATACAAAAGTACAATGCAGTTGAAAATGAGTTATGGCAACTGTTTTGTTTCTTTGCTTTCGAAACGGAATTGTTACTTGTACAAGATTGTATTCATTTTATTTACAGAGTTTCAATATATTGGTGAAGACTTTCGTCTTACCCAAGAGATGAAAGATGCTTACGAGGAAAATGGTTTCCTCATAATCAAGTTAGTGATGTTACGAATATTTTCGTTCAATACGAAACTTCAACAAACACTATTCGTTTCTTATGGCTGAATATTCGAATGTTCAAGCTACAGACCAATCTTATTAAAACACAGACCCAATTTCGTTTCGTTTTTTATAGTTCAAAATTTTGTTTTACTTGCGAGGCCATCGAAGGTAATAAACACGAAACGAAATATAGATCTGTATTTTAATTAGATTGACAACAGACTATAATAATAAAAATAAAGACCAAAAACGAAAAGAGGTACACGCTATTAAGACGTAGGTGTCCCAAAGGATTCTTTGAAAACTGAAATGCATCTGACTTTATTATTTTATTTTCAAGGGGTTTAATAACACCAGAAGAGCACAAGAAGCTTAAAGAAGCAATCGAGGGCAGTCAAGCTTTACAGAAATACACTTACGGCGTAAGTCCACAGGTTACTTTTTACCTGGCATAAGTCCGCTTTCTAAAGTCCACATGTTATTATTTTCATGGCGTTTGTGCACATGTTGTCACTTTTATACGGCAAGTCCACGTGTTATCATTTGTATTGTGTAAGTCTATATGTTATTATTCTGTTGTTATCAAATATTATCATTCGTTTGCATCCAGTCCAGATATTATAATTCTTATTGTGCAGTTGGATATGTTTTCGAACCGAACGACGGCTAGACGTGAATTTAAAGGTAAATATATAGGAATGCACTACCCAATTTTTTGTGTCATTTTTGTTTTCCTTCCAATGAATTGTTCATATATTTGATAATTATTCACATTTATTATTATGTATATCTTCATAATATTTTTCGAACAGGTAGGAGATGGCGCTGCCAGGAAGATGAAGATGTGTCTGTTAAAACATCCAGGTAACAATGTGATAGGAATGGTCTCTAGATGTGAAAAAGTAGCAGGAACAGCCGAGCAGGTAAGAGTTTGACTTCCGGTTCGGGCCAAGTAGAGAGAGAGAGAGAGAGAGAGAGAGAGAGTGGGGAGAGAATGGGGTTTAACGTCCACTCGACACAAACTAGATCATTTCGGGAGGAACATACATTGTATGGTTTAATTTCATTTCAATAATTCGCTTGCGCGTAGGGGTCTTTAGTAGTGGGGGAAAACCGGGGTACCCGGAGGAAACCCACGAGGTTGAACACACGCCCCATCCTAACAACTAAACAGCTGTCCTTGTCAGGCCCTCCGTCCTTCAGCGCTAAGAAAGGGAAGGACCGGAACGAACTCGCGACATCAAGACACCCTTCATTCATTCATTCTGTTAAATGTTTATGTCTATAAAGTTTTGTGTTTATTTTAAGTGGTTAACTAAAATTCCACTTAAAAATGTTCATCAATCTATATTGAAAGAACCGGTTGTATTTTATTTGAAGATTCTAGGCGGCGAAGTCTATCATTACCATTCAAAGGTAATAATGAAGGATGCCAAAACTGGCGGGAAATTTGTTTGGCATCAGGATTATGGGTAAGATCAAGTTCAAATGTTTTCCGACTAAAACTCTTTTAAGATAACCCATCTCCTGTGGATTTATTGTCTGAAAAATGTGGCAGGATTGAGTCCACCAAACAATATTTGTCAGTTATTTGGTAATCTTCTTCGCATTGCTAACACTTGTTCCCCGGTCATTTCGAGACAAGCAGTTTTCATTTCAGTAGTAACAATGCGGACTGGAGAATTCTGCCCGGGCATTGAGGTTACTTTTTGTTCCTGGATGTCCAACGTAAGTAGTTAGGCGTGTCAATGTGGACGAGAAAATTCTGCTAGGACAGCGGGGATGTTTTGTGTTTGATCTATGGCAAATTTGTCTGTCGTTACGCAACGTGCTTTACGGGATGCCTAACGTCGTGAAAGTGCCCCACCGTTTACAAGATGCCTACGTCATAATGAGATATGCGATTCAGAAGAAAAGTACTGTAGGTCCAATTTTCAGATACTGGTGAATGAATGAAATGTGGTTTAACGTCCTACGCTTAAGCACCGTACCTGGGCCAATTGAAGACGGGCATACGCCACAGTGTGCAATGAGGGAAATTTTGCCCGGGCAGCGGCGCTACGGCCTACTCTTATATCGAATTCCAACTGCCAAGGGATCTTTTACGTGCACTCCAATTTGTACACGGGACCTCGGTTTTTCGTCCCATCCGAACGACTAGGCAGCTGTCCTTGTCAGGCCCTCCTTCTGCATCACTGACAAGGGGAAATCACGCCGGAAAATCGAGATGAACTTTCTCGGCCAATGCAGGGATCGAACACTCAACCTCCAGGCTAGCGAACCAGCGCCTTATCCACTTAGCCACCGTGATCCCCAGATACTGGTGAAATAATTATATAACCTTTCTATTATTCAGATATTGGTATAATAATTATATAATATTTCTATTATTCAGATATTGCTATTATTCAGATATTGGTATAATAATCATATAATATTTCTATTATTCAGATATTGGTATAATAATTATATAATATTTCTATTATTCAGATATTGGTATAATAAATTTTCAATATTTTCATTATTGGTATAATCATGATATAATATTTCCATTGTTCAGATATTGGTATAATAAATATTCAATGTTTCTATTATTTAGATATTGGTATAATAATTATATGGTATTTCTATTTTTAAGATATTGGTATAATAATTTTATAGTATTTCCTGACATGTTGAGTGTTTTGATGCCAATAGATCCTTCTCTTAAAGAAAACGGATGCCTTCAGGTAAAAGAAAATTGGCAGATCATTACTAAGTTAAAGAGACCTTATTCCCATTGCATTCTATGACAACGCATGACTAAACTATTACGTTTCTCTACCCATCCATCGCATATTTAATAACAGTTATGATGTTTAAAGGGACACTGTCACTTTTATATTTCACAAAGACAATGAATATTAATTATTAGCTCAATATAAATCCCATTCTTGGAGAAAACAAACTTTAACGTAGAAGATGTGATGTTCATTGTATGCCACAGACCAAGTAGGCCTATACATAGGGAACCCAGCTATTACTGGTGGAGACGATCTTCCCATTTGTCATCGGTACAACTAGCAAGAAAATCATCTCTGTAGACCCTCGGATGGCCTGGGCACAGCTTGACTTTAAACAGTCGTGCATTAAATCAATAAATGTCCGACTGACGTTACTACCGGAGACAGTCTATGTCCGGACTGCGAATCGAGGATACCATAGTCATCGAGAATACGTGGGTGGGGTTATCGTCTGTAAATTGAATGATTGACAATTCTCGTAGACGATGCGGAGACAGTTGAGGTGATGCCTATTTCTAGCTCTGACTAAAATTTTCCATGGTTTTTTGGGTTTTTTTTGTCATCTATTCTTAAATTATTATAGGAAGAATGGCCAACTCTTTATTAATCTCTTAACTAATGTATCTTTAATTTTCTCGTTTCAAAGGTTTTAGTTGGCTCACATAAATGTGGTAGAATAAACCATGGGAAAGTTGGGGGTCAGACCGGTGCTGATTTGACAAGACTTGAAATGGTGAAGACATTTTGTCCACATAAATATGTTGAACTTCAACCAGGTAGATTTTTATCATGTTTTCTCTTGTTAAGATACCCCCGGTTGTTCAACTAGGAGAAAAGGGTGCTGATTTAACTATATATCTTAAACGATCTGCCATTCTTTACAACCAATGAATTTGGACTCGCAATTAATTTCATCGGGTTGGCCTATGTTTCTGCCGAGTTTAAAGGTTTAAAGGGCAACTGATCTGACATCAATTCAGAACGTTCAGCAATACAGTGCAACCAATGAATTTGGGCTCGCAATTTATTTCATCGCGTTGGCCTATTTTTCTGCTGAATTTTTCTACAAGGTTTAAAGGCCAACTGATCTGCCATATATTCAGAATGTTTTGCAATACAGTGCAGCCAATAAATTTCGGCTCGCAATTAATTTCTTCGAATTGGCCTATAGTGTGCAACCAAAGAATTTGGACTATCAATCAATCTGTACATGATTGTTAATATTACATGCGATGCTTTGTTTTAACACAGTAATTTATTACATACGAGTTAACATGATAACAGTGATTGTTAATTTTACAGGCGATGCTTTGTTTCAACACAGTAATTTATTACAAACGAGTGAACCTAATAACAGTATTTGTTAATATTACAGGCGATGCTTTGTTTCAACACAGTAATTTATTACATACGAGTTATTATAATAACAGTGATTGTTAATTTTACAGGCGATGCTTTGTTTCAACACAGTAATTTATTACATACGAGTGAACCTAATAACAGTGATATTAGAAGATGGATGTTTATAGTAGCTTATAATAAAGCC
Source organism: Patella pellucida (assembly GCA_917208275.1). Taxonomy (NCBI): domain Eukaryota; kingdom Metazoa; phylum Mollusca; class Gastropoda; family Patellidae; genus Patella; species Patella pellucida. Next base: position 17,656,696 of record OU795042.1, on the reverse strand, counting down.
AGTAATAATCCTGTTAAACAACATTTTCTTCCTAGTTATACCAAACTTCACAAGGTAATAATGTGACCGGTGACAGCCAAATGAGTCACTTGGGGTTTACAATGAACATGTAATAGTTATGCATGTTATAAGCATTTCAATGATGTATAATATTTTTGTCAATTTTCATCCAATCTTTACATTGTATACATCATTGAAAAGCTTATAACATAGTTTTTCTATATAATATATGCATTGTAAACATGTGAGAATGGTGGGCGGCGACAAAGAGTGATGGGCAAACATACACACCCACCTAATGCTGTTTGCCCTTCATTCTTTGTTGGCGGAGGGGGAGCGGGGCTTCTGACGCCTACGCTTTAGATCTTAAGGTTTTTGTCACTGAATCAAGTGGCGTGGTTTCGATCCATCCTACTGTTCTGCTCCAAACTGGGATAATGAAGACACGTATGGCCATATACAGTGTGCTACGAGAGAAATTTTGCCCGGAGAGCGGCACTAGGGTCTATTCTTATATCGAATTCCAACTGTCAAGGGATCTTTTATATGTATGCCAATGTGTACACGGGACCTCCTTTTTTCGTCCCACTCTGCATCATTGACGGGGGGGGGGGGGCTCGCCGGAACATCTGGCCAATGCAGGGATCGAACACCCGACTTCCAGGCCAGCCTCTTGTCCACTTAGCCACCCTGACCCCCCCCCCCCTAGGATGGGAGGATTTGAATATAATCGCTAGCACGTGAGTCAACTGGCATTGTTTCTATCCCCCAGTTGTACGTGACTAGGAGTAGGGTCGTGTTTTTTCCGGGTCTCATAGTTTCCTCCCGCCGCTAATCCTGAACCAAGTTTGTGTCGAGTGGACGTTAAACCCCATCTCTCTCTCTCTCTCTCTCTCTCTCTCTCCCTCTCGTGAGGATAGAATTTGTTGAATTAATGTATTTGTACATGGCGTTAGGGACACAGTTGTAAAGTTATCAGGTGAATGCGAATGTTGCATTCAGCAACTGGCAATTTTAATGGGAAATGAAAAAAAGCATTGTTGCCTTTTCTTCTAGGTGAAAGACTCCGCCATTTTGGATTGCAAGAACGAGGATGATCTTGAAGATGTGTTGTTTGTGGATCCCAAGGTTGATTTTACCATAGATTTACAGGCATAATCAATAAATACCATTATTTAAACAAATGGCTGTTCTTGCTATTAAAGTTCCAAAATAGATATTTCAAAATTATTATATACTGAAAATTTCATTCACATTACTCTATTCTGAGCGAAGTTTTATAAAAAGATGTAGATTGGGGGTTATTTTTGTTATTGTAGCAACGGTACTATATATATTTAATCAGTCTCGATTCACTTTGTTTGTAAATTAAATCATTTAATGGCGATCTCATTTCAATCTATTTAAATAACCTGCATCAACGGTTTAGAGTGTTGATTATTTATAGACGTGCCATGTGAATCACTGTCTAATTGGTAATTAAGGCCTATATAACATTTGAAGCGACAATACAAATATTTAGGCCTTTATAAAGATATATGCGAACAAAACTCGTCTTAGGTTTGTTTTAAAAAATATATATTTCTAATAAACATGAAAATATAAAATCATATAACAATTATTGTTTGTTTCATCATTTATAACTGAGTTAAAACGAGTCCCAAGCAGGGCCGGATTAACTATGTCATCATTTCATAGCACTCGCATGGATTGGTCCACTGAAATAACGCCAGAAAGCGCTAAATTTGTGGCAGAATTTTTTTTCTGGGGGAGGTACTTCAAAATGGCTCCACACAAGTGCCTGAAATGCCAGGAAATCATGTTTCCGGCCTCCAATTTCTGAAAATTTCCAACAAATTGACAACCTTTCAATTATAAAATAATGCACTTAAATATGATCACACAGTGATGCTCCCAAGGCACTGATGAGTCGGTCGGTTTTAATGGCGCCTACACCTGATCCAAACTTTCTTATATCCCTTATATGGAGGCTATCGGGCGCCACTACAGGCGCGGACACCAGGAGCAAATGCCTCTCCCAAAAAATCTGCCGCCATATAAAATACAAAATTGCCACTCAGATATCACCCCAATGGCAGAAAAACGTGTTTCCTGCATTGTTATTTTTCAAACATTTTCTGAGGGAAGACACCAGACAAGGGAGCCGCCCCCATAGGCGAAGGGCCTCTCCTATCACCTCTTATTGGGTCGGCGCCTAACCCACCACATGACATTAAAGGGTTCGTTTTGGTCGCCCTTATTCACATTTGACAGAAGAGATTCTCGTTCTGGTTGCCCTATCCACGTGACCTGACTATATCCTGTTACCCATTCTGACCAAATAAACAACAGCGGCTTGCAAAACTACAGCGATTACACTATTCTGTATCACTAGATTATAAAATATTAAAATACATATGTGACGTTTCCTTTAATATTGGCATACCATTATTTCAAATAATCGTACAGGCAACTTGTCCGTCGTACCTTGTCAAATATTAGAGCGACCCTGGTTTCTTCTTGAACTTCAATACGGACTTCACGTTGTGTTTTCTGTTGTTTATTTAACAAGCTCCCAAAGGATGAAGGTGGTGTATTGGGACCATAATATACAATAATCGATCTATATATTGCAATAGTGTATTATACAGATATATGGCACCATTACACCAAACATAACGGTGTAGTACTTATAGTATTAACATAGTGCATGTTGATCTCTAGCGTTAATATTTTCGAACGTTTGGAAAATGTTGTAAATAACTGAACCATTTTTTGAATGATATTCCCTTTAGAGAATAAACTCTTGCAATGTTGTAGTTTGCAAGGGGTTACAAAAACAAAACGCTTAGATTGGGATTAGTGGTTTTAACAAGATATTTGCGCTTAACTAAGTTCCCACTTGCAAGTAAATCCTAGTAAGATAAAGGTCTCTTAAAGGCCCAATCTCGATAACATTGTGGAGAAAAAAATGGCTTCATTTTGTGTTAAAATCACTTTAAATTCTCTACCTAAGGGCCGATCAACTAATTCAATATATAGAAACGTTGTCAAACAATTTAAACCCTTCAGTCTTCATCTGAAAATGGAGACCGGAGTCCTAAGCGATATTATGCGGTGTCTGGATAAAAACAGACTTTTAATTCATAAAAATAATGTGTAGGTGAAATCTACATTTCGTTATCAAGTACAGCACATGGTTCATTCACTGTATAGAACTCTAAGGCAGCTGATACATAGGGGTATACGGTATACGTTATTCGGTATACGTCTAGCGGTATACGCGAATACTTGCTTTCAAACAGCAGGAATATGCCTAGCGGTTTACATCGGAATATACGCGTATATGGGCTCGCTATACGCGTATACATGGTATCGTGCATGTTCGTTCTTTTTCCGGCGTATATTTGCTGTGGGGGAGTCAATTCCGTGAGGTGAGTAGAAAATGGGCCAAAATGGGTGTGGAAATAACCGACAAGGCCAGTATACGTATAGTATATGTCGTGTAAAGTGGCGTGTCCGTATACCGTATACCGAATACCGCATACCATATACCGTATACTCCTATGTATCAGATGCCTAAAGGAACGGGAATCGATTATGAGGTCACCCAACGAAATAATTGACCCGAAAACTTTAAAGGGTCACGTGTCCGGATAAACAGTTTTAAAGTTCACGCCAAAACGGCTCAACATTTTAAGCTGAACAATTACTCTATATTTTGGCGCTTAAATTTCATACGTACTCAGACTTTTCTTTTTGAGACTCTGTTCAAATCAGGATAGTCCCTTTAAATGGGTCATCTTAAATGGGTCACCTCTGGTTATATTTTGAAACTAAATATATTCCCATAATAAAGAAATGGTGGGGCTATTGCTTAAAAACAAATGTATTTATGATTACTTCATCGTTATCGATCTCTCCTGGGCATCTGGATGAATACGCATCTATCATTTCTTGATAAAGTAATTTACAAATCTGAGATTTTTCTTCCTCGCTCCGCTCACCACCCAGTGCTTCATAAAAAGTATTATATGTTGGTACTCTGAATACATTTATTAAATCTCGAGCAAGTTGCTCTCTATCATCTACACCTGTGGATAATAAAAAAAAACCAAAGTAATTAACGCAATTAATTGTTTGTTACCAAGTTGAATTGATAGTATCAGAAAAAAAATCAAAACAGAGACAAAGTACTTTTTTTAATAAGTATTTAAACTTAAAGGCGAACGGGATTTTTCTTAAAGCGTTTTTTAAACATACATTATGGAAGAGCTAAATCTGACTATTGCAGGTCTTTCGTTAGGCCTGAAATGTTATCTAAATTATTAAGTAGATATTAATAAACTAGTTATCCAGACCATAATCAACCCTGCGATCTTAGTGGATTACGATGCGATTTGCTGCATAAAATTCCTTATCGATTTAACGATTAAATGGATAATCGAGACTGTGATTTTTGTTGTACCGACTTTAGTAATGATGATCGAGGCTATGCGGAACTTTCGATCGCTTATTACTCGGTTCATAGTGAATCAATCTGACTGAAACTTTCCGCAAATTGCCTATAAATCATCTAGTGTGTAAAGAACGGCCATCTCTTTATCTTATCTCTTATAATGTATCTTTGGACGATTTTAATATCAGAGACCACGTGGGCTTATCGCCCATTTTGGGCCCCCTTCAATTTTATAAAATTATTTTAATGGTTAGCCACAACTGTCAACCTAAAAACATTGGCATTAACACTTTACTAGGAAAAATCAAAGTTTGACACATGTCTAATTCCCAAAACGGACTTAATGACGATTTGTAAACGATCCACTGGTAGGTGTAGGGTATACTTACCTGACTCTAGTCTCTTAGTCCATTCTGTTTTAAAGTAGCCCGGAGAGGTATGTAATTTGATTTTGTGAAGTTGCAAACCCATATTCTGTAATTCGTTGGAAGCGCGGAATGGCTCTTTCAGCTCCTGCATGTTTCTGCACACGAAAGAAAATGTTCCTCTTGCAAACTCGGCCTGTGAAAAAACACACATTTTAATGACATATACTTTAAAATGATTGTGGAAGAAGATTAAAACTAGGAAATGCCTTGCTGAGAGATTAAAACTAGGAAATGCCTTGCTGAGGGTCAAAAGTCATTAGTGTAAAATAATCTGGCCTCGACCGAATATTGGTTGGTTCCAATATCATAAACAAGTTAGACGTCATGTAAATTACATTGTAATCCACCGGAAATAAGTGATATTTTGATATTTTAAAATTACCTATACTGGTCATTTATCTTGTTGCTTGGTATTACACATATTTCGTATGTTAAATGGAAATTTACCAGGTTGGCTGTCAAAGTCCAATGTCCATATTTGTCTTTTCCTTACCTAAATGGGCGTAATTAACCAATCGAAAACGCCAAAATTAAGCTAAGATAATCAGACGACCATTTGAATTCTGAGAGGACTATTGAGGTCACGTTGGCTAGAGTTTGCAAGTGTTGAGATAATGAAAGAAATGTCATCTTTAAGTAGTATGTAGACTATTACTTAATTATACATTATGCAAGAGCTATTGCAGGTCTTTCTTAACCCTTTGAACACTGGCTATACATGGGGGTGTCGCACGTCCCTCCCTGGATTTACAGGACTTCATATTAATTATAACGTCAACGTAATTGGAGCTTGACAAGCCCCCAAACCGGCATTTCGGGATGCGATACAACGTCAAGCCGGTTTTTACGGCATTTCGGGTTCAAACTTTGATATACCACATTTTTACACTATTCGCGTACAAACAACGGCCATTTTGTCTGGGAATTATGGTCCGATTTTCTCTAACTTTGAACTCAACCTTCCATAGGGTGGGTGTAACGGCGAGGTAGTCAGACGTTTTTTTTTAAATCGGATAATAATTGTGACCTCCGGAGGGACCACAAGCTAAAAAAATCCGATTTGGTGTATAATCAGGGGCCATAATACAGGGAGTTACGTTCCGATGGGTGTCAATATCGAAAAGAACCATGATCTTTGGGTTATAAACATGCATGTCAAGTTTCATCAAAATCGTTTCAAAATTGTGATCTCTATAGGGTTCACAACCTATAGGGCCATAATTCATGAAGTTTCGATCCGATACATGCAAATATCGAAAAGAGCCGAGATCTTTTGGGGATAAACCTATATTTAAAGTTTCGTAAAAATCTAATAAGAATTGTGACCCGTTCAAAGTCCACAAACAATTGTGGACGTCCGGACGGACGGAAGGACAGGGGCGACGACAATATACGTTCACATGTAAATGTGGGCATATAAAAACAGTAGGACGTTAAATCGCATTTCATTTCATCTTTAGAAGAGGCGGAAGCTGTATTATCCGGGAACAACCCACTTGTTACGTAAGCAGATGTAAAGCCAAGATGGAAGGCATGAATTGCGTATAGATTCAACAGACGTGCACATGCGTTAGACTATACTCGGTTATCAACTCCTCGATAGGTTAATTACTTACCTGAGTAATTATACCACGAGAATAAAAGCTTTTCCAACGATCATCAAACTGAGCGAATGTATCTTGAAAGGCCATCTTGGCTGGTTTTTCTCGTGTTGCCTCGTCTTCCGCAATAGTTGAAAAAACACCCCAACCACCTAAAATAAATTCCCATGATTCAGTATTTAAATTATAGCGGGTTTGCATACTTTCCAGCGTTCTATCGCCCGGATAATCGTAACTAGTGGATACAGACCAATAAAGTTGAATCATTAAAAATATGACCGGGGTGTAAAGGATACACGGTTAGCATTCCTCAATCAATTCCAGTAATTGCCAGCGTGTTTGAATGTATCCATATTACCACTAAAACTCTACCTGGTTGAAATAGTTCAATTTACTGGTTTGGGATTTGCTTCAAACATGCTAGATATCGATCATCTATTCCAATATATGACGCATTGACCTTCTACCAACTTTCTATTAAAACAGGCGAAGGTGGGCCGGGGGGGGGGGGTATAGCCTCCGGTTTGGCCTCACTCCACTGAAATTAATGTATGCATCTAAGTTCTCGGGTTATCCCCCTTGACATTGTATTCCGACCAGGATTCCTTTCGTCAATGGTGATCGGGGAAGGGCCTAGCAATGAAAGACGTCAATTCAATGTTTTGGGGGTTTATTAGTTTAAATTATTACGATCTAAAACATGATTAAAATGATTCCATATAATTTGTAAGAATGGGTATAACACAAAGAGATGTTCAACAGTTTCTGTATTAATTAGCTGCCGACATCGTTTGTACGTTGAACATGGTGGGGGATCACGTGGCTAAGTGGGTAAGACGCTGGCTGGCTAGTCTGGAGGTCGGGTGTTCGATTTTCAAGCATGGTTCCCCCTTGTCAGAGATGCAGAACTGAGAACCTGACAAGGACAGGTGTCTAATCGTTCGGATGGGACGAAAAACCGAGGTCCCGTGTACACATTGGCGTGCACGTAAAAGATCCCTTGGCAGTTGGAATTCGATATAAGAGTAGGCCGTAGCGCCGCTGCCAGGACAAAATGTCCCTAATAGCACACTGTATGGCGTATGCCCGTCTTCCATTAACCCCGGTTAGGTGCAGAAGGGTAGGACGTTAAACTCCATTTCTTTTCATTTTGAACATGACATTAAGATTGATTAGTAAGGAAGCATATTTTTAACCCGGTTTAAGTTCTTTTGCTCTGTTTTTGAGAAAAGTCATCCAATCATTAAACGCCACATCATTTATGACATCCTTTTCTTCTTCACACTTTGAAAAATTACGATACACACTATCAGAGAGTTGCACTGATCTAAAATAAAACAAAATCAATAGTTTAAAAAGGGTTACAATAGCTTTCAGCACTTGGAATCTCACTCGGCAAACCTCGACAGATTCAGATATCGGTAGGGTATCTGAATCTCCGAGGTTTGCCGAATGTTGGAATCTCTGTTAAAGAATAATCCTGCTAGTCCTATAATTGAGAAACATCAATATCGAGGTTGGCCTATAACATTGAAGATAGTCTCTATCGTCCAGAAAAATATTCTACGAATATAATGATAATCGAGACAACTTGGGCGGATTTTCCAGAACAAAGGGTGAGTAGAAAATATTTAAACTTTCTATATGTGAATGTATTTAAGTGATAGAATGATTCCTTTGATTGTAGGCCACGGTTTCTTAGTGAGCGCGATGCTGGCTCGCTAGCCTTGAGGTCGCGGGTTCATTTCTGGTGTTGGCCGCGAAAGTTCCCCTGCATTATCCCGTATAGTTTCCCTTTATCAGTGGTGCAGGGAGCAGAACAATAGGACGTTCAGCCCCATTGCATTTCCTATTTATAACCTACTAAAATATAGAAATAATTATCTTATGACTTTCTTGGAAAATATGCAACTATCGCTTTAAAGATGCATATTATCTTCCTCCTAGAAAATGCTCATTTTATTATCGAGCCAAGGACAGTTCGAGATTGATGTCGATTACAACGTGTTTCTGAAGCAACGACGGCGAGTTTTACACGTTCTAGACGTTGCTAGATTACTTCACAATTCCCGAACTTACAGCTTCGTTTTCTACAGACACGTGAATAGTAGCGTCTAAGCAGATGTTGTGACATAGCGACCTCCACCAAAACCTTGACATTGAACGAACCTTGAACTCTACAACTCGATTATCACACGTAGACATTTTAGCTTGAAAGAGCGAGACTTGGTATTCGCGACGATCGAGGAATCTTATAGGCTCACAAGCTGTGCTTGTACCCAATCAAAATTAGTGCTGAAATATGCAGGGGATTACGTTCGTAGTTAAAGCGAGACCAATCCTTCTATTGAAGATGACTACACTAAAGAAATGAAGTGAAATGAAATTGGGATTAACACCCCCCCCCCTGTTCTGCTCCTAATGGCCTAATAAAGACAGATATACGCCATGAGAAAAATTTTGCCCTGACAGCGACCCTGTGGCCTCTTATTATATCGAATTCCAGCTGCCATAGGATTTTTAACGTGCGAGCCAGCGTTTTATCCTCTCAGCCACCGTGGCTTGCGCATGTCCATTACAATAAAGTTGTTTAACAGATTACTTACTTTGATAACCAATGTATCGACAAGAAGGATATGGCAAGATCCACTGAGTTGGAAGGAAAACATTGTTTATAAAAATTGGTACCTGAAGACGTTACGTAAACATTTTCATGGTCCAGAAGATATGACCTTGGGTTGGGTATTATTCCTAGAAAATAACAAGAAAACAGTAAGGCTAATATCCTCTGCCCGGGTCCGTAGCCCCCCAAAATTAGAATGAGCCCCCCCCCCCCTAAAAAAATTAAGCCTGCCCCTGCCTTAATCTCATAGTATATAGATGATACCCATTTTCATTGTCCAGAAGATATGACCTGGGATTGGGTATTATACCTAGATGGACAAGACAACGGTAAGGCTTGTGTTCCCTGACTTAATCTCAGAGTAAATAAATAAATACAACCCCTGAAAAACCAAGTCGGTTTACTTGCGACCAACGGCCGTTGGGTTTGATGCTGCTTGCTGCAATTGCGAAACTCCCACTATGCCATCGAGGACCAATCCACAATTTTATGTCGCGAATTTTGTGAAAAATGTGATGTTAGTTTGTGTTGATTAGAATCAAATCAGAATCATTAAAATACAATTGCATAATGACATTGTATGAAAGACCAAACAGCGCTTTGTTTGGTGTTCCGAATTCATAGTCTTTGATTCTTATTTCTTCATATTTTTTTTTTCTTATTTCGAATTACGATAACAATTAAAGCAATGAGAATTAGAACACTGAATGGAGAGCTGTTTGGTCTTCCATAGTATTCGCCCTTCACGAAAATCTTTTAAAAACCTGTTACAAACCATGAATTCTTTTATATAAACTGTTAAAATCACTCAATGGAAGATCTTCATACATTATATGTATTTCTTTCTTGATTCCACACTTTGATCTGACCGCGTCTGAAATATAATTTAATTACAAATATAATGTAGGCCACTTGCTTTGTTCTATAGCCTAATATTAGAGATACCAATATTCCTCGAGTATCGGAAATCTACTGCTTAATTTAAACTAAATTAGAAGTGATGCTAGGTGTTCCGGGAATAGCCACCGATTAGTAATAATAAATCTGTACTTACTAATTATATCTGTCATAAGTCCCATTGAACTTGAACTATCCGCGGCGCCATATTCTGCTACAGTAAATGGTTTATTTTCCGAACTAGGATCGCTAATCAAAGTATCTGAAATAGTTGTTTTTACAGTTGTTTTATTAGTTAAAATACTTGTAACGTTGAGTATAGGAGCACAGTTGGTACCTATAGTAATACGAATTATTTGCTGAACATTTTCTCCTGTTTCAATCTGTATACAGACAAAATTAGTAAAATTGAGTAATATATAAGCAACCGGGTTGAACTATCACGCCCCCCCCCCCCCACACACACACACCCGTAAATATTAAAAATTCATATATTCACCAACTATTTCCAGTATCTGGTTTTTAGAGATGTTACGGATTGGTTTAACTATACCCATAACTTCGCCGTAAGATTTCCCTGGTTCTCCTGTATGCATTACACTGTATGACGACCATTTTGAAATTATGGTTATAGGACTCTGTGATCTAAATAGATAGAGACCAGATAGGTTGCCAGACAACGAAACATACATTCACAGCAGCTACATCGTCAGTGTCATTCATTAACCTTGCCGCATATCCATCATTGTGTAAGTAATGGGGAAATATAAAAAGGACCCAAACCTGGCCAATAGTTAAAACTTATGACTTAATTATCAGATAATTAACGTGTTCTAACGTGTGCTAACTTTTATTACTAGTCGTGTCGAGGATGTGCCCGGCAGGGAACTTTATGTGGAAAACCGAATAAAGCTCGGCTCAAGTAAGCAGCAATACCGACCACATTTGAAAAATAACATGTGTTAAAGGGACTATCCCGATTTAATAGGGGTCTAAAAAATAAAAGTAAGAGTAGGCTACGTATGAAATTTAAACGCCAAAATATAGAGGAGTGGTGTATTTACTCTGACTCAAAATTGCAGCTCAGAATATTTGGTCGTTTGGACGTGAACGTCAAAACTGCTTATCCGGACACGTAACCCTTTTAAATTTACGTTCAATTTGTGGGTTGGGTGAGCTTATAATCCACTCCCGTCCCTTTAGAAGTCTATGCAGTGAATGACTCATGTGCTGTACTTGATAACAAAAGAAAAATTTCACCTACACATTATTTTTATAAAATAAAGCCTGGTTTTATCCAGACACCACATACTACAGCTCATCCCAAACTTAGGCTGCCTATCTTCTGCTAGCTTCGGCTGAGAATGGGCCCTAACCTAATTAACCGACATTTTAGTCGATAACACCGAGTATGTATTTCTCTTCTATTGTCATATTGAATGAAATTAAATATATTTATTTAGCCGTTGTGTGTATGAAAGATGTCAAACTAATCAAGAGCCGAATCACAAAATAGTCCCCTAATTATTCAATATGGTGGCGCCTATGGCAGTTAATGTCACAGGTGAAAACAAATTTATGGCCTAGTTTTAAGGACAGTTTACAATGGTAATGAATGTATTGCAATATTACCCATAGCACATATTATATATCGTTTTTAGCCGAGTGGCAGAACTTGAAATTTGACTTAGTGTTTACAAAAACGATGTGATACGGTCAACGCCGGATTAACCATGGTGGGGGCCCTGGGGCCTGGAACATGTGGGGGGCCCCTGATCACCGATTGCGAGCGCCGAAGGCGCGAAGCCCCGCAAGGGGGTCTGGGGCAGGGCCGTATGTAGGATTATAAAAGTGGGGGTGCAGCTGAGTGTTGGTGAAGCCAATATAATGCCCGAATTACTGAGTGCGGAACGGTGCGTGTGTGTACGTTGGGGTGGGGGGCTTGGAGCTGCAATCAACGTCGCTCCCGTATGTCAATTTCGGCAGCGCTATTTCTTATTTTGATGTTAAGCACACCAAAATGAAAAACTCCGTATCCTCTAAACTAGAACTAGTCCGAAACACCATAAGGCATAAGGCGACGTGGATAGAGCGACCAGAACGAAAATATCTAATCATGTAATTTGGTGGCGGCGCCCCCAAAGACCAACAAGGTCCAGTCAAATGTGAATAAGGGCGACCAAAACGAACCCTTTAATGTCATGTGGTGGGTCAGACACCGATCCAGAAATAGGTGATAGGAGAGGCCCTTCGCTTTTGGAGACGGCACCCTTGTCCGGGGTCCTCCAGCAGAAAATTTTAAAAATAACGATGCAGGAAACACGTTTTTCTGCCATTTGGGTGATATCTGAGTGTCAATTTTGTATTTTATATGGCGTCAGATTTTTTGTGAGAGGCATTCGCTTCTGGTGTCCGCACCTTGAGTCCGCGCCTGTGGTGGCGCCCGATAGCCTCCACATAAGAGATATAAGAAAGTTTGGATCAGGTGTAGGCGCTATTAAAACCGACCGACTCATCAGTGCCTTGGGATCATCACTATTTGATCATAATCAAGTGTATTATTTTATACTTGAAAGGTTGTCAATTTTTGTGGAGGGGACGCCTTATTTTTCTGGAAATTTTCATAAATTGGAGGCCGGAAACATGATTTCCTGGAATTTCAGGCACTTGTGTGGAGCCATTTAGAAGTACCTCCCCCAGAAAAAAAATAAAATTAGCGCATTCTGGCGTTATTTCAGTGGACCAATCCATGCGAATGCTATGAAATGATGGCATTTCTAGAGAAGGGGGCTAGACACAACTAAGATTTTTTGTGGGGGGCCCCTAATGTTGGGGGTTCTCGGGCCTATGCCCCATGGTTAATCCGGGCGTGGTGATAAATACGAGTTCTATGAAATGATGGCATTTCTAGAGCAGGTGACTGGACGCAACTAAAAAAATTTGTGGGGGGCCCCCTAATGTGGGGGCCCTGGGGCCTGTGCCCCATGGATACGGTCTATTTTCACTCTGTTGTGTAAACACAGGTGACGTGCGTTCGATAAGTCCCGCCCACACCTCCATGGTCCCGCCCCAAAGGGATGACGCGAGCGTTTAAATGGAGTCTATTTAGCACAGTGTCTCATTCTGGTATGACGTAGGTGGGACGCTGTGTGCAGTATGACTACAGCTTAGGACACCGGTCTCCATTTACAGATGAAGACTGACGGGTTTAAGTTGTTTTAAAACGTATCACATACATTTTAAGGGATTTTAACGCAAAATTAAGCAGTTTTATTCCCAAAAATATTATCGGGATTGGCCCTTAAAATTAAAGGAGCTACGTCCGTAACTCAATTTCATCCAAAATCTTCGACAATGAAAACACATATTATTTGTCAATTCAAAATAACATTGATGTTGTTATCTTACAGGGAAAAGATTGGCTTCTGGTATCCAATATTTAGGACGAATCGTGTACCATAATGCGTTTCAAGCACATTTTTTAACGAGGGACTTGTAGAACGAGGCTAGACGGTGACGTATATTCTTATCTGGAGATATAGAACATGTAGACTGGAATAACCATTCATTTATTGCTTCATCGATCATATACAAAATTAAAATAATTGTCGTACCTTGAAATGGCTAATAATTTCCGTAATGGTTGAATCATCTCTGTAATTGTAATAAACCCAAATAAAGGTGTCACTTGCTCTAGATCCGAGTGTCTTGATAATAAAAACCGATGTTCACTGGAAAAACGCGTTCACTTTAGGTTTCTGCTATCGTATAGACTTGGATTAGACCTGTTATGTGTGGAAGAGTTATGGGGTCGCGATAAATGCACTAAACACAGCTAAAACAAGCTTGCTAAGTAATGTGAAAGTAAACTGAAAAATCCTCCCCTTTTTGTAGCTCGCTTTATCGGTTCTATCGCCCCATTTAAAACACAAAAAGGGGAGGAGTTACCAATAGCCAAATGACCAGGGGCCGGTTGCTCAAAGGTCCGTTATCTTTTAACGATCCGTTAACTTTAACGGAGAGAAAGAGTGATGATGGACATAAAGGCCCCGAACATTCTGTGGTGCAAAAATAAAGTATTCCAAAATGTTTTCTGTAGTAAATTCACCAAGATATGCCTTTTACCAAGATATGTCTGTTAGAGTTTAACGGATCGTTAAAATAACTTAGTTTTGAGCAACCGACATACATTCTAACGTATTTGTAGGCGGGAATTAAAAAGCCTAACCACGCCTTGACATGATCGGTGAAGGTCGCTTTCTAGATATTATTCAGAGCAGAGAAATGAGGATGGAACTGCCGACCACATTACATTCTAGAAATTCAGGAGGAGACCACCCATTTTGTAACCCGAAAGACCCGCAATTAACACGTTTTATTTAAACAGGCTTTAACTGATACAGTTTACAATTTTGCTTGTTGGTTTGTTTTGTTTTGTTTTTTTTAAATATATTTTGTAAAGTGCCCCTGAACACGATATTATAAAATATGCTGTAATAGTAATGAACATGCTGTAAAAGTAATACATAATAGTAATACATATGTTGTTATATAAATAAATATGCTGCAATAGTAATAAATATGCTGTGATAGTAATCTATAGAAAACATTACTGTTGGGACCAACCTATAGAACATCCTGCTGTGAGGGCCAATCTGAACTTAAATAAATCAATACAGAAAAATCCCGCTGGAGATTAATCTGAGCAAAATCCCTGCCGTGAGGGATAACCTTTAAAAAATCCTGTTGTTGGGACGACTGGAGAAAATCGTGCTGTGACACGAATCTAAATACAAAATCCTGTCTTTGGGCCAATCGAAATTTGAAAAAAAATCATGCTACTGTGAGAACCAATCTGCGATATAAATACGGTGTTTGTGGGTGATGGGTGGGTGGGGGGTGTATAGAATATTTCTTTCTTTCGTCATTTTTTGTATATACATGTATTGGGGTTTGAATTCGATATAAGAGTAGGCCGTAGCGCCGCTGCCCGGGCAAAAATTTCCCTCGTAGCACACTGTATGGCGTGTGCCCGTCTTCAATTAGCCCAGGTAAGGTGCTTAAGCGTAGGACGTTAAACCCCATTTCATTCATTCATTATGTTATAAAGAAAATGAAGTCTTTTTTTTTCAATTAATTCCCTATAAAAAAGATATTATGGTGATTTGATTACATGTATATTAATTGAGATTATCCTATATGTCCTACACCACATATAGAACCCAATTGGCCTCGCTTTACAGTGAGTCTTTTTCTTATGTTTAAAAGATGTTGGAGTATTTTTTTCAATTAATTTTCATTCAAAAAAACTTATTGGGGTGATTTTTTTTGATATAAATTAAGAATAACACCCTATATATCCTAGATATAGAGAAAATGGTTACCTTATACTACATATAGAACCCAGTCTTGGCGGCCTTGCTTTTCAATTAATTTCCATAAAATAATATATTTGAATTGAATGATTTCATTATATAAACTAAGAATATTATCCAAGAAAAGAATATTATTCAAGAAAATTATCATCCTACACCACATTATCTACCGGGGTGATATGGAAAGTTGCTAGACTTTTTAATATAAATTTTAATTATATATAATGTTACCTGTATTTTTCATTTTAACTACTAACTTATATACGTAGAGGCGGGTTTTTTTACGTTTTACTATCTGTGTTATTTGTTTTTATTTATGTATGCTGTAGTATTGTGATTATATTTAGTTTGTCTCGTTGACGTGCCATTAACATCATATGGCATTGTTTAGCCATGTATTACAGCACCAGCACAACGTCTGACAAGTGTTGAAAACCCTACATTTAAGTATGTTAGGACATCTTAACGCCCCAGTACTCATAATCTGGAAATATAGGTTATGTCAATAATGTATGGAACCCAATCGGCCTCGCTTGGTCATGTAATAAAGATTTTGAAGTATTATTTCAATTAACTTCCATTGAAAAAAAATAGCAATAAAAGTCAGTTTATTATATAAATTAAGAATATTTTCATATACATATATAGTGTATCTAGTTCTACTGGTTTACATTCTTCGTTGAAAACTTTGTTTATATCATCAATGAATATGTTGAATAAGGTTGGACTCAAACAGTTTCCCTGTCTAACGCCTATATCTATCTGAAAATCCCTGCTTAGCTGATCTTCTAATTTCACTGTCGATATTGTTTTTATTTTATATATAAGTCTTGGATTATATTCAAACACTTCTTTCCAATACCCATTTTAGCCAACTTAAGGAGAAGAGACTGTCTCCATACAGAATCAAATGCTTGACGGAAATCAACAAATGATACATATATTTTATCCTGTTTATTTTTTTACGTATTTTGAAACAAGTGTTTTTAATATAATTACATGTAAATTATTATTAACCCAAACTGGAATTTGGAGTGATTACTTTCTTTTAAGGTTTTTAATCTAGTATTGATCAGAGAATTAAAAAGCTTTCTTAGGTGGCTAGATATCACAATACCTTTATAATTGTTGGGATCAGATTTGTCACCTTTTTTATGTAACGAAGTAATATATGCTTTTCTTTAAGAATCGGGGTACCATTGACGTGGAAAGTATTTCATTAAATAATTTAGTTATAATGGGGGTAATAACATTTTTTTCCACATTTTAGCATCTCCTAATCTATACGATCTAGCCCTACTGCTTTATTACCCTTTAGTTTATTTCTTTCTTTTGTAAATGGTTTGTCTGTTGTATCTGATTCTGTAAGATTTTCTTTCAATTTATCTAATTCATTAAATATTTTCTCTTACATTTTACTGTTATTTTCTTCCAGGCTCGAGGCTAGTGCCCCCCCCCCCCCCCCATGGCCGTTCCTGTCGGAATATTTCTGTCTGCGTCGGAATAAAATCGCTGGTTAGTTATCTCGCATTTTCGCCGGGAGAGAGTTTTAGTACGACATATCCTCTCAAATTCGGCCGAGAGATAGTTAATGTCGGCTGGAAACTCTTAATTTTCCGACGCATTTGCCACCTGCATGTCATGGAGGCCTAAATTCACTCTCTCAGCTTCTAATTTTCGTGCCCCCCCCCCCCCCTTATGCTTACGGCAGTCGGCAATGACCTTCGTTCATTGATTTTTTGTCGTCGGAATTTTATCTTCCTCGCCCCCCTATGTCGGCTAAATTTTGGTTTCTGGCTTCGGGCCTGTTTTCTTCCGATTTAACTCCTTGGTTTTTTATAATGTTCTTCACAAGTATTAGCTTTATTTCGGAACCACTTTAGTGTGTAGAGAATTTAATAATTTCCAAAATTTCTTAGATTCATTATTTTTGCTGAGAGATTCTAATTGTTCTTTCATGTTATTGTAATATTCTATTTTCTTTTTCTTCATAGTTAATCTTAGCATTTTTTTGTCAGAAAAGTATAGTCTTCTAAGGAGCTCATTTGTTGGATTTCGGCTTACGGTAGTTGTTTTGTATGAAAGGTCTTGGCGGTTTTTTTTTCAATTGGTTTAAATAGAAAAATTGACATTTGAGTGATTTCGTTATAAAAGTTAAGAATATTATCTTATATCTTAGAAATAGCATCCTCTACCACATACAGAACCCAGTCGGCCTGGTTGTAGGCGATCCCCAGAAAATTTTGAAAATCGAATACTTTCAGGCAATTCGAATACTTTCTTGTAATTTGGAGTAGGTAATAAATTATGTCAGTTGCAGCATAAAAACTGGTAAAAAGTCACCTTTAAAATACAAGCTCTATTACTACGAAAACAAGAACAAGTCTAACGATTTACTTTTGCCACATTTTTCATTTTATGAGACTTCACATTTTTTATCCAGATAAATGTATAGAAAGAAGACTTGTATATACTTTATCCACTTTTAATATATGTATGACCATTTTAAATTTCAAATTTACAATCTATATATTCCGTATTACTATTTACTTTTGCCAGTTCACATCTTTTTATCCATATCTAAGATAGAGAGATATTCTGAATCAAGATAGAAGATTTTTTGAAAAATTTATATACTTTTAATATATTTATGGCCATTTTAGTTCAAGTTTATTTACATCTAGTGCACTCACTATATTATACCAAAAGAAGAACAAGTCAAACGATTATTACTTATTTCACATTTGATGCGCGATGATGCAGCATCAGATTTTTCACTAGAATTTCTCACTAGAAATCAACAGTTTCATGCAATTTTCACCCAGTGGTTAGAAGAAAAATGTGTTACTATTACTTTTCCGAGCGAATTTTATCGCTATCTTGCATCACTTAATTAGTATACTCTCGCTCAATGTTTATGATGGCGAGGTAATGAAGCCGCGCTTGTCCCATGGTGTTCCATATTATTAAAAATATTCAAAACCGGACAGAAGGCGCGACGCTTCCCGACAACACCATAGCCTTGAAGCCTTCCCCGACAAGGCCATCCACTATATTTTCAAAAACTCCTCTGCTAATGATCAATCTCACAATTGTGAGCTCTTTTCAGATTTCTATTTTTTCATGAAAATATTTTTTGGGAAAGGGTGGGGGGCGGTAATGGCGTGAATCCTCCTACAGAAAATTTTGAAATTTTACAGCCCTTTCCTGTCAGGTTAGATACAAGTGGTACCAATGATTACATTGCCCGAATCTGACGAAATACAAGGTCGACATCGTGATTGTACTTAAAGCAATCTTACATTACAAAAAGACTATTTGAAGTATATTAAAACCATACAATTGTTTCTGGCAAGTATTTCTAGAACTCCTCACGATTACGGAGTTATCAGCATTTTTTGCGCGAAAAGAGTTGTTTCGATACAGAACGAAAATTCCAATTAGACAGTGATTCTGAAATGGATAAATCACCCACTCCCTGGAAACAAGAGAAAAATAACCAACAAAATGTCGCATAGATTCTTTACATATAAAATATATTTTACATAATAAGTTTCTTTCCAGCTTTCTGACTTGCGAACATGTTGATAATTACAACCACTCTGTATACACAGCGAGGGGGGGGGGGATAAAATACCGATCGAGCGACGATTGATTGGTTTGGTTGTTTGGAATTCGGGTCAGCCAGGTAGGCTATATTGGACTAAATTAAAGTTGCTGTGTTCACAGGCTGGAATAGCAGGTTTGCGGCAGTTAAATTTTCAAAATTTTCTCCCAACGGTCCCGTTTCGTGGACTGTAAACGATTGATTGGAATTCAAGTCAGCCACCTTAATTAGGCTGGATCACTTGAAGGTGATTTGTTCACCGGCTGAAATAGCAGGAAAACGTGTATGCAGCCGTTAAATATTCCAAAACTTTCTTTGGAGGAGGGGGAGGGGGCATACAAGGTAAGCTCCGCTTCTTCGCCTCTCAAGGAAGACCGGCGCCGCTGTCTGTAAACCCGAAATGTTTTCGGGCATTTCGGGTTCTGCCCCTCTAACTGCCATCGAGCCAATACGCCTATGGGGGTGGGGTGGCGCATTCGTGCGTCCCTTACCCATGGAGGAAGGCAGTTGGTGATAATTGATTCGTGCAAGAGAGCTGTATGGGTGGGTGTGTGTGTGTGTGTGGGGGGGATAAGGCATATCCCAGCACCAATTTCAGCGAGTTGGACGTACATCCAATAATATCAGTTATCAGTTCAAAGAAGAGGAGAAAGCAAATGAGAATTCTATTTATTCGCATTCGTCTTTTGGGAATAGAGTGAAGACGGGTATATAATGTGTGCCATAAGGGCGCTTCCGCCTACTCTTCCGAATCCAACATGTACAGGGATTTACACTGGCATCCCAACTGAACGACTAGACGACACGGAAAAGCCACGCTGGAAAATCCCGTCGAACTTTCCCTGCCAACATCGGGATCCACCTGTCATGAGGCCAGACTCGCCTAGACACCTTGGCTCATCGCCATTTGTCGAATATTATTGACCTGGCCCATGACTCACGTACCTTAGCACTGGACACAGGATTCCCTTGCACTGAATCCCGAAGGGGCCTTTTTTCTGTCTTGGGGACCCTGTTATAGGGGGGTTCATATTATGTTTCCTCCCCGGAATTGGCGTTTTTTCAGTTTTATTTTTAAGAACGCGTCCGCGAGAGGACCATGCAAAAATTGAAAAAAATGATAACCCCGGGGGTCAGCAATTTTCAATCATACTTGGTCTATGGGGACCCCTAGGCGACAGAAGTCATGCGATGCAGTGAAAATAAAAATAAATGACAACTTCCGGTATAGCTGGAAATTGTTGTTTTGGGGCAAAATTTGCCATATTTCGACCATTTTTTTGCCCAAATTTCAAAACGCTCTTACTCGAAGTGTCGTGATCGTACAATTTTGATATTGGTCAGGTATGATAGGCCAAGTGGTCGACTTAAAATCCTACAGTTGTTTGGGAATAAATAAATTGTGTGGAATTTTCTGTGAGTTATCTTAAAGTGGTCATTTTACGTATGTTGAAAACTGTGTCATCCTAAAATGCATGTAGCGGCTTCTTGGCGGGTCTGACCTAGAACTGCTGGGTGTGGTTATGAAGGGCACTTGTTTAAGTATATGTCAGAAGAAAAAAATTGACCGGAACTAAACCCACTAGTATGCTACAATATTTTGAAAATGTGTAAAAATCAGTATTTTCCATGCAATTTTTCTTTTACTGATGATCGACAACTATCTTAAAGAGTAACAATGACCATCTATTATCACCATTAGTACTATATTTTGTTATTTGAGCGTTCCTCGTACCAAATTTGTTATTTTGGTAAAAATCATAAAGTTTCTGTAACAAAATCGGACGCTCACGATTTCGTAGAGGGGGGGGGGGGGCATAAAATTACTGGTGTACAATTTTGCAGAATCAGACAACTATTATTCTCATTTGTATTCTATAGTTACTGAGGAATCACGGTGGCTAAGTGGATAAGGCGCTGGTTCGCTAGCCTGGAGGTTGAGTGTTCGATCCCTGCATTGGCCGAGAAAGTTCATCTCGATTTTCCGGCGTGATTTCCCCTTGTCAGTGATGCAGAAGGAGGGCCTGACAAGGACAGCTGCCTAGTCGTTCGGATGGGACGAAAAACCGAGGTCCCGTGTACAAATTGGAGTGCACGTAAAAGATCCCTTGGCAGTTGGAATTCGATATAAGAGTAGGCCGTAGCGCCGCTGCCCGGGCAAAATTTCCCTCATTGCACACTGTGGCGTATGCCCGTCTTCAATTAGCCCAGGTACGGTGCTTAAGCGTAGGACGTTAAACCCCATTTCATTCATTCATTCTATAGTTACTAGCAGGGAAGTGTATGGGCTGGCATGGCAAGCTTTTATATCAGCACAATCTAACCAAAGCAGCGCTTTTTAACCAATGACCAACGATTATTTCTAATTAACCATTACTTAAAACTACTATATAGTTCGTTATTTGAACATGCCTGTCAAATAGGGTACTTTGGTAAAAAATCATAACGTTTTCGTTCGCTGGATAGTTGTAGGGAAGGTCATAAGTCATGCATAATTTTGCAGTGATCAGACCACGATTAGTAAGATCATGGCCTGTATAAAGATAGACAGCCAACGGTAAACCAAGCAAAGTGATTCTAGACATTGCGGGATTTCATACAGAGTAATTTCTCGAACTCCTCATTAGATTTTACTGTATTCTTATAGTTACACGGTAATTTTTCAAATAATAAGTATTTCTATCCGGTAGTGACAAATTTCTCCAGTTTAGAACTTTGAAATTTCCAAATGCAGCAGTTGAAAATTGTGAAATGATCGATTTCAATATTTTCGTAGTTTTGTAAGCCTTTATGTGTTTTACTTTAATAAACCGAATTCCCGTTAGTATGAAAGATTTTAAAATTATGAAAATAGAGTTCAGGTATAATAATGTCCCGAATGATGAACAATTGTACAGAAGTAAAAATTAAAAGGGTGTTTTAGTAGGTTTGCTTTTAACGAAAACTCGACATGTTTTTTTTTCGGATTCACATTGGCATGTTCGCAGTCCGAAGTACACAAGACGATGTTTTGGTATATTTACACCCCAATCACCAGTAGTATATCTATGTATAGGTTGAAAAAAAAGATAAGCAAGATTAATAGAAATATTATGAATTGATTTCTGTTTTTTTTTTTTTGCTTTTAAACTTAACACTGGTAATTGCATGGGGGAGGGGGGGGGGTAATATTATTTTAGTCACGATTGTCAGGTCTGCTTTTTGCCACGGCACAGAATTCTAAAGGCTTCGTGGACCTTACCTAACCATCTATACAGGGTCCATGGTAATATCTGTACTTAGGGGCAGATCATCGTATAGATTTATGAGCTGTTACGATTATCATAAACTTGATATATCTACTATCCACATTCTCATGTAAGAAGAACCTCATGGAGAATCATTTAATATCTGGCGGTGTCACTCCAGACAATCAAGGATGATTCTGACTACACATGCCAACATCCGGCATTTACCTATATTTGAGCAGAAGTATTCACTAACTTATATTATGTTTAATTTCATTACTATATCATATTCATATACGATTTATTCTTTGTAAATATCCAATCTCACGGATTCTCTCTTTTCGCGCACACGAATTATTGAAATAAAACTTATCATATGTTAGTCCCAAAATTACCTAGTTTGTGTCGAGTGGACCTTAAACCCCGTTTCTCTCTCAAGTCAAAATCATCCTAGGTGATGACTGAATGGATAATATAAGCTTTGTAAAGATGACCAAACATGTGCATCACCATATGTTCGTCCCGCAATGACCTAGTTTGTGTCCAGTGGACGTTAAACCCATTTTTTTTCTCCCTCTCAATTCTCAATCATACTTGCTAATGATTAAATGGAATATATTAAATTTGTAAAGATGTCCATACATTTTCTTCATCTGGGATATTGACAATCGGGACATTTTATCCCAGTATTTGGTGTTTTTAATTTATTTCTGCTTTTTTTATTATGCCTGTTCCGGTCATTTTTATTTTTTATACTGTTAGTAGGAAGGTTGCTGGTTGTGGGTAACACTCAACTTTGGTCCTAGTCCCTGCCAAGAACGAACTATAGCCTCTCAAACTTTGGTTTTCATTAAATTAAATTTTAAGAGCGGGTTGCGTATCTGGCTAGTACCAAGATATCATTGGCAGTAGAAACTTAAAACTCTGTGTGTAGGAGGAGCCTGGGTAGTCCTCCTAATGCCCAAAATTTTGTCTATCCAAATCAATTATTTTACGAATAACAGATCATACAAATTTAGTTCCAAATTAGCCCATTTTTGAGTATTTTTCTATTAAAAACATATTTTCCCAATTTGCCAGGTTGGTATCAACTGAATCAATCTAATATTTTGTGTGGATGTATCTGGGTACCAACCCATCTCACAGAAAAAATTTGGTCCAAATCCCTGACCCAAGGATTATCACCCTCTGCATGGTGCTCTCGCGGACACGCTCTTAAACATTTTCCATTATTTTTGGGTCGGAGGCTGGCGCCATAAACACATACACCAAGTTTAGACATTATAGCTTCGGCCAATCAAATTGCTTATCGCTCGGTTCACCTAAAGAACGCCCACACGAAGTTTGAACATTCTACCTCAATAAGAAGAAGAGTTATTGTGTTCCAAAGTCTCGGCCAATCAAATTGCGTTTTGTTCTGCTTACCCTGGGCAGAAAATGCTAATTATCGAACTTAGTCAGGGTATAGATGTAATGAAACTATACACCAAGTTTCATCACTCTCACTTAAATTAGAACTAAAGTCAATGTGTCCTAAAGTATCAACCAATCAAATTGCTTATCTCTGCTTACCCTAAGAGGAAAATGCTCATCTTCGAACTCCGTCAAGGTATTGACCTAATAAACACCCACGCAAAGTTTAAACATTCTAGCTCAATTAGAAGTAGAGTTACGGTGTCCCAAAAAGTGTGACGGACAGACAGACAGGCAGACGAACCCATTTTAATAGTCCCCTGCTTTTTTTGAAAGACGGTGGATAAATATATATCTAAAATACAGATAATAAGTACAGATAAAACAATTTTATGTAAACACCTGTTTCTAAAATAACTATTCTAATCATAAAATTTCATACATGTTTAAAGCTAATTACAAAATTTCTAAAACTTTCCAAGGCAATAAATACAGATAAACAATTAATTATGTAACCTGACATAGGCATACGAGCTGGGAAAATTGGGGCACATATTGAGTCGCTGAAGGTTTCTGTTATATGACACGGCGAAACTTTTTTGTGGAATTAACTTCAAAATTCTCAACAAACTTATTAAAATTTTTATCAGATTGAAATACTTCTGTCTGTAGACATATTAGGGGTCATTGGAAATCGTCCTGCCTCAGAGAAAGATCCAACGATACTGTATTCTTAACCTCAGGGAGAATAAGTTTCATGTTCATCATTAGGCGTAACAATAAACGGCCCCTTGTAATCTTAAAAGTGGGAAGGGCCTAAACAACAAAAGGGCGGGGCTTATATTATACTCACTCTATAGAAGATATCAAAATAGTCCCGGCTTTATGCTATCTAACACCTACCATGGTTGGTGGTACACTCTTCTCCGCACTCACAGACGATGACTTGGTGTTTGTAGTCTCGCAGCCGCTCTTTCACCCTTAGTTTCGATATGAGTCTGCATATATCTCGTCTAGGGTGATTGGTCGCTGTCTTGGTGTAGATCTCGTCATCCAGTCGGAATCTGTATGTGTCAAGTTCAACGAGATTTAATTCCCAGATTGAATTGACCTGTCTTTTGACCATACTGTAGATTTCCGTGGTGCTGTAGTCTATGAGGCGGGGTGTAGCTGTGTCCTTGAGACCCTCGTTGGCGAGTCGATCTGCCTCCTCGTTTCCTTTAATGTTGACATGTGATGGAATCCACACGAGCACTAATTTGCTTCCCTTCTCTAGGACCCTCAGTGGTCTGTACCCAGTTATTCAAATTATTCCCCTTGATATTTCGAAGGTGAAGGTTGACAGCCGTCAATCATTTTTGTCTAGTGGCTATGATGCCGGTCACTTTGATTTGGCTACTAAAGAGTGTCAACCCGCTTTATCGGCTAACAACACATTCCACAGTATCTCGCTTGAGTGATAACTTTCATGCGAGATTCGGCTTTACCTGAATTTGATCGGTCAATTAAAAAGGAACTGCTTTTTTAAAAAATAAACAACGGACTGCTGTTTGGATCCAGTAGAATTGTTGGGGACAAGTTCTCAATTAAAATCACCATAAACAAACAATACTCCTCACAATCGTCAAAGAATTATAGACGGTGACAACGATTAGTTTGTTTATTGAACCATGCCGTGTTTGCTTCGTAGTGGCGTTGACCTAAAAGGAAAAACCGAGTGAATATATAGGACTTTGCAACGGTTGACTTGCTGTCAAAATATGTCTGAATACGACGGAATGTAGAGTTCAGTAAAATTAAATCTATAAATTATTATATTTATTTGTGACCATAAGAATTTGTTGGGCAACGGCAACAAGTAAGAACTTTCAGACTGAAGAAATAAAATTCAAACTTCATACACCAGAAGAAAAATATCAAACAGAGAAAGAGAAATGTGGTTTAACATCCACTCGACACCAACTAGGTCATTTCGGGACTAACATATGGTTCAATTTTATTTTCAATTATTTGCTTGCGCGTAAGTGTCTTTAGCTGTGAGAGGAAACTGATCATCACTTACAACCAGAGAATCAAAACCATGCTAATTGACTGACAGACAGGTCTTAGGATACAGCAGACAAACTATACCCCCCCCCCCCATACACACATTAAAACACATTAATCAAACAAAAATAGTTGACAAAATAAAACACTTTTATTTTCATTCATAAGATTTTTTACTTTTAACAAAAAGTCAATAATATAACAGTTTCATCATTAAAACAAAAATACTGTTAAAATAACATTCACTGGTCATTTTGTATACCATTTTTATTTAAAAGGTATACTACAGGTAAAAGAAAAACATTCTTTGAGATAACAGAAAAGTCAACAAATAAGAAAACTGATAAACATTTTTCATTCAGCAAAATTCTCATCAAAATATATATGTACAAAAATGCTTAAATATTTAATTTTATTTACACATTATTAATCTATTAATGTTTTGAGTATTGTATAGCTTTTGACTTAAAAAAATGCTTCAAGACGTGGAACCTACGGACTCATCTTTTAAACAATGGCCTCCAAGCTTATGGCCTCGCCAAATCTTAATTTGACACTGTAAATAGTGCAATAAGTTTATTTGACATCATTTTCTAGAACTTAAGGGAGCTCATTAACAAACTTTCTTTATTCTGATTACCCTACAAAAAAGTCACCTTAATTTTCAAATAATATGATGAGAACTCTGTGTGTCAGATGTTTACTTTAAATGTCAAAAGACCAAAGAGAGAAAGAGAGAAATGGGATTTAACCTCCACTCGACACAAACTAGGTCATTTTGGGACTTACGTATGGATTTCAATTTTTATTTCAATAATTCGCCTGCACGTAGGGGTCTTTAGCATTGGGAGGAAACCAGATTGCCCGGAGGTAACCTACGAGGTTGAGAAGACGCCCCTATCTCCATGTCACATACACTCACACTAAAGCTCAAAACCAGTCGCAAGCCAAAGGTGACCGGCCAGCTAGAGGTCGAAGCGAAGCACCTTAGACCACTAGGCCATTCCTATTTCCCCAAAAGACCAAAGAACAAATATGACAATATACATTTTTTTGAAAATGGTTTTCTTCATGTTGGTTCTTATAGAGTATAAAGTTTTCTGAATCAAATTTAAAAGGCAAGTTAATTCAATCTTAATTTATAATTGGTTGTTTCAACAAATAATTCATCCAATTATTAAATCATATTTTGTAATTAGTCAAATTGCTCTTCACAATTATTAAATCATATTTTTATAATAAGTCATGTCAACAAACGGCTCTTTCCAATTATATTTTATAATTAGTGTCATGTCAACAATTAGCCCTTCACAATCATTACTCCTATTTTATAATTAATCATGTCAACAAATTGCTCTTCCCGATCATTAATTCATATTTTTTTATTTGGCATGACAACAAATAGCTTATTTTATAAGTGGTTGATTCATCAAATAGCACTTTCAAATCATTAAATCATATTTTATAATTTGTAATGCCAACCAATTTTCTTGCCAATCATTAAAATCTTATTTTATAAATAGAATTTCAGCAAATAATAATAAAGATGGCAAAAATAATCTCAATTTGGAAGTACATACTGTTTAACTGAAAGTGTAAAGACTCGTTTCAAGTTACCTTAATCCAAGCCCTTGTTTGATTATTGTGTAGTGGGGTCTTATTCATGAAAATTTACTCCAAAATATTTTAAGGATGCAGCTTTTTCATTGGTTGCGAGTTAAAATCCTGCTTCAAATTTAAACTCTTAACCAATGAAAAGGCAGCCTTTCTGTAAATATTTTAGGTAAGCTTTCGTGAATAAGTATCTTCGAAATTTGAACCTATGGAAACCTAGTCAGCAGTAAGGAAACAAGCTGTATAGAGTAAACCAGGGGTGACCATGGCATACTGTAACTCATCATAGTAAGTTAATTAAAATCAATGCAGTATTAAGTCTCAGTAAGGCATGGAATGTAAACCATTGCCCACCCCATATACTGGCAGTTTCAGGATCCAGGAAGGAACTGTTTTGAGCATTCTGAAATATAAGCTACATGTACAAAACATCACTTTTGTTTCAGGAACCGGGTTAGGTATTATGTACATGTACCAAATGTCCAGTAATAACATCTGCTCAAAAATGTTTCCATTCAAGTTTTCCGTCGTCCTTTAACACAATACTGTCACTAGCTAAGAGTTCTAAAGCTTTAGGAAAGGCCTTGTGTTCCACCACCTTAACTCTCTCAGATAAAGTTGTTTCTGTATCATTGGGAAATACGGGTACAGATTCTTGAATTAAAATTGCTCCAGCATCAACTTCCTCCTGTTTCAATAAAGAAAACATACAAATTAGAGCACAAGATAAATAAAGAAACCGATGTATCCATAGATGAATAACCCACAAACTTGTAGCTGGAAAATGATGAGTTAAGGGCAAGGCTGTATGGCAAAAGTTTGACTAACGCCATATACACTATGACTTCACAGTAATGCTGTTGTTGTGGACTTTTGATATGATGATAAAATGGGGATTAACAGGAAATTTTTCCTGTTGGTTATCAGCATTTTGGTCTAATGTTTACCAAATTCCAACTGTCATGTTTCTTAAGCCTACAGGTAGAGCTAGGTGTTTGTCTTTTTCAAACAGAAACACTTTACTTCCCAGGCACGGACTCCTGCACAACTGACAAAGGGAAATTAGACTGGAAGATCTTGAGGAACCCGTGGGGGCCTACTAGCTAGTGAGCAACTTATAGTGAGTCTCCTATAAAATGTAGTGAGGAACTCCACTATAAGGCTCTTGAAAAAGCTTTGTTCACACCATCCACCTAGCAACTATCACACTCCAGTGTTGTTGACACCAGTCTCATAATGCCTATAAGCTTGTAGGGCTCCACTATAATGTTATTGTGAGTTGTGTTCACACCAGCCTTATACTGAAACCCACTATAAATTGAACTTGCTTTCTGTGAATACTTACAGCAACAAAATGAACTGTACAACCTGATATTCGGACATTAGCTTCTAGTACTAATTTATGGGCATTACCACCTTTAAATGATGGTAATAATGATGGATGGATATTCAACATTCTACCTCGCCATTTCTTCACAAATTCACCTAAAGTATAAGTACATATATTTCCTGTGAGAGGTAACTCTGTAAAACAATTCTTGTTCAAATGAAAAGTGGTTTAACATTCTTTTGTTTGAAACTGGAAGTGGACAATACACTGTATTATCAAGAGAGAGAAATGGGGTTTAATGCCACTCGTAACAAACTAGGTCATTTCGGGACTAACATATGGTTTAATTTTATTTCAATAATTCGCTTGCGCGTAGGGCTGGACGATATTCTCGATATCCCGATATATCGCGATGTCAAATTTTTTCATCGTCGACGATCTTTGGTCACCAAAAACATCGCGGTATAGCAATATATCGTTTTTTGTAGATTATCGTAAATACCGCAATATTTATTGACGATATATTGCTAATTATGTGCGAAATAGGATATAATTTAAATCAATAAGAAGACATCGTTGATTGTCTTTGTTGAAATGCATTTTTTGTCAATAAAATAGTCCTACTAGGGGTTTCACGTCACGTGACTTTAGGTTGAAATCGGGCCAGCCAGCAGCTGAAATATAGCCCACTTCAATCTACGATTCTGAATTACTAATTGATGTAAATGCATTCCTAACAATTGTATTGCAATAGTTTAATATCAATCTCGATATCTGCAAAGATTCGGGCTAAAAAAGTATCGATATGATAGCGAAATTACCGTTTGTTTACAGGAGACGCTAGCGGGAAAATATCGCTCTGACGTCACGCGGCCGGTAAATTTCCACTGACGGCATTGCTATGGCCCACTTCATTGGTGATTCCGATCGTTATTTTTCAGGGGATTTTCATATAGAACCAATCAAATGATAGATAACATTTTTGTGATTATTATTCTGAGTGAAACCTCGAGATCGGACAATTAGAGCCGTAGAAAATGGGATTTATCTGTTTTGATGACTGAAAATTGCTAAATTTCGACTAAATATATAAAAAAATTCGCGAGGTTTCATCGAGATTATAAATATTTGACATATTATCATTCAAATTATTATGATTTTAATAAATCTTAGCTGATAATAACGATCGGATTTCAGTTTTAAAATTAGTACTAGCGATTCTGAAGGGGAAATACCGCTTACGACGTCACTCAAATATGACTGAAAAGCACTTAGTTTGGTGCCGTGCTACGCATTGACGGTAAAGACAACATAAAACAATGATTTATACACATTTTTTAATAAAACATCACACACGTAAAAATATCGCGATATTTCAATATATCGTGAATATTTTTTCAAATATCGCGATATTTAAAATTGTCAATATCGTCCAGCCCTACTTGCGCGTAGGGGTCTTTAGCAGTGGGAGGAAACGGGAGGACCCTGAGAAAACCCATGAGGATAGACAGGCAACCCTACTCCTTGTCACGTACAACCAGATATTCGAAACCACGCCAGTTGACTCAATGACAGGCTTTATGATACAGCACGCACGTGCTAACCATTCGGCCATCCACACACCCCACCCCTGTATTATCACACACCCCACCCCTGTATTATCAAGTACACAACCCTGAAATATTTACAATCACGACAATGGAAAAGAATTGAAATGGGGTTTAACAATCTACTGGTCTTCCCCACGAGGGAAATTTTGCCAAGGATCATGCCAATGTATAAATGGGACCTTGTTTTATTCCCCATCTGAACGTCTAGACAGACATCCATGTCAAGCCCTTCGTACTGCTCCACTAACAAGGGGAAACCAAGTTGGAATATCCTGATGAACTTTCTCAGCGAGTGCAGGGATTGACCACACACCCTCCAGGTCAGCGTCTTAGCCACCGTAGCTCTCTCAAGACAATTTAAAATTGATTTAATATCATATCAGGCCATGGCAATCATGGCTTTGTCTAATTAATTTTTTATAATGGATTATGATTATCCTGTTAATGAGAAGTGGTGCTAAGAGAGAGAAAAAAATTGCTCAAATTATACTCCAGGTCTGTATACAGCGGAGAAAGGGGGAGTAGCATTCACAAATGTAAAAATTAGCGAATTCTGTTAATGAAAATGCTAAAATTTATAGGATAGTATGAAATATTTCATTACCTGATAATATTCTCATAAAACCAGCTAAACAAACAATCTCTACACCAGCAGCTTCTAGTGACAGATGTACACCATTATCAAATTCTTCACGACTTTTATAATCTTTATGATTTATAACCTATAACATAAAATGGTTTATAACCTGTAACATAAACTGTAATGTAAGTTTTATAACCATTATGAATTTTAACCTACAACATAAAATGTATAAATGTAAGATTATATTAAACTGTATTAATGTATAGAGAGAGATGGGGTTTAACATCCACTCGACACAAACCAAGTCATTTCAGGACTAAAATATGGTTCAATTTTATTTCAATAAATTTTAATGGTTTGCGTGTAGGGGGGTCTTTAGCAGTGGGAGTCCAGTAAGATTTACAATCTTTATCATTTATTACATAATGTAAGATTTATAATTTTCAAAATACAGTCAAGTTTTATTTGTTTTTTTACCTTTGTCTTGATATTAGCTGTTGTAGCCCTTTGTAAACCTTGGACACCATCTTTATTTGATATAACTAACACAATCTCAGCACAACTATTATTACTTGCATCACGTGTATAGTCTATTAGTGATTGCAGATTGGTACCTGAAAACATGGATGAATATATGTCTTTAATTATTTCTTTTTTGGCAGGTATGGTTTATACCAAATTTTGCATTTAAGGTCTTAATTTACATTACAGAAACATCTAAATGATTTATGTTCAGTGGACTGACACATGATTGGCTTTTGGCTTTTTCACTGTAAAAAAAAAATCTTTTAGGCTTACGCGCTGGAGAAAACATTTGAAAGCATTAATAGCAGATATATACATCAGACCTAAAATTTATTCAAGAAATGAAATAGGGTTTAACGTCCTACTATTCTGTTCCTAAACTGGGCAAATGAAGATGGGCATACACCATACTATGAAGGAAATTTTGCCCAGGCAGCGGTGCTAAGGCCTTCTCTTATATCGAATTCCAACTGCCAATAGATCTTTTATGTGCACGCCAATGTGTACACAGGGCCTTGGTTATTCGTCCCATCCGAACGACTATATAGCTGTCCTTGTCAGGCCCTCCGTCCTGCATCACTGACTAGGAGAAACCACGCCGGAAAATCCATACCCTAATCTGCGACTCTAGTCCAGCAATCATTTGACTTTCAATAAAATAAACTCCACTTACCTGAACCAGATATGAGAACACCAACTCTCTTTTTTCGACTAACACCAGGAACATGTCTCCATGACTGAACTAAAGCTACTTCTAAATTCTTGACTTTTACTCTCTGTTTACCTGAAAATAATTTCCGCCCATTCATTTTTCACACTATCAAGGGGAGTAACTCTTTTGAAGGTTTGTTGTTAACAGGAAATGAATACTAAACTACGGCTATATGGCCACAGTACACTAAAGAGTGCCCCATTGACTTTAATGTTAAATCTCGTCACTTAGCCCGGCTGTAACTTTTTCCCAAATTTTCGTTGGACAGAACGCTTTCTACCACAGATTGAGCAACATGTGGTAAACTCTTGCTCAAAAGGACGGGTGAGGTTCTTCATGAAAAAATTGAGATATTCAAGCTGGAAGTAGAGACAAGTAAAAATGCAATTCCCGGCCCTACATGTCAACGTAACCAGCCTCACAACTCTTGTATCCTTCCGCCTGAAAATCCTGGATATTCACCAAAACCTGGTTGAAAATGTATTTTCAAACCCTTTTTTTCGATTCTACACCAAAAAACCAACAAAAATCGCCATGCAAAAGGGGGAAAAAGGGAAAGGGAGAGAGAGGCTAAAAATAACTTTGGCCCTTGTTTCGTGGGTGACGGCGTAGAAATCTTTGGTGATCTGTGTCCTATATAGGGGTGAAACTTCTGGTATAAGCAAAAGGCCCTTTTTATAGGCTTCCCATATGTTCTGGCAACATACCGGTGAAAGAAAATAAAAATAAAAAAATAACTGCAAAAATGATGGCCCTTTAAGTAAACATGGTGCTTCATGCATAGAGGTGCATATCAAGTCCCTGGGCCTTTTGTGCTAAATTTGAAAACAAATTTTTATTAAAGGCAGTATTTCAGTTCTGTGAAAATATTAGGCAAGTTGCAAACAAAATACACTGAAAACACTCCTAATCTATAATTTTTGTCAAAAATGTATTTTTTTAAATGCCATGTCATGAAAATGTACAAAATTTACATGTAGTATCTTCCAAAAAAACAATAATTTTCCACTTTTTTAGATAGCCAGACTGGCAAGTAATATATTTTGAGAAACCCTGGACAATATGCAAACAGGAAAATCACCAATCAGTTGCATTGATTGTAATATTAGAGATCTATACAGAAACATGTATCCCCACCCCCTAAACATATCACTGACTGAATCAATCTAACCATTGCTTGTGGAACTATCATTATCAAAGGAATCTGTCTAACAGCTATGTTTTACCATCCCTGGCTAACATATGTACATATAAACTAAAGTAGGTGCAATAAATATGAATTATGGTTAAAAATAGGCCTTGATGAATGACAAAAATGCAATATTTGGTCTATGATCACTCCTCTGTAACAAAAAGGTCACATAATACACATTTTTCACAAATTTGGGAATATTTCAAGATTTCCAACATCTCAAACCTCAGAGGCATCCTACAAAGTGTTATTGCAATCCTTGTGCTGAAGCAAGACATCTGGACCTTTACATCAATTTCCTGATAAAATACAGTCAAAAAAGTGGTTATGACAGAATTAACAGCAAAAAGGAGGCCTGTAAAGGAGCAAAATTTACATTTTATTGTTCTATAAGCCAGATAATTGCAACAAACACCACAAATCCTAGATGTTGATAACAAAATATTGAACATGGGGCTGACATTTACACATCTACACCAGTTTTGTGCCAGGGTGGGGTCTCATTTGCCTGGCATGTTTCAGGGTTCTAAGTTTGACTTTTAAACAAAAAAGGTTAGAAATACTTGAAATGTACAAAATAACCATTTCTTGGTGACAAATAACATTCCGAGCTGTAATTCAGCCCAAAATTTCAGTTACTGCCGTTTAATTGTCAACACAGGTGCAATTAAATCTCTGAAAACATACTACTAAAAAAGGGTGGGGTGGGGCATTATAGCCTCTCTAAACAGAATGATGGAGTAAAAATTGCCTAGAAAGACTGGGATATTGCTTCCTACATGAAGGAAATGCAAGAATTTAATGTTTCAAAGAAGAAAAAAAAGCTTATTCTGGGTAAAATTGTGTCACAATTGAGCCAACCCCTGTTTTGAACATTTTGTACAAACCATGTGCTGTACATTATTAACTCAGTGCTGCCAATTTTCAATTTTCTGCAGGAAAGCTGGAGCTATTTCTGAACCTGACAAACGTATAGATCCAATCTAGATGTATTAGCAATGAAAATAGGTGCATTTTTAGAAATTTTGACTCATTTGAGTAGTCAAGAAAGCATTAAATTCTTCATCGAAAAGGGAGAATCTGGAGATTTTCAGTGAATATTGCTGATTTTTAGACAAAATTAGGTGAAATGTCAATACTGTTCACTTTATCTGTGCTTTCTGAGGCTGGACAAGCCAAAATTAAACATTAAAATATTTTTCTTAATTTTAGAAATTCAATAAAAACTTAAAATTGAGAAAAGTGCAGTAAAATCACAATTTTCAGCCAAAATTTGATAATTTTTTTTTAAATTTAACTTTTTTTTAGTTATTCTGCACTCAAAATATTTATACATATTTTCTGAGAATTAAGTCTTCATATTTTCAAAACTAAGGCATATCAGTCACAGCCCTATTACACACAGACAGGCCACAGTACACTAAAGAGTGCCCCATTGACTTTAATGTTAAATCTCGTCACTTAGCCCGGCTGTAACTTTTTCCCAAATTTTCGTTGGACAGAACGCTTTCTACCACAGATTGAGCAACATGTGGTAAACTCTTGCTCAAAAGGACGGGTGAGGTTCTTCATGAAAAAATTGAGATATTCAAGCTGGAAGTAGAGACAAGTAAAAAT
This sequence comes from Patella pellucida, assembly GCA_917208275.1. Classification (NCBI taxonomy): domain Eukaryota; kingdom Metazoa; phylum Mollusca; class Gastropoda; family Patellidae; genus Patella; species Patella pellucida. The sequence continues at coordinate 17,621,837 of OU795042.1, read as the reverse complement.
GCAATTCCCGGCCCTACATGTCAACGTAACCAGCCTCACAACTCTTGTATCCTTCCGCCTGAAAATCCTGGATATTCACCAAAACCTGGTTGAAAATGTATTTTCAAACCCTTTTTTTCGATTCTACACCAAAAAACCAACAAAAATCGCCATGCAAAAGGGGGAAAAAGGGAAAGGGAGAGAGAGGCTAAAAATAACTTTGGCCCTTGTTTCGTGGGTGACGGCGTAGAAATCTTTGGTGATCTGTGTCCATATAACCATAGGAAACACCTATTGACAATCACGAACTGGATAATCAAATTTTAATTATTATTTACAAAGATTGCTACAACCAAAATGCTTTATCTCTCCCCCCCCCCCCCCCGACGTACGACTGTTAGATTGATGGCGCACACTTTGATGTAAATCACAAGAAAAACCCATGCTTTAACAACGAGTATGTATCGATACCACATTATTTCAAATTCTTACCGGTTTTTTGTTTTTCTTATTAGAAGTTGAATAAATATTAAATTTATAATAATTTTGTATGTTTCTCAAAAATGAAAAATGAGCTCGATTTGACAAAATATAAAAATACCCCTCCGCATCAATTTTGAAAGGATTGTCCCTAAACCAGAATATTTCTGTTTGGCCTTAAATAGAGATTTTCTAAATGGTCAGAATTACCTGATTGATCTACAAATGAATTTTTTCTGTTTAAGGAAGTTTTTTTGGTGCCTATAGATAGAGTTTAACAGTTTATCATTGTCAACAGTAATTATTTTTTCCCACATACCCATCTTTTCCCAATATAATAGAGTATATTGACATTCACAAGGTTTCAAAAAAAGAGAGAGAAGGAGAAATAGGGTTTAACTTCCACTAAACACATCTAGGTCATTTCGGAACTAACATACGCTTTAATTTTATTTCAATAATTCGCTTGCGCATGGGAGTCTTTAGAAGTGGGAGGAAACCGGATAGCCGGGAGGAAACCCACAAGGTTGCGAAGGCGCCACTTTCTCCATGCCACATAAGCTCCCACTAGGGCTCGAAACCACAGCCACAATCCAGCTGGAGGTCGAAGCGCGGCACTCTAGACCACTAGGCCATCCAAACCCCCCAAATTGTTTAAAGAAATCTGGTTTGATTTTACCTGTATATTTATCAACAGATCCAATGATAGCAGCATCTTCACCAGCTGATTTCAGTTTATTAAGAACATCAGTAGCATCACTTCTATTGACAATAATAACACCACCTAATCCACAATTATACGTTCTACTCATTTCACCTTCTGATATACGACCCTACAAATATATACACACAATATATAATATACTTATTCAATTACTACAATCAATACAGAAAGTTACCTCATCACTCACCATTCTATTATGCCAAATTAACCATACTGTTTGGAGACGAACCATACTTCTAACATTTTTAATACCTTCAATCACTGTCCAAAGTTTTAGGGAAGACCCCAGATTAAACAAAGGCTGTCATGTTGCTGTACTTCGGATATATTTGATTGAATGGGAAGAATAGACACCACTCCATAAAAAGTTAAAGTATCAGAAGCGAATCCAGCAATGGCCAGTATTGCTTCAGGAATATGGGAAATCGGATCTGGAGAAAACCCGCAAATCGGGACAGGCAACCCCACTCTTGTCAGATACTAGCAGGGAACCGAAACCATGCCACTTCACTCAATGACAGACCTTCTCATCCAATGCGCAACTTGTTACCATTCAACCCCCCCCCCAATATCAACAGAACAGACTGGAAACATTTGGTTTATTAATAACATTTTAACTTACAATTTCTGCTAACCAACCAAAGACGGACGGTATTGACCACGATTTAGCATCCAGACTAACGCCTACATGTTCTGGTAATATTCTGGGTATATTCTCCGTTAAACCGCCACCTGTTATGTGGGAAAAGGCCTTAATCTTCTTTTCTTTAATTAAAGGTAATAAACTTTTAACATAGATTCTAGTTGGTGTTAATAAATCTTCACCTGTAAAATAAAACATTAAATATTGTTAAGAGAGAAATGGGGTTTAATGTTAACTTGACACAATCCAGGCCATTTCGAGACTAACATATGGTTTAATTTTATTTCAATAACTTGCTTTCGCGTAGGGGTCTTTAGCAGTGGGAGGAAACAGGATCTGGAGAAAACCCATGAGGTTGGACAGACGACCCTACTCCTAGTCATGTAAAAACGGGGATTCAAAACCATGCCAGTTGACTCAATGACAGGCTTTATGATACAGTGTGCGCACGCTTACCATTCAGCCATCCAACCCCCCTAAATATTGTTAAAGATGGTGTACAATATGCAAGGTATCTATAACTGAATTACCCATTGGGTCCGTTAATTTATCTCCATAGTCAAAATGGAGAGAGAGAGAGAAATGGGAGTTACTAGCAGTGACAGAAAACTAGAGGAACCAGATAAACGTCACAAGATTAGGCAGATGACACTTCTCCTTGTCCCAGAAGTGCGGGATTGAAATCACAGCAATTGAGATGAGGTTCAATTACGTTTTACTTTTCAAATGAAGACTGTTATAAACCATGCAATGAAATGGTCTACTGTTAAGTTCAATTTCCAACTATCAGGGCTGTGCAACATGCATACACAGAACCTTGGAGTTTTTTTTCATATGATCTGAACACCAGGACCGTTTTAATAGCAAGGCCCCATTTTCCTACACCCCAGAGAAAGGATTTAATGGAGTCAATCAAGTCGTACAACCATACCTAAACTTTTGCCAGTTTTGAACGGTGAAGGCATATCATATCTTAATTCCTTCTTCTCTATGATACGACGAACAAGACTGAAACCGTTACTATGGATACCACTAGAACATAGACCAATCACACTGTCTCCTGGTTTTATATCCTGTAATCTAGGAAGTACATCTTCTCTTTCAACCGCACCCACGGCAAATCCTGCCAAATCATAATCTTCTCCCTGATATAATCCTGGCATCTCTGCTGTTTCTCCTCCTGAAAATATTTATCGTAAAACTTGTAATGCCAGGAATGGATAATGTTGCATTTCTATTTGACTATAGACAAGTGTAGCGATACTCCGTTAGGCGAGTGAATTAAACTGGTTAGTGCTCTCTTACCTCATTCAAATTCATGTCATTCAAACGACTAGACAGCTGTCCTTGTCAGGCCCTCCGCCCTACATCACTGACAAGGGAAAACCTCGCCAGAAACCAAATTGTAGAATTTCATTACAACTACCATAATTTATTTCTAGGTCTATCAATTGGTAATCAAACCATCCTTCAAAATGCAGTTAGACTTCTAATGAGAACTTCAAAGAGATCACTTCACTACAAAGCTGGTTGTACTTCAATGACTATATGTGAAAGCTAGGATTCTTTTTATAAAATCCTCAACATCTGGAATAGCCTTCCAAGGGAATTAGGAAAATATTTGCAGATTGTTATGTGAACAATGTTCAAATTTCCATATGAACATAAAAGTCTTCATTAGACATCATACCTACAAGAGCACAGCCAGCCTGCTTACAGCCTTCAGCAATACCTTTAATAACATCAGCTGCTGTTGGCACTTGTAATTTACCAGTTGCAAAGTAATCCAAGAAAAACAGCGGTTCGGCACCATGTGCTAATATATCATTTACACACATAGCTACTAAATCTATACCAATAGTATCATGGTTTCCTAGCATATGAGCAATCTGGAAAAACAGACATTTTATTCATTAATAATCATTATCTGAATAATATTCAATCTAGAACTTCAGAAATTTGTTTAGACCTCCTTAAGATGCATTTTGAATTAAGAGAAAAATTGAGTCTAGCAACCACTCAACACAATCTATGTCATTTATTACTTACACATGGTTCAATTTTATTTCAATGATATGCTTGCGTGTATCAATAGGAGGAAATCGGAGGACCCAGAGATAACACACGAGGTTGGACAGGCGACCTTGCTCCTTGTCACATACAACTGGCAAACTATAACCACACCAGTTGACTCAATGACAAACCTTATGATACAGCATGTGCGTGCTAACCACACAGCTATTCAACCCCTGCATCATTCAATTATTCTAAAAACATTTAACTTGTTGTCAAGCCCATAATTAAATCTCTGGGCTATCTGATAGCTCCGAGTTTATGTAGATTAGAATACCTCAACTCTTAAAGAGTTTGACAATAAAATGGATAATTGGGACAGTTTCGATTGTCAAGTTCCATTGCTACAATAACAATCTACTCTACATTTTGTCAATTCTTCAAACAATAAAGTAATTTGACTGAAATTTGCAACATATTCCTGCTTTATTATCCATTTTTTTTAACTATTTAACGGTCCATCTTTAATTAGGAAAAATACATCATCTTCCAACAGCGTTATATTCGTGCTCAAAATAAAGTGAATTTAAAATAAATATGGTGTATAATCTAAGAGTTTTTACTAAGATTGCCTCTTGCTTGAAACAGTGTTCCTGGGAAAAGTTGCATTGAACTCCCGCATCATAGTGCTCCTTGAATTTCACGTCTTAAAAAATGAGGGAATTTTAAGGTCAAATAAGCCTGTATTATCTCATGGTGTTATTAAATGTTGTTCTTACTAAAGGAATTAAAGTTACCTTGAGTTTTGTTCCCACCCCATCTGTACCAGATACAAGAAGGGGGTCTTTAAAACCAGCTTTCTTCATATCAAATATTGCACCAAACATTCCTAGTGTGGCATCACAACCAGGTCTTTTGGTTGCCTTAACAACTGATTTAATAGATTCCACCAACTGATTACCACTTTCAATGTCAACACCAGCATCTTTATAGGTCATACCATTAATTATCGGTACTTGTGGAACTTCTGGACCACTAAATTTTAAAGATAGTAAGCTGGCACTGCCAGGCAGGGTACGCCCACATTTTCGAGAGATGGATACTTTGATAGAGGACAAGCAATACCGAAAGTGATTTTTCCTACAATCAAAGGCCATAATTCATTAAGTTACAATTTGATATGCGCAAATATCGAAAAGAATCAAGATCTTAAGGTTATAAATATGCATTTCAAGTTTCATTAAAATCGAATTACAATTGTGACCTCTACAGGGCCCACAACTTTAATATGCCATATTTTTACACTGTTCGGTTACAAACGGCGGCCATTTTGTCTGGCAATTATGGTCGATATTCTAGAAATTCGAACTCAACCTTCCGTAGGGTTAACGGTGATAGAGTCAAACGTTTTTTTAAATTGGATATTAATCGTGACCTCCAGAGGGACCATGGGCAATTTTTCGAACAATCAGGGGCCATAATTTAGTTATGATCCGATATGCGCAAATATCAAAAGGAACCAAGATCTTTGGGTTAAAAACAATGCATTTCAAGTTTCATCAAAATCAAATTAAAATTGTGACCTTTACAGGGTCCACAACCTTGATATACCATTTTTTTAACAGTATTTGCGTACAAATGGCGTCCATTTTGTATGGCAATTTTGGTCCGATTTTTCTCGAAATTCAAACTCAACTTTCCTTTGGGTGTAACGGTGACATATTCAAACTTTTTTTCAAATCGGATAATAATTGTGACCTCCACAGGGACCACAAGCTAAACAAAGGCGATTTTGCGTATAAACAGGGGCCATAATTCAGGAAGTTATGATCCGATATGCACAAATATCAAAAGGAACCAAGATCTTTGGGTTATAACTACAGTACTGGACAAATTAATAGCAACAAATTCATAATTGCGGAGAAAATCGAATCTTTTAGAATGAACTGTTGATCAAATGATGACGTTTGAACACATTCGCGTGAAATTTTGCACACATGCCAACATGGTCTCACTCTTTGCAGTGAATGTACGATCGACGTCGCTCATGACGTAATGACGTCATAGCGATTGATGACGTCATTAACGAGCTTAATGATTTTTTCTTGCAGTTTTTGAACATGAGCATTATATAATTATTTTAAGGTAGAAATACCAAGTAACACTTGGGTGGTAGTTGACTCTGATGACATGACCATGAGACAATCAAATGACGATGAAGACATTGAACGTGCGTGATGTCATGATGGCTGTATGACGTCATCAACCGCTCTAAAGCCTGATTCCAGAAAATAAAGAGTATGGTTCTTGATTGGCCGGGCAATTCACTTGAGATGTTCCCAATCGAAATGTTTTTGGACCCACTTGTTGGCGAAATACATGACGCCCCATAACTAATAAAGTGGACTTGATAGCCTGCCTAATCATTGTCTGGTTCCATTCCGAAAACATCAAAAGACAGAGCAAGGTTCTAATTCAGGGAATGCCAAGATGCGTGGATGCCTTGATAAAAGCCAAAGGAGGACAGACCAAATATTAGAAATAGATCATATCATCAGGGTCGATTGCCACCCAAGTGTTACTAGGTATTTCTACCTTAAAATAATTATATAATGCTCATGTTCAAAAACTAAAGAAAAAAAATCATTAAGTTCGTTAATGACGTCATCAGTCGCTATGACGTCACTACGTCATGAGCGACGTCGATCCTACATTCACTGCAAAGAGTGAGACCATGTTGGCATGTGTGCAAAATTCCACGCGAATATGTTCAAATGTCATCATTTGATCAACAGTTCATTCTTAAAGATTCCATTTTCATCGCAATTATAAATTTGTTGCTATTAATTTGTCCAGTACTGTATGCATTTCAAGTTTCATCAAAATCACATTAAAATTGTGACCTCTACAGGGTCCACAACCTTGATATACCATTTTTTAACAGTATTCGGGTACAAACGGTGGCCATTTTGTATTGCAATTTTGGTCCGATTTGCCCGAAATTTGAACTCAACCATTCTTGTTGTGTAACGGTGATATAATCAAACGGTTTTTCAAATCGGATAATAATTGTGACCTCCAAAGGGACCACAAGCTAATCAAAGGCGATTTTGAGTATAATCAGGGGCAATAATTCAGGAAGTTCCGATCCGATATGCGCAAATATCGAAAAGAACCAAGATCTTTGGGTTATAACCATGCATTTAAAGTTTCATCAAAATCGAATTAAAATTGTGACCTCTACAGGGTCCACAGCCTTGATATACCATTTTTTTAACAGTATTCGCAATTTTGGTCCAATTTTACCGAAATTTGAACTCAACCTTCTTTAGGGTGTAACTGTGATATAATCGAACGGTTTTTCAAATCGGATCAAATCCAGAGGGACCACAAGCTAAAATAGGTGATTTTTCGGTCAATCAGGGGACATAATTCATGAAATTACTTTCCGATAGGTGCAAGTATAGAAAGGAACCAAGATCATCAAAATTGGCTCAAAACTGTGACCTCTATAGGGTCCACAAGCTAAAAACGAGATTTTTCGACAATCAGGGGCCATAATCCATGAAGTTTCGATCCAATACATGCCAATATCGAAAGCAGCCGAGATCTTTTGGTGATAAAGCTATATTTCAAGTTTCGTCAAAAACGGACAAGAATTGTGACCTGTAGAGGGTCCACAAACAAAACGGACGGACAGGGGCGACGACATAATACGTCCACATGAAAATGTGGGCATATAAAAACAATTCTTTATCAATAATTCACATCAAATTATCATCATTTTGTATGTGAAATATAAACTCACAAGCAAGAAAAAATCTTATAATTTGGTAATTGAATTCAAAGACAAGCACATATATGAAATGAAATGGGGTTTAACGTCATACTGTGTGTTATGAGGGAAATTGTGCCCAGACTGCGGTGCTACAGAATACTTGGATCAAATTCCAACTACCAAGGGATCTTTTAAGTGCATGTCAATGTGTTCACCCATGGGAATTTTTACAATTGGCCGCTTAACGGGAGTGGCCTCTTAATTAAATTTTGTGGGTTTTTTTTGTGCTGACATCAATTATTAGTATTACGCTTGGGTGCACTTGCATCGGTAAATTTGGTCGTCGCTGAATATCGGACATAACTTCCGGAAACTTGTCATTTTGTCCCAACCTTCAAAACTACTGTTTATAATTGTGATGCATTCGATAATATTTATCCATTTTTGTAAAATCTCAGGTTTTTTTTGTGCTGACATCAATTAATATTACGCTTGAATGCATTGAAAACAAACACCAATACTTCACTTGCATCGGTAAATTTGGCCGTCGCTGAATCTCGGACATAACTTTTGTAAACTTGTCATTTTGTACCAACCTTCAATACTACTGTCTATCACATTGTGATGCATTCAATAATATTTATCCATTTTTGTGAGGAAAATCGATGAATTAATTTTATTTTATCAAATAAGCACATGAACCAAAAAACATCGCTGATTTTGCTACATATTTACAGGGGATGTAACTCTGTACTATTATAGGTGGCGCTAAAAACGTCTATTTAACAACATAGCGGCTTTTAGTCGGTACTTTCAGTTTATTCAATAAGTATCAAATAATGTTCCGTTACGTGTGAACACAATGATCAGGTTAGTCGTTTAATAAAACAAAAGATTAATTAACAGATAATCCCGGGTTAATTGTTATTTTCACATTTCTTTTTATCTGATCAGTGGGAGTCCAGTTAATTGATTACTACTCACCGGATTAGCGGGGGTGTTACGAAGAACGACAAGATGGTATCATTCAACAATGGCCGTTGAATGGGTGATGTTTTGTTAAATTTATTAGCAAAATAGTGACCCCTGGCCGCATTAGAGGAGTGACCGTTGAATAAAGAGATGAAACAATAGAATTTTTACGGGGGGAATTTATTGTGACAAGGAGATGTCGCTGAATAGGAGTGGCTGCTCGAACGGATTCTACTGTATATGGGACCTTGGTTTTTTGTTCATCCGAATGAGTAGACAGCTGTACAGTCAGGCCATACGTCTTGCACCACTGACAAGGGGAACCTATGCCGGAAAATCCTGATGAACTTTCTCTGCCAACACCGTGATGAAACACACAACCTCTAGGCTAGCGATTTATTTCTATTTGAAATTATAAAATATTTTAGTAAAGGCAAACCATGCAAGGTCCTTCGTAGCCATAACTAATTGATTGTTTTGAATGATTTTGTGATCAAAGCGCGTTTAAATAGTGTCATGTTGATGATTTAATATTATAACGTGTGCAGTGATATCATAGTCTGTACATCAACTGGCCTTCACTTGTTAGGATTAGGATAGTAATATATTTAAACGTGAAGATAATCCAGATTTCTAGCCATATAAAGAATTAAGATAATTTGTAATATATTTAAAGGTGAAGATAATCCAGATTTCTAGCCAATATAAAGAATTAAGATAATTTGTAATATATTTAAATGTGAAGATAATCCAGATTTCTAGCCAATATAAAGAATTAAGGCCGTCGTTCGCACTTCATTTGATGAATTTTAACAATAAGATAGTAAGCTGGCACTGCCAGACAGGATACGCCCACATTTTCGAGAGATGGATAGAGAACAAGCAAAACCGAAAGTGATTTTTCCTACAATCAAAGGCTATAATTCATTAAGTTACAATTTGATATGCGCAAATATCGAAAAGTATCAAGATATTTAGGTTATGAACACGTAATTTAAATTTTTTAACAGTATTCGTGTACAAAGAGCAGCCATTTTGTATTGTAATTTTGGTCCTATTTTCCCGAAATTTGAACTCAACCTTCCTTAGCTTGTAACGGTGATATAATCAAACGATTTTTTAAATCGGATAATAATTGTGACCTCCAGAGAGACCACAAGCTAAACTAAGGCGATTTTGCGTATAATCAGGGGCATTAATTCAGGAAGTTACGATCCGATATGTGCAAATATCAAAAGGACCCAAGATCTTTGGGTAATATTCATGCATTTTAAGTTTCGTCAAAATCGAATTAAAATTGGGACCTCTACAGGGTCGACGAGCTTGATATACCATTTTTCAACAGTATTCGCATACGAACGACGGCCATTTTGTATGGTAATTTTGGTCCAATTTGTCCGAAATTCGAACTCGCCCTTTCTTAGGGTGTAATGGTGACATAATCAAACAGTTTTTTAAATCAGATAATAATTGTGACCTCCAGAGGGACCACAAGCTAAACGAAGGTGATTTTGCGTATAATCAGGGGCCATAATTCAGAAAGTTACGATCCGATATGCGCAAATATCGAAAGGAACCAAGATCTTTGGGTTATAGCCATGCATTTTAAGTTTCATCAAAATCGAATTTAAATTTTGACCTCTACAGGGTCCACAACCTTGATATACCATTTTTTAACAGTATTCGCATACACGCGGCGGCCATTTTGTATGGCAATTTTGTTCTGTTCTGTTCTGAGGGGGTTTAACGTCCACTTCCACCTAGGGTGATATCGTAGACAAGTAAATTTTGTTCTGAATTTTTTTCAAATTCGAAGTCAACCTTCCTTAGGGTGTAACGGTGATATAATCAAACGATTTTTTAAATCGGATAATTAATGTAACCTCCAGAGGGACCACAGGCTAAACCAAGACGATTTTGCGTAGAATCAGGGGCCATAATTCAGGAAGTTACGATCCGATATGCGCAAATATCGAAAGGAACCAAGATCTTTGGGTTATAACCATGCATTTTAAGTTTCATCAAAATCGAATTAAAATTGTGACCTCTACAGGGTCCACAACCTTGATATACCATTTTTTAACAGTATTCGCGTACGAACGGTGGCCATTTTGTATGGTAATTTTGGTCCGATTTTTCCGAAATTTGAACTCAACCTTCCTTAGGGTGTAACGGTGATATAATCAAACGATTTTTTGAATCGGATAATTATTGTAACCTCCAGAGGGATCACAAGCTAATCCAAGACGATTTTGCGTAGAATCAGGGGCCATAATTCAGAAAGTTACGATCCGATATGCGCAAATATCGAAAGGAAAAAAGATCTTTGGGTTATAACCATGCATTTTAAGTTTCATCAAAATCAAATTAAAATTGTGACATCTACAGGGTCCACAACCTTGATATACCATTTTTTAACAGTATTCGCGTACGAACGGTGGCCATTTTGTATGGTAATTTTGGTCCGATTTTTCCGAAATTTGAACTCAACCTTCCATAGGGTGTTACGGTGATATAATCGAACGGTTTTTTAAATCAGATAATAATTGTGACCTCCAGAGGTACCACAAGCTAAAATAGGTGATTTTTCGGACAATCAGGGGCCATAATTCAGGAAATTACGTTCCGATAGGCGCAAATATCGAAAGGAACCAAGATCTTTGGGTTATAAACATGCATGTAAAGTTTCATCAAAATCGGTTCAAAATTGTGACCTCTATAGGGTCCACAAGCTAAAAACATGATTTTTCGTACAATCAGGGGCCATAATCCATGAAGTTTTGATCCGATACATGCCAATATCGAAAGCAGCCGAGATCTTTGGGGGATAAACCTATATTTCAAGTTTCGTCGAAATCGGGTAAGAATTGTGACCTGTAGAGAGTCCACAAACCTGAAAATGTGGGCGTATAAAAATCATTTTTGAGATTTTATGATTATCTGTGAGTAATACTATCTAGGAACACATACCAGTCATTTTTTTCACTAAATTCTTCTTTATTTCTACACAATTTGGTTCTGAATGAACCCACCCTTTTTTATTTGGCCCTATTTCTGCTTAAACTATTGAGAAAAATCTAAAAACAATAGACATTTCATACGCGAAATACCGGGTTTCCGATCGGTAAACTGTGCCATGCTGGATATGGTTAGAAAGCTTGGGATTTCCCCTATTGAAAGGAAATGACGTTTTTGTGGGGTGTCTTGAAACATTTCCTCTGTAGGTAGATAAAAATAGCAAGCATGAACAAGTTTTGCATAAGTAATGAGGTTCCCTCAAAATACGTTATTTGATGGGTCGGTCACATAGGTCAATGGCGAAGTGTCCAATCAGAAGCGGGCATTACTCTAGGTCAGCTCAATGGGCATGCGCACTAAGCTAGTGACCTATATCAATCATGGCTGCTGTATTACTGATCCATACAGCATTGTTTATCAATAGTTTTGAAGATTATCAAATAAAATGCTTTTGAAATTGTTTAGATGACTAAATAAGTATGACAGACACTCATAATAAACAAAATGGAGATGAGTAATCGTCTGCTAGACCTAGTAGTGGTACTGATAGCAATACCATTACCAGGTAGGCCTACTGTACTGTAACTGATTATACTTGAACTTCAGTGGTTGATTTCTCAAAACAGTTTTTTCTAGAGTTACCAATTTTAGTCACGCTATATCTCTGAAAGTTATTGTCAGATTTTCTTGAAATTTGGAATATAACTCCCTATATAATAACTTTTTGCAATAGGAGATTTTTTTGTAAATCTGCAAAATAGTTCCTGATATATTGTTGCCATAGCAACAGTGACACGGGAAATAATTTCGAAGTTAACATTAAAATGTGTATAACTTGCTTTCTAATTAATATGTTGTAATGAAACTTGCCTATTGCACAGACGAACATGTCAGTAACACCTGTGCTTAATTTGAAAACATTCTGTTGAATAGTTTCTGAGAAACTGGATGACTAAAGTTATATACAGAAATCCAAGATGGCTGCCGTTTCCATAGCAACAGGTACCCCCAGGAAAAATTTTCGGACGTTTTTGTATTACTCAATGGATGTGTTCTTAGATGTGTAAAATTGATAACTTTACCTCAATTATTAAAAGAATGAAATTTTCTACTGTCCACCCCCTTAAGATAATTTGTAAACATACCTTTTATCAGAGAGAACCTGATGTCCAATATCCTTTCTATAAAAAGCTTTATTAAATTTAATCATGCCAGCTCCTTGTAAGGCTCTATTATAGGCGGGGTATAAATCTGTCTCTGTTGCCACAACAACTAAAACACGACCTCCACTGGTTACAATTTTATTATCTTTTTTGGCTGTGCCAGCATGAAAGACCTTTACTCCTAGTTTACGTGCTTCATCCAATCCTGCAGTAGACAAAAACATAATTAAACAATGGCTGCGTCTATGGTCTAATTCAGAATGCCAATATTTTTGATATTTTGTAAGAGAAATGGAGTTTAATGTCCACTTGACACAAACTAGGTCATATTGGGACCGACATACAGTTCAATCATATTTCAATAATGTTGGTGCGTAGGAGTCTTTCACAGTGGGAGGAAACTGGATTGCCCGGAGGAAACCCACGAGGTTGAGAAGGCGCCCCTATCTCCATGCCACATACGCTCACACCAGGGCTCGAAACCACAGCCGCAAGCCAGAGGTGGCCGGCCAGCTAGAGGTCGAAGCGCGGCACTCTAGACCACTAGGCCATCCCAACCCACCCAATATATTTGTAGAAAAAATATGCAAATTAACGTCCAATACTGATATGAGAGAGAAGGAGAAATTGGGGTTTAATGTCCACTCAACACATACTGATATGATCAGATATAATAGGTTAGTATTTTCCAACATCATGGGTTTCCTCCCACTGCTAAAGACCCTACATGCAAGCGAATTATTGAAATAAAATTGAATCATTCGTAAGTCCTGAAAATACCTAGTTTAAGTTGACGTTGAACCCCATTTCTCTCCTTTCTATTATTTTTGTCTCTGAATTTTTATCCAATATCGCTGTGCATGCTATTTTCCTAAATAATATTTTTACTGTCTCCAGTTTTCTTAAAATATTCAACAATTCAAAAAGATATTTACCCAATATTTCTACACCTTTCTGATATGAGCCTGGATAACCACCACTTGCCATCACAATACCTAATGATGAATGTTGTGTATCAAACTCTGGAAGACTGGATGACAGAGTACCATTTGTACAGGCCTTACATACTTTATATAAATCAGATTTTAACAGAGATAGAATTGACTGAAATAAAGTATGAAACAGATTTTAATAACAGTATATCAATCTTTCCAGAAAAAAGACGATGTCCGGCATTAGAGTATATGATAATACATTTGTGGTCATGATATTGTCTATTGAAATGGGGTCTAATATACTCTAATGTCTTACTTTTCTGATGTAATTGAAAATCGGCAAAAAAAGTTTTAGTTTAAATTTTCAGAAAGTTTCAACATATTCTATTTCCGTTATCTATTTTTTTTTTAAAACTCTTTATCTATCTCCCATAATGCCTCTTTAATGAAGCCCCCCCCCCCCCAAGAACTAAAGATTCAATTGTTTTAGTCTAATTTGGCTCTTAAACCAATCAATTTCTTTAAGGAATATGCAAGTTATGGAAATGCTATGGGGTTTAACATTCTATTTTTCTGCTTCAACAGGGCTAATAAAGATAGGTCCAAGTTATGGAAAGATGGAATTAATTTTGCAACTGTCATGCACTGCATACTAATTCACAGAATATAAAAAATGGGTTTCAATGTCCTACTTTTCTGCACTATCTGAATTCTTAGTGAGCAGAAATTCGGCCGTTATCTGTTATCACTTGTCGCTTCAGTCAGTTATATAGAACGGTGACTTGTGTTTTCCTTTGGCGTTTGTCAAGTCCGATTGTGGTAACCCGTCTTTCTCAGCTATGATAGCCATGATAGTATATTTGGAATTAGTTTAACCAGCTCTATCACATATGTGACAATGACTGGCACCAATATTTTGTTCTTTAACATGCTTCCAATGGTATACACCAGACGCTCCTATTGGAAATTACCTGAGGGTCTTTCTCGACTAACACTGGGATCGAACACAGGACCTTCTGGTTACATAGCCACTGTGTAGCTTACCACAGAAAGTTTGAAATATTAAATTGACAAACCTGAGTTTCTGGATCACCAAATCTACAGTTAAATTCTAAAACTTTTGGTCCAGACTTGGTTAACATTATACCAGCATATAGGACACCTGGAGAACATGGCGAAAATTCTTTTTAAATAAAGTGTTTTTCATACTCAACTTGCAAATAACATCGAACTGAGCAAACTCGGAAGAAGATAGAACTGGGAATGGAATAACATCGGAAGGGGGTTTAATTTCTTGTTCACACCATAGTATTTTTCATTACTACAGATGAGTGCAATGCACGGATGGAGAACTTTATCTGGAAAATGGCACAACCTCCTTTTCTTCGAAATCGTGCTTAAAAGTATTAGATAAGATCGAAATAGAAAACTAAAGAAACATACCAACATATTTTCTTTCTTCTTTTCTCATTCCATCAACAGCTTTCTGTAATATTTCTTCTTTTATCATCTTTAATACGTCTTCCTTTACCTGCAGATAAACAAATTTTCTTCAACTGACGAGAGAAATGGGGTTTAAAGTCCACTCGACACAACTAGGTCATTTTGGGACTAACATATGGTTTAATTTTATTTCAATAATTTGCTTGTGCGTCGAGGACTTTAGCAGTGGGAGGAAACCGGAGGACAAGAAAGAGAGAAATGGTAACATGAAGGGAATGCCAATTCTTTCTTGAACTCTTGATGCCAAATTTTTCAGAGGGATGTTTTCCCATAACTGACTGGTTTGATTCCTTTATTAGTTTCCACCTTGCACACTTCCTGGGTTTTTTTATATTATTTTTCAATGCTATTTGAAGTCATTTTTGGGTTAGGCATTCAGTATTTGATATCAATTATTTAGCAATTAGCAGGGTTTGGCAGGCTAATGGTTTACTGATGCAAATGAGATCAAAAGTTCTGTCATTGAGTTTTAATCCCCCATTTGTACGTGTTCTGATTTCCTCCCACAGCTAAACACCTCTACACGCGCAATAGAATTATTGAAATAAAATTTAACTATATGCTAGTCCCAAAATGACCTAGTTTGTGTCGAGTGGATGTTAAACACCATTTATCTGTCTTTATTTAGGACATTTATTAATAACAATTCAATGAATCAACCAATATTCAAGACATTTAAGAAAGTATGACATAAAAGATTCACTATTTCACATGAACTGGATTGAATATTCAAATACCACTCAAATTGAATATTCAAATACCACTCAAATAAGGACAATATTCAAAAACAATTTAAATAATGCAAGAGTATTCAAATAGCAAAATCATCAGCATTTGATGTAACCATTGACCAATCCAGTAATCTATGCATTTTATTTATTTACCTTACTATATGGACAAAAGGCTCCCATTCCACCTGTATTTGGACCTTTATCTCCTTCTTCCAGTCGTTTATGATCTTGAGCTGGTGGCATCACAGCAACTGTTGTACCATCTGTGAATGCCAAAACCTGTCAAAAAAATTTATTAAATATAGTAGCAACAAAAAATTCATATACATCAGATTTCTTTTAATGTTTGATAAATGTAAAGGGTATGTGTGTTTAAGACTCATTGGTGCTTTAAGTGTAAAGCCATCAACACTGAAATTGGAGATTGGATAAAGAGCTTGGAGTTTTCACTACAATAGTTCAATAAAAACTAGATAATGTTAAGGGAATTTGCTGAAAATTTCAATCAAATTTATCCAATCTGAACGGGGGATTTATCAATTGAATTTTTGGCCTACCCTTGATCATCATAATAAAAGTCTTTACAATAAAAAACAGTCTAGATTATCCATTTCATGATTAAATCATGAATGTTAAGCAGCAAATCTGATCATAATCCAATAAATATCGTAGGCTAGCGATGACATCAAGTGTGTTTTGGATAAGTTAAATAATGTCAAATTAATAGTTTATATAACATTTCAGGCCAAAAGAAAGACATGCAATAGGCAGACTTAGCTCTTGCATAATGTATGTTTAACACGCTGAGGAGTGCTATACAGTCTGCCCGGACAATTCATTTCTGCCTACTCTTATCGATTTATAACTGCTGGGTTCTTTTATGTGTGCGCCAACTAATAACCAGGTAGACATTGTTTATGTCATTCAAAATTCACTCCCTTATTATATTTGAATATTTTACAAGCTCTTACCCCTTAAAAAGAGAACAACTTACAGATATTTCCTCTCCTTCCAGTAATTCTTCTATAACAACTGTATCACCAGCAGCACCAAATGCTTTATCCTAAAAACAGTATATAATAATATTTATCCTATGACTTACATATCTAATATTTATCCTATTATCAGTATAAAATCTAATATTTATCTCCTGTAGAGTGGCAACAAACAAAATGTGAACGGACTACGGACATGGGACAAGACAATATATGTCCACATGAAAATGTGTGCGTATAAAAACCAAAGAATGGCAGACATGGAGATCTGTATGAAATTCTACCCATGCATAGCGATATAAATTTTTGTAAATCTGAAATTTCCTTCATTATGATAAGTTAGTAAAGCCGATATGAGCTCTAAAACACATGTCTTGGGCCCTAATGGTATTGTTCGTGTGGCCTTGAGGATCAATGTGTAGTCTAGTATAAGTTATAATAGAGAGAGACATGGAGTTTAAAGTCCACTCGGCGCAAACCAGCTCATTTCGGGATTAACATATGGTTTAATTTTATTTTAATAATTTGTTTGTGTGTAGGGGAGGAAACCTGAGGACCCAGAGAAAACCCACTAGTTTTGACAGGCGACCCTATTCCTTGTCATGTACCACCAGTTGACTGAATGACAGGCTTTATGATACAGCACACACATGCTAACCATCCAGCCATCCAACCCCCTCTTAAGTTATAATAAAATTAACCTGTAAAATGTTTTTAACAGCTTTACAAGCCTCATCTTTAGTTTCTGCTACAATCACTCCCTTACCAGCAGCTAAACCACTAGCTTTTACTACCAATGCTTTATAATCTGCTCTAATAAAATAATCAGTATTTATAGTAAGAGTAATTTATATAAACAGTAATATATATGTGAGAAACAGGCTCTTGTAAAATGTTTCAAAACTAGCATTCAGCTAAATTGATATTGACGAGAGGGAGCCTTAAGCAGTGGGGACAGACCTGCCAACACTACCACATCAGCTGATGCAGGGATCGAACACCTGACCTCCAGACTAGCAAGCCAGCGTATTAACCACTTAGCCTTGTGATCCCCTAAACATTGCCAAGGTATTATATAATTACTTACTCATTAATGTGTTTACAAGCTGGTTCTATTTCTGTGAACGATTTAAACCTTGCTGTTGGTATTTCATGGCGGTTCATAAACTGTTTAGCAAAATCTTTACTAGCTTCGATTTCAGCTCCTTTCTGAGTTGGTCCAAAACAAGCAATATCTACAAAATTCAAACAGCTTATTACATTTCTTACACAAAGCAAATTTGCGCACATGGCATTATGGGGGGGTGACATAACTTTAAGCAACTGATGACCAACCAACTCTGATTTGCATGCATTGTGATGTCTGAATGTCTTGGCAAATCGTATAACAAAAAATATTCAAACATAAGACTGCAGAGTATCATTTTTAAGCCTGTACAAAAAAACTCAGCTCCCAAAATAATAAAAAGTCATAAGTTTTGTTATACTGGTCATTTATTAATCTCATTTGGGGATTTGTTTTTTGGGGGGAGGTTTTGAACCTTGATTAAATCCCCTCCCCTCGCAACCTTTTTTAAGAGTTGTTAAATTTCTTTACCTTTACTTTTAAGATGATCAGCGATGCCATTTGCCAAGGGGTCTTCAGGTCCAACAATAACTAAACCAATCTTATTACTGGTACAATAATTTGATACATCTTCAAATTTCTTTACATCTAAAACTGTAATTTAACAAATTATTAGACCAGCCAGAGAGACAGAGAGAGAGAGAGAGAGAAACATATGGTTCAATTTTATTTCAATAATTCGCTTGCATGTAAGGATGAAACCGGAGGACACCGAGAAAACCCACAAGGATGGACAGGAAACCACACCAGACCTTATGATATAGAGTACACGAGCTAACATTTCGGCCATCCAACATCCCATTATAAGACCAGTATTAAAGATTAACATAATGAGAATGCCAGCAAAAGAGAGTTTGCAGGGATTAGTTTATATGTGAGGCCAGGGGATAAGGTCTGGTAGCAAATTAGACTGTCTTTATAACATTTCCTTGTTATGGTCTCAATTTTTTACTGAAAGAGCCTTCAATAACTTTATGAATAAATCAATGAATTTGAAAACGTCTATATTAATCAAATTGTGATTGATTTAACTAAAAGCATTCTTCAATTTCACATTTGGTTTTCGGGTTGTTTACTTTTGATGTGTAAGCTTATCATGTGCTATATTAGGGTGTCCCGTGTGTTGAACTAATATATAGCAACTCCGCACTCTCATTGACTCACGTTGAGTCTATAAATAGCCATAGCCTGTGCGATTCTCTTCAAATATATCAATTTTTACAGGCGTAAAAAATCTATTGACAAATTTGAATAGCGGTGAAATTAAGCTTCTTGGTTATTACAGCAGCTTTAGAAATTACCTTCGTTTTATTTTTTAAATTGCTTTATTATTAGCTGTACCGTTAGGAGTGCTATCGTTTGGTTTAGTAGAAATAATATCTCTGAAACGCTTGGTTTAGGCCGGAACATGATAATAGCAGCAGTTTCAATTTACTTTTACAAGTTTCTTAAAACAGGTGTTGAGTTGACACTTGACAGACATGCTAATTTCCAAATTCAATTTCTTGTTCCAGCTTTATGTAATGTTTTGTAAATTGTAGTCTTGATCGGTAGACTGGTTAAACAAGACTAAGGTCAAAACAAGGGCATGTAACCAATCTTTTATTTAAAAGTGCTGGATGTTATGGACGACTCTTGGAACCAGTTTTCAGTCAGTATTTATATGAGTAAATGGTCATTAGCTTATTAAGTATAACATTGTCGTTAATTAGTGACTATAATTGGGTGGAACTGATTTAAGGCTTGGTATATATTTAACTATTGTGGAGTTATTGTCGAGATATTTTGAGATATTTATTTTTGGTGGGGCACCCTAGCTACATTCATGTACATGTAACTGTTTCCTTACATATAAGACACCTTATATACTATTCTTTTATTTATCCTCAATGTATATAAGACTCGTGAACAACTACAGCATTATTGAATTGAAAATAAAACCAATAGATTGAATAGAGAAATTACCAATATTTTTAACTTTCTCTCCTTCTGCACCGGTTCCAGCATTACCAGGTGTTACTAAAACTTCTCCAACTTCTTTAGACTGAGATAATTTCCAGGCTAGGGCATGTTCCCTTCCTCCACTACCAATAACTAATACCTTTTCACTCATACTCATTTCTTTTACCTACATATAAAGAATCAATAATTAAATATCCCAACAAATAAAATATCTAAACCTTATAAAACCTTTTACTGCACATACAAATAGTAGAATATTCAAAATCAAATAGTTTTGCATGGTTATTTGACTGATTTTACAAAATGCCAATTAAAAATGATGGAATTTGATTTTTTGTTGTCTATACCTGTTGTAATATGAATGTACATTTGTCAAAAGTGATTTATATTAAATTTATATTGGTGAAATACTTGACGGCTCAAAAAGAACGACAGCTATTTACAACTGCTTAGATGATTCTACACGATTTTTGTTTGTTATTATTTTTCCATTTGTGAATATGAAATTTCTGCATTGTTTTTTAGGATATGTTTTTTTTTGTTCATTGTGTCTTGAATATTGGATATTTTGGATATTATAGAGTCTTATATTTTCACGACAAGATAACATCAATATTTCCAGGCTTGTAAATAGACTTTCGGGTCAACAAATCGATGTCTTAAAAATGGATGAATAAATAATATTTATTTATTACATCCTGTCAAAATTCATTTGTATTAGATACACCATACTAGATTAGAATCGTTATCTAACAAAACACCATGTTTCACGATAAGTAATATAGTTTTACCAGACAAAACCCTATCTCTTTAAATTGATGCAAAAATTGCTGGCAAAGTACGAGATATAAAACCATGAGGAGGGCAATTAAAAACACTGGTTGATTAAACTTATCCCAGAATTCTACTTGAAAATAGTGTTAAATCATCATAAATATGCATCAGCTATGGCAAGAAATGAAATGATTCCTATTTAGCGGATAAAATAAAATCAATGTGAAAAACAGTAGATAAGGAGGAGGGGAAGAACGTTATTTTCATACTCAAGCTATATAGGGCCTGAAACAAACTGTCAGTGGCCATCGTCCGCTTAGAGACATGCCTAAAAGAAATAAACCAAAGATGTTTCACTAGTAGTATCAGTAGGTTACATTGCTTGGACTGGGTATGTTTAAATAGTCCTAATAACTGAGTAATGGAGCTAGTTTTGGCTAAGTAATAGCATAACTTATTTTTACAATGTTACATGCATTAAAGGAGCTAAATCGCTAACGTTTGGGAGCTAGAAATTGACAAAAGTGGGTCGCAATCCATATAATACTGTAATATGAATGTATAGGGGGATTCCACGTCAAGTGTACACAAGGTTCTGACATGACCATCACAGATTTTGATGATTTTTGGTGTGCAAGTTAACCATGATGAAAAAATGTGATGTGCAAAATTATAGTGCTGGGGGCCCATGGGGGCCCCTTCAGGGGCATCCCAAACTTTGGACCTTTTCGGCTTACCTACCAACTTTGAAACTCCATAACGTCGTCCCTAGTAATCCTATGTACATGACATTGGTATCAAATTGTTCAGAAAACATAGATCTTTCTAATGACATGAAGCTCGAATTTGACAGAACAAAATCCAGGCAGATATTGTTGACCTTGACCTTTGAACCCACGCCCCCAAAAAGGGGCAAACTCGATTTGGCAAATTTTTTGTGGGAACATTGCCCCACCTATGATGAATGAACACACAAAAAATCAAAATGGGATCTCCGTGGGAACATATTTTAGGAGCCGGTCAAGTCAGGTGCTACACAGTTATTCAAGTGCACTAAACCTTATCTGTTTGTATCTGTTAACTATGTCGTCTGCTAGTGGTGTGTGAGAGTACTGAGAGAGGTACAGTGAGAGTGAGTGCAAACAGGAGTCTGGGTAATATGAAATTTTGTTACGCCACCCAGAAAGATCACAACTTGGAACAGCAATTATTAAGAAAGAGGGCAATATTAGCAAAAACAATTCCTGGCACACAGAAACTCAATTCACTCAAACCTTTATCAAAGACAACGCTTGAGGTACGCGAGTTTAGTTCAAGTAGTTCTTCGCGTGTTGAGTCCGTAACAGCTGAACATTCTTCACCTGTAGAAATGAAACTAGCAGGTTACGTCACCGTACAGTACGACAGTAAATGGTGGCTGGCCTGCATCCTAGAATCGTGTCCCATTGAACGAGAGGTGAAGGTCAATTTCCTTCATCCAAATGGCCCGTCAAACAGTTTCTTCTTCCCCGATGTGGAAGATCAGTGCATTATAGACTGCAGGGATATTTTGATTCCGGTAGACCCTTAAACAGCTACTGGTAGGACCTATAGTCTTGAGTAAAAAAGAAATTAATGCTGCAATCAAAGCCCTAGGGAACAAAAAATGAGAACTAAATGGATCGTCCAGTAACAAAAACAGAATGTACAAGTTAACATAGTGAAATTAGTGTACAGAAGTCAGCTTGCACAAAAAACCTACAGTTAATTCTAATAAAATCAATGTCTGTTTTTGCGACCTAGATGGACTTCCATGTCAATCAAATCTGTTCCCATGGAGATCCCACTTTGATATTTTGTGTGTTAGCTATTTATAGGTGGGGCAATGTTCACACGAAAAATTGGCCAAATCGAGTTTGCCCCTTTTTGGGGGCGTAAGTTCAAAGGTCAAGGTCAACGATATCTGCCTGAATTTTGTCCTGTTGAGTTCGTGCTTCGTGTCATTAGAAAGACCTATCTTTTCTGAACAATTTGAAACCAATTTGATGTACGTAGGATTACTAGGGACGAAGTTATAGACTTTCAAAGTTGGTAGGTAAGCCGAAAAGGTCCAATGTTTGGGATGTCCCTGAAGGGGCCCCATGGGGCCCCCAGCGCTATAATTTTGCACATTACATTTTTTCATCATAGTTAACTTGCACACCAAAAATCATCAAAATCTGTGACGGTCATGTCAAAATCGCCCGAATTTTGTGTACACTTGACATGGAATGCCCCTATATGAATTGATTTACATTCAATGGTTTCGATTTTTACTTCAATTTCAAATCAGTTATGTTCGACGAAATAAGCCATACAGTCACAATCTAGTGCACATTTTTAGCGTCAGGTTATTCCAATCTACATGTGCCGTCTGGTTTGGTGTAATATGTCTAGCCTCGTCCCTCGAGTCTCTTATTACAACTGGGGCTGCAGCGCATTATGGTACACACGATTCGTGTACCAATGTTTAAAAAAATATCTTATCTTAAAAAATATCGATATCAGAAGCTCATCTTTTCCCGGTAAGTTTACATCATCAATGTTGATTTAAATTAAATTACGACGATTTTGCAGGATTTTGAGTTACAGACTTGGGTCCTTTAATAAAGAAATCAAGTTTGCCAGGTGAAACTAAAGTCACCTAATCGTTGCTAAAAACATACCCATCACACAGTAACAGTTACAGTACTAAGTAGAGTATGAAAATGTCTCAACTGTTTAGAAATCTGTTTGCAAAAAAAACAAAGTTTCAACAACAAAACATAATATTACTTTATTAAACGCTCTTGACATAACTAAACATTAGCCAATTCTAATAATAAATAACCCAGTAAATATGTTTTTTCTATCGAAATATATTACCGCTAAATTATTCAACACTTACAACTACCAAACATGCAATTATTAGCTTCCAAAAGACGACTGCACGTGCAATGCGCACAAATGACTATTTACACCTTTAATGCGAAAGAGTACTAAAGGGATGCAACTCTATCTTTATCAAAATGTTCAGACCACATTTAAATTTACAGAATGAATGAAAGAAATGGCCGGGTTTAACGTCCTACTTTTCTGCACCTATCGAAATGGTGAAGTGTGATTAGGGAAATCTTGGCGGGACAGAAATTGGTTTCCATGGCAACATGTATATTTGTGGACAGTTATCATTTCGTTCATAATTTAACTTAACTCGTTAGCTTTTTCATTCAAAATATTAAATTATAATAATGGTAGCCTACTTTTCGAGAGATCTGGAAATGTAAATCAAAAACACAGGAGCTCGAAGACCAATAAGTATAAACTACATGTAATAACTAAACATATATCTGAGTTCCTGTGTTTTTATATACATTTCCAGACCTCTTGAAAAGTACCATTATAATTATGATTTCTGTCCACAAAAATACACGTTCTTATCCTTTGGATATGCTGCAGAAAACAATTCACATGGTAAATCTTCATTCCAGCCATGCAGCAAACATACGGCCAATCTTTTTTGTAGTGTCATCTACTGATGTAAGTCGCCTTTCGCGATATTTTCTACCTTTGCCCGTCTCGAGTCATTATCGATCAACATTTATTTATTTGGATCATCGTTTGCGAAAAAAATAATTGGGAGGTATATTTCGCCCGAACAAGAACGCAAAATACAATTTGTTTCAGCACCTCCATTACTTTGCAATGCGAAGAGGGGTGTAATCTTTTAGTGGCATTTATAGCGATCGGGAAAAAACATTAACAGAACACAGTTTTCATGGGATACAATCTCTAAAAGCACGACGTTTCGACAATTAGTATCCTCTTAGCGAAGAAGAGTAGGTAAGATATTTTGGTGTCCACGTGGTTGGTTATCAGTTCTAGGATATTCTCGACACTTTCAATACTAATCTTGATATATTTTTAATTTTTTTATCCAAGCAAGATTAGTATTGAAAGCTGGGGATGTGGCCAGCTGAGAACACAACTAAGAAATCATTATTCTTGGCCTAATATTGGGGGGGGGGGGACTCATTCGATTTGTGCGATTGAAAGTGTCGAAAATATCTCGACCTACGGTACATGCTATAATGACTATCTGTCTTTAGAGCTGCGATATACATAATGATGTTTCTGATGACGTAAAAATGCTGGTTTAGAAGGAATTGTTTGTGGTACGGCGAAACCCGACTTACGTAGATGGCTAGAAGAAAGATCCCCTGGAGGCAACGCCGGATTAACCATGATGGGGGGCCCTGGGGCCTGGAACATGTGGGGGGCCCCTTATCACCGGCCGCGAGCGCCGAAGGCGCGAGGCCCCGCAAGGGGGTCTGGGACAGGGTCGTATGTAGGATTGTAAAAGTGAGGGTGCAGCAGAGTGTTGGGGACGCCAATATAATGCCCGAGTTACTGATTGCGGAACGGTGCGTGTGTGTACGTGGGGGTAAGGGGCTTGGGGCTGCAATCAACGTTGCTCCCGTATGTCAATTTCGGCAGCGATATTTCTTATTTTTATGTTAAGCTCACCAAAATGAGAAACTCCTTATCCTCTATAAACTAGAACTAGTCCGAAACACCATAAAGCGACTTGGATAGGGCGACCAGAACGAAAATGTCTAATCATGTAATTTGGTGGCGGCGCCCCCAAAGACCAACAAGGTCCTGTCAAATGTGAATAAGGGCGACCAAAACGAACCCTTTAATGTCATGTGGTGGGTCAGACGCCGATCCAGAAAGAGGTGATAGGAGAGGCCCTTCGCCTTTGGAGACGACACCCTTGTCTGGGGTCCTCCAGAAGAAAATTTAAAAAATAACGATGCAGAAAAAAACACGTTTTTCTGCCATTTGGGTGATATCTGAATGGCTATTTTGTATTTTATATGGCGGCAGATTTTGTGTGAGAGGCATTCGCTTCTGTTGTCTGCAGTACCTTGGGTCCGCGCCTGTGATATAAGGAAGTTTGGATCAGGGGTAGACGCCATTAAAACCGACCGACTCATCAGTGCCTTAGGAGCATCATAGTCAAGTGTATTATTTTATAATTGAAAAGTTGTCAAATTTTTTGCAGGGGACGACTTATTTTTCTGGAAATTTTCATAAATTGGAGGTCGGAAACATGAGTTCCTGGTATTTCAGGCACTTGTATTGAGCCATTTAGAAGTACATTGTACCTCCCCCAGAAAAAAATAAAATTAGCGCATTCTGGCGTTATTTCAGTTGACCAATCCCTGCGAGTGCTATGAAATGATTGCGTTTCTAGAGGAGGGGGCTGGACCCAACTAAAAAAATTTGTGGGGGGCCCTGGAGCCTGTGCCCCATGGTTAATCCGGCCCTGCCTGGAGGAATTTTAATTGTGATGAAAAATAACAAAATTTCTTTTCTTTATTACCATCTTGTCTGAGTAGTCTTTTGCTGCACATTAAACGCAATAATTATGTTGCAACAACATGGCGACAGGCTGGAAAACCAATGATCGAACAAGATGACCCTGCGATACACGGTCGGAATGAAGATTTACAATGTGAATGGTATCTGAGGCATATCCAAAGGATGCGAGCTGTTGATTATTCATCATAAAGTTATCTATCCTGTTCATATTATAAGAATAAACTTATATCTAAACATGTTTTTATTTATGTTAAGTTCCAGATCTTTCGAAAAGTGCCATTATAATTTGAATGACGATATAGGTACTGAACGAAAAACTCGAGAAAACACTTTTAAAGTCAATTTTGAACTAAGTGGTTTATGTCGCCTAAAATACACCCCTCCCCTAAAAATGGTAACCTCATACACATATTTTGAGATGTGCAGTGGAATTAAAAAGTAATATTTTTTTTTACCAGGCTCTAAGAAAATTATCATTTAAATCAACGTGAACTCATCTCCCGCCAATTTTATCCCCACCCTCCCTCCACAAACACACACCCACACACACCTGCTACCAACCCCACAAATCAAACAGTTGTCCACGGGCAAGGAGTCCACGGGCATCAAAAACACTTATTTAGAGATGGCAGTCCTGGAAATGATCATCATTTATGTCAAAACACTCACCTACACCACCTCCCGACAAAGCTTACAAATAGTATCGAGTTGTTTTAACAATATTGGGTTGAATGTGTAATAAGAATACATTGTAACAGTCTAAATAGCTATTAATTCCATTCAGTATTTAAAAAATATGATCAATTGAAAATTGCATATTATAGGCGGGGTATGGTTTTCACTAACATCTTTTTATTCTATTGAAATGCGAACGCAAATATATAAAGCCCCAGCTGAATTAAAACTATTTCATATTAAACATCAAACACCAATATCAGCTACCATCATGCAGTGATTAGGAAAATCTCTTTCTTCCTTCGCACTAGGGAATGGAACTCTCTACCTACCGACATTGTTGGAGCTACACTGCACTTGATGCCTTAAGTCCATGTGTCCGCCATCACACAATCACACTACAATAGGTGCAAATCTTGTAATTAGTTTTACCTGTAAATATACTGTCAAATATCAGTTTTTAAAGTTTATTATAGTGCAATTATTTAACCCAATCAATATTTGCAATCAAAAACTAAAAACATTGAGAAACAATTGTGGTCTAATCCCTGAGGGAATTTCAAAAGGTAAAAAGAGTAAGTTCCCTTCTGCAAAGCTCTCTAGAATTGAATGAAGACGATTGGTTGTAAAGATGGGGATATTCAGTGTTTACATCGTAAATAAAGCTGGTGGATTAATTTATCAATATGATCATAATACACAAAGACCAGAAGTTGAAAAAACATTTAGTTATCCTCTAGAACTTGTGTTGAAAACGTTTGATGATAAAGTAGTGGTCGCTTTCGGCGAGAGAGATGGAATCAAAGGTTAAAAAAAAATATCGACTGCTTTTTTTGTTTTTGTTTTGTCTACTTTTAGTTTCCGCCAATGAAATATAAAAAAAACTGCATTCTACTAATACTATACTTATTAGACCTATCAATTTTGAACATGCAGTTTACAGCACACGGTGTGTATTGTTTTGGGGATTTGAGGGGAATAATGATTCACTGACAATTATTATTATTACTAGAGTTTATAGAGTAGGCCTATTATTGGCTGCTACACAAAATCGTAATGTAATTGTTATATGCAATCTTCACGATTAATACTGACGCAGTGATCCATGGTGAATACAGTGTAAGATTAGGTGGATTATCATCGTGGTAATCCATTATTATATAACCCGAGCAAAGTCCACTTCGCAAGCGCAGATTAGTTAATAAAGGAAATTAGATGAAGATTCGTGCATGTGCGGGTGTAATCTGAAGCTGCCCGAGGAGTCAAGATTGTGCCTAGCATAATCAAGCACTTCTGGAATAACCAGACTGTGCAGTCACCAAAGACAGCCATTCAGTTTAGACAAATTGCAGAACATAACTGATTAGAAATTACAATAAAAAGAGAAACGATTAAACAAAAATCACATTATATACTGTACATTCATATAACATTATATGCATGGCGACCCATTTGTGTCTATTTCTAGCTGCAGAAGAATAGTGATTTAGTTTTTTTAAATGCACTGCTGTCATGTCTAACTCACAATACGACAAAGTGGACTATAACTCTAGAAAATATAAACGTAAAAAAATATATGTAATACATGTAGCCTACTATAATTTTTTCAAAGTTTCATATTTTACCTTTTCTTACAAATATCTTCAATTAATTTTGTTTTTTGTTTTTTTTATAGTGGGTCATACAGTTTTGTCAATTAATGGGATACCAGCAGAGGGGAAAGTTTTACAAGATAGACGAGATATATTAGACGTTCTTAATGATGAAAGTAACTACCCAATTAATATTAAATTTGGTCGTGCAAAACTCACAGCCAATGAAAAACTGATGTTGGCTAGTATGTTTCATTCGTAAGTACATAATTTGTTTATTGTGAATTGTTTCTCCGGTCCCTCTGGTTTCCTCCTACTGCTAAGCAAATTATTGAAATAAAATTAAACCATATGTTAGTCCCGAAATGACCTAGTTTATGCTGAGTGGATGTTAAACCCAATTTCTCTCTCTCTCTCTTATTGTGAATTAGCAAAATGAAGACGCCTGTTTATATTCAAGTGTCCAATCCAATTACAACTTATCAAAATCAACAGGCTAATATTTCAATGGTCTGAGGAGAGTAGGGTCGCCTGTTCAATCTTGTGGGTTTTCTCTGGGTCCTCCGGTTTTCTCCCACAGGTAAAGAGTAAACGACCCCTCTGCGCAAGTGAATTATTGAAAAAGAATTGAGCCAATTTAGTCCCAACATGACCTAGTTGTGTCTAGTGGACTTTAAATCTAAACCCCATCTCTCACTCTCTCTCAGTGCTCTGATCTGTTAGAGCAAAAACTAAGGCAGGTGTTGCATGGATACTAAAAAAAGGTTAGGATGGATACAATGTGACATGGTTGTACCGTAAGGAAATATTTTCCAGAATAGTCCGTAAAAAAAAAATCCTCATCCAACAAGTAACTTAAGGATTTTGTCCTGAATGCATTATCATAAGGCATTTAATCTTGCAAGGGTAATAAGTTCTTCACAGTGCCATCTATATATGAATTATTTATTTCAGGTTATTTGCTATAGGTTGTCAATTATCACCAGAACAAAGATCATCAGGAATAGATCTATTAGAAACAGATACATTTAAACTACATTGTTTTCAAACTATGACAGGTAGGTGTACATAATAAATGAAATGGGGGTTTAGCATTAGCATCCTGCTGTTCTGCTCCGACTGGGCTATTGAAGATGGGCATTCAGTGGTCTATGAGGGAAATTTCACCCGGACAGCGGCGCTATGGAGTACACTTATATCGAATTCCAATTGCCAAGGGATATTTAATGTGCACACCAATGTATACACATGACCTTGGTTTTTCATCCCATCCAAACGACTAGACAGCTATCCTTGTCAGGCCCTCCCTTCCTGCATCATCAACAACTTTCTTGGCCAATACCAGGAGTAAATCCGCGTCCTCCAGGGGGATCACGGTGGCTAAGTGAATAAGGCGCTGGTTCGCTAGCCTGGAGGTCAGGTGTTCGATCCCTGCATTGGCCGAGAAAGTTCATCTCGATTTTCCGACGTGATTTCCCCTTGTCAGTGATGCAAAAGGAGGGCCTGACAAGGACAGCTGCCTAGTCGTTCGAATGGGACAAAAAACCGAGGTCCCGTGTACACATTGGAGTGCACGTAAAAGATCCCATGGCAGTTGGAATTCGATATATATAAGAGTAGACTGTAGCGCCGCTGCCCAGGCCAAATTTCCCTCATAGCACACTGTATGGCGTATGCCCGTCTTCAATTAGCTCAGGTTAAGTGCATAACAGTAGGACGTTAAACCCCAACTCATTCATTCTTTCGCGTCCTCCAGGCTAGTGAGCCAACATCTTACTTTCTTACCCACCGTGGCTACTGTGTAGATTATATCCCTATTTATATATACCCGGTATTGTCTACAGAGGATGCCAAATTTAGAGAAATTGTTCGTATCTTTGTAAATATTAAAACTGAACCTTTTTAGCACTGATATTCTTTTTAGAGATTCAACTTTCACAATATTGTAGTTTGCTACAGATTAAATCTAACCTCGTTGGTTTTCTCCGGTTTCCTCCCACTGCTAAAGACCCCTGCGCAAGCGAATTATTTAAATAAAATTGACCATATGTTAGTCCCGAAATGACCTAGTTTGTGTCTAGTGGACGTTGAACCCCATTTCCCTCTCTCGCTACAGATTAAAAGTTCCATAAATGACAATCAATGGTTTAAATGTGTATGTTTCGTTCTTCGCTCTCAGTGGGGTTGGATGGAAGAATGGTTAGCGTGTGCGCACTGTATCATAAAGCCTGTCATTGAGCCAACTGGTGTGGTTTCGAATCCTCGTGACAAGGATTAGGGTTTTCTGTCCAACTTCGTTTGTTTTCTCCAGGTCCTCGGGTTTCCTCCCACTGCTAAAAGACCCCTACCTGCAAGCGAATTATTAAAATAAAATTAAACCATATGTTAGTCCTGAAATGTCCTCGTTTGTGTCAAGTGGATGTTAAACCCTATTTCTCTCTCTCTCATTGCCTTCAAATAAGCCATCCTGGGTTCTCCGGTCATCTGAGAGCCATCTCCTATATGTGCCACTATCTGGATCTCATACCTTTGGAGACCACTCGTTGCAGGTCCTTATTTGTGGAACTGGCTCCACCAGGAGCTTAGAGCTTTAGACAAAATCGAGACGGGAGACACACTTTTTCCATGAAGTCTACGGCGATAGACTTAAATTTTGACTAATGTTTTTCACCTTTGTGTCATTGATGATTTTTCCATGCGGGGTTGAGCAGTTTTCTAGAAAGCATTAAAAGTATTTTCATTCATTCATTCACGTGGTTTTCTCTTCCCAGGTATAAAATTCATAGTTATGACAGATCCCAAACAAACAGCAGTTGACATATTTTTAAAGAAGTTATATGAAGTTTACTCCGATTTTGCTTTAAAAAATCCATTTTATTCGCTTGACATGCCTATAAGGTAAGTGTTATCCTTTATAACCTGCAAAAAAACAAAGAGACTAAACTACACAAACATTTTTCCTCATAATAAACAAGTACAAGCTTACTTTAAAACAGAGCCAGATATGGCGTCCTTGCTGCCATCTTGGAATTGTGACATCATATCAAAAATTAAAGTCAAGCAATCGTTGCACCATTATTTAAGGAACAAGCATACCAAGTCTCATATCATTTGTACTTGAATTGGCAGAGTCGCATACTTTTTTTCTAAGAACACGAAGATGAGAAATGCTTAAGCTCCAGTATCTTTGTAGTAAATGATTGTTCCTGGTTGTATGTGACAAGGCATAGGGTCGCCTGTCCAACCTCGTGGGTTTTCTCGAGGCCCTCCCACTGCTAAAGACCCTTACGCGCAAGCGAATTATGGAAAAAAATTGAACCATATGTTAGTCCCAAAATGACCTAGTTTGTGTTGAGTGGACATTAAACCCCATTTCTCCCCCCTCCCCCCTTAGGATTGTTGTAGACTGTTATTAAGTCACATCAATTGATATTTCAGTTCTTCAAGATCAATTCCAATTCATATTTTGGAAAAAATATTATGAAAATAAAACCCATGCTAACTGCTAACACAGGGCTAATTATTTAAGATCACGAAGCACTAAAAATTAAATTGTATTGCCCTTATGTATCAGCTACCTTATGTTTTATTATATTGTTGTTTATCTTCAGGTGTGATTTATTTGAAACTAATCTACAAGCAGCTATAGAACAATCTGAAAGACAGGGCGTATCTAATATATAGACATATACTTACACTATTACATTGTCCAATCTTTTTTTTTATTAATAATAACTTATTCCCCTGTTTTCTCCAACACAGATTACGATTAAACACAAGCCGAAATCACCAATCAGGAATGCAACCCTTACAAACTAACTGTTTTTTGATTTTAATATTATCACATTTTGAATTTGATAAAATATTTAGAAATTACATTCTTAAAGAGGCTTTAGGTAACTTATGTTAGAGATAAATCAGCCTATTGCAGGTCTTTCTTTTGACTTGAATGTTACATAAATTATTAATTATGTAATGTCAAGACCATAATCACTCTCAATGCCATCAGATGGCTCCGATTTAAAGTTGATTAGAACAGTTCGGCCATTAGAAATGATTAGAATGGTCCGGCCATTAGAAATGAGGCTAAGACTCGAATGACCAGTACAGTGGTTACGATCAATGCACACATCTTGTCAAAACTACAACTATTGATAACTTTGCTAAATATAAAGTAATATGAATGAAATTTTCATTTTGCATTAACTATTTTTAAAATATTATAGCGAGAATGGCCAGCTCTTTATCTAAATCTTACATAATCCCCTTTTAATGAAATTAATATAATTAAGCAGACATTCAATTATGATCCAATGTTTAATATGTTCAGTAATTAAACTTGATTGTGTAACCTCACTTAGTTCTGAATTTTGAAATATTGTACTCTCGAACACTTATTAATTGAAAGATGTAGGTGACATTTAATATTAATCCCTTTAATAGTATAGCCAATCTAATAAAAACACAGATCCTATTTAGTTTCATTTTTATAGTTTTAATTTCATTTTACTTTAAACTACACTAAGATCTTGAGGAGTTGAGGATGATGTGAGGGATTAGCCAATGAAATGGTCTGTTACGGCAAGTTCTTTGATTTTTGATGCACGAAACTATGGGTAACCAACCAACTAGAAATGTCAACGCTGATTGATTAATCAATGTCAACGCTGATTGATTAATCAATGTCAGATCATACGGTCAAAAGCCATTTCTTTGACCCCGGACATGAACTCCCACAATAACTTGTCAGATCTTCATGTAGTGCAGGCCATCAAAACGAAACATAGATCTGTATTATAATCAGATTGATAGTTTAGTTTACTGAAGTGATACTGTAGTTTACTGAAGTGATACTGTAGTTTACTGAAGTGATACTGTAGTTTACTGAAGTGATACTGTAGTTTACTGAAGTGATACTGTAGTTTACTAAAGTGATACTGTAGTTTACTGAAGTGATACTGTGGTTTACTGAAGTGATACTGTAGTTTACTGAAGTGATACTGTAGTTTACTGAAGTGATACTGTAGTTTACTAAAGTGATACTGTAGTTTACTAAAGTGATACTGTAGTTTACTAAAGTGATACTGTAGTTTACTAAAGTGATACTGTGGTTTACTGAAGTGATACTGTAGTTTACTAAAGTGATACTGTAGTTTACTAAAGTGATACTGTAGTTTACTAAAGTGATACTGTAGTTTACTAAAGTGATACTGTAGTTTACTGAAGTGATACCGTGGTTTACTGAAGTGATACCGTAGTTTACTAAAGTGATACTGTAGTTTACTAAAGTGATACTGTGGTTTACTGAAGTGATACTGTAGTTTACTAAAGTGATACTGTAGTTTACTAAAGTGATACTGTAGTTTACTGAAGTGATACTGTGGTTTACTGAAGTGATACTGTAGTTTACTAAAGTGATACTGTAGTTTACTAAAGTGATACTGTAGTTTACTAAAGTGATACTGTAGTTTACTAAAGTGATACTGTAGTTTACTAAAGTGACACTGTACCAAAGATATCAGTAACCAGTGTTATGTAAATATTTTTGTTAAGTCTTTGTTAATAAAGTGTATGGTATATGTATAAAGACATGTGATTCAGACTTGGTATATTATTTGAATATGTTTTAATTTAGATACAATGTCATTTGTTTTTTTGTTATTTACATCAAATTCATCATTGTAAGCTATATGTATTAGTAAAAATGTCATTAAAGTCTGAAAAATCTGTTATATTTGTTGTTATTTGGTCTAAACCAATTTGATTTCTAGGATTTTTTTATCTTGATCAGTTGCTTTATGGTAGGATATGAGGGATATTTATGTAATTGCCCATTAAGAACTAAAATATATTCCATTGTTTATCAGTATAAAATTTAACACTTTGTAGACGCATAATAATATCACCTGAATCCGCTGTCTGTCAACTTTTCATTTGAACTGAATGCACACAAATTTCTTGTCAGAATTCTATTAAAGTATGCAGAGATTCAATGTTCATTTTGTTGAAATACTGGGAACGCAACAGTGGAAATGTTCATTACCGTATACGACAGAGATCTATCTGAAATCAAAATTCTTGGATCCTTAATTTTGCATAGTTGTTTTTTTTGTTGACATTTTGACAGTACAAGACAATAAAAAGTTTTTAATGGCATTTACACTTCATGATCTTGCCCTTCGCATGCAAGGAATTTGTACAAAAGTAGGATCAGAGATAATTGATTTCAAGCATCTAAGGCAAAATTCAATTAGTGGGTGGTTGTATATTTGTAGGGAGATGGATGGATGAATTTGCTACTGGTAGATATATTAGTCAGCCTGACAAGCTCAGGTCTGTTTCTTATGCAAAATTACTTTTAAGCCTATTTCACATGGTAGATTTTTTATTCATGGCTGAAACAAGAAATAATTCATATACAACCAGCAATGCTGTCAAAATAACCCTCCATCCTGCTCCAATAACGAGGGGACACAATGCTGTAACCTCCTGGTTAGTGAGTCAGTGTCATACTCAACGAGCCACCATGATCACGCTTTGTAAGACGGGCATCAGCCGTGCTATGTAGGAAGTTTTGGCTAACTCTTTTTTCAATTTTTAACTGTCAGGGTCAGGAGATCATGAACCAGGGTCAGTGAGCAAGCGCCATAGTCACTGAGCCACAGATTTAGAAAGAACACATGTGTTGCACAAATTTGAGCATGCAAAAGTATTTTGGACGTCCCCCCAGCTGTTCCCCGGACAAAATAACATACACAGATGTATACTGATAACAATATGTAAACTAATATTGCAATATTTCATTCGATGCCGAATAAATTTTTAATTTAAATATACCAACAATTTAACAAATTTTATACATAATAATTTAAATATACCGATAGTAACAAAATAAATATATTTATACATCATAATTTAAATATACCAATGAGTTTTCTACACAATAATTTGCAACGATTCAAATAGGACAGTGTATATCAGCACAGACCCTATGCAGAGTTCAGCCCCTTGTGACAAATTATGACGTCAATCAGTTTTTTCAGTGCTAGTCATTCTATTTTAGAAGGTATAAAAAGTAAAATTTAACGATACAAATGCATCTATAACAGAATACCAACATTCCGTAAATCACATTTAGATATTCAACAAAATTAAATACATTCAAAAAGAAAAATATGGAACTGAGTGGAAAAATTAATTTGTTAATGGTAAATGCCCCTTTAATTTGCAGACCCCGATTAACCTCAAGTGAAGCTTTTATAAGTTTTACTTTACAAAGTTTTTCATTGATATTTTTTGTGACCATTATGCATGAGATGTCAGTATATGTTGTTGAGCAAGTTCAAAACTATTAAACGCCATATTGCACTCACTACAAACAAATACCTCTTCTTGTACTGGTTCTTTGACTTCAATTGCTTCTTCCGTGACGATCTGCTCAAACTGAACATCGCCAAGATACATTGTTTCAAAGCCTTGTTGGGAGGCGTCCAAGATTACTGTTTGTGTTTCTCCATTTGTCTCTGTTAGTTCTATATATTCTATCTCTGGCAGAACAAGCTGATGTTCTTCCGGTAGAACGTCATAGGCAAGTTTACATTTTAATAAATGCTTTTTTAATGTCGTGCTACACGTGAACGCTTTTTGACACGATTGACAAACATATTTACTCACACCCGTGTGTGTGGTCAAATGTTGTGTCAGGCGTGTTTTAACTTTAAAAGATTTATAACAAAATTCACATTTGTATGGTTTTTCGTTACTGTGTGAAAATCGAATATGTTGCGATAACATGGTCTTGTAACCAAATGATTTATCACAATGGACGCATTTATGTGGTTTATTTCCTGTATGCTTATTCAAATGTTCCTCGAAGTTTGTTTTGTTGTTATACTTACTGCCGCAATAAGAACAAATATATCTATATTTTCTGTCTTTCGAATCGAGATGTGTCTCCTCGTGGGACTTTAAAGTATTTGATTCGTAAAAAGCTGCGTTACATATACGACAGACGTGAGGTTTAACTCCAGTATGACGTTTTAAGTGCGATTTTAAATACTTGCTATGATTGAAAACCTTATCACAATGTTCGCATGGAAACTTTGCTGTAGGTTTATGAACCATTTCAATGTGAGTTTTAAGTAAACAGAAATATTTGAAAGTTTTTCCACATTGTTCACATTCTTTCTCGCCACGGTGTGTTAACTTGTGCTTCCGAAGGTCAAGAGGTGAATTGGCTGCGTAATCACACTTCTTACAAACCAAATTAACAGTACTTATCTTATGTGTAAAACTACGGTGCCAGGCCAGTAATTTAGCGCTTTTGTATTTCCTAACACAGTATTCACATGAAAATTCAACTGTTTGCTGCTGTGGGCAGTGTATCCGTTCCACATGCCTTAACAATCCTAATGGTTTCTGGAAAAATTTCTCACAAATTTCACAAGAAAGACTTTTTACGGGATAGTCAGGATGGTTCTGTAATGTGTGATTGACCAAAATAAAAAAATCCTCAGATTGAAAATCACATACAGGACATTTACCATTCTCCTCCTCGTTGGCGGTAATATGGATGAGGACAGACGGCTTGATAACTTTTATTGGCGGAATATATAAAGTAGAATTCGTCACATCATTCTCTTTGTTTGAGTTATCATAACTTTGATTGTTAGTCTCCTCTGTTTCACCATCGTCATAATCCTCGTCTTCATCGCTGAGATATGTCATCGTTGATACAGATGATTTCTGTATTGGATCATCATCATTTAACTCATCATCATCATCATCATCATACTCATCAACATCATCATCCCTCTTATTTTGTTCATTTTCAAGAGACCTGTTCAAACTTTTAACTGGTAACTCATAATCTTTATCCTCTACATCTTCATCGTCGCCTTCAACATCGTCACCTCTTGAATTATAGACTTTAACTCGTTTTCCTCTTGTGTTATAGCGTTGGTTATTTGGGGCATCAATAACAGTTGAAAATGGTTTAAACGACAAATCTTTAGGCTTTTCGGCACTCACTTTTTTCGGCCTTCCTCGCTTTTTATGAATTTTCATTATCTTCATATCACTGGAAGCTTGATCCATTTTTTTTGATATAATTTCTTTGGGTTTCTCTGTTTTTATTTGATTATGATTTTCTATTATATTTTGAACAATATTTTGGATGAAGTCATCTTCTGGACTGAAATTAGAAGTGTAACTGTTTCTGGTGATATCAGGACCGGTCTTGAGAGTATTTTCCTCTGTTAATTTCTGGAAAAGAATAAGAATAGTTTCAATTTCAAAACTATACATCCTATTTGGTAAGTATTTGCCACCTGGGACTGTGGTGGTTGAGAAGAACCTTCTGGATTTTTCAAGCTCAGTTCTCACTTGTAATTCAACTTGTTTTAATATAAATATAAAATAACAGCACAACACTATCATCCATAATTACAATAAGAATTTAAAAATACAAATCAACACATCAATTCAGATCCTGAAATTTGCAATTGAATTGTGGAATGATCTTCCTCTAGCGTTATTTTTTAAAAAAAAAAATTTTTTTAATGGGGTTTAACGTCCACTCAACATAACTAGGTCATTTTGGAACTAACATATGGTTTAATTTTATTTCAATAAATCGCTTGCGCGTAGGGGTTTTTAGCAGTGGGAGGAAACCAGAGTGCCCGGAGGAAACCCATGAGGTTGAAAAGGCGCCCCTATCTCCATGCCACATACGCTCACACCAGGGCTCGAAAGCACAGCCGTAAGCCAGAGGTGACCGGCCAGCTAGAGGTCGAAGCATGGCATTTTAGACCACTAGGCCATCCCTACGCCACTCTAGCGATAAAACAAATAGGCGACACCAACAGTTTAAAAACCAAACTTAAGAGTACCTTCTTTAAAAGAGCCAACAACTACTTGCAGTTATTATTATTTATTACTATTAAGCGTCACCGTGGCTAAGTGGGTAAGATGCTGGCTTGCTAGCCTTGAGGTCGGGTGTTTGATCCCTGCATTGGCCGAGAAAGTGTATTCAGAATTTCAGGCATGGTTACACCTTGTCAGAGATGCAGGACTGAGGTCATGTGTTCACATAGGTGTGCACATGAAAGATCCCTTGACAGTTGGCCGTAGTGCCGCTGTCTAGACAAATTCGCTCATAGCACACTGTACGGCGTATGCCCTTCTTCATTAGCCAAGTTCGAATGAGAACGGTAGGACTTTAAACCCCATTTCATTTTGTTTATTATTTAATACGTACTGATGTAAACAATTTCTGTGCCATGTCTAGAGACTGAAAGTCCCCTGACAGCATAGCAAATCTATTATCCTGATGAGAGAACCATCTGAGAGTGGTACAACTTGATTGAGCTATATCAGACATGCAACTGTTTATAATTTCCTGACTAGATCCCAGTAACTCTTGTATACATCCTGGTATCAACCCAAATAATGTACCAAACAACTGTAAAATATATAGATAGTCATGTCATTTATGTATAGTGGTATTTATTATTTATAAACAAAATCATTTTTAAGACTGACAAGTGATCACATACAACAATCTAGACAGGCCTCCATAATATGTAACAGGCATTGCCAGAGTAGAGCGAAGCTGATGATAAATATAAAACCATTATAACTTTGTTTTAAAAAAGCGTAAAAAAAGTGTGAGAATTAATTTCTTTGACGTCAAAAATATGCGACCTCATTTATTGAACAAGTCAAAGAAATAGTTCTAAGAGACGAGTAATCTGGCCAGCGAGATTTGATAAATTGGCATGCGCATTGCCAGTTCTGTCCAGTGTATCCGTTCCGGTCTGAAATTTTAACCTGCCAACTTGAGACTGGCTTCCTCAACAGCAGCCTCTGTTTGAACAATAATTATTAATATGATTTCTGTGTAAATACTGAAAGGAACTGTTCCAATTTTTTGACTGAAATTCCCTTAAACAACATTGTAGATTGCAAAAGACGCAAAATCCTCAAATGAAGACTAGTAGTTTTTAGTAATACAAATATATACCTTCACATCTTCAACAGATTTTGAAGAAGTTTTTTCACTTTTTGGACAATGTACCGACTGCTCACCCATTGAATCCTTTATCTCTATAAGACTCTCTTCTCCTTTATCTATAACAGCAATTCCATTTTCTTCATTCATAATTTTTGTATTTATCTCTGTAATGTCCTCTACTGCTTCTGTTTTGGTCGTTGGGTCAACCATTTCCACATCATTCAGTTCTGATTCAACCATGTCTTCTGATGCAAACACATCCTTTGAATCAATATCCACTTTAAGTTCATTGACCATCTTTTCTGAAACAACCATTTCTGAATCAACTGTCTTATTTGTCACCACCACTGCTGAATCACCAAACTTTTCTGAAACAACCTTTTCTGAATCAACTGTCTTATTTGTCACCACCACTGATGACTCACCAAACTTTTCTGAAACAACCATTTCTGAATCAACAGTCTTATTTGTCACCACCACTGATGAATCAACCAACTTTTCTGAAACAACCATTTCTGAATCCACAATTTTTGCTGAATCAACCATCTTCTCGGCATCAACCGTCTTCTCTGCATCAACCATATGATCCGTATTAGAAGTAGTAATTGTTTTATCAATGGTTCTTCTCCCACTGCAACCGTCAACATGAAATTCCATAGCTATTTTGTATCTTCTAGTTGTACCACAGAATGGACAGTGAAAATGTTGTCTATTATTAGTTGTGTTATTAGTTGAGACTGGTAGACTTGAACAATAACAGATTAAACTATTATAACCTGTAAAATACAAGTCATATTAAAGGAGCTTAATCGCTAACATTTCAGACCTAGATATTCACAAAAGTGGGTCGCAACGCATATAATACTGTAATATGAATGTATCTAAACAATTTTACATTCAATGGTTTCCGTTTTTATTCCAATTTTAAATCAGTTATGTTTTCTGCAAAATAAGCTAGCAATTTCAATCAAGTGCACATTTCTAGCATCTAGTTATTCCAGTCTACATAACTTTGTTTGGTTTGGTGCAATATGTCTAGCCTTGTTCCTTGAGTCTCTCACTAGAACTAGGGCTGAAGCGCATTATGGTTCCCGATACGTGTACCAATGTTAAAAAAATTATTTTATCTTAAATATTGGATATCAGACGCTCATCTTTTCCTGGTAAGTTAACATCATCAATGTTGGTTTAAATTGACCAATACTTCGCAATTTCGATGTCGAAGATTTTGAGGATTTTGAGTTACGGACTTAGGTCCTTTAAAGACACAATATTCAAGACTACAAGGAAATTAAAATGAAATGGGGTGTAACATCCAACTGTTCTGCCCTTGACTTGGCTAATGAAGACAGGTATACGCCATGCAATGTGCTATGAGGAAATTTTGCATGGGCAGCGGCACTATGGCCTACTCTTATATCGAATTCCAATTGTCAATGTGTACAGGGGACCTTGGTTTTTGTCCCATCCAAACGACTAGATAGCCTTCCTTGTCGGGGCCCTCCATCCTGTACCACTGACATTGGAAAATCCTGATGAACTCTCTCGGCCAATGCAGGGATCAAACAAGCTATCTCCAAGCTAGCAAGCCAGCGTCTTACCCACTAAGCCACCGTAGCTCCCAGACTTGACAGCTGTCCTTGTCAGGCCCTCGAACCTGTACCACTGACAAGGGAAACCACATTGGAAAATCCTGATGAACTTTCTCGGCCAAGCCAGCGTCATACCCAAGGAAATTACATTATTTTTGTAGAAAATATAAAACTTACCACCAATTTCTACTCTGTTTTTCCAATGTGTTGCATAATGGTCTTTTAAATGATTTTGAAAATTTGGTTTAAATTTGTCTGCCGGACACAAAACACAGTGGAATTTATTTTCACAACAATTATTACGTGTACATCTTACAATAGGTAAATCTTCTATCCTTCTAACTACAGATATATGCTGCTGAAATAGAGAAGTAATCAAAGTTTTTTTTTTATTTCTTTACCCTCTTGGTGTCCTGAAAGGGGGGGGGGGCTCGGAGCAGAAAGTGGTGGAAAGCTGAATATTGATAGGGTTCATTGTTTCTTATGCTTAGAAAAAAATGTGAAAACTTTTCATTAAAAACTTAGTCTCTATCCCATTCACAAAGTATTTTGGCAAAGGGGGGATAACTCTGGAGCGGGAATTTGTAGACCGCTGAAAAATCTATAGCGTGTTTCCTCTTATGAACAGGATGATGACATAATATGCCCACACGGAAACGTAGGCGTATATAAAGAAGTTGTGGTTAGACATGTGACTCTTCACCTCTTTTTTTCTTATTGAATATTAGGATAATGAAACAGGCGAATCCTATATAATCCCTCTACCCTTCACTATATGTGAAAATTCAGAGATTGGATTACTATCTAGTGACCTTGGATATTTGTATTTCAATAATGCACTTGAGCGCAGGTGTCCCTAACAGTGGGTGGATACTAAACAATCCAGAGAAACCTAGTAATAGCCCTGGCAGTTGTCTAAAATAGAGTCTAAGCACATGCTGTTTGTTGTTACTTAAGATGTAACATTCTCCACGCAAGTCTCGCTATCCAGCATTCGACTCTGCCGTTGGCTCGCATACTATAATGTTTGACCCGGAGGTCATCGATCACGTGATTTACTACTTGGTCAAAAATGGCGCCTGTCAGCGAAATGTTCTTGTTGTTATAAACACTTTATAATTTTATGTTTTTTTTAGTGAATTCGAAATGTTTATCCCGTAAAGTGACTTTTCTATCCTATTTCAAACATATATCAAAGAATTCTTTGATTCGGATTAACTACACATTTCTAAATTAATTGTTGGGCCTGTCGATCGCGTAGTACTGATAAACAAATCCATGTGTATTAAATAGTATTATATTCTAAAATTAGCACGGCGACATGCGCAGTTCGTATTTCCGACCAGTTCACCGCTAATCTTACGCAAAAGAGTTTACTGTAATATCTGTATGTACATTGTTACTTTGCAATTGTGACCCCATTTCTATTTCAGGGGCCTGTTTCACGAAATTTTAACTTAAGATAAAATCCAAATTTTAGTACATACTTAAATCTGATTGGCTAAGCGCTAAAATCAATCTCATAGTATCCAATCGAATTACTAAAATCGGATTTTATCTTAGTTAAAATTTCGTGAAACAGGCCCCAGTATGGTAATAGTTTAAAATATATTATCATTTATTTGTTTTAAATCGTATTGTTTATCATTGTCCATCTTCACCAAGAATTTTGGTGGCGTAGTCAATTGAGCCGACAGCAGAGATTAGTGTGGGCTGCAAGGGAAGATAACTCTGTTTGGGAGATTGAAGATGTACCACACATAGAAAGCTAGAGTTGTTTGTGATATGATTGCAAGTCCCCAGACGTTGCAAACGATAGAAATGTTAATATAATCATTTATAAATTTTTATTAATATTCAGATGAACAGAAACCAGCCCACCTTCAGTATAAATTTAAAATAGTGGAGGAAAATTGACCAATGGGGGTTTAATGTCTACTTGACATAAACTAGGTAATTTCGGGACTAACATATCGTTTTTAATTTTATTTCAATAATTCGCTTGTGTGTAGGGGTCTTTAGCAGTGGGAGGAAACAGATGACCAGAAGTAACTACTTACTAGTATGTTTTCAGGTGCCATTACATGATCATTTATAGGCAGTGAAATATTTTTCCTTGGTTTATCTTTTGGTTCTTGACTGCATCTCCATACATGAGTTAATGTTGAACTTAAATCTACAAAACATTTTGTCTTACAAATATGACAATGATAATGTTTCTTTCCATCATCTTGACAAGGCAGCTCACATAAACTAATACCATCGCTTTCTGGAATAAAATTTTTTTAAAAGAATGTACATTTATTACAGCCATTTGGTCCTTAACCCGTTAACTGCGTATGACGTTATATTACGTCATGGACAACTGTGACGCAGTGTGCGTAGGACGTAATATAACGTCTTGGAGGTATTTTCCCCAACCATACGATCGTAGCATGTGCAGGACATAAAATTACGCCTGGAAGAGCAAATCTTTTTTAAAAGAGAAGCCACTCTATTTAACGTTCATTTTAATATGGAGTCAGACTACTATCTTTTGTATTCAGGAATAAAATGGCCCAACAATGATGTTTTTCGTCAAATTAATTACACAATAAGGGGCAGTTAACGTTTTAAAAACTACACAGTTAACGGGTTAAATAGGTAAGACGAATTGGGTAGCATCTTTGGATGGACCTCTTTTCGACATGAATGAGTCCAACCTAGGAGATTAGCTAACTTTGATAGTTTGGCTTTGTCTTCTTAACTACATAATCCATTTGAGTATTTTTCAGCACTGGTTTTTGCTATTGTTTCAAATTGAGTCTGAGCATAAGCCCATCAGCTGCCACTCGAATGAATAGCATAGTGTAACATGTAGGAAGAATGAGTTGTTTGCGAAATAGTTGCTAATTTGCCATTAAACTCACAGTAATTTCGATATACATGTAACTATTTATGATTTTGTTTATATTTAGAAGACCATAATAATTCTAATATATCAAACAACAAATATATACCGACCAGCAACATTTTGACTGATAAGTTTTTGTGTGAGATAAATAACAATGTGTCAAAGAGCTGGATAACTCTGATGCTCATCTTTCTTTTAGCTAGTACAGTATAAAAATTACCTGAGAATTCAATTTTCTTTGGTTGCTTGAAAATAGGAGCTTGCACATGTCCCGTATCTTCATTCTGAAATTCAAAT
Source organism: Patella pellucida (assembly GCA_917208275.1). Lineage (NCBI taxonomy): Eukaryota > Metazoa > Mollusca > Gastropoda > Patellidae > Patella > Patella pellucida. The sequence continues at coordinate 17,577,593 of OU795042.1, read as the reverse complement.
ACTCGATCACATATCATACAATAATTCACTATTTAGGAATAATCAATATATGAGCTCAAAGATTGTTTTCTAATACAGAATCCCAAAGTTCAAAATCTCTTTAGTTAATATGCAAGGAGATATAATCCATCATGAGTATTGAGTATCTTTTTAAAAAATTGATCTCTCTATGGCGACCTTAGGCCTTTTTCATTACCATGTGAACAGCCACTTTGGCACTGTATAACTCATAACATACATGAAAGTGTTTAATTTAAAATACTTTAAAATATGAAAACTGAAACAAAGACAACCTGGAACGAATGAGCAGTAAACTTATCTGTATTAACTTTTAAATCTGTGCCCATAATCTGCATGTCTATTTTTATAACCATATTTATAGGCAATTTCCAGGAAACGTCATATTCAATTACATTCTATTATTTTATATTTTTCACACTTCTAATTTCATACGTACTATATTTTGAAGTCGTATTTGTTCCTTATTGTGAAAGTCAAAATCTTGGCAAAGGACATCTTATGGTGCTTTTTTATTTACTTAATACATTGTGTTAGATAACAAATAAAGGAACCAATCAAAAAGTATTTTCTACAAAAATTTATTATAGAGAAAAATTTGTTAAAGAAAACTAAATCTTTTTGGTTTTAAAATTGCAGTAGTGTAGCTAATTCAGTAGAGATAGTAGTTTTAAGTATCAGCCCTGTAGTAATTTTAAAAATAATCAGTAATTATTTCAATTATCAGTCCAGATAGTAATTTCAATTATCAGTCCAGAATCAAGATAGTAATTTCAATTATCTGTCCAGATAGTAATTTCAATTATCAGTTCAGATAGTAATTTCAATTATCAGTCCAGATACCGGTAGTATTTTTTATTATGAGTAGAAATACTTACATCTTTCTTAAGATGACCAATGAGATGATCTTTAAAGTGGGCCCTTTTTAGAATTACTTTAGAACAACAAGGACAATGATAATGCCCTGATTTATTGCATGTAAGAAAGCATTTTAATATAATCAAATCTGAAAAAAAAAGATATCCATAAATATTATTTTTAATTGTTACTCTGCTTAATTTAACATTTTTGCCATCTTAGCTACATGTACATAAATCTTGAAACATTAAACATTAGATATTCTCAAAAAAATATAAATGACTATCCGCGGCTTGAAAATCTACAAGAATTTTTCTATAAAACCGTTTCTAAGAAAACCCTATGATATCTTCAGCCTTTTTTGTAATTTTGTAGTTAGGTTTGTATTTATTTTTTGCATCATGAGAGAGCTGAAATGTTATTAGAGAAAGTAGTACGATCATTAACACTGATCATTAGGTTTTTGATATACTCTCAAAAACCAAATCAATTCTGCCAATTCTTCTGTAAATCATTGGATGTGACACTTTCCATTTGTCAGGTTTCTTGGACATGGCAAGAACATCGATAATCATCTTTTTTCATATGATAATAAAAACTGAGATCAGAAAGTTGAGAATACACTGTAGCAAAACTTCTGTGTTTCAAACGAAATAATGGATGTTGCCCAATTGGGGATGTTCAATTCTTCTGGAATTGATTAACTATGTCACTTTAAAGAGAGATAGAGAGAGAAATGGGGTTTAACGTCCACTCAACACAAACTAGGTAATTTCGGGACTAACATATAGTATAACATTTTAATGATTCGCTTGGGCGTAGGGTTTTTTAGCAGTGTGAGGAAACGGAGAACCCCGAGAAAACCCATGAGGTTGGACAGGTGACCCTACCCCTTGCCACATACAACCCATTGATGATTTATGATCAATAAAATATGTTTAAATACAACCGGTGATTCGTAAACATGCGAGTTGACTCAATGATAGGCTTTATGGTACAGCGCACACATGCTAACCATTCAGCCATCCAACCCCCTGTCACTTTAAAAGGTTACCAAGAGTTGTCTATTCTACATCAAAATACAAACCTTTAAAATAAACTGCATAAGGAAAATGTGTAAGTTGAATATGGTCAATGGTTTTAGTAGATCTAGTTGGTTTAAATACGGCTTTATCACAGTAAGGACAATGATACAAGCCATCACAACAATCATCTTCAGAACACTTCTCAATCTCAACAGTATCACCTCGTTTTATAAACGTTCTCACCTCTGTCAAATTCTTGTTTTCCATCTCCTGAAAATTATTCAGGGCAATAAGTATTAAAGTTACATTATTCAAGATATAGATAAGAACTAGCCATTCTTGCTATAATAGTTCGAAAGTAGGTGATGTAAAATGAATAATTTGAAAAATCATTCAAATTACTCTATTGTAAGCGAAGATATTGGCATTTAAAGATTTGGCCGACGTGTGCAATAATTTCAACCACGGACCTGGTTGATCAGAGCTAAGACTCGAAGCGTCTTGGACCGCCATATTTGATTTATCACTTAATCGTTTTAATCTGTTTAATATCGGAGCAATGTGATGCCATCTAAAGTTGATTAAGGCCTGGATCAGTTAATTAATGTCTAATTAATACTTTAGAAAACATTTCATGCCCAAATAAAGACCTGCACTAGGCAGATTTAGCTCTTGAATAATGCATGTTAAGTAGGGATAAAATGTAATAGAGGCATTAGTAATAGTATGGTTTAAACAATATTTTATTCAAATAAGATACATATTATACATACAATGACAAAAGTTAAGGATTAGTAATAGTATAACCATGTGAGAAAAATAATCATAGGAGATGGAGAGAGAAATGGGGTTTAACGTCCACTCGACACAAACTAGGTCTTTTCGGGACTAACATATGGTTTAATTTTATTTTTATAATTCACTTGCGGGTAGGGGTCTTTAGCAGTGGGAGGAAACCGGAGGACCAAGAGAAAATCCATGATGTTGGAAAAAATGATAGGACGTGTATCAATAAGATCTAAACACCTGTGTAAATCACTGTGGCAACCTGCTAGAAGGAACATAGTGCCATTCCTAAACTACATGTAGTTGACCTAGACTCTTATTTTACCCCCTGAGTACTGTAGAGGTAAGCTTGAATCTGTCCACACCACAACAAGAACGGGTAGTTGGCTAAAAAACATCACATTCTACTGCACTGATGGTCTAATAAAAACAGGCATGACACCATGCAGTGTGCTATGATATGAGGATTCCAACTGTGGGTTAATTCTTTTACGTGCGCACCGATGTGTAGGCTACACAGGACCTGGCTTATTTTGGCCCATCTGAACTACACTCTGTCAATTGGGAGGCCCTCCATGCCATGCCACAGAATTGTCTTCCCTTGCAGTCCACATTTGAATGCTGGGTAGCGAGACTTGCGTGGAGAATGGGGGGAACCACAAACAAAGGAAAGTCACTATGAACTTTCTGGGCCAATTGGGGCCCTCCAGGTTTAATAACATACAGGCCCGGCGGATTAGGGGGGCTAGGGCTTTAGCCCCCCCCAAATAATTTGGCCGCAGGTACTCTTTTCTTCAGGTTATTTAGTCCCCTGGACCCTTGCCTATAGGGACTTAGGTTGGAAGCCCACCCAATCAAGAATCGCTTCCGCCTGCCCTGACATATCAATGCAAAAGAAATGAAATTAAATGGGGTTTAACGTCCTTATGACCTATGTTCTGCTCCTAACCTGGGCTAATGAATATGGGCATACGGCATACACACAGTGTGCTATGAGGAAAATTTAGCCCAGGCAGCGGTACTACCGCCTACCCTTATATCGAATTCCAACTGCCAAGGGATCATTTACGAGCACGCCAATCATTTATTTACTGTCATTCGTTATTTATTCTATTCCTTTCCGTTCTTGTTTGTGTAAGTTGTGACTGAGCCAATCTATCTTACTCACTGAGCCGCCACGGTTCCAAGGAAAGCGCAGTATAGGGTTTTTAAAGTCGTAGCATCTATTTTATATAATAATTTTGCATCTTTCATACAGAAAAACTTTAAAATCGAAGTTCAAAATACCTTTCTATTTTTTGCTTTCGTTCCGATCAAGAGTTTAAGGTCAAGGCCAGGAAATTGTTGTTTATTTAAATTGATCATGGATCAAATATATAATATAGACTTCTTGGATCTGGCAAAATGCTATGCCCCTTTAAGGTAGAAACCCGTTATAGATTAGAGGGATATATACATAAATGAACAGCGAAGTCTTTTTAGTTTTAAATAAAAGCTCTAGGCCTAGTTTCGTTCAGAAGTTCTGTATTATTCATGTAAATTTTACTGATGATCCAAATTATATTTACAGATACAACCGGAAGCAGTCATTCAATGCTTGTAGTAGTGATTTGCCTTGTATTATATTCCCAACTTAAACAAAGCCATTATTGGCAGTGCTATACAAATTTAGGACAACTTAAATAAGATAAGGCACGTGTGAAGAACCAGTTAACATGACTACCATTCGACCATTTACATGTGATGATCTGTTCCGCTTCAATAACGTAAATTTAGACCCTCTCACAGAAACTTATGGCCTGCCATTTTACATGCAGTATCTTGCTCATTGGCCAGAATATTTTCAAATAGCCGAATCTCCAAATGGGCAAATAATGGGATACATTATGGGTAAGGCAGAAGGCTCAGGGGAAATGTGGCATGGCCATGTTACAGCGCTAACAGTCGCACCAGAATTTCGACGGCTCGGATTAGCAGCCAAATTGATGCAAAATCTGGAAACCATCTCTGAAAAAAAGCAGTGTTACTTTGTGGATCTGTTTGTACGAGTGTCGAATAAAGTGGCAGTGGAAATGTATAAGAAATTAGACTACAGTGTTTATAGACGGGTTTTAGAATATTATTCTGGAGAAGTTGATGAAGATGCGTTTGATATGAGAAAAGCTTTGCCAAGAGACAAAGATAAAAAATCGATTATTCCATTGACTCACCCAGTAAGACCGGAAGAATTGGATTGACTGTATGTTCTGCAAATAGTGGTGGACTTTTTAAAAGTCATTTTTTTTGTTGTGACTGTATTTGGACTTTATCTTACATTTTTTTGCCATCTAAATTAAACTTGTTTTGATAATAACGTGGAATTAAACAGATTTTTAAATCAAGGTTATTGCTTTGTTAGTTATAACGTGGGGTTATTGCTTTGTTAGTTATAACGTGAAGTCATGAATAATTATGTGTTGGGATATTTCATTAATTAACTGTTACTAATCCAACTCTTTTATTTCTCTGCAATGTACAGTTTCTCTTTATTATATCACTAATAACAATACGCTACAAGCACTAAATGGCATTAATCAAATTTCCTTTATAATCAGGGCCCCTCTCGAAATCTGAACTAAAGATAAAATCCAAATTTAAGCAGATACTTTAATTTTGATTTGCTAAGCACTAAAATCAATCTAATATTATCCAATCAAATTACTAAAATTTTGATTTTATCTTAGTTAAAATTTCGTGAAATAGGCCCCAGATGCACAAGTGCAGTCAGCTAATTTCATTCAAACCACCACATCTAAGGTACCGGTACATGTACATTTGTCTAACTGGCATCACATGATCACGAGTAATATTGGATCAAATACCTACCATATGTCTTATGATAATGTAACAAAAATCAATAGTAATAGCTTTCTATGGTTTTCTCATATACAAAACTTTCATTTGATTGCCTGCAACCTGTGTTTGTAAAATCTAAAAAATATTCAATCCTAACACTTGTGTATCATATGATTTTCTAAGGAGTTACATGGTCAGAGTAGACTGGTTGACTGAAGGTACATGTATTCTAATGTCTTGAAAAACTAGTGGTTTGTTGTTTAGTTGCATAAGTCCAGTTTTTAACTACTGGTATTTTAAAAGTCTGTATCGGATTGACCTAAATTACTTTGACACAATGTTATTATAATACTAGTCTTTTTAAACTTTATTCATTCCAATTTACGCTTCATGTGTGTCATAATATAATGTGAATGCAATACAAATCTGAAAGACTAAATATTAAACTGATTACATTGTATAAGATTAAATTGTTCATTTAGACTTATTTACCACTCTTTGCAGATTCATAATTTATGTGAACACAAATGTATGGCTAATTAAATTTATATTCATAAATACATTCTGATGAAAATGTATTAAAACTATGGATGTTGTTTATACATGTAGTTAAGACATGACGACACCGTGGTCATTTTTACTTTGTGGTTACAATATACATGTCCACTAATTTGTAAGAGCCACTATTAAATAAATTGAATTATAAAATTGAAAGAATTTTCTTATCTCCAATAGGCAACAAAACCTATCTATACATGTATGTGTATATGAACAGCCAAATCATCTGAGCAGTTATGAGCCAAATAACTCTTATCCATTTAACAAGCCGGGGGGTTGGGATGGCCTAGTGGTCAAGAGTCCCGCGCTTCAACCTCTAGCTGGCCGGTCACCTCTGGCTTGCGGCTGTGGTATCGAACCCTAGTGTGAGCGTATGTGACATGGAGATAGGGGCGCCTTCTCAACCTCGTTGGTTTCCTCCGGGCACTCAGTTTTCCCATTGCTAAAGACCCCTATGCGCAAGCGAATTATTGAGAAAAAAAAATTAAAACCATACGTTTGTCCCAAAATGACCTAGCTTGTGTGGAGTGGACGTTAAACCCTTTTCTCTCTCTCTCTATTTAACAAGCCAACAGTGTAAACAAAACCAGATGACACTCATTAATTACTTCCTCATTTATTTTTTTGAGGATGCATTGCGTAATAAATTCACTCAAGTCACTTTATTAGAATAAGAGTTATCATTGTCCAAAGAGAGAGAGAAATGATGTTTAACGTCCACTCGACACGAACTAGTGCATTTCGGGACTAACATATGGTTTAATTTTATTTCAATAATTTGCTTGAGCGTAGGTGTCTTTAGCAGTGGGAAAAAGACCCTGAGAAAACCCACGAGGCTGGACAGGCGACCCTACTCCTTGACTCAATGACAGGCTTTATGATACAGGGCACGCTCATTAATCATTCAGCCATCCAACCCCCCTCATTGTCCAAAGCATGGGCAAATAAAATGGTGTTAGGTCTTTGCAGAAAATGCTCATCATTGAACATATTCTACCTCATTTATAGCAGAAATATTGTGCATCAAAAGTGTCTATTCGAGACATTCAGGGCTGACAATCAAGCAACCTCATTGAATTTGTGACCAAGGGGAATAACCCTGGAAGTTAGTGAAAACCTTTGAAATTCAAAAAGCTTTTCTTTTTTTCCTTTCAATGGGTGTCCTTGCTAGAGCTGCTCCCAATGGACCTCATTGTATACCGCACAGTATTGTTTTCCTGTACATTCAATACGAACTAATGTGTTGATAAACGTTAGTTTTTGTCATTAATATGGAATTTAATTCCTATACATGGTCCTTTTACAATCGATAACGTCATGTGGAAATGCCTTTTTACAGCCGACATCAGGTGAGAATTCCTTCAGCAAGGACGCCCATAGCATAAACAATCAAAATAAATTTCAGTAAGTGTTTAATAACTCGCTATATTGTTCAAACAAAATTTCTTAACAAACGGGCATAACTCTGAAGGTAATTAATTGAAGATGTTGATTTCAATTATATACGACAATTCAGTGAAAATTCTAGGCTCTATTTTGCTGACAAAATATGTGATGGACAAACATTGTGACAGCAATGTACAACCACATCAAATGTGTTTGTATAAAAACAACTTGACAATGGAATTTGGCCAAATAACAGTTAGTGTCCTTTGACTGTCGAATTCCTTCGAAAATAACTTGTAACATAACAATTATTTTGTGTGCAAATAGTTTATTCCACCATATTATCTAATTTTAAAAAAAATACACATATTAGTAACCACTAAACGATTAAGTAGGTTGCATTGCTTTAACATGATATAAATATAACAAACCACATTTCTTAAACTACAAAATTGAAAATTTACACAGGAATCAGTAGCTTATTTCATCTGTATCACAATGATCTTATTTAACATTAGGTTATAAGTACACCAAGCCAGATCATACATTTCTTATTAAGTAAAACATCGAAGTAAAAAAACATTCATGAAAATAGCACTTGTATGTAAAAGATAGAAATATTATTTAATGTGTCAAAGACCCAACAAGATGAAGTCAATGTAAATTTTAAATGAACTATAACTTAAGTTAGAATGGATTTGAATAATTTTTTACATTTGAATGTGTATGGAGTCAAACTTTACATTGATCTTTTCAACTGGAGGAGGAGCCACAGTGGCTCAATGAATAAGAGTAAAGTCTTGTGTCTGCTGAGAAAGTTCATCAAAAGTTTTGACTTGTGAATGAAGTATGGACAGAGGACCTGACAAAGGACTCATCATGTCATATACGTCTTCATAGGCCCAGTTCATTCAGAACAGTATCGCATTAAACCTCATTTAAGTTATTCTATGTCGGGGAGTTATGACCTAAAGCAATCAATATTCATGTTAAAATTCTTTATGCAATAAATACTATGAAAAGCAAGAATTAGTGATAAATGAATTGTATTTTTTAGGATTATCAAGCGATATTATATTTGAAATAAAAGTTTTTAAATTATCAGTACAGGTACTTTAATCTATGTTCCTGGGATTCTATATTAATTACACATGTATACAAATTATATGATAATCAATGATACAGCATTTCCTATACACAGCGTGCAACAACTGAATTTGCATACTAAACAATATGTAAATTAAGTAGAAAAATATAGAGCATCAATTTTATGGAATGTACACAATAGTTTATTATGCTAAAAACAATCAGTATCACGAAAACAATAACATCACAATTAAAAACTCTTGGTACATTTACGTAAAATCAACAAAATAACAATATTATGAAATCAGGTATGACAGTATCCACTCATATATTCAACATAATAAAGTCTTCTGCACAATTTTTAAAATGTTAAAGATGCATTATGTAAAATTTAGATAAAGAGTTGGCTGTTCTTGCTTTAATAGTTCAAAAATGAGTGGCTGAAGATGTAGTGTAGATTGTCTATTATCAATTTTATTATTAAATTTTTAAATCTAGTGGATGTTCTAATCCATTTAAATCTCAGCCATGTGACGTTCTTGAGAGTAGATGTGAAAAAATGTCTAAATAATACATTATATTATATTTGATGGCAAATTAAACACCTGCAATAAACAGATGTAGCTTTTTCATAATGTATCTTTAATATACTAGGGATTCCATAATTTTGTGAGGGTCAGGGTACATGTTAAAATGAGACTCTATTATAGATTTGTGAACTACAATATATATGGTTTTGTGACAAAAAAAAATTGTTGATAATATTGTATTGAAATTCATGGGACTAATATGGTACTTTTAAAAACAAAGCACAAACTAATATTCAATAATTAACAACTAGAAAACTTCGATGATATTAACACCTAACAAAGAGTGAATTTGTTTTTGTCTTGTAGTAGATTAGAGGCTTTCACAAGATATCTTCAATGATTTCAAATTCCCATTTAAACACCTGACCAGACATTTCTCTCATTTATGATGAAAACAAGCCAACAGTTCCATAATATTGTCCCAGTTGGCATATTCATTAAAGATTAAATGATTACTTCATTGAATGTTCCTTCTGGAAACTAGTTTAATGATAAAATCAATGATAAATAAAACATTTATAAACAAAAATGAAAATGGCAGGAGTTCACCTTTAAGTATTTGTGCTATTCTGTGATAAACCTTGTTTCAAAATAAATAATACATCATAAATCTAAGAGACAAACCTCCTTTAATATCCAAAACTAAAAGATGTGGAACATCATTTGTGGAATTCTGAATCCCATGCAAACTACAATATTTTTCTAAAAATATCAGTCAACTGATGAGAGAGAGAGAGAGAAATGGGGTTTAACATCTAATCATTTCGGGACTAACATGGTTTAATTTGATTTCAATAATTCGTACGTACGGGTCTTTAGCAGTGGGAGGACACGGAGAAAACCCATGAAGAAAACCCTTGAGATTGGACAGGCGACCTTTCTGCTTGCCACGTACAACTGGGGTTCGAAACCGCACCAGTTGACTCAATGACAGGTCTCATGATATAGCACTCACATGCCAAACATTCGGCCATCCACCTCACTCCCTCTCTCAACTGATGAATTATATGCAGATAATAAAAGGGATATGGTCAAAAGCCAGCCCCCACCTGTAATAAAACTTTCACCCTCCTTTTGATCCAACTGAATCCATAAAGGGAGATTATCTACCACTGCTATTTTCTATTCAATTAAAAATTAACTAATCAATTTAAGTACATTTAGATGTTGAATAAGCCAACAGAACCTCTTTCATTTAGATAAAAAATAAAATCATTGATTTAATATTTTACTTGTTTTTAGCAGATAGAAACAATGTCAATGTTTTAAGCAGAAAATGAAACTAAATTCACCCGTATATACCATGATCCCTTCATTAATCGAAATAAAGCATTACATAAATTAAATTTAGAACTTTATTATGCCCCAAATGAAAGAGGTTTAGCTACTTTAATAATAAAATGACAATTAATGACCACAAAATACATCATATAATGCATGGAATATAACGATCTACTTGATCTATATTGTAAGTAACTTAAACAAAGAAACAATTAAATTACTGCACTGTGTCCAAAAACTAATTAACCTAATTATAATAAATGCACAAAAAGTACAAAAATATGATAACTATAATACTTCCTCTAGAGTTATCTTCCCAGTCCATTATTAATTAACTATCGATTAGTCAGTTATAAATATCATTAAACCATTCAATTGAATTTTTTTTTCATGAAATATAAACAAAAATAAGAACACTAAATTCCCCAACCATGTGGGACTTTTGCATAACAATGAACAATTGCATTAGATACAAATTAAAAAATAAACAAATATATATATCTAATAAAACAATTTCTTCTCAAAAATATGATTAACAACAAATAATTATAACATTTATACTAAGATCACACCAATTGAGCTTTCATTGGGGATGAGGGAAACAATTTAAAAACAAAAAGTTCTTAGTAGCTCTTCTTAAAAGCTTTCAGTTTCAAATTTTTAATTTGTGAAATTCAAAACAAAAAAAATTGTGACGATTTATTCAACATTTGGAATTATGTCAAAAACTCATTTAATAGATTTAGCGAAAAATTTATTTCCAAATCAAATTAATTTCAATAGGGATATGAGTCCCTAAAAAAATGTTTGAGATTTCAGGAAAAAAGAACAAGAGAAGTGTTAATGAAACATCACCGTCCTTGTGGCTGAGCCAAGATGATTCTTAGTAACAGGTCTTAAGAAAACAATTTTCTTCAATATTTTGTTATGCTTCTAAAACTCTAGTTTCGCTTCTTTTTCTTTTTTTTCTCAATTTCTTTTCTGGTTTCTTCTTCTTTCATCTGTTTTTGATTCTTTCTTTCCACTTGTTGTATAATGTCTTCTGTTAATTTCTTTCCCTTTCTAAGGACACTTTTAGGTAATAACGACATCAAATATTTCACCTGCAAAGAGATGAATGACATTCAGATGAAATTTAACAGCAGTTAAAAATTTCAGTTTTTATTTATGTTTTTTATAGAATAATAAGACAGGAATGAATGTGCTCAGCATTCAACCCAGTGAAGACAAAAATAAACACCAAGTTTCTACTCTACCTCAATTAGAAACACAGTTAATGTGTTCCAAAATCTCTCACTAATATCAACAACAAATGTAAAATTTTAAATATCCGATAATAAATGTAGTCTGTAGAGTTTTCATAAGAAATTGTGGACGACAGCAACAAGCGACCACATTTCTATGTGGGGCGTAAAAAAAGGTTGTGAAAAAATGGTATTTTCTGTACCTGATCTGGAGGTAATAATGAGTGAAAATAAGCTGGTAAACGTTCTCTTTTAATACTGCCTGCTTTCAAAATCTCTTCCATTATAATTAAATAATTATTACGATTCATAAACTGTCCAGATACAGCCATAGTCTCTTCTGTATTATATGCCTATAGATATAAGAGTTAATATTACTTTTAGACGAAAACAAAGACTATTATAACTTATGATATAAACAGTCAAGATACTATTAATATTCTATAATAAACAGTAAATATAGACCTTCAGACTGTACACAATAATGAATAAACTTGCTAAAAAAATATTTGTCCAAAATTAAGTGAATCCTAATGGAAGTTATGTACATCTAAAGTTTCCATTATAATCTTTTTATTTAAAGGGATAATTACACCCATCTGTAACTGAATAATATGTTCCAATCTTTATTATGGTCAACAAATTGTACTATTTTACAATTTTCCGATTAATTGGCGATACTCATTTCATCTTAACACACCTAATTTAAAAAATTTAAAAAATTTAACTGTATGATTTGAAAAGCCTTACGTAATCACTTTCAAATGTTTTCGAACCCTCAAATATTTTCGAACCCTCTGAACAAGTAAAATAGTATGTAATGAATAATATACACAACAGGTAGGACACTTAAACATCTAGTACTTAGAAAAAGGCTATTATTTATTTTCAGGAGCTGCCAAGCCAGTAAGAGTGTTATTGTCCCTTTAATAGCACCATCTTGATTTTCTCTAAGATTGTTAGCGGCCTCTTGAACGATACTTCATAACTGTCAATGAATATCAATATAGCATTTTAACCATTTGGTTTACAATGCAAAGAACACCTTTACATGTAAGTCATCATTATTTTTAGATATGGATACAAGAAGAGGAACAGCGGCAACCTTCTCTTAAAAGAGTAACAAAGGCTGGACAGGCCAGTAGATCTGGGTAGTTACAGGATCAAAAATATGTTCCCGGCTGGGCAGGACAGCCTGAATAAATATTTAAGTATCCCCACGCTACAGCAGTATATCAAATTTCAGTTGAAATTAGAGAAATTTATTTTTTATCAACATCAAAACATTTCAGGTATCAATACCCTTGGTAATCATTTGATAAAGGATAGTCTGTATTACTGCTGTCACAAGGGGATTCTTAAATATCTATTTTTAGATATAAATAAGGAAAATAATTGGCAACCTGGTACATTGAGGATTTATTCACTTGGGATTTATTTTACTCTTCACTCATTTCCCCCATAAAACAAGGTTTAAAAATAATCTTTTAGAAGCATTTAGTAACTGGATAGAGCAATTACTAATTTAATTTGGCGATGTTTCGAAGAGTATTCTCTCAAATTCATCAAGCTAATACAGGGTTATAAGGTCAAGTGTTTTGAGTAATTCACTTTTTCCTGTATAGTCTTCCCGTACAGTGGAAGATTTAGGGCTTGACTTCCAACCAATATTTAAGCAATTTTTATTACACGACATAAAACAAGCCAAAAATCTCTAAATTATGGTTCATGAGGTTGGTTGTGAAAATTGCAGAGGGCGAAATAAATTAAAATATGGTGATTAAATGTTTTTCTTTGTCAGTTTTATTAGACATTAAAATCCGATCCAGTGATGGTTTTTTTTCTCCAGTAGCAGAAAGAAAATGCTGATTCTGTGAGAAAACATGATATGGAATGTCAAATGTCAAAAATGCTGATTCTATGAAAAAACACGATATGGAATGTCCAAAGGCATGACACTTAACTCCACCAAAAAGGACTATGGCACATGAGTCACGGGTCACGCATCATCCTGTCAGTCAATTGCGTGTGGACAACAGAACTGGGTAGTAACATGTTGTTGCAAGGATTGAGAATTTTGCCAGGAAAGTGGCATTTCCAACTACTATACTATACTCCATATTACATTTGTCATGGATGAACAGGTGAATACCTGTTTATACACAATACACATGACTTGGCTAGGCTACTATTGTTTTCAAGAATATTGAATTTTTATTGAACATACCTGATGAAACCAGCCTGTTGGTATTATTAAGAATTCCCCTGGAACCAGGTCTAATTCCATATACATGGCCTGTTTAAATTTAGGATATTGTTCATGGTCCGGTTCAAATGCATCAACAGGACTACAAATACAAAAATATTAATTTCTTAAATTCACTGATTTATATGTGTGAAATAGCTTTATTTAATGTCCACTTCCACCTACGTGATATCGCAGACTGATTTATAGAACTGCCATGGAATTTATATGGAATCTTGTGGACAGTCTATAGGCTAAAATCATCTTCTGTAAAAACAGAGATTTATCTTACCATTTTAAAGATACATTATGCAAGATTTACAGGAAGAATGGTCCGTTCTTGTTTTAATAGTACAAAAGTAGATAATGAAAAACTTCTGTCAAATTACTTTATAATGAATGTTTGAAGTTTTAACAAAAAACAGCTCATGTTCTCAATTGTCAAGTAACATAGCCATGATAATCAACGAAGTCTCGAATGTCAATCTTTTCATCAACAGTCTTCTGCCAATTTAGTATTTAAAAGTCATGTCTAATTCACACAATATCAAAGCCATCCACATGTTCTAATTCTAGAGTGTTGATTATTGACTTGTCATTTGAATAAATGTCTTAATAATAATTTTTATAACATTTAAAGCCAGAAAGTTTTGCTCTCTCTTAGTACCTATTTAAGAAATTGATTTTTTGATTTTCATAAGAAGTTAAATCTGTATTATACTAGGGGGATCCCGTGGCTAAGTGCGTAAGACGCTTGCTCACTAGCCTGGAGGTCAGGTGTTCGATCCCTGCATTGGATGAGAAATTTTTGGAGTGGTTTCAGTGATGCAGGATGGAGAGCCTGAGACAAGGACAGCTGTCTAGTCATTAGGATGGGACAAAAAATGAGGTTGGTGTACATGTAAAAGATACCTTGGCAGTTAAAATTTGATATAAGAGTAGGCCGTAGCGCTTCTGCCCAGGCCAAATTTTACTCATAGCATACAGTATGACATATGCCCATTATCATTAGCCCAGTTTAGGAGCAGAACAGTAGGATGTTAAACCCAATTTCATTTCATTTCTGTTTTATACTGATGTATTGTTTTGAATATGATAAATAATCGACTGATGTACCTGTTGTATTTAAAACAGTCGAGAGGAAAACCACAGGCGCCATCTTGTGGAACATAAAGTAAATCATCTTGACCTGGTGGAAATAACTGAAAAACATACAAAAACATGAATAAATAGGAAAGTTAAAACACAATCTTATATCTTTATTTCATTTCGTTTCTTTACAAATTTTCCATACTTCATAAAATCTAACATATTTTACCATTCAGCAGTTTGTGTTTTGCATGAAAATTTGTAGTGAGTTAAACAGACGAGTGGATGAAGTCTTGGAATGATCAGATGATTTGTGCTTTGATTTATGCTTCTCTTAGTTTTTAAATGCCTTAATGGTTCTGCACTTCCATATTTAAGCGATTTAATTCAAATTTACACGCCCTCTAGAACTTTGAGGTCCTCATCTGATTGTTTACTGTTATGTCAAAAGCGATCGAGATTAAAAACAATAGGTGACAGAGCATTCAGTATTCATGTACCGAAAGTTTGGAATTCATTACCTTTTAACATCAGAAACTCTACAACCATTACAATTTTTAAGAAAAATATTAAAACTCATTTTTATGTAAAGAAGCTTTTAATTTTTAATTAAAGTATTTTTCGAAGAAAGTTTATTTTAATCTAGATCGTGATATAAATAGTCTTATTTTATATTCAATAGTTTTCTGATATTATATTATTTACAGATTTATGTATAAGTTTATTAAACTTTATGTTAGTTTATTTTATTTCTGAATTATGTAATGTATTGTACTTTGTGTGTTGTATATTGTTTTTACTACTTACTTTGTAAAGCGCATTTGAGCACTATGTGAATTGTGCACTATATAAATGTTCTTAATGATAATAATAATATTTGACCTGTGGTGGCAAAATCAGTCGCAATGAGGAAATTTTATTGTACATTCTCCATTTTAATATCTTCAGGATGATTTATGTTTGGTTTAAATCAGGAACAAATTGATTGAGTGGTGTCCGTTTGAAGTTGTCCCTGCAGGAAAATGAGTTATGAGAAAAAGAAAGGTAAAGATGTTGGTTTGTTCCAAAACAAAATCACATAGCATCCATGCCATTTATTTGCATTTTGTCGCTTAATACTTTTCACGAGTGCTGAAGGTTTTCAGGACTGCTGAAGACGATAATCATAGTAAAAAGCATGTTAAAATATTTTTGCTTGATTTGCAAAACTCCATTGCAAGCATAATTCATCATATAGTGGAGCACAGCCTATTATCTGTTACAGCTCATATAAATATAAAATGAAATATTTTACCTTCAATTTTTTGTGTCCTTTAAGAACAGCATTAGTGCCTGTCCAGTTATATGGATCTATATGGAGGGAAGATCTGGAATAGGCTGTTCCCCATAGCAACATACAATCCCATGGTTGAACTTCTTTAGGAAATAAAGGAAAAAAGTCTTCTTCTGTATAAAGCTGATAAGAAAAGAATTTCAATAACAATTTTGCACATGTATAGAATGTTTTGGATAAGATTCTCTTATTTTTATCAAGTAAATGATACAATTATAAAACATAAGTTGTCAGCCAACTACACATATGTCCCCCAGCGACTAAGTATTTACCTACGTAAGGTGATACCGTTGACTAATGAAGCTAACCTTTTAGTAATGACAATTTTTGTCATTAAATGATATAAGTGATCAATATGCTAAACTAGTATGATAATGTTTAGTATGTATAGAAAGTGGTTAGAAATTATACAGTTGTCATTAATTAACAAGTGTTTAACTAGCTGTAAAAAATGTGACTATTTATAACAAATAATCAAATAACACAATATTTATGGAATAACCATTACTATGTTTTTTTTCACTGCGCTGTTCAACAAGATTTCACAAGTCGTTATCAACCATATAACACAAATAATTACAATAACAAGAATATGGTTATATATATACAAGAGCAGTGCGACCCATCCAATGAGATACTAAGTCAGCAAGCATGAGTAACTGTCAAAAGCCATTAAATAAACAAATGTACATATTTATAACACCCATCACTATTAAATACACAAACCTAACCAATAGTGGTGTATATCATTCAATAGTCACAGTTTTAACACCTTAGTGACAAAACACTTACTTAATGACTACTGTCTGATTACTAACAATTTTAACTAACAAATACACATTATGTATTAGTAACTATACTTGTTACCTTAAACTGTGTTTAAGGTAACAATTGGTACAGTCTAAGACCCCTTACGCAAGTTGAAATAGGTTCAAACGCACAATTGTCAACACATATCATTACAGTTTGTATTAAAATAAGTAATTCCATCACAAATAGTGAAGACTGCACCATTAAAAGAGTTACCGAACAGTTTTTCTCTGCATAGCGCTGTTTATGTTGTAGGCCTAATGACGTATTACGCAACTTTCGGCCATGACGGTCGGCCAGTTGAAATTTCGCGTAGGAGATGGGTTTCATCAAATCATATAATTATGCGGTAAGGCCTCACCTTTATTTCAAGAAGAATTGATTTATTATATGTTAAGCTGCGTGCAGTAGTGCTTTGGGTCAGTTTATTTGTAAAATAAGCGAGCTATAGGCTAGTAAACTTTTTGTAGTCATTTGACTAAAAAACTTGCGCAAAGGAACTCTGTAGGAAAAACCACTACTGCCACTGGAGTAAGACGGAAGACAGCAGTAGTGGAACCATTTCTAATTATGTATATACACTGATCACCTTGATCTTCAAGAGTCCTATATTTTCATTTATAACATTTTTATGTTCGTTAGTCAATGATATCAACGTTACAGTGAATTTAGTTAAAGGCCCAATAACACTCTTGCAACTGAATAATATGTCCCAATCATTATTCTGGTCAACAAATTGTACTATTTTACATTATTCCAATAAATTGATGATACAAATTACATCTTAACACACCGAATTTAAAATATTGGAAAAATTCAACTACATGGTTTGAAAAGCTTTACGTAAACCTTTTCAAATGTAACTTAGTTTTAAACATATTTTCTAAAAGTAAAATAGGATGTAATGGATAATTTACACAACAGGTAAGACACTTAAACACCTAGTAATTAGAATAAGGCTATTTTTTTCTGGACCTGTCAATAACACTGTCAATAACTAATATCATTATTCAAGCTTCTAAACAGAAGAGTTCATAACAAATGAGATTTCCACAGAAAGATAGGCATCATTACATGATTGATCCTTCATGAATCACAAGCTCTCCTCCTTTCTGTATAAATCCTTCCGTTGGGTGCAGTGCCAGTATCAGAGATCTAATCCATAATGCCAGAAAGATACAGAGGAATAACAATTGGTTTTACAGTATGAAATAAACTTACATTTTTAGGCACTTGTTTGTATAATTCTGGTCGTTGTGTTAAAAATAGTTCATCTTCTAAATAAGTCCAAGAGGTGGGTGAACTATCGTTTAAATGAGAAATAAATAAATGAAGGGGCAGCGCTAAACCTCTTGCATTTTTTAAAGTACCCTGAAATGAGAAAAAGCTTTTTTTATTTACACACACAGATTTCTCCCTTAACAGTTGTGCAAGATGAGGGTCTGGCAAGGAAACTATGATTAGAATCAAGTTATCCTGCTTAGTCTAAATAGAAACAGATCATTAAGCTCAGTCTAAGAAATTCACCGAAAGAGCATTTACACCAAGTTTGAGAGAGAGAGAGAGAAATGGGGTTTAACGTCCACTCGATACACTGCGGGACTAACATATGGGTAATTTTATTTCAATAATTCGCTTGCGCTTCGCTTGCACTTCTCTTGCGCGTATGGGTCTTTAGCAGTGGGAGGAAACCGGGGGACCCAGAAAAACCAACGAAGTTGGACAGGCGACCCTACTCCTTGCCACGTACAACCGGGGATTCAAAACCATGCCAGTTGACTCAATGACAGGCTTTATGATACAGTACACGCACGCTAACCTAACCCCCCCCCCATCAAGTTTGAACATTCTATCTCAAATTGAAGCAGATTTTCTGTGTTCTAAACAGTGAGCAGGACAAACAAGTTTCATCACTCTCTGGAGCCACAGTGGTTGCACTGATCGCATGAAAGTTCTGCCGTATTTTTTGTGTGGATGGTATAAAAACTGAGATCCACTGATGTTGTTGCATGCATGTAAAAGAACCCTTGACAGTAGCAATTTGATGACAAGAAGATGGAAAAGTTGCTGTTCAGATAAAAGTTACCTCTTAACACACTTCATTATACATGCTTGTCTTCATTTGCAGAAAAGCGGAACTTTTATCCCCATTTCATTCCTCTCATTCAATTAGAATCAAAGTTATACCATTCCGAATTAAAGCATCAACAAATCCAATTGCTTTTCTCAGCTTAGCCGAAGCTGAAAGTGTTCATTGTTGAACTCAGAAGAGACATTCACCCCTATTTCAATAAGCTGATAATGCTCACTACCATTGCTTCAGAAAGAAAGGAATCAGATGATCCAGATATAAACCCACTTACTTGTACAGCTTTCATTACAATACGCTGTTCCCCGTAAGTTTCATTAAAAAATTCTGTTGACCATTTTCTAGCTGGCCAGTCATCCATTACAGTAGTAAGTACCACTGGCCTGAAAACATACAATTCAAAAGTTCACGTAAGAATATGTTTCATACAATTTTTTCCGAAAAGATCAAAATCAGCGGCGTAGGGTCAAAGTCCTTTCTTAGTCTCTGTCTGTCTCAAAAGAAAATTGACTGCGCCTGGGATGTCCATTCCTTGATGTGGAGCAGCGTCGACTGTGGCTGAAGAGTCAAATTCTAGAATGGCAGTCTCTGTCACAGTTGCAGAAAGGAGGGCCAGACAAGGAAAAATGTCCAGATGAATGAGATGGAAAATGAATGAATGAATGAAATGGTGTTTAACGTCCTACTATTATGCACCTTACCTGGGCTAATGGAAGATGGGCATACGTAATACAGTGTACAATGAGGAAATTTTGCCAGGGCAGCAGCGCTACAGCCTACTCTTATATCGAATTCCAACTGGCAAGAGATATTTTACGTGGACTTCAATGCCTACATGGGACCTCGGTTTTTCGTACCATCCGAACGACTAGGCAGCTGTCCTTGTCAGGCCCTCCTTCTGCATCACTGACAAGGGGGCATCACGCCGGAAAATCGAGATGAACTTTCTCGGCCAATGCAGGGATCGAACACCTGACCTCCAGGCTAGCGAACCAGCGCCTTATCCACTTAGCCACTGTGATCCCCGAGATGGAATAACAAAGGTCCTGTGTACACATTAACATGGAGATACATGTAAAAGGAACCTCGGCAGTTGGAATTTGAAGAAAGACGATCCAATCCTTTTTTTTTTTTTATCCTTTCGATGGCCTCCACTACTTTAAGATCTGACCAGGTGTAGTGGGAGGTGGTGTTAGGGGTCACACGAGTGGCTTTTGACCCAATTACGGCATATTTTTTATTAACCAATCAGCATTGATGTCTCGACTGGGATATCCACAGTAACAGTTCCATGCACCTCACATCAGAAACTCGGCGCAACAGACGGATTCATTGGCTTATCCCTCACATTAACCAGAACACAGCTTATATAGCAACTCTTTCAGATCCTTGTGTAGTAAAGACAAGTAAAACAACTTTTTGAACCACAAAACTAAACGAAATAGGATCTATTGAAAGTAATCGGAAATGCTGTTGTCCAGACAAAATTCCTCTCATAACACACTGCCTGTCTTTACTATTCCATTGATGCAGAACAGTGAGAGGTTTCAATTTATTTGTAAATAATTACAAACACACAGAAATATGAAGAAATAAGATTAGATACAAACCATTTGGCATCATAAACATCCCAGAATTCCTGTAATGTTAACTCCGACCTGCGATCTATTCCAAATCTATCATAATTATACTCATATTTGTCCATATTGTTAGTCCGTTCCAATTGAGCAGCCTGATGATCATAAACAAATGGTTTAGTTGATAAATTAACAGACGGTTCAGACTTTTCTAATTTTGTTACCGGTATCCGACTACTTTGCATTAATTTTGAAGAGATAAATATGGCAATAACGACTGTCACCAATCCTGCGATAGAGCTGATAGAAGAGTAGGTGATATCCAAAAGAGGGAGAAAACTCTTTAGATCTACCCATAATGCCTGTTTTTGCTGTCGTAAATGTTGAAGTTTCTTTGGTGGTTGATCTCTTTGAGCTATTTTAAACTTTGCCATTTCCTAGGCATTAATCTTTATGGTCACAATGACATATCTGTAAAAACAAGCGAAAATTAAGGTTAATGTCCCCTGCATTAATCCCAATTGTATTATATGCTTAGCCCAAGCAGTAAATTTCTCATAATTATCGAACTTAGTCAAGGTATTGATATACATGTTTCATTCCTCTCACTCAATTTAATCAGAGTAATTGAGTTCCAAAGCATTGACAAATTAAATTTCTTTTAAGCAATATACTTAGTGCCCTAAGCCGAATACACTCATCCTTGAGTTCAGTCAAGGCATTTGTCTAATGAATATCGACACCAAGTATGAACATTCGATAATTCTATAACTGTAGTTTAAAAAAGTGTGACAGACAAACACGCAGACGAGCCCATTTTAACCCCCCCCCCCCTACTTCTTCTGAAAATCTGGGAATAATAAAATATTTATATGATATTTAATGTACAGACAATAAATGATTGTCTCATAATATTATATTGATGACATAACTGAAAGTCAATGACTTTTTTCTATTGGATAGCTGTCTAGTCGTTCGGATGGTACACAAAAATGAGGTTCAGTGTACGTATAAACGTGCACATAAAAGATCCCTTGGAATTTGATATAAGTTAAAGAGTAGGCCCGTGTTCAATTACATGTAGCCCAGGTTAGGTGCAGAAGAGTAGGATGTTAACCCCCATTTCATCATTTACATTTTAATTAAAATAAGGAAATTA
Organism: Patella pellucida; assembly: GCA_917208275.1. Classification (NCBI taxonomy): domain Eukaryota; kingdom Metazoa; phylum Mollusca; class Gastropoda; family Patellidae; genus Patella; species Patella pellucida. The sequence goes on along the minus strand of OU795042.1, from coordinate 17,555,624 downwards.
ATTATTTTTTAAAAGTCTGCTGAAAGTACAATTATAGGCGCATTCACTTGATTTGATATTTTTAGTTTATTGCTTACAATGTCTGTGTATAATGCAGTTTGTGTTGTCTACAGGTTCGTCTTATCAGTTTTGTTTACGTGTATATCTGAACTGAAAGCACAGACTGAGGGTCATAAATGTTTTGTTATCGATAGGTGATTATCATAGGCGTAGGAGCTCGATGACAGTTAGGGAGGCAGAACCCGAAATGCCCGAAAAAAAATTGGGGTTTACAGACAGCAGGGACCTTTTATCCACCCCTCCCCCCAAAGAAAAGTTCAGAATATTTGACGGCTGCAAACACGTTTCCTGCTATTGCAGCCGGTGAACAAAGCCACTTCAAAGTGGTCTAATATAGCCTAATTAAGGTGGCTGACTCGAATTCCAATCAATCGTTTAAATTTAAAGTCCTCGAAAACGGGACCGTTAGGAGAAAATTTTGAAAATTTAACAGCCGCAAACGCGTTTTCCTGCTATTCCAGTCTGTGAATACAGCAACTTTAATTTGGTCCAATAAAGCCTACCGGGCTGACCCGAATTCCGAACAACCAATCAATCATCGCGTGGTATGGAGACCTCACCCTCCCGAAGAAAATTCTGAAAATTTAATCATCGCAAATGCGTTTTCTGCTATTCTAGCCGTGTAAACAACTGTTGCATCTGCATTCACAAATAATAATCGATGCCTGAAAAATGTTACACAAAGTAGAGTGGCTCCAGACAAAATGTTTTAATCCATAGTCAACTTCGTACAAATTTGTGATACTCAATTACAAGAAAAGTAAAATTAGTGTTTTATTAGGGCTCGATGACAGTTAGGAAAGCAAAACTATAGACAGCGGCGCCGGTTTTCTTTGAGAGGTGAATGACCAAAGAAAATTTTGGATTATTTGACGGTCGCAAACACGTTTCAGTGAAAAATAGCGAGGTTCACCTATTTTTATCACGTACGGGATTTGAATATTTTGACATGTGACTTTTAATTATGGTACAAATTCATCTGCGTAAATAACGATAAGTGTTATGCCCCTTCATTTTCTGTAAAATGTCTGACAAGAAATTTTTTGAAATCCCAACACTGCGTTTCACTGCTAGTTTCCTCTGCTGTTTTCCAGTCAGATGCCTGTTTTTCGGGCAATACCATTTTTTTGAGCATACCTACCTATCATATGAGAGCTTCGGGCATTTTTTCTGGCATGCAGTGGACAAGAAAAAGACAAGAAAATACTTTTCGGGCAGTGTGGATCTCATAGAAATAAGTTAGTTATATTTTTTCTCTAAAAGTTAATAGAAAAAAAAACACTGGGAGAAAACCTTACTCCTTGTCACGTAAAAGTGGGGAATCAAAAAGATGCCATTTGACTCAATGACAGACCTTATGATACAGAGCACCCGACCTCCCTCTTCTCTTGTTTATTTCAGGCACCTTCCCCTTGTCATTGTTTTAATATTTATAATATGTCTTACAAAAAGTTCAAAATGTCAGGGGGTACTATTCATTGGTGTCTGACATTCTGTCATGTGTAACTAAAATCCTTGTTTGCAAGCCTCCTTCATGTATATAGGCCTTCCCTGTTCCCTGATCCTTTTTCATAAATTGCTCTCTCAAATAAAATACTGTTTACACAAAAAAAATATATGAATAAATTCAAGTCCATTCATGTTGTTTATCTCTCTATCACTGTTCATCAATTTCATTACTAAATGCAAACATGTATAAGGTACTTATATGTATACAATATGTTGTATAATGTTGTATTTTATTACTTGACTATCTTTTGGGTTTTCTCTCTTTGTTTAATCTGTACCATGTACCATGTGGACACTTGATTGAAAATAAAGTTATTATCATTATACAACTTACTTCCTTCTTCTACCTATCTAGAACTTATTTCAATTCATGATGCAAAATGAAATGAAATGGAATTTAACGTCCTACTGTTCTGCTCCTCAACTGGGCTAATAAGGATGGGCATAGGCCATACAGTGTGCTATGAGGGAAATTTTGCCCGGGCGGCACTACAGCCTACTCTTATATCAAATTCTAACTGCCAAGGGATCTTTTACATGCACCCTCTACCCGAACGATTAGACAGCTATCCTTGTTAGGCCCTCCATCCAGATCCTGCATCACAGACAAGGGGAAACCACGACGGTAAATCTGGATGATCTCGGCATATGCAGGGATCAAACACCGGACATCCAGGATAAGGACCAGCGTCTTACCCACTTAGCCATGTGATCCCCGAATTCATGATGCAGGCAAGCTAACATTTCCTTATGCAATTAAAACATGTGTCACATTTTACCTCATTGACAAAATACTTGAACTATATTCTAAACTAATAATATTATATTTCTTAATGTCAACTACATTTATCTCAATTCCACAATTTCAAACTAGTGTTAATAAATTTTTAATGAATTGCTGATATAATGTAACCTGTCTAGCGTATACAGTCAGTTTCATTGGTCACACCTGATTTGGTAACTTCTTAGAATTCTGGTATTGATCCTTGACATTCTTTTACAGCATTTTATTAAATATTTCATATATCTATAGTCAATAGAAATTATCTTGAATGTCATAAGATTTGCGAAATGCTGATCTACTATCCTAATAAGTTTTAAAGCCCCAATAACACTCTTGTTGTAACTGAATAGGTCCCAATCTTCATTCTGGTCAACGAATTGTACTATTGTACTTGGCTAATGTGCTTTTTGGCTACCCAGTAGGCCTTACTGAAATTTTGGCACTACACAACCTTCTCTTATCTTTCTAAACTAGAGCTATCAGGCAGGGGACTTTTAACATGCTGTCAATGACATAGCCTACACTGTAAGCTACATGGGACCTTTTTTATCCCTGACTGCACGGGTAAAGAAACTTTGTAACAGTAATTAGCATACCTAATGAACATTGGCAATATTCACATTGCAGTCTTTCGCAGTGGGTTGCTAATGGACCTTTAAGTTGAAGTTTTATATCATAGTCAGCTATAGTCCAACTCTGTCGAATAAAGTCATTCGACAGAGCTGGACTAAGTCTAGCTACGCGAACGAAGCTAAAAACGATGAGATATACTGATGTGCTTGTTTTTAGCTTCGCTTTGTGCTCATCATTGTGTCGTAGCAACCTATTAATATTAGTCTCGGTCAACCAGAACCCCCTAGTCTCCAACGTACGAAAAATATTTGTCTGAATGATAGAGACTATCAAAATATAAGATGGCCGCCTTGGGAAAAACTTAACATCCATTTTAAATACAACGATTTGTCCCCGCTTCAGGTAAGATAAAGTCAATAATTATAGTGGTGTGTGGCGGAAATATTAATAATAACAATAATCAATCTTTGTTTCGATGAAAAATGCTGTCAATTTTGTATAAATCGCCCCGCCGTGATTTAAAACTGGGACTGCTACGTAAATTGAGATACACGCCAAGCTCATCTCTCCCACAGGGAGAGATACGATTTTTTATCTAGCTAGACTAAGTCAGCTACAAACATGATCAACAGGTCTTAAATTTGAAATATAACATTTGAAAACTCAAGTTAATTATTTGGCTTCCTAACCAAAAATAATATTTGTTATTTGTAAGAGATGTTATCAAGAGTAAAGCAATGGACATAATTCAAGAATATGATATATTATATTATACATATGAAGCACCAGCCGGAGCTTAATTAAACTGTGTTGGAATTTTGAAATTTTTCTAAATCTAATACGGATTAGGCTATTTAAGGTTGAGTAAGGGGGCCCACGCCCCCACTGGGTGACTTTAAAAAAAAAAAAATTATACTAATAGCTACAGACAGTAAGTCTAGGCTATTTTATGTAATATTGCTTTTGATTAAAAAAAGGGGGGTGGGGGGCTATATTATCAGCTCCCAATAAAATCACAAACTAAACATGGCTATGCCTATTCTCACTATTATTGCATGTCATCATATCATCCATTCATGTAATAAAATGTCTACACTACAGTGTCTACAGTGAATGATGACTGTCAACAATAAAACATGTCAGATAAGATGTGTCAATGAGTTCAATGACATGAATTTTTTGTGTAAAAACTTACATTAATTAACCTATGTATTAGCCAAGTTTTGTTTGTATCATAATTTAGAGTTGTTGAACCAGGCTTTTTGATTGTCAGCTGCAGTTAAAAGAAGTCATTTTACCTAGTTTCCTACACGAATGGTGGAGTGAATGTCATATCGCACGCTCAGTCTTCTCTTCAATACAGGCCCACACTGCTGCAGAAATGCCTTCCTATTTCTAACCATAATTCGGTCAACATGTAAATACGGGCTCTCTGATCACGTGACTTATATTGTATCTCGGCCATATTGGTTGTATGCTGCGTGTTTTAGCTGGCAAAATTTCTGAGGTAAAAGCTGTTGGTAACGAAGTTTTAACATAGAATCCTTGGAAATTAAGAGAAATTGATACCTTATAGTATCAATATTTAACAAAATATAACATATTTATCAAAGGGTTTAATCAAAAAACGATCACATGTGTTGAACTGTGTAACTTGAGTTGCCCGACTTACTCAGGTCCGTTCGTATTTCTATTTTTACTTCTTAGTTCTTCTCATTCGACAAGGGAATATTCCAATCCCGTTGCCTACGATTTTTGTGGAAATAGTCTTTTAACTTTTAGTTGGTGCATTAATTTGTTGTTTCCACATAATAAGTCGACCACAAAAGCAGTAAAACAGGCTCAAGTTGACCCTTTCTATTTATGAATAAAAAATAGGCTTAGATTTAGATGAGCCTAAAATAACTTTTTGACTTCTGTTTCAGTGAGATGAGGCAATCACACTTTTATAATTCCTATACATTACCTCATTTTGAATCACTATGGTGTATATAGGTTCCAAATTTATTTCTCATGCTGTTATAAATAATTTAAGTAACGACCTACCACATGTTTTTTATATTGTGAGAAAATATGGTAGTGTAGGTACACAAATTTTTGGAACAGCTGTTAATTACATGTACATTACAGTAGTTCGAATATCTGACAGTAGAACATGTACATGCATGCGACAAGTAGGCCTAATGGTGAGGAGTTATGGTCAGTCGGATATTCTGTAAAATATAAAGCACAACTAATGACTAAATTGGTGCTTGCTCTGCTCAAGTAGGCCCTAATTGCGTTGATGGGAAGCTTTTTTTAAAATTTGCTGCATGACAATAATCGCAAGAATTCAGAGTAAATTCTTCAAGTTTCTCATCTTGTGGACCCGTGTGAAATACATTTATCAGAATATATAAATATGATGGGAAATGTGCTCACATCATTGTCTACGATAGAACTAGAAGTGGATGTTAAACTCCAGAAACAAACGAACGAAGAATGATGCTCACATCCTTGCTCCTTGAAACTTGGTTAAAGATGCCTGTTCCAATTGTCAGCATTTCAATTTCACTCATTACAAAATATCACATTTGTTGCAATAATTATACTTGAATGAGGCTATTTGATATTGGGTTATCATTAATTTGATAATGATGGGTAGTATATTTTATTGTCATGCAAACAAATTTTAAATACTCTCGTCATTTATTTAAATGGTCCAAATGAGCTCTGTCGTGGTCCCATTCAGCCAAAATTTGGTACCCATCAGCCAAGAATCTGGTCCCAATCAGCCACAAATTTGCTCCTCAGCAACAAATATGGTCCCAATCAGCAGATTATCCCCTGTATTATGTTTTGAAATCAAGATTATACATGTTTGATCCGTATACATGTAGGCGTACTCTTACGAAGACATACATATGGATAGGTAAATTTGAAAACTGGGCTAGGTCTACTTTTGAATGATAGGTGTTGATTTTGACATTTGTAAGTTATAGCTATTTTACCCTTCAAATGATAAACCTATGACATTTGATCAATCCTGTCAGACATAAATTTATACTTTTTCAATTCAAGCACAGTTCCTCTGTTGCCTCCTCTTTGGTTGAAAGATTATGTTAAGTCCTGTTCCTGTCTGTATTTTAATGATTTTTTTTTATTTCAGTAAATCTGAGTTAAATTAAAAGAAATGGCAGACACTTTAAACTTTGGTCCTGAATGGTAAGTTGGGTTTTTACTGGTAGGCCCTACTTGCCAGTAGGCTTGTAAATGATTGCAAATTGTTCAGTTTAAATTGTGGTAGTGAGAGACCGACTTTATCTGTTTTATAAATAAGTCTGGACACAACTTAATTGACATAAGGCACCAGTCACAGTATTTGTCAAGTACAAATTATCACACAACATATAAAAACAAGTCTGAAGCCGGGAAAAAAAACACTTCTCGCAGACAACGTATCGTCGCTGCGCTTCGAATATCTCGTATCTCAAATTCTCATACTTTTCAGGAGACACAAAAAACTTTACAGATCTAATAATAACTGGCGAATCGAATTGTTCCTTCGATATATACATGCTAAATAAGACTACCTTCAAGCATGTACCTATTACACCAAATTAAAAATAAAACGAGATACGATATTTTAAAGAATTTTTTTTCTCCAAAAAAATGAGATACAAGTATCTGACAGCTGTTAAAATGTTGTATCTCGAAAAATATTTTTTTGCAAATGTTTTATTCCAAAATGTCGTATCTCAAATCAAATTGCAGTCTTGAGATACATGGTTTTGACGCACATATTTTTGTTTTGACGAAAATATTTATGCCTAATCGAAATACGATAATTAGTCACAAGGTAAAAATAAGCATTTCTATTTTGGTTTAGAGGTACGAGGTTTTGAGAGGACTTCTTGTATCAATGAAATGTGAATGTAATAAGTCCCAAATAAGTTTTTGGCTAAATCTGAGATACAAGGTTTTGGAAGCGCAGCGACGGTATATTATATTATAAACATTGTGGGATAATTTGTACTTCATAAAGACTTGACCGGTTCCTTATGTTCAGACTTGTTCATTTCCTTATTCAACAGTCATTTTTGTGGAGGTTCTTCAGGGCTTATTCAAGTTCATCCTTTAGTTTTCAGCAGACAAGATTTCATCAACATTTATTTTATCATGTATTCTTTATCTTTTTCAATTTTATAGGCTTCGTGCTTTGTCAGATGGCAACAGTGTTGCATCACCCCCACCAACTCCAGGGTTAGGTGGGAAGTTTAAGTTAGCCAGTAATCGGTATGGAAGAGAGGAAATGCTGGCCCTCTTTCATGAACACTATAAGGCACCAGATGAACTGAAAGAAATTCCTTCTATCTATATTGAACCAGTACAAAAACCACTGGCATTTATATCATTATCAGAAGAAGAACAGGTTTGTTTGTACATAACATATTTAAAACTTTAAGATGTTTGAAAATTTAAATTTGCTTCTATTGATAACTTTTGGTAATTTATGGCTTCATTAAGCTTTTGTTGTCTAGGGTTCACTTGTTGAAATTCCGTGGAATTCACTGATTTTTATACTGAATGGAAATTGCATAAGTATACCTTTGAGTTACTTGATTGAAACAGACCAATTCAATGAAAATTGAGTTTTACAGATTTTATTCCATCTAAACGTATTTGAATTATAAAAATGTATTCACAGCATCAGTCTCTTTTCGCAATGCTACAAGCAAACGAATTATTGAAATAAAAATTGAAAACCATACGTTAGTCCCAAATGATCTAGTTTGAGTCGAGTGGATGTTAAACCCCATTTCTCTCTCTCTCTCTCTCTCTCTTTTCACAATGTGCATTGTAAAATACATGGTTTCTAAAGGTTTCAGTCTTGATAATGAAGTTTATACATTAATTTTACAATTATATCAATATTATACTTTTTTTCTATTTCAGCGGTTAATGTCACAATCTGTAAACAGTGTCACAGTACTGCGAAGTATGGGGCGTGGTTCTGGACCTCCCATGAGAGGTGGGAGGGGTGCCGGTAGTGTTGATCGGGGACGGGGTAGAGGTATGAAAATCTTTATTCTTTGTACATGAAACAGTATTGCCAAGCCTGGACACAACTCAAAAATTTGTGCCTGACAAAATGTCAGGCACAAATCACTTGGTGCCTGACATGGCACAGGTTGTGACTGACAAACATATCGCTGTTGTGTTTCCAAGAAACGAAATAAAACTCAACTGTAGGCCTCGATGAATCCCCTCTGTCTAGTGTTTTACGAAAAAAAACAAAACAAACCCATTGCTTAGTTCTGAATGGAGTTGCAAAAAAGAAGTGTTTGTATCTTTAGAATAAAGTCCAATCGCCATTCAATGGCATTTAGTTTCAGCATGGTCAAATGGATTTAACAATCGAATGTTGCGTGAACCGTTTATCCATATAGGCCATAGAGAAGTCACGCATTGTTTTTATTCTACCGCAGTATTTCACGCAAATCTCACATTTTAACGAAGTTACAAGACCCACGTGTTCTTGAAGAAAAAAAACATAAATCTGCATCATACTTTGCAAGATCTTCTCGCAGGCATTTGCTGTCTTCAAGGTGTGACTTTTATTAGAATTTGTAGGACAAGAAATGCCATTTTGCTTTGACGAGACGACCTTCACCTTCGAGATATCTCGCGGTTGACATGTCTATGATGTTATAGGCCTACTGCGTGTATCATCCTCAAACTTTTTGAAGAAAGATGTTATTTTTTGCATAGTGCTAGCCTACAAATTTGGACCAAATTACGTGTTTTTATGTAAATATAGTAAATACAAAGGCCGGATTTTTCGTCTGCTCAAAGCCGGGGACCTCGTTCTCGCGTGAAATTTTTAAGTCTCGAATAAGCTGACCTATTTTTGTCGCACACATGGCACAGAGTAAAAATAACAGATAATTGTCTGGGTTGATCAAGACTTCAGATTTCCGGATGTTTACAATCTAGACATCGTGGAAGTGGCTACTCAGTTTATACATCAGTTACGATTCTACATTTCTTTTAAAAATATTGGGACGGACAAATTGACAGGAACAATAAAATTTGTGCCTGACATGTCGTAAAATTGGGACGGACAACGTCCGTGTCCGGCCGCTTGTGTCCAGGCTTGAGTATTGCCCCTGTCAGACTGGGTTGATGTCCTTGCTGTGCTGCTTCAACGCACAACAACTCTGGCAAAATAGATCACAACATGTGAAAATGTACTAAAAATTACAAACTTAAAAAATCCACTTTCTCACGCTTTCAAGGAATGATCACAGGTCCTTGGTGTTTGTTTTGAATATGCTCAAATCAAACTCTTATTAGGCAATCTTGGAGACCACAGCACGATTTCAGTGCTTTCTACAATGCTTTTACAATGTTTATAGTGATCTTGACGCGCTCTGAGACCATTTTCCGTTGCCTGTAGCAGCACAGTAAGGACATCATCCTTAGGTCAAATCACAGGACAATATTCTGTGTAACAATGTTCAGCTTTAGACATCATGTAATAATAGACGATAATGATAAATAGAGATACATTTTCCTGTGATAAATTTTTATTCAGGATATCTGAATGGGATAGGGGAACAGACTTAACCCGTGAAAACCCCCATCACTAGCAATTTATTACCTGCGAAAAGAATACCTTGCCTGTCATTCATTTGGTTTCAATATTAATTTGGGTTATTACAAAAAGTTTTAAATCTCCGGTTGTATGTGACCAGGAGTAGGATTGCTTGTCCAACCGTGTTGGTTTTCTCCAGGCTCTCCGGTTTTTTCTCACTGCTAAAGACCCCTACCTGTAAGCGAACTATTGAAATAAAATTAAACCATTTGTTAGACTCGAAATGACCTAGTTTGTGTCGAGTGGACATTAAACCCCATTTTTCTCTCTCTCTTCACTATAACAAAAAGATTTTTTTTGAGATAATAAATTATTTTTTTATTTGAATATTTGTTGCAGGACGAGGACGTGGTGACAGTTACATTCATAGAGTTTTATCAGAGAATGGGGAAAATAATAGCGGGGGGTTTGGTATACCTGGTAGAGGTCCTAATAATGAAGGCTGGGAAGAGGTGTAAGTTTCAAGTTTATCCATCAAGCTTTGTCATTACTCAGTGTGTTGTTTATTGCATGCACTTTAGGGGGGTTGGGATGGCCTAGTGGTCTAGAGTGCTGCGCCTCGACCTATGCGGTTATTAGCTCTAATGTGAGCGTATGTGTCATGAAGATTGGGGCGCCTTCTCAACTTTCCTCCGGGCACTCCGGTATTCTCCCACTGCTAAAGACCCCTACACGCAAGCGAATTATTGAAATAAAAATTGAAAACCATACGTTAGTCCCAAAATGACCTAGTTTGTGTCGAGTGGACGTTAAACCTCATTTCTCTCTCTCTTGCATGCACTTTAGATCATATGGTCAGTCATTGAAGCAAGTGAAGTTGTTCGATTCCCTACTTTTACGTAGGATTCATTGCTTGTCCAACCTCGTGCTTTTTCTCTTGGTCCACCATTTTTTTTTTACCACTACTAAAGACCCCTAAGCGAATTTTTGAAATAAAATTGAACCCAGTTTGTTTTGAGTGGATGTTAAACTTATTTCCATCAGTCTCTCATGACTCAGTGCTTAAAGAGAACAATAAAATATCCATTAATACTAATACCTATGTTCATGTATGCGCAAGGGAATTATTGAAATAAATTAAACCATATGTTAGTCCTGAAATGACCTAGCTGTGTTGAGGGGACGTTAAACCCCATTTCTCTCTCTCTCTCTTTTTTCCTTTTTTTTTTAAAATTAAATATTGTTCAGCCCTGTAATGTTATTAATAACTTTGGGTCTGTAATGTTATAAATAACTTTAAGCCGGTATTGCTATTAATTAAATACTGTGTTGTTGTAAATTAAATACTTTTTAAAGCCTGTATTGTTATAAATTAAATATTGTTTAAGCCTATATTATAAATTAAATACTGTTTAAGCCTCTGTTATAAATTTAAGTATTGTTTAAGCATGTATTGTTCTACATTGATAGGGGCAAGAAATATGATCGTAATTATCCGACTCGTACACCATTCGATGAGAATACAGGAGTTAGACGAGAATATAACCGCTCGTTAAGTAACGATAATTGGAGAGAGAAAACTAGTGAAGATGATGATGGAAATTGGAGACGCGCTGGAACACGAGACAAGTGGAATAAAACAGAACAAAGTAAGATAGTCTTTATTTAAACAAATTTAACCTCATTGCAACCACCGTCTTCATTAGCCCAGGTTAGGTGCATAACAGTAGGATGTTAAACCCCATTTCATTTCATAAAAGGTTATTCTGCTGCTTTTTTGGTTTTAATGTATGTGCTTTAGATCATAAGGTCTGCCATTGGATAAGGCATGGTTTTGATCCCAGACTTGTAGGGTCGCCTCGTAATTATTTTCTCAAAGCCCCCCTTCGCTTGAGCAAATTATCCGAATAAAATTGCACATATAAATAGTCACAAAATGACTTTAGTGTTGATTGGATATTAAAACCCAAATCCTTCTCTATCGATATAATGTGTGGATGAAAGGAATAGGTTATCTTATTAAAGGTCACAAGGATTCCATCCTCATCCACAGTCAAGCTACTCTGTGTGTGTTACTTCACATGTTGGTTAGCTGACTGCAGTGCTATTTTATTTCTCAAGTTTCTTTTTTTTCTATATAATTATCAATTTAATTATTTACACTATCTAGATACTCGAGGAAGCTGGAATGATCCAAACCACTATTAACTGTGTATATCCATTTTATTATTTATTCTATATAGACACAAGAGGAAGCTGGCGCGATCCAAACCACGATCCCCGAGCCTTTGATGGTGAGAAGAAGTCAAATGGTTTTTCACGTGATGGACCTCCTAGTCGAACATATCAACGGAGCAGAAGCAGTGAATCTTGGGATACTGAAGGTATAGCATTAATCTCAGACCAAATACAAACTGTGTGTGTTTGGAGGTTGGGAGGGGGTGCCTATCTCGTATGTCTATGCTCGACCCAGTGTTTGTGTGTGGCAAGATCTAGGGTCACCTGCCTAACCTTGTTTTTTCTTTGATTACTTAGATTTTCTCAAGCTTTTTAAGGTCCCATTTCAGAGTTTAAAAATGAAATAAAAGTTTGCAGTAGCACAGCAGTCTTAGCTAAAATTACCTCATAGCACACATGGTATATGTCCATCTTCAATAGCCTAGTAAATGTAGAATTTTAGGATGTTGAACCCGATCTCTCTCTTTTTCCTAATATGAAGTGGGAAAAATATGTATAGTCAACTAAAGGGTTATAAATTCAGCCTTTTTTGTAACCTTCTTTGCATACACAAACTTTAATCATGTTTTTTTTGTGTGTTATTTATCAGATAATTTACCTGAGTGGAGTACAGATGTGGATGATCCAGAAGCTGTTGGTTCTTTTGATGCAAGTGGGGCTTTTGTTGCTATAAAGGTAACTTTAACTTATTCTAGGATTTAACAACAAACTTATTCGTTTACTACACACAGTAAAAAAAAACAACACTATTATAAGTGGAAAATAACACTTGTGAAAAAAAAAATTAGATTGACACTATTTTGTGATAAAAAATAACACTATTTTGTGTGAAAAAAACAACACTATTTTGTGTAACAAAAACATCACTATTTTGTGTGAAAAAATTAACACTGGTGTTTTATCAAGTTTTATTTGCTGGATGGAGTATTTGCAGTGCATTATTGGTAACATCTTTAATTTCTACCAAATTATGATTTGTATATTATAGGAACCAGGAGGTCCAGAAATTGATGAAAATTCACCACCAAATACAAATAAACAGAATTCCAAACTTCCAGTCTCTAAGGTAAACATGAACAGTTGTCAGATGCAACAAACATGGTTCAGTTTGTACTGCTTAATTGTCACTATTTTTTATTCAATTGTCACCATTTTTTATTCAATTGTAGCTATTCATTCGATATAAAAAAAATTCAATTTCGGAATTTAATACAGTACATAATATTGAAGATATATTAGGCCAAATCTTGTTATAGCCACTCTTTATTTTTAGATTACTGTTTTTCCCCTCAAGGAAATAGGAAGCCAAAATTTTATTGTTTCCCAAGCAAAAAAATATAATTTATTTGGGCGTAGTTGTTTTTTTTCAGAAAAATATCAATATGTGACTCCCCACCACAAAACCAGTCGCTTGTTGTGTGGCTCTATTTCTATATACACGGCAAAATACACTATATGGGTCAAAACTATCCCAAAAATTTTTTTGGCACAATACGCTTCAGAAAAGCATCTATTTTTCAATAAATCAATCGTTTTTGTGAAAATATTATAAAAAATTGCATAAAAAGGGTATTTTGTGGAGGCTGTGAAAAAAAAGAACTGTTAAAATGGCGTAATTATATTGCTAGTTACCTAATATGAGTTTACTTTGTGCACTCGTATTTTCCTCGCTTGCCAAGTTATGTAAGTCAAGGTTTTGTTCGTTTTTCATCTTTTGAATATGATTAAAATTACTTTTTTTAGAAAAATGTTGCCATGGTAACCAGCCAAAATCAGTATTTTATAGTTCTCAGATATCAAACACAAATCTAAGCTAATCTGTCTGACCCAAGAAATATTTTCACATAATAACAAAACTAATTATTATGTGCAAAATGACTAAAATTATGTTTTTAGAAAAATGTTGCCATGGTAACCAGCCAAAATCAGTATTTTATAGTTCTTAGATATCAAACACAAATCTAGGCTAATCTGTCTGACCCAAGAAATATTATCACATAAAAAACAACAAATTAAGATGTGCAAAATGATTAAAATTACTTTTTTAGAAAAATGTTGCCATGGTAACCAACCAAAATCAGTATTTTATAGTTCTTTGATATCAAACACAAATCTAAGCTAATCTGTCTGACCCAAAAAGTATCATCACATAAAAAAAATAAAAAAATTAAGATGTGCAAAATGATCTTTTGTGGCAAAAACCATATTTAAAACGTGAAACCAGGCCTTTGTTGTAGCCATGATCATAACACAGCCAATTCGAAAAAATAGGGATTTAAGGTAAATTTCACAAAAAAAGAAGAACAAAAATAGGTTACTAAGAGAATATGTTGATAAAATTTGATACATTTGTTGATACACCACACATTATTATATTCACAAACTTTTATTTTGATTTATGCAATAGCTATATATGTGTTACTATGGAATTTATTTTTGACAGTTTTAAAATGCAAATTTCTCATTATTTTGTATTTGGATGCACCGCAGCTTTCGAAACTTCAGATGGCCATAACTCAGCCAATATTTTTGTGATTTGCATATTTTATATATCAACAGAAAGCTGTTCCAGTCCCCTTTAAGATCAGCATTAAATCACAGTTTTCAAAAATTGTGACATGTGACTGGTTTTGTTGTGGGGGATCACATATGGAAAAATTTAGATTACTATTTAAATTGTTTATTATTATCATGATGTTTTCCCCAAAAGTAATGGTTATGTAGACGATTCTAACTGGTTATCTTCTCCTAACCCAGATCTCTGCATTGGCCGAGAAAGTTCATCAGGATTTCCAACGTGGTTTCGCCTTGTCAGTGGTACAGGACTGAGGGCCTGACAAGGACAGCTGTCTAGTCATTCGGATGAGGCCGAACAACCAAGGACCCATGTTTACATTGGCGTGCACTTAAGCATCCAACTACTTCCGTTATCACTTCTCTTTGAAGGTCACATTTTAACCTCTCTGATTGGTTTAATTATAGAAAATTTGCCATATTGATTTGTGGCATAAAATTAATATTTATGAAAATGGTATTAAATCTAGACCACTTCATCCATTACATGAAGTGTCTATCTACAGATGTTTTTTGATGAGATTATTTAAAACATGGGGAGTTTACCACTATTAACCATTATTACGTGGATTTTTATAACGTTATGTCAAAAGAGATAAAGATCTTGATAGACATTACATATGAACACTTTAAAAGGAATATAGATATGGTCTTATTAAGTTATTTTGATTGGACTATATTAGACCGATAGTATTATTAAAAATGTAAAATTGTCATTTGTAATTTTTGTTTTTCACAGGAGAAAGATATTCAAAATAACAATAATAACCAAGAGAAAGAAGAGCCGCGACAGAAATCTAATGATAGTGCTATAAATAAGAAAATGAACAATGAGAAAAAGATAAACTCAAACACGTCTGAGATAAAGGCGAAACCTGAATCGCCGCACAAACAGGGAAATAATAAATCAGATACTGTCTCAAAAACTTCGGTTGTTCAATCTCCTGCTGTCAAAAAAACTCCTCACGAATTAGCGATCGAGATCGTAAATAATAATAAACAAGATAATAGAGAAAGACCACGGAGCATTATTCCGACAGCCAAATCAAAGGAAGGCGAAGCATTGGAGCAAATGAAACTTCAAGCAGAAAGTCTGGTAGCTATCGTTACTGAGGAGGTAATTGGGGCTTTCTGTGTCAGATTGTCTCAGAGTTGGACATTGTTAAAGCCGATTTGGTTGATATGCTCGTATAAAATAGAGGTCAAAAATAAAATAAAAACTGGACTGAAAAATATAGAGCTGAATCCAGATCTGTTACAAGGTCAAACTCTGGGTTGATTGACATGGATAGAACCCATTATTATAAATATTTAAATAATTTGTCTTTTAGTCTTTTTTCTGACTTTAGCTTTACTTTAGGAGTCATTCAGTGCCTTAGACATGGAATATATGCTGATGTGAGGATCAAACATAGAACAAAGGGGTGACAAAGAAACATCTGGCAGTATATTGACCTGCAAGCATTTCTTTGACTGTTTGAACACTGTGGTGAAAGGGGAGGCAACTGTGCAAGATAACCTTCCTTTGATTGCAATCGACCTATGAGAATTGACACTCTTTTTTCTTAGTCATTCTTTCGTTCGCCATCATTCTGGATTTCAATCTTTGGTTAAAGGGGAGGCAACTCTTCATCGTTATCTCCCTTGTATCAACTGTCCGGTTTGCAATGATGTACATTTTTAATGGCCATTTTAATATAATATGCTTCTTTTATGTTTTAGGATGATAAAGAACCAGAATTATCACCATCTCAGCCAGATAATCCTGTAAAATGGTTATATAAAGATCCACAAGGAGATGTTCAAGGTGATTCTCTCTTTTTTTTTAAAATACAAAGAAAGTATGGGCATTGGCCTTGATTGATTTCTGTTGGGTTTTTTTGTCTAAATTTTTGGTATTTATGCTAATTTTTTCTGTATTTTATAAATAGGTCCATTTTCCTCTGATGAAATGGCTGAATGGTTTAGTGCTGGATATTTTACTATGAGTTTACTAGTCAAGCGGGGTTGTGATGAAAGATTTCAACAATTAGGTAGGTTTCTACAATGGTATAAGGGCGGTTGGATGGCTGAATGATTAGCATGTGTGTGCGCAGTACCATAAAGCTTGTCATTGAGTCAACTGGCCTGGTTTTGCATCCCTGGTTCTACGTGACAAGGAGTAGGGTCGCCTAGTTGTTTGGATAGGAAGGAAAACTGAGGTCCGCTATTGTACACATTGTAGTTTGAATTTGATTGAGAACATGTTTCTGGGCAAGTTTCTCCTCTCTAGCATTACACTTATGACAGCAGAAATAAACCTGAATGTTAGTCTCAAGATTACCAAATATTGTATTTCTGAAGGCAGTTACTGGTACTTTCATTACTGCACAGATAAAAGAGATACCAGTGATTGTGTCGTGCGCATGTGACCAATAATTTTACTGTGTATGTTAATAATATTTTTGATAAACTAATAAATGTTATTTCACTGTATATGGTAATTATATTTTAGGTGAATTAATAAAGAGATGGGGAAGAGTTCCATTTCTTGCTGGTGTATCTATGCCACCATTGCTTGTAAGTATTAATTTGACTATATTATGATCAGTTTATAATGCTAGGATTCTGTTGAAGTTGTTTTGTAGCAATTATGAAACGAGCTATCTTACAAAAAATTTATTTAATCAAAGTTAAAGAATAAAATTGATCAAACAATTCTATGGTGCAAGGAGTAAGTGGGATGCAAGTGCATGCTGTTTCATGAAAATCCAAGGTCATCTCTTGCACATGAAAGAACCTTTAATAGTAGATGGAAATGCTGCCATCTGGGCAAAAATCTCCTCCAAGCTCTTATGTATGCAAGACAAAGGAGGTTGGATTGCCAAATGGTTAGTACATGCGCGCTGTGTCATAAGGTTTGTCATTGAGTCATGTGGCCTGGTTTCGATTTGGTCACCTATCCAACTTGTGTGTTTTGTCCGGGTCCTTCAGTTCCCTTCCACTACTAATGACCCCTATGCACACAAAAATTAATGAAATAAATTTCAACCATATATGAGTCCCAAAATGACCTAGTTTGTGTCAAGTGGATGTTAAACCCCACTGATCAACATAAGTATGTGATATTATTTAATGTTGTATATTTTATGTGTTATAGAATAGTCCAGTAACAACAATGCCAAGTGAAAATACATGTATACCACCAATATCTCAACAACCATTACCCGGTACACCTCCTACAGAACAAGTTAATGTTTTACAACAACAATTTCTACTACAACAACAATTGTTACAACAACAATTATTAATGAGGTATAGTAATCATGTATTTTGTAATCTCTTTGTATTTTGTTATCTTCTTGTATTTTGTAATCTCCTTGTATTTGCTAAGGACCCTCTGGCACCAACAAGCAATGCTGATTTTACTATATTCGATACATATATCTAGAAACTAAATGTTTCAACTCAATATATTTTCCGTTTATTATGTATGTTTATTTTGAATGTTAGTTGATTTCCATGAATTGATATTAGTAAATATCTCACGGCAGACAAATAACAGACCAAATGCTATTTGTTTTAATTCACATCGAATAGGGAATACTATTACTGTTTCTCCCTAAACCGGCCCGGTTTCACTTTGTCAGTGATGCAGGACGGAGGGCCTGCCTAGGACAGCTGTCTAGTCGTTTAGATGGGACAAATAAACTGAGGTCCCGTGTACACATTGGCGTGCACATAAAAGATCCCTTGGCATTTGGAATTCGATATATATAGGAAAAGTCTGTAGCGCCGCTGCCCGGGCAAAATTTTCCTCATAGCACTATGTATGGCGTAGACCCTTCTTCATTAGCCCAGGTCAGGAGTAGGACTTTAAACCCCATTTCATTTGTTCCCTAAACCATCTGAAACAGGTAGTATACAGCCACTAGATAGTTGACAGCTATTCATGTTACTTGTCTAGCTTGGGGTGCTAGATGTAGCTGTAGTTTTTAACGACTTTCACCTGTCCAGTTGCTAAACAATAAGACATCATTTGATTTGTTGTTTATTTTGTAGGCAACTTCAACAACAGCAACAACAACAAATGGTTTTACAGCACATGCAAGATCAGGAGGGCTTTAAAGGTTTACCTCTAGCACAACAACAACAGTTAGTCATGCAGATGATGATGTCACAACCAATGTTATTACAACAACAATTACAGCAACAACAACAACAACAGCAACAACACGCGGCACAACAAACACACAGATTATCTCCCCTGTGAGTATTTACATAAACAGGATACATCCTCCATATGTAGTATGATATGCTTGTTAAATATTGGTATGTAAGAGCTAAATCAGCCTATTTTAGGTCTTTCTTCAGGCCTGAAATGTTGTTAAAATTATTAATTAGACATTAAACATGCATTATGCAAGGGCTTTATCTGCATATTACAAGTCCTTTTTTAGGCCTGAAATATTATCTAAATTATAAATAGACATTAATTAACTTATCCTGACCATTAATTAACTCCTAATACCATCGTTAGCCTGCAATATTTACTTGTTTAGGATCCAATTTGCTGCTCAATTTTCATTCATGATTTAATCATGAAAAGGATAATCAAGACTATGTTTTTTATCATACTGACTTTAGTAATGATGGATCGAGGCTAAATCCAAAATTCAATCACTAAATTCTAATGTATCATTATCAAGGCTAATTCTAAAATTCAATCACTAAATTCTCGGATCAGAGTGGATTAATTTGACTGATATTTGAGCAAATTCCCCTTACATTATCTAGTTTTAAACTATTATAGTGAAAACTGCCAGCTCTTTTTTTCTAATCTCCCATAATGTATTTTTAAGAAAGTTCGCCAGATCATCAATTTTTGACGTATTTTATTGATGTTGGATAAGCAAGATATGTGTTTCCAAAGAATAACATTTTCGGATTTTTCCTATTGCAATGTAGATATTTTGTAAGTGGGTAATATAAAATTTAACCTATAATGATTGTGCCTTAATGTTAAAATGACAATTAAACTCTTTATTTTATTACAGAAATATAGAACAGCCTGGTATGGTTAATCATCCAGCCTTCCATAGATCTTTGTCTCAACCATCCAGTAAAACGGAAAATCCCAATGATGAAACCATCTGGGGTGGGGTTAATACAGCTACCAGTCCTCCACTTGGTGCAGGTAAATACAAACTTAATAAATATAATGATGTCCTTCAATTGTGCTCCAATTCCATCCATAAGCATACTCAAAGTAAAAAATATATACATGTCTATTAAATGTAGTCTACGTGTTGTGAATATTTTGATGTAAACTGTTCCACAGTTTTGGTTTTGCATTAATATAGCTTCTGTCTCAGAACTGTTTTAATTTAGTATGGGGGGAGGGGGAAATGGCCGAATGGTTAGCATGTGGGCACTGTGTCAGAAGGTATGTCATTGAGTCAGCTGGCAGGGTTCTGATTCCCTTGTTATACATAACAAGAAGTAGGGTTGACTGCCCACCGTCGTGGGTTTTCTCCAGGTCCTCAGATTTCCTCCTCCTGCTAGAGACCCCAACATGCAACTGAATTATTGAAATACACCATGTTTTAGTCTCAAAATGACCTCAGTAAGCTCACTCTGTTGCAATTTGTTGGAGTGTAATTTTTCATAGTCAACCTATTTGTACACCACAAGCCCCAATGTTGTAATATGTGTATATATTTCAGGTGCTTTCTCTCAACCTACGAGTGTATGGGATTTAGAGGCTGGTAAACAATCTGATCCTGCCGATCTTCACGCACAAATACAAAGAATGCAGCAGGTAAATATACAAATAATATATTCCTTTGAGCTCTGAAAGATGGAATATTTATTGTCTAAAATAAAATGTTTGTAAGATTTTTTTTGCAAACCCATCTCATTCACCAAGAATTATGTTCACCTTGATCAAGGAACTTTGAAAAGCTATTTGGTTGGTGGGGGTGTGAGGGAGTATATTCCGTAGTCAAACAGCTTTTAGTATTCTGAACGCTTAACATTTATTTTGTCTGGAAACTAAGTGACAGTGCCTTCCATCCCAATGTTGGTCGATAAAGTTCTTCAAAGTGTGGTCTCTGAGCATAATTTTTGAGTTTTACACATATTGGAGTTTCCGAAATAAAATCCAAATTTTATTTTTAAAAGGAAATGGACAGAGTGCGAAAACTTGAAGAAGACAGAAAGAGAGAAGAAGAAAGAAAACAGGTGGAATTACAACGAAAACAGGAAGAAATACAGAAACAACAAGAAATGTTGATGAGAGAAAAACAAGAAATAGAAATACAGAAACAGATAGAATTACAGGTATGTCTTATACAGGCCGAAGTGTTAGCACGTTCACACCGTATCTAAAGGTATGTCATTGAGTCAACTGGCATGGTTTTGTTTCCCCAGTTGTACTTGACAAGGTACATTGTCGCCTGTCTAATCTCATGGGTTTTCTCATGCGCAATAGAAATATTGAAATAAAATTGAACTGTATGCTAGTCCTGAAATAACCTAGTTTGTGTCAAGTGGACATTAAACCCCAGTTTGTTTCGATTGGACATTCAACCCAATTTTTCTCTCTCTCTCGTATGCAAGACATGACTCTAAGAAAAAAATATAATTGTATATTAGTTTCAAAATGACCAAAGTATTGTTAACAAGAAATTAAACATTTCTTTTTTATTCTGTTGTTACAATGTTAGTGTATTTTACTTTCCACAGAAATATGAGGAACTTAAACATCAAGAACAGTTGCGATTACAACAGCAAGATGAGGAGAGAAAGAGGGGAGAAGAAATCATGAGACAAGAAGCTGAACGACAGTATCAGAAGCAACGAAAAGAGGAAGATCGCAGACGACAGGAAGAACGTCGAATTGAAGATGAGAGAAAGATGGAGGAGGAACGACAAATGGAAGAACATCGTAGAGTGGAAGAAGAGAGAAGGCGTGAAGAAAGACAAAAGGAGGAGGACAGAAGACGTGAAGAGAAACGACAGAAGGAGGAAGCGAGACGTAAAGCAGACGAAGAAAAACGACAACAAGAATTAATTCAACAAGAAGAAATGTTGCAACAAGAAGAGTTACAGAGACAACGTGATTTAGAAGAACAGTTAAAGAAACAGGTAAAAATGATTATCCTCCACTTTTACACCTAATGGAGACTATTATGCTAGTTGTGCTTTTGTGTATCAATGGTAACAATTCTGACAGAGCTTTGGTATGCAATTTTTATTCCTGGGCATATATTATAAACTGAACATTTAGCTTCAAATTCGTTCGTTCGTTTCTGCAGTTTAACGTCCACTTCCACCTAGGGTTATATCATAGACCAGCGTTTCCAAAGAAACTTGCCAGAGGAAGCCACACAGTAGGCTTGGTCCAGCTCACTCTTCGTACAGACAGGCTTTTAAAAGATAAACTGCAATCATTTTATTATTGTTGTATTATAACAGGAAGAAGCTGAGAGACAGGCTGAATTACAACGTCAACAACAAGAAGCTTTACGTAAATTACAACAACAACAAAGAGAACAGCTCTCTAATATTAAGGTAAGATAACATTTCTATACCTCCACATATCACCCAAGTTCTTACACTATAAGTCAGAGGTTCGCAATTTTTTTTTTCACTCAACATGTTTTCACAATTAATGTTCCTGTCACTTGGATTTCCTATCAAAAAGACTTGCGCTGAAATCCCCTTGATACTGAAACACAGTTTCAGGTAATTTTGATTTCATTACAATAGTGTCCATATTGGTTTTATTTGCACAATGTAGAAAAGCTCTTTTGTAGCCCAAAAAGTTCTTAAATCTGTAAAACTTGTCTGTCATTTACCAATCTGATAAAACCATAGATTCTATTTCGTTTCATTTTTATAGTTCAAAATTTGGTTTTATTTCTCAGTACTATGGTGGGATCTGGAAGAGTTCTTATATATCTGTTTCTGCCACTTATTGGCGTGCTATGCACAGAACTGTGGGTAAAGCACTAGAAACGTCAACGCTGATTGATTAATCAATGTCACTGTCAGATGTTGTAGGGTTGGTCAAAAACCACTTGTACAACCCCTGAAGTGATCTTCCAGTACAAATGGCCAGATCTTCATGTAGGTGTAGGCCATCAAAAGTATAAAGAAACGAAACGAAATAAAGATCTGTATTTTAATTAGATTGGTCATTTACCCATGTATTTCTTTATTTGGTATATTAAAATAGTTTTATTTTGATGGTATATTTTTAGCTGCCTGCTACAGCTCAATGGGCTAAACCACAGAATCAAATTACAGCACCTGCCAGTTCTCTTACAGAAATACAACAACAGGAACAGAAAAAATGGCAGATTGAAGAGGTAACTACTTGGCAATAGTTACCAAATATAATATCCAAAATATCTTGTGACATTTTTATCCAAGAAATGTTCAACCGATTTAGTAAATTGATGCAGAGAATATTCATATATAGCATTAACTAGGATGTCTTGTGTTCAATTCTACTGTTTGCAAATAAAGTTTCTGATGGTATCCTCCTTCACCCTTCTCAAAAGTGCTGCACCACGTATTAAAATCTTGCTTTCTTGCTTGAAAAAAAAAAGATTTAAGAGCAAAAATTACTTAGTGACTCTTCTTAAGCTTTTTGTTCCAAACATAATTAATGCTCATTAGGTAATGTTATTGTTGTTCCTTTTTTATTAGCCCTTTGATGGTTTCATATTAGTTGTTGTTTTTTGTTACCTTGTAGTATATAACTTGATTTCTTACCTTTATACTGTTATTACTTGCTTGAGAACGACGAGAGGAACTTGTTGAAACATAGTGTGAAATAAACTCAGTGATTGTTTTCCATATAAATTTGTGGGGTTTTTTAATAATTATTTCTCAAGTTCCTGAAGCTATAAAGATTAAATAGTAAATGTTGCCACAGGCATAAGTTGCTGATACAGTCTTCAACAATAGATTTTGTCTGTCTTGACAACTGATTTTAAATAAGTTCAACCAATGACACCTGTACATGTATAATGTTAAACACTTGATTTTACAGCAACAAAGATTAGTAGAACAACAGAAGTTGCAGATGGAAATGTTACAACAACAAAAGATAAACCAACAGCAACAACAGACGCAGCAGCAAAAAACAACATGGGCCAGTCATGTGTAAGTAGTCCGTACATTAGAAGTGTCAATATCCCATCCTCTTCTCTAACCCATTTTCCCAAATAGGCTATTCTTGTGCAAATTTTGAATATGCTGGGTTTAAGACAGTGTGCTATGAGGGAAATTTTGCCACAGGCAGTGGCGCTACGGCCTACTCTTAATTCAAATTCCAACTGCCAAGGGATCTTTTATGAGCACACCAATGTGTACATAGAACCTGTTTTTCATCCCATCCAAATGACTAAGCTGTCCTTATCAGGCCCTTCGTCCTGCATTTCTGGATGAACTTTCTCGGCGAATGCAGTTATATATTTACTTTAATGGATGTATTTCTCTTTACAGACAATCACCAGCAACTGGTAGAAAATCTCTGATGCAGATTCAACAAGAGGAACAGGCCAAGTTGGCGGAAACTGAACGGAAAAAACTACAATCACAACAAAAACAACAACAAATACAGCAACAACAACAACAACAAGCTAAGGTAGTGAAAAACAAAATATGCAGAACACATGACTTCAAACAGCATTTTATTGAAGCTTGATTTATGTCTGGTTTGACCAAGTAAAACCATACATCTCTTCTTAGATTAGGCCAAACCTATTTAATTTTTATTTTTTGGGGGATCTGAAAGGAACAATACCACTCTGGCTGGCTTGACAGGTCAAGAATACAAAATTAGCCTTATTCTAACTACTCGATGTTTAAGTGTCCTGCTTGTTGTGTAAATTATCCATTACATCCTATTTCACTTGTCCAGATGGTTCCGAAATATGTTTAAATCCAAGTTACATTTGATAGTGTTTACGTAAGGCTTTTCAAATCATACAGTTGAATTTTTCCAATTTTTTAACTAAGGTGTGTTAAGATGAAATTTGTATCACCAATTAATTGGAATATTGTAAATAGTACAATTTGTTGACCAGAATAATGATTGGGTCATATTATTCAGTTACAACAAGAGTGGTATTGGGCCTGTAATAGATTGCCAATTGAGTGCCATGAACAATGTTTTGCTTAAGTATTTTCAAAGCTTTTGACAAGAGCAACCAAAAGAACAAAAATTTAAATTGTCAAGACCTTAGATGGAAGCAACAAACATTCAGATTCGATTGCTATTACCCAAAATGTGCTGAACAATATGTTGAAACAATTTGGAATTTGAATAAGAGTTTTCATGAAGACAAATGGTTTTCTTTTGATAGAATCTGAGTATAGCATCTGCTGCGGCCTGGGCCGGCCAGTCTAGTAATAATAGCGCTAGTGTTTGGAGTTCAGACAGTGGAGCAGCGTCAGGTGGAATATGGGAACAACCAGCCCCATCCAAGAAAAAGGCAGCAACGTATGTATTTCTTAACTTCAATGTTTGGGATTCATTTTTGCTGCACACCTAGGGCGATATCAGAGGCAAGGCTATAATTGATGTTTAAATCACATAATTTAGAACTAGTATAGGAAAATTGTACAACTAGAAATACATCGTCTTAATAAAGGATTGTTTGTAATTGAGGTCACTCTGTTATGATTTTGGATGGCCAAATGGTTAGCACATACTCGTTGTATCATAAGGTCTGTCATTAAGCCAACTGTTGTTGTTTTAAGTCACCTGTTGTATGCTGGGTACTCCAGTTTCATTCCACTGCTAAAGACCCTTACGCGTTAGTGAAATAAAATTAAAACCATGTTAGTCACGAAATGACCTAGTTTGTGTCAAATGGACTTTAAACCTCATTTCTGACTCTGTTGTGATTGAGTGTAACTTGCACTGGTTATGTTAAATGAAAGTTGAGCCTTGCTTCTATCTCTTTGTCTCCTGAATGTATCTTAGTTATGGTATTGTCTACTAGATTGGATTTTCATTGTCAATAATTATGTCATTTTAGATCATCCGAATTTCCGGCCTTAAAAAATAAGAAGCCATCTCCCGCTCCTAAGACTACGAAGACATCAAATGGTAAAACCACCCGGGATGAGGTAGGCCAATCTTCTGTTTTTAAATGTATATTGTATAACCTAGTTTTTAAATTATATAGATTAAGGAGCCTCACTGATACATATTAAGGAGTCTCACGGATACATTTTAAGGAGTCTCACTGATACAGTTTTAGGTGTCTTGCTGATACAGATTCAGGTGTCTTGTTAATACAAATTAAGGTGTCTCGCTGATACAGATTAAGGAGTCTTACTGATACAGATTAAGGAGTCTCACTGATACAGATTAAGGAGTCTTACTGATACAGATTAAGGAGTCTCACTGATACAGTTTAAGGAGTCTCGTACACTCTAATTAATAAAATAAAATATAGTGTCCCCACATCACAAAGTTGTGGAGAGCGGATATTAAACCCCAAACTCCTAAGATTCTGTACGTAGACGGTTATGAAATGAAAGACAACGACATGGAATAATAGAATTATTCAATCAGTCAGTATTTTTTAGTTATAATTTGACTATTTATTTTGACAGGATGTTGTAAAAAGTTTATTTAAACCACAACAAAAGCAAGATGAGTTTACCACATGGTGTGAAAATACACTACGCAATATAACTACCTCAGTAGATGGTAAGATATTTATCATATAATTCTAATATAACTACCTCAGTTAGAGCTGGGCGATATCACTGGAAATAATTATAGAGATATTTTCTGAAAATATCGTGATATAGAGATTTTAAACGATTTTTACGAATATATAAATAAAGATTTGATACTAAACTAAGGTGAAAGAAATTAGTGCTAGATACACAAGATTAAATGATACCTTGGTTGCAGTGGGTACAGTTTTTAGAGCTGGATGCCATCAAGTTTATCTACTTTAAATCAAGTATGATATTACTTTTTTCAGTGCCAACTTTTATCGCCTTCCTGCAAGATGTTGAATCTCCATATGAGGTATGTTGTTACAATTTTATATCTCTTGTATATTGACTTCTTAAACCTAGCGCATTCTTAAACCTCAGGCATTTTCTTTGGGCATAACTGTCCATTGCAAATTACTTCTATTCGCACACATATAGCTGTGATTTCGATTGGATGGCTGATTGCCTAACAATTTCTCAATGCTTCATTAATCAAAGACATATTGCTCGGTGTTAATCAAATCTTTAAATCGGCACTTAATCCATTATTGAAGAAATGCGACGTCAACCCTGTTCACTGCCCCTTTATTGTAAAGTTATTAATACCATGTTTTCCAGGTACATGATTATGTTCGTTCATACCTTGGTGAGTCGAAGGTTGTCACCGAGTTCAGTAAACAATATCTAGAAAAACGCAGCCAGTATAAGAACAAGAAAAGGCAGGAGAAAAAACAACAGGAGGTATTTAATGTCATTAATTATATAATAATCACACGGAAAAAGCACAGGTTTAATTGAATAATTATTTTACCTAAATTTAGTTGAGTCAGTGTCTGCCATTGAATTGGTTATACAGATTGGAAGATAACAGGTGATACCCTTAGTAGTTATAATGCCATTGATATACAGGTCACACACAAGACCATAAAAGTTCATATTCCTGAAGCAATGGCCAGAGAAGTCCTTCTCTAGCCATTGCTGGATTGGCTTCGGATACTTGAGCTTTTGAGGGAGTGTATCTAGGGTCTTCGCTAAAACTTAGGACAGTGATTTAAGGTTTTCTCCAGGTCCGCCAGTTTCCTTCCACTGTTAAAAGACCCCTACGCGCAGGCAAAATATTGAAATATAATTAAACCATATGTTAGTCCCGAAATGACCTAGTTTGTGTCAAGAGAACGTTTAACCGTATTTCTCTCTCTCTCTTTTAAAATGGTTATTTATTGTAATTAAAGGACAGTATCTGGGGTCCAGCTCCAGCTCTAACACCCAAAGAAAGAAAACCAGTCAGAGTAGCCGAACCCGACACTCAGAAGAGCAAAGGCAAGAAAAAGAAGAAAATGCAGAAATTGGACGGTAGTGTTCTGGGATTCACTGTTCATGCTGCTCCCGATCGGGTCAACGCTGGCGAAATCGAAAACCTTCAGTGATCATTTTTAACAAGTTATATTTTAATGGCACATGGTTTAACATATTTAAAGAGATTAAACAGAAGAAAAGAAAAAGGATTTTAAACGGCATATAAAGGTGCTAATTGGTTTCTGTTACTTTTGTTTTTTAATATAGAAGGTACAGAGTTGCCAGGATTTTAAACTGTGAAAATAGGTGGAAAAAAACCTACAAAAATTCAGAAAAAATTCTTCTGATGTTGTTTTTCTCTCATTTATTGTTTGTGTTATTAGATTAAGATAATTTGTCCAACTTGTTTAATTTTTCTCCTCATCGTTCTCTCTTCTATTTTTTTTTCGTGTGTGATATAAACTGGAAGATGCTCTAGCAGTCGGGTAATCTCAAGACAAACAATTGGTGTTATTCCAAATATAAAAAGCATCTGTGATATTAAGGAATAACTGATTCGACATGACCCTATAATTAAAATAAAAACTGCTATGAAAGATAGATTCTGGCTTCATCTATCCGTTTATTAATTTTATTTATTTCTTTTCTTTTTTTTTTTTTTTAAATGTGACTAAGTTTTAAAGCAAGGTCAAGTATATTTTAAAAGACCATAATGAAAAAAAAAATCTAATGTAATAAAATAAATAAGGAATTTCAAACATGTAATTGTAAAAATAGAAATGCTCTTTAGCAATCATAAATTAAGAGATAAGAAATCTCAAAAGGTAATAAAACTGAAATTTTTGAATTTTTTAATACTGAAGTATTAAAATATCTGGTTACACCCAAGACCAAATACTTCAAAAAACATTATGTATGTACATGTACATTAACTCGGAAATTCATACTTCTAATGTCAATTTCAACAATCAATTTTCACCCATACATACATGGAAAGATTAAATCTTAAGACCACTATCATGGCGACTTGATTATTGACCACATTTCTAAGTTTTAAATAAATGAAATATTTATCAGGGAAATAATTATGCTAATGGAGTTCAGATTCATGAAGAAAAAAAATGTTTTCGGCCAAGAAGTCAAATAATGCTATAAAATCTTATATCGAATTTACACAAAGTTTTCTAACTTCTCAAGAAGTCAAATATTTGTTGTCTCTGTTGACTAGCTGCAGAATTTGGAAAGTTTTAATAATAACAAGCGTGGTAAATGAATATATTGACACTGTAACCTGGGTACCATTTAATCTTGTTTTTCTAGCACTAATTTCTTTCACATTCGTTTAATATCAAATCATTGTTTAAAAACTTGTAATAATCATTTAAAATCACGAAAAATCATCTAATTTGTACTTGTGTCCAGTTTAAATCTGAGTGTTTAATTTCCTGACCACTGTTCAAAAATGAATCATTATACATCACTAACCAATTGGGTTGTTTGTTTTTTAACAGTGATCAAGAAATTAAACACTTGGACACTCATTATTAAAATTGAATGGTCGGCTTTAAAATTGACACAAGTACAAATTAGATGAATTTGGGTGATTTTAAAAGATTTTTTACAGTTTTCAAACAAAGACTTTGTATTAAATGAGTGTGACAGAAATTAGTGCTAGATACACAAGATTAAATGATACCCGGGGTTGAGTGTGAACAATTGGGTGGTTTGTTATGTCAACCGAGGTTGAATGAATGTGTTGAGATTGTATATTATGTTCGTCTTAAGAGTATTTGAATTACTAGAAAGATATTTTCAATAGAACTTGCAAATTTATAGTCTTTAACATTTGTACTTTTATTCATTTTGAATAGTGCCTTATTTAACAGATGTTTATTTTAAAGAAAATATATCAGCTTTTATTTTTCTCCTCCTGCATAATTAAAAGGGAATGGTTTTTGTTATTAGGATTATAGGCTATAAAGCTCTTTATTGTTATCCAATGTTCTTCTTGCTCTTCTCTGGTCACCTGAAAAATTTGTGGGATTTTAGTAAAACTAAAAGAAGTTCCTGTATATGAAAACTTGTTAAAATTTTGAAATGTTTTCAGATTATTTTAATCGAATAATTGAACCAGAACGATTTTACTACACAATACCCCTCCCTATTCAATGAATACAACTCTGTTATTTTCGGTTGACTTTTTATACTTTTGATAGTTATTCTATTGGTATTACCAATGGTATAACTTTCGCCTATTAGTAAGGTAAAACTAAATTAATATCAGTAATAGTGACAACATCCCAGACCACAAATCTTGTGTGCTACAATACTGATAATTATAGTACTTGTAGTAGAGGACTATCTATAATTCTGAGCTTTATAGATCAATGCTACAATGTTGATAATTATAGTACTTGTAGTACAGGGCTATCCATACCGAGGTTTATAGATCGTTGCACTACAATGCTGAAAATTATAGTACTTGTAGTACAGGGCTATCTATACTGAGGTTTATAGATCGATGCTACAATGCTTATAATTATAGCACTTGTAGTACAGGGCTATCTATACGGAGGTTTATAGATCCATGCTACAATACTGATAATTATAGTACTTGTAGTACAAGACTATCTATACTGAGGTTTATAGATCCATGCTACAATACTGATTATTATAGTACAGTACTTGTAGTATAGGGCTATCTTTACTGTGGTTTATAGATCAATACTACAATGCTGATAGTTATAGTACTTGTAGTACTGAGGATTATAGATAGATATAAGGGAACAGTTGTATTAAATATTTATATAAGTTAGTTAATTCTATGTAAAGACTGTGTGTATAGAGCTAAATATTCCTGCTAAAATAGAAACTGTATATAGTTATTATCCACATCTGTTATATGCATAATTTATTTCATGGTTTTTGTTTTTTGTTTTTGTATAAAATATCAAAAATTTAAGACAGGCCAGTTAACATTATATTTTCATTCTCTTTTATTCGTTATTTGGTGTTCCTCTGGTCTGTCACTAACCATATCAGTAGAACCGTACAGCAGCTATTTTGTCTTGATATTCTTTCGTACAATTAGGGTGGGTAGTAAAAAATTGTTTTGAAATGTCCTAAATGTCAGAGTGTGGAGGGTAGTTAAGTTTAATTAGAAATGTCCTAAATGTCAGATCGGGGGAGGGTAGTAAAGTTTAGTTAGAAATGTCCTAAAGGTCATCATAACTATAATTATTTTGGCATGGTCATATTGAAATTCGTTCTGTTTAAAGTCGTAAATTACATGGTAGTTCTTTACATATCAACATAATAAATCATTAACTAACGCACAGTATGTCTTATAATTAAAAGGCATTGTGTTGTCAGCCATTTCTCTTGTATTTAGAGCAGGATATTAAAAAAGAAGGGAGTAATAATTACAATTTCCTTGCACATAATATTTATATATGTTATTATAAGCTCAAATAATATAAAGCATTATTTTACAGTCTTATCAGATTCTATATTATTACATGTTTTAAGGTAATAATTTCACTATATCGTAACTCTGTATTTGAACTATTTAGATTTGCTATGTCAATGTTGATTATCTACTTTATCATCAGATAACATCTATAATTAAAGTCCTGAGAAACCTGGTATGAAACGCTTACATGAAACCCATGTGAAAGCTATTCTTGTGTACATGAGATAATATCTATTTATCAAGAGTGCTATTGGCTCCCAGACAGATTGGAATAGTCGCAGTCAAGCATGAACAATTAATCACTTTGCTAGGGTCTCAATATTCGTGATTTCTTCTAGGGTTTCTCAATTTTAAATCTTATAAGGGCTTGTATCAATTGACTGTCTGAATTCAAAATTTCTTTTAGCCAGAATTTTCCTCTTTTTTTATTTTACTAATGTTGAAGTACCAGTAGTCAGTTTTTTAAGAGACATGAATACATTAAGCTTAAGGAAATACTTAACAATTCCTTGTTTCAGTGAAATAAGAGATTTAAGGTACTTCCTCAACCTTATAGTAGTCCGTTCAACGCTAAAGCTATTATTTCATTAGATGAAAGTTCTTATTCTGGATTAAAGTCCTCATTTAATGAAGTGGCATCATCTTTAAATTAGTTTTTTTGAATTATTCCCTGGGTTGAAGAGTAATGCTTCTATCATGACATCAAAAAATTATTATATTTAAATTTTATATTTAATTTAAGGTATGTTTTAAGAAGGAGGGAGGGGAACTTTTAACAAAAATATTGGACTTGAAATGCAAATAATGATTACTCGATCATGTTCAGTAATAATAGAGGTATCTTTAGTTTCATTCAGTCTGTCTAGAAATACATCCCTGTGGTATTTTAATTGGATTTTAAACATCAATTTGGATCTGTTTAAGAGTTTTGCTTCAAAACATAGCAAGGGTTGCATCGTGAATTCGGTATAAGGAATAAAGTCTGCAGGCTCTCTGGATCCGTATACCACAAGATGATGTATTTCTAGGTAGGTTGTTGAATGTACCTGTCTGAGAATTGTGTATATATATTATTATTTGATGATATTTTTTTGAAACTGTTTTGTGTATGAAAGAAGATTTTATTTGTATGTTTTATGTATGCGAGAGAAGTTTGTGTGAAAGAAGTGGAATGATGTATGGATGTTTTGTGAGAGTTATCGTAGTCATACACATTTATTTTATACTTCGTTTAAAGTAATAGACATATTTTTGAACACACCCAATATTTGAATCATTTTCCATGTCAAAAATTTACTAGGCAACAAACAATATTGTGCATATTCAAAGTTTCCATCCAAATGTGCTATCTATTATTAGCTATTAAGCAG
Source organism: Patella pellucida (assembly GCA_917208275.1). Lineage (NCBI taxonomy): Eukaryota > Metazoa > Mollusca > Gastropoda > Patellidae > Patella > Patella pellucida. The sequence goes on along the minus strand of OU795042.1, from coordinate 17,523,435 downwards.
CACCAGTTACGGTAACTTATTTTCCATAACAACCTTTTTATGAAAACTTCATTTTGATTCACAGTGGCATTCTCCTCTGACACCTTTACCTCTATTGCCAAACCAGGCCCAATACCATATAATGCATTGCGTACTACAAAAGACATAGTAAAACGGTTAAATTTGACGTGAAAACTGCACTATCTATTTCTGCAGGAATAACATGTAGTAGGAATCGTTAAAATTTATTCTTAAATTAACTATTTCATTTTTAGACTAATATTAAAAGCCAATGCTACAAACTATTGTATGGTATCAAGCAACTTATGTCACTTCTAATAGTTATTCCAAAATTAATCCACAAACACCAAAATAACCTGTTCCTGACCAAAGTACCATTGACCATCATTCCATGTAACGATCCTTTATACTAATATCCAGTTTCCTCCCACTACTAAAGACCCCTACGCGCAAGCTAATTATTGATATAAAATTAAACCATGTTAGTCCCTCTGGAAGTGAATCAACTAATTGGGACTCCATCAGCTAACCTGCCTTTCCCCTAATGTTGACTTTCAAATCAACCCAATGCTATTTATTACAACTCATAAAAAAAAAATCATAATGATAAAAGCTGGTATCTGGTGTATTTTATTATGAAGTGTTGAAATTATACTATTGAATCAAACAAAAAATATTTCTTAAAAATTTGCAGTTGCTGTCTATCGGACAAGTTTCATTCGTTACACGTCAAAATCTATATGCATCTTATCAGGATATTAACCACAGAATTATAGAGAATCTGAAATTCGAGAAATTTATGGGGATAATACTTCTTTGTATTCACATTTCCAATGCTTTACTCAATTAACCATCAAATTAATGAGTTTAAATGTCATTTGTTTATTACGGAGAAAGTAATGGTAGATCTTAATTCCTTGTTTATTGGTTCATCTGTCAGGAAGTCAAGTAAATTTACACTACACTGCAGTACGATTATAATGTACTTATTTCTTATATAAACATCAAATACAAAAAATATTACCCAGAGTTAATCTTACATAAGGCTTAATATAGAATTGTGATCTTGCACTACTGACCCACTAAGACTTTAATATGTAGGACACATAAATTTATCCTGACACATGTCCTCTATTGTTAATGTTTTCTCATGATTCGAGTGATCGGAATGTTTGCAACAAATATGTTTAAGAGATAATTGAAAATAAAATATAGGGAATATGTTTAATCTTATGAGACAGAACGCAATAAATTTGTGACAATTACTGCTTTGAAAAATGAGATAATTACTGAAGAACATGAAACATAGACTACTCAAGGCTGATAAAGACATTTTCCATCCTACTTCTTCACTATGACATAATTGTCTCTATTACTCTACTTTATTTAAAATAATTGATTTAAAACTACACTATCCATGTGTCTTATCTTTCATTCCAACCTTTGAGGTTTTCTCTGGTTTTCTCCCACAGCTAAACTTTCTACCTGCAAGGAAATTATTGAAATAAAATTTAACCCTATGTTAGTACTAAAAATTACCTAGTTTGTGTCAAGTGGACATTAAACCCCATTTCTCTCTCGTTATCTTTCATGTTGCAATTTCAACTCTATAAATATAGTCATCATAAAGGCCAGTGACCACTAAAGGCTGTGCCTACTAAAGGTTAGAGGTCAGTGCGTTATGGAAACCAACCACATCTTCAGAGATTATATCAAAATTCTATGCAAAACACAACAATCCACTTAACAACCAAGGTAAAAACACATCACTCTTGTTGGAAAATTTGGCTATTTTTTGTTTGCAAGTCATGTGTTAATGTAATTAGCTTAAAACACAACTCCACAAATCCTGTAGTTCTGGAAATAGAACTGTTTCTAATTGCGTTTGTGATGAAACTCTGCGTTAACATACAGTCACATCTGTGTCAAAAACTATGGTTTCTATTTCTAGGGCGATGAAGTTGCATCATATTGACATTGGCCTGTTATATTAAAGATTGTCAAATTTCAACAAAACATTAATTATGTACAGCATGGACTTTCAGTGACCGCCTTAAGGGACAATAAATCTGTTCAGAAGTGCAAGAATTGATAATGGAGTATGTTTGTTTAGGTGTATGTGCTATAAGGAACACTCATTATCTTAAATAAATATCTCTATTGACTTACAGTATTGCGAAACAATAAATTCTCTAGTACAATAATCTTAAACATACATGTACTGTCACCTGAAACGGTGTGGTGTGATCCCCAGATTTTTTCCTGACAAATAATCCTTGGTACAATAGCGCATGCCATCATAATGTGATTCATAATTTAAAAGCATGGTGTTTAACGGGTATAAAATATTGTTGTATGCTATGTTGAGTGCATGAAAGTGTGGGTATGACTGTGTCTTTAATCTTGTATGAGTTAAAGATGTTATCTGTGTGTATGACTGTGTCTTTAACTGTGTATGAATTAAAGATGTTATTTGTGTGTATGATTGTGTCTTTAACCGTGTATGAATTAAAGGTGTTATTTGTGTCATCATAATTTAATGATGCCATGCAATAAAATACCATGTCAAAATATCCATTTGTTGTTGCTATTTTAGTGCCAGTTCATCTTGGGGATAACCAAGGTCATTGTAATGTATCATTTTGTTACCTCCCTTTGCTCAACACAGCTAGGTGGCATCATGAGCCTAGATGAGGATGTGACTTGTCAGTGTCGATTAAGAACTTAGTCATCTGAAGTACAGAACAGCCAAAATCAGTCCGACTAGAGTAGTTATTTTTAAGTGAAAGCATGTGACCTATGCCTATCGTGAAAAAGGTACTACCCGCTATTTTCAATGTGGGCTTCGCCTACTGTCATATCCATCAACCTAAATGATTTTGATGATAAAAGCCGGTGTGAACTTGAAGAAACGAAATATAACAGACCTGAAATGTGACATTATTAAGAGATCAAGTGAGTGTTAGAATCGATCCATTTTCAGTTGGTCATGGGGAGAACCCTGATGTGAGTTCAGGTGGTGAAACTGTACAAATCCATGTGTTTTGGGGCAATTTTTTATGCTGAAAATGCTTAAAATTGGATCCATATTGGTAATTCAGTCATGAGAATCTGTGAATATGGTATAATCACATGGAGCCATGTCCTGATAAATGGAGTTTAACATCCCATTCTTCCGGAGCAACTCGACTGTTCTAATGAAGATGAGCATATGCCACAGTGTGCTATGAGAAAAAATTTGTCTTGACAACAGCAATTTCAACTGTCGAGGGTTCTTTTACGTGCATGCAACGTGAACACAGGGCCTGTTTTGTTTGTTTCATTACCTAAAGGATTACATGCTGTTCCTTGCCAGGCTGTCCATTCGGGACTTGTGACAAAGAGTTACGATGCACAAAGATGTTGAGGAACATTTGTGGCCAAACAGGGAGCTAACCCAATACCCCAAACCTTCTGGTTAGCAAGATAGCACTGTACTTATTTAGCCCCCCAACCCACCACAAATTTACTTTAGCTTACCCTTTGGGGGATCAAGTGGGTAAGGTGCTGGCTCGCTAGCCTGGAGATCAGGTGTTCGAACCCTGCATTGGCCGAGAAAGTTTATCTCGATTTTTCAGCGTGGTTTCCCCCTTGTCAGTGATGTAGAATGGAGGGCCTGACAAGGACATATGTCTAGTCGACGTTTGGATGGGACAAAAAACTGATGTCCTGTGTACACATTGGCGTGCATGTAAAATATACCTTGGCAGTTGGAATTCGATATAAGAGTAGGCCGTAGCGCGGCTGCCCGGGCAAAGTTTCCCTTGTAGCACACTGTATGGCGTATGCCCGTCTTCCATTATCCCAGTTTAAGTGCATAACATTAGGACGTTAAACCCCATTTCATATCAATATAGTAGATATTATCTATAGAAATGTCGTTCAACAAATACCTCTACAAAATATAAGTCCTCTTATATGCATTGTGAATATGTGATTCTATAACATGCATTTCATATTCAAGTACATGTAATTATAAACACATATGAAATAGGTCACCTTTCTCAAGAATAGAACAGTAAGAAGACTATATTGGAGATATTGGCTCATGATCTTTCCTTTATTGAGTCCTACAATATTCTTCCTGGTTTGAAATGATTATTAAAGCAAAGAAAGCAAATTGTTGAATAACTACAAATACTGGACTAAAAAAGAAGAATCCAGATGCCGTGTATTAGGTAATTTCTCAAAGACTGCATTTAAAAATGTCTCTTGATAGGCATGTTACTCATACTTATTAAATTTTCAATACATTCTGTACTTTTTACCATATTTGAATTAGTCAAAGAAAAATTGTTAGATTAATAAATGCAACCATTCATTTCATTCTTCCAAACATGCAAAAAATGAAATTGTTATTGGCACAAGTGAAAAATAAATAAACTATATATTCAAAAGAAAAGAGGCTGGTTTGGAATAACATATATATATATAAACTATTTAAAAAATATTCCCAACAAGATATCTGACATGTTAATACAAAACTAAACCAGGAAGTTTATTCAGATCGACCTTTCCTGATAGTGTGCTAGAGACCATATAAGGTTTCATTTACTATTAGTTTTCAATCGGGATTTATAAATTTACGATTGTTGGGAGAAAGTAGTGCACCATTAATTAAGCTCTTGTTACCATACGGTTTCTATGAAAGAACTGGCTAGAGAAAAATGGCTTTACTTTATGTCTATTCTCAAACAAGGTAAAATATTTCTTTTATATATGAGGGGGGTTGGATGGCTGAATGGTTAGCATGTGGGTGCAGTATCATAAGCCTGTGATTGAGTCAACTGGTGTGGTTTTGAATCCCTGGTTGTACGAGGCAAGGAGTAGGGTTGCCTGTCCAACCTCCTGGGTTTTCTCAGGGTCCTCTGGTTTCCTCCCACTGCTAAAGACCCCTACGTGCAAGCAAATTATCGAAATAAAATTAAACAGCAGTCTTATACACAAATTACAACTTGTACAAAATACCGCGGCTAGGATTGTTTGCCTATCTAGTAGAAATTGCCATATCACACCGCTGTTAAAAGATTTACATTGGCTTCCAGTGGAAAGCAGAATTGAGTTCAAAATGTTGTGCATAGCTTACAAATGCCAGAGAGGTGAAGCACCAGAATACTTGACCTCAATGCTTATTGATTATGGCCCCAAAAGAAATCTTTGGTCCCAACATGAACTGTGTCTGGTGGTACCCAACTTTAGGCTTAAGACATTTGGTCGTAGATGCTTCTCATACACTGTACCAAACCTATGGAATTCATTACCCTTGACGTTAAAGAATTCACAATCCCTTAGCTGTTTTAAGAAGCAATTAAAGGCTCATCTTATTTCGACTGCTTATTAGTTATTAACATCTTGTGATAAGTGGAGAGCTAAAAGCGCCTTGAGCATTAACTTTAATGGATTTGTGTGCTATAAAAGATCACACTATTATTATTATTATTAGTCCCGCAATGACCTAGTCTGTGTCGAGTGGACGTTGAACCCCATTTCTCTATCTCTCTCTCTTCTTTTATATATGGGTGGATTAATAAAGCATGGACCTTATAATATCATAAGGTCCATAATTAAAGATACATTTATGTAAGATTTAGATAAAGAGCTGGCCGTTCTTGCTATGATGGTTCAATAATAGATAATGAACCAGCGGTTGCTATGCAAGATACACCCATTTTTTGCAAGAGATGGATAGAGAACTGGTCATAGAGCTTTTGAGCTAACAGTATTTTACTTTTCATACATACTGGGATTTTTCATTTAGTCCCAGGATGAAAAATATTGAAAGACAGAGTTACTGCCCCGGTAACATGAAATCTGGGCAAATAAAACAGATTCGATAATAATTGTAGTGTCTACTTGTAGATTCTTTACAAGATATTTTTGACTAAAGTATGGAAAACTTTATACATGTACAAGCTCATTCATATCCGATTAAAATTGACATCCCTGTTTGTTATTTATACATCCACATTTGAATGCACAGTTTTCCAAAGAACCTGCTGGCTAATTATACACCAACACTGAAATGTGGTCCTATATTGTCGTCGCCCCTGTCCGTCCGTCCAGCATCAATAATTGTGTGTGAACGCTATAGAGGCTGATTGACATTAATTTATACACGGTATTTAAAGGAACGCTAAATCACTAATATTAGAAATTGACACAAATGGGTTGCAATGCATATAATAATGTAATGTATAATATGCATGTATATAAACTGGTTTACATTCAATCGTTACTGTAATTTCTAAACATTTTTGTTTGGCGAAACATGCCAGAAGTCTCAATGGAATGGCAATCTTTAGCATCTGGTTATTTCAGTCTACGCCGATAGTATGTATTGAGCATGCTCTCCAGATAAGAATATGATGTCACCTTTTGACATGACTTGTGGAATATGTCTAGCCTTGTCCTTCAAGTCCCTGGTTGTAAATGGTACTGAAAGGCATCATGGTACACGATTCGTGTAGGGCCTACCAATAGTAAAAATGTTTATTTTGTCATAGATATTGGATATCAGAAGCCCATCTTTCTCCGGTAAGATCACTACATTAATGTTGATTTAAATTGACAAATAATTTCGAAGACTTTGGATAATACCCCTACTGAGTATGAGACTTAGCTAACATATTGATTTTCACCGATTTCCGATAATTAGAGTTATGTTCCTTGATTACTTTAAAAAATCTTGTGGACGCTCTCGAAGCTTAAGTTAATATCCGATTGACATTGAAATTATAGTAATTTAACGTCATCAGATTTTAGTGTATTATAAAATGTTTCATTAACAACAAAAATTAAAAATTGACGACTGCCCGGAGGATTTAGCTGCTTCGGGCGTATATGTTTTGTTGCCTGGCAACCTACCTTTTTTATGTGAATGCTACTGCTGAGCCTAACACTACAGTGATGGAGGTTGTTTTTTTTTTTTATTTTATTAAAGAATGTCGACACAAATTTTTTTTTTTTAATTCCTATCTTTTTCTATATCATTCATGATCCCCATAATCGAGGACTGTACAGATTTCCCATTCTCCACGCAAGTCTCGCTATCCAGCATTCGACTCTGCCGTCGGCTTGCGTTAAATAAACGTTTGACCTGGGGGTCATCGATCACGTGATTTACTACTTGGTCAAAAATGGTGCATGTCCGCGAAATGTTCTTGCCGTTATAAACACTTTTTAATTTTATGTTTTTTTAAGTGAATTTGAAATGTTTATCCCGCAAAGTGATTTTTCTATCAAATTTCAAACATATATCGAGAATTATTTGATTTTGATTAACTAGATATTTCTAAATTAATTGTTGGGCCTGATCACATATAATAGCACTGATAAACAAACCCACATGTGTTATATTCTAAAATTAGCACGGCGACATGCGCAGTTCGGTATTCCGACGATTTTACCCGTAGTCTTACGCAAAAGAGTTCCCTGTAATATTTGTATACATTGTTACTTTGCAATTGTGACCCCATTTCTATTTCAATATGGTAATAGTATTAAATATATTATCATTTCTTTGTTTTAAATCGTATTGTTTATCATTGTCATTTTGGTGGCGTAGTCAATTGAGCCGACAGCAGAGATTAGTGTGGATTGCAAAGGAAGACAACTCTGTTTGGGAGATTGCAGATTTCCATGCACCTTTATTGAACCCCTCCACTCATCGGTTATGAACCCCATGGACCTTTTGAATTTCGTTGCATAGTTGAGATATGTGTGTTACTATTTTAATGTCTTAGTCACTAGTCCCATGCTAAACGCATGGCTATGTAGATATGTACTTAATGGGCTCATTTCATACTTGATAAATAAAAACTGTCGTCTATAAAAGTTAGAAAAATCACGTTTTTAAAAATTATAATGCCTGGCGGAAGTTCTACATGTAATATACCACGTTCCAAAACGAGGTTCTAAGTTACTTCCGCCTAGCAGACTGTAGAAGTCTTGTTATTTTGTTTTTGTTGAATTTTCAAATTAGATTAGAAACTCAGTCAGGACATATTTTATGGTGACAATTTATACAAGCTTATAACCAGACAATGACGTCTCGCAAGTAAGTAGACAATTAATCGTGTCAAATATTACAGGTACGGTGGAATAAAATGTCAACACATTCTACAGAGTGCCGACTAGATTCAGAAATCAGACTTCAGGTCAGGCCAAGTAATAGTGGGGTCATGTTATGTAGGCTACAAAATGTATAAGATTTCACAATAATTGCGAGCAAGTTTATTATTTGTAATTAAAATGTGATCAACTGAACTTTGCGATCACAATGATTTTTATTATTAGATTGTATAGAAAGTTATATACCTATATACTTATTATAATTTATAGTAGGCTACCTATGGTCCTATGAGTATGACATAATGATACACATGTCATGTATTATTACTACTATAATATATTATGTATGTATGTACTTAGTACTTATGTAGCCTACTGTAGGCCTACTCATGTAGACTTCGGTAAGACAGAATAGTTAAACTGTTCAACATTTTTAACATGGCCGAATGACAGTGGACACACAAGGCGGATTACGATGCCAATCAATTGAGTCGGCTAGTTAGTATGTCCAGTGCTTTAAGGACTCTCTAAATCGGCAACACTAAACTATATTTCCGGAAAATACTGGAAAAACAAAAAAATACCGGAAAACACACTTAGATACCGGAAAACATCCTAAAGTAAATACATGTAGGTAACCTTGAGCCTGGTCCACTGTGTGCCGGGGCTTAGGGTTAGGTTTAGGTTTTTCCTGTGTTTTGCAGAGGACCAGCGATGGATTGAATTAGGGATAGGGTTAGGTTTTTCCAGTGTTTTCTAGAAGATCAGGTTCCGGGTTATCTGCATTTAGGTTGTTTTCAGGTATTTAGTGTGTTTTCCAGTATTTAGTGTGTTTTCCGGTATTAAGTGGTTTTCCGGTATTCAGTATAAAATGGTGTTTACCAGAGTCTTCCGGTTGTTTTCCGGTATATACATTTAGTATAGCCCCTCTAAATAGTCTAAATAAGATTTTGGACTTAAAATCTTGCATGGTATCGTCAAATATGAAATTTCAATATAAAGTAACAAATCTGTACACTATCAGTTTATTACACCGTCAATGAGAACATTATATACCATTATTTGGATGGATTTTAATGAATTAATCAAGATGCTTGTTTTTATTTTTGCATCATTATTTTGGCCCTTATCAGTGATGCAGGACAGAGGGCCAGACAAGGGCAGCTGTGTAGTCGTTTAGATGGGACCGAAAACCGAGATCCTGTGTACACATTGGCGTGCACATAAAAGATCCCTTGGCAGTTGGAATTCGATATAAGAGTAGGCCATAGTGCGACTGCCCGGGCAAAATTGCCCTCAAGGTACACTGTATGGCGCATGCACGTCTTCAAATAGCTACGGTTAGGTGCATACCAGTAGGACATTAAACCTCATTTCATTTCTTTACTGTCTTTTGTCCAGTTTAAGAGCAGAACTGTAGGATGTTAAACCGAATTTCAATTCATTTTCTTTATTTTGGCTTCAAATGTTATATAAATTATTTTTTAGGCATTTATTAACATGACAAGCCCATAATCAATCCTCTTGCCCATCATATGGCAGAGATGTAAATTTCGCTTAGAACGAAGTTCGTTAATTTGAATGAAATTTCAATGTATTTATTTTGCATTACCGGTATCTATATTTGAACTAAATTGTATCATTAACAACCAGTTCTTTATCTAAATCTTACGTACCAGTAATGCATCTTTAAATCAGTTTAAAAAATAAAACAATGTACTATTTGAAAATATAGTGAAAGTATAGCTGGTCGGATAGCCGTGGCGATGGAGAGGCGGCTTCTCACCAATGCAACGAGGGTTCAATCCCAGCTCAGGGCATGAACTTTATCGTTGTAAGTGATAGGGATATTCGGTCTCCCGTCCTATCAAGCAGGTTTCCTCCGAGTTCTTCGGTTTCTTCCTGCAGTAATGATCGAAATCATTTGCACGATCTGTGCCAAGGGCCAAGTTGGAAAAAGGCCTCAGGCCTAATTTGCTACCCTTGTAAAATGACGCGATTATTATTATTATTATTATTGTCATGCTACATTTCTATATTATAGAAAACTTCTATTGTAATATATCTATATAAATATAGATTCTTTTTGAAGACCAGTCTTTCAAAAACAAATTTTGTTATTAAATCTCGAAAGCCACGGTGGCTCAGTGAGTAAGGCATTGGCATGCAAAACTGGAGGTCCCATGTTCGATACTGGTGTTATTCAGGGAAAGTTCATCAGGATTTTCTGGCAAGGTTTCCACTTGTTAATGATGCAGGACGTACATGTAGGGACTGGCAAGGGACAATGTTTAATTCTTTGTATGGAACGGAAAACCGAGGTCGTACATTGACGTGTAGTTGGAATTCGATATAAGAGTAGGCCGTAGTGCAGCTTTTCGATAAAAAAAATGCCCTCATATACCCTTCTATTATCCCAGTCGGAGCAGAGAAGTAGAATGTTAAACAAATACATTCAGTTATTAAATCTCCTTAGTTTAGGTACACATTTATTAACCATTTAATATGGTTGACACTGAACTGCAATATATCAAACAATTTTAAATTAAATATATCAGTAAAACCTTGCATACAAATAGCTGTATAGAATTTAGTTTGTTGGACATAAACAATAAATCTGTTGCAGTGAGTCACCTGAATGTACCAAGTAAAATGTTTGTTTACAGTTGTTTTAAAACCGTATTCTACGTGTCAGCTATTCTATTCAGTATAATCTTGTACAAAAATTTTAAACGACATGTCACTCTAACTTGAGTAAATTTAGTCAGTGAATAAACATCTAGCTTCAATTGTTACTGAGGCATTTTCTATGTTAATCATATGAAAGCTGAATAACTTCAAGTTGATATCAATTTATGCTTTTGCTGAGGGACACTCCTTGAAAGGAAGAGTTTCACATGTAATAAGATTAAACCTTTATCTGTATTAAACTGTAAAGCCTGAATGTACATGTATGTTTAAGGCACTAAGTGGTTGGGTAGTCGAATTGTTAATGTGTGTGCATTGCATCACATTAGGTCTGTCATTGAGTCAAGTGGCATGGTTTTGATTACTTGCTCGTATGTGACAAGGAGTAGAGCCTGTACCACCTTGTGGGTTTTCATTGGGTTCTCCTGTTTCCTCCCACTGCTAAAAAAACATACGTTCAAGTGAATTAATGAAGTAATATTGAGCCATGTTAGTCCCAAAATAGCCTAGTTTGTGTGGAGCTGATGTAAAACCCTATTTCTCTCTCTTAAATTCGCTGATATTATTTGAGAGATTTTGAATACCATGCAACATTGTGGAAGGTGAATCTATACAAAGAATATTAGTCCAGTATTATATTGGTTTTATTCTTTTCTTTTTGAACAAAGATATGTTGAATTGAAAATTTCCTAACATTCTACGGCAATTGAATCCAAACCAAGAAAGTCTATAACTTCGTTTTGTTTTCTTAATTAAATGTTGAATAATGAATTTGGATATTTTATTGTGGATTAATACAATGTATGTTTATGAGATGATTTCCAAGTACCAGTATTGCTGTAGAGTTATTGTCCTTGATGACTTTAGACAATCTTAAGACCCATTTTAATATGTCCCTTTAAACTTTAATTTTAAAAACTATATATAGCCAAACACAAGGATGTATATGTTGGTATGTATGAACTTCCTGTTCCTAGAATAAGTAATAATGAAACTACCGGTATGTGAAATATGTACTGTCTGGATAACATAATGCATGTACATTTTCTGGTATTATGTATAGAGTCAAATTCATCTTCATAATGTTGAGTTCTTACAATTTATGCCTAGCTACACATGTAGTATGTTGTGTCTGGTCCCGTTTACACATTGGAGTGTATGTAAAAGATCCTTTGGCAGTTGGAATTCGATATAAGAGTAGGCCGTAGCGCCGCTGTCCAGGCAAAAATTTCCCTCATAGCACACTGTATGGCGTATGCCACTCTTCCATTAGCCCAGGTTAGGTGCATAATAGTAGGACGTTAAATCCCATTTCATTCATTCATTCAATAAATAAAAAATTGTTTTAGGAGCCATGGTGGTTCAGTTGGTAGGACGCTGGTTTGTTAACCAGATGGTGACTGAGAAAATTCCTCACGATTGTCGGTGGTGCAGCACGACAGAGGGCCTGCCAAGATCAGTGTCTAGTCCTTCATGACTTTTTATATGTCCAAATTTTAATGTGAACAAATATTGTTGTCGCCCCTGTCCGTATGTCCTCAATTTGTTTGTGGACACACTCTACAGGTCACAATTCTTATCCGATTTCGACAAAACTTGAAATTTAGGTTTATTTCCAAAAGATCTCAGTTCCTTTCTATTATATTGGCATGTATAGGATCGAAACTTCATGGGTTATGTCTCCTGATTGTACAAAAAATCACTTGTTTAGCTTGTGAATACTCTAGAGGTCACAATTTTTATCTGAAACTTCCTTGGCCCTCTGATTGTTACAAAAAATCACATTTTTAGCTTGTTGTACCCCTAGAGGTCACAATTTTTATCCGATTTGAAACAGTTACACATTGATGATGAATGAGTTTAAAGAATGTATGTATGTCCTGAACTAAGACCTTACTTACGTTTCTTTTTCATTTTTAAGTCGGCTACATGCACATATTTAAAAGCATGTGTTCGGTTTGATGTTCATGAAGCCAACGTTAGGTACACATGTAGAAGTAGTTGAAGCACTTTTTCAAAATACATAATTTATAGGACTTCACAATATTTAGATATTTGTCAGTACCACAGAAAGAAGCATATTTTTAAGCAGGTTTGGGTGTGCAACAGGGGGGGGGGGTACATTAGCTGTCCCCAAATTTTGTTACCTCCTAGCCCCATCTGTGTAATGAATCATGGCAAGTCACATGATTGAATGGTCACAAAGATTAAATTTTATATTTTAGTTTCATATGTAGTATACACCTTAGATCTTTTTTACAACCGACTTAGATATAATAAAAAGTTGTATGATTCATGTACGGGTGTGTAATGTTTGTCATTAGGCCTTGTTATAAATTATGTGGTGTACTTTACAGTTTAAATATTAAAAGATTTTTTGCTAGAATATCCAAGTAAAGTTACTGATTATGTTTATTAATGTTAATTACAGATGGTTCCATCCTAATATTAGTGGTAAAGATGCCGAATTTTTACTACAAGAGCGGGGTGCAGATGGAAGCTTCCTTGCCAGACCTAGTCGTAGTAAAGAGGGTGATTTTACACTTTCAGTTCGGTAAGCTAATTAAATTAATAATAATAGGTGCATACCATTGCTAAAGTGTGACGGTGTATTAGAATGATATTCTGGCATGGTTCCCCCTAGCATGGGGCAACATATACTTTTTGTGTACACCTTGGCTCGTACGTAAAAGAGATCTTGACAGTTGGAATTTGAAATAAGCACAGACCATAGTGCTGCTGTCTGGCGTCTGCCCCAAATTTACCTCAAAGCACATTGCATGGCAGATGCCAATCTTAACTAGCCAGTCTGTGTTGAAAAGTAGGATGCTAAACCCTGTCTCATTTTATTTATTGTACACAGTCCAGGCATAATAAACTAGTGGTTTTTATGGAAGAGGGTAGGGGTTAATGCGTGCTTGCTGGATCAGAAGTTCTGTCATTGAGTCAAGTGATGTAGTGATGTGCTTTCTGCAGATCCTCCGGTTTCCTGCCACTGCTTAAGGGTTCATGCACGCTAGCGAATAATTGAAATAAAATTGGGCCGTATGTTAGTCCCAAAATGACCTAGTTTGTGGAGTTTAAACCCAATTTCTCTCTCTCTTTTATTGGACTATTTACACTCTACCTCCATCTGAAACACCTAAGAGAAATCAAATCTTTACCAAAAGAATGGCCTTATTTCTCTAAAACCTACAAACCATTAATTATCCATTGCACAGATGTATGTGGTTTTATAATGTACCTTCCTGCACTTGACTATATTAAATATCAATAACATTTATAGCTATTAGCTGTTGTTGGCTATAGAAGTGTGTAATAATAAATAACAGTTTAAAAATGATTATAACATTCAAGCTGTGCTAGTCTTTCTGGATTCATACTTCCTCTTTGATATATATTTTAATACATAGATGTATAATATAATATATGATAGTATATGTACATGTATACATGTACATATTTAAAAAGACATTATGAGTTGTCCATTCCAATCATATTTTTTAATTAATCAAAAATAGGACTGAAATTTATCTTTAGATTATAACTCGTTTAGTAAGTTAGATTAACGTTAAAACATAAAATTTATGTTAGATAATCTCTGCACTTCAATGCTTGAAGATACATGTACAATTCTAATATTTCACAACACTTGAGATACATCAAGATGGTAAACTTTTTATACATGTTCAAAAGGTGGTTTTCTTGATTGATTTCGATGACGAGAATTTTCTGCTTTGGCCGAGTAGAGATTAGAAATTTGATTAGTCTAGCCTTTGGGACACATTGTCAATAACTTCACTTCTAATGGAGTGATATTGTAATGAAATCTGACATATAGTTTCATCCATCTACATGTATGCCTTGACTAAGTACATTGTAGATATAAGCAATTTGATTTTTTGTTGATTCGAAACATGGTACCGGTACATTAACTATGAAAGTTGTGCATGTGAGGATTTTCGAAAATGTGTTCAATATCCAACAGGGTTTGCAAGTGGAAAATGTTGGAAACCAATCTATTATACGGAAAACTTTTAGGTCAAGGGCTAAACAAGGATTACGAAGTGACATTTTTATTGAATACAGTAATACCCCGAAAAAAGTACTTTTTCTGCGCTTTTTATTAGGCTCCATAGTAGACCAATGTCAAGTGACGTCAATTTGGCAACTGTGTCATTAAGTGAGGCTGTAAGCAGCTGACCAACCAATATTGATCCTACATGGTTTGGGACAAGATAACTTTGATTCTATTTAATATAGTGATGAAACTTAGTGTATAGTTGATTATCAGTTTGATTGCTTGATACTTTGGAAAAAAATAAATATGCGATTAATTAATATGTGTCATCTATTTATTTTGGGATTTGGGCGGGGTACATCAGCTTCACTGTTGGCTTGTTTCATTTCTCAAGAGATGAAATTAAAATTACTCATAAATTTTCAGATTTAGTGGATGACAAAGCTTTGTGGGCAGGGTTTGGCCCAGGGGCTGTAGTTTGCCCACAACATTATTATGGGATGCCGTGAAGCTTCAAAATAACAACAAGATGCTAAAAATGCCTGAAGGGCTATGGGTGAAATCTAATCACATGATACCCCAATATTGATGTAAAAGGACTGACAATGATTTATATTAAATTACATGCACACTCTGTTGCAATTAATCTTTTTTAATTGCTAATTAAGCCAATGAAGCATATATAATTATTATTTATTTTTGAACTGTAGGCGAAATGGAGAGGTGACCCACATTAAGATACAAAATACAGGAGATTTTTATGATCTATATGGCGGAGAAAAGTTTGCTACACTATCGGAACTTGTACAGCATTATATGGAAAATCAGGAACAATTAAAGGAAAGGAATGGGGAAATTATTGAACTGAAATATCCATTTAATTCAGAAGACCCTACACCTGAAAGGTAAATGTTAATTGTGGAATAAATCATTTTGGTCGTCAGTTTAATATACCAGTATATATATATATATCTAATTGTGCTGTGTTATTGTACGCAGAGGGGGTGGGGGTGAATGGCAGAATGGTTAGCCCATTTCTCTCTCTCCTCTCTTATTGTACATGTATGTTTCATTTGTTTAGTCTCTATTGTGTTGTGAATTTATACTGGATTCTCTAATAAAAGTGTTACAGATGATACCTCGTAGATAGAAAAATGTGAATGGCTCCATTTTCTAAATTTCTTTGTAGTTTAAGTTTTTTGCAATTATCTATATAATGATTTAGAAAAGAAAAACATGTAATCTGAATTTGGACAATTTACTCCTTTCATGAAAGTTTCGTGTACACATTGGCATGCACGTAAAAGATCCCTTGGTGACAGTTGGAATTCAGTTGCTGCACGGCCAAAATTTCCCTCATAGCACACTGTGTGGCGTATATGCCTGTCTCAATTAGCCCAGGTTAGGTGCAGAGGCGTAGGACGTTAAACCCCATTTCATTCATTCATTTCATGAAAAAAAAAAACAATGTCTTCATCTTATTTATTGCATCCATGTTTTGGTTAATCCTGTGTATACAGTGTATCGTTGAAAAGCTAAATCTTTATTTGTCCATCTATACGCCCACATCTTCTGAATCTCCCAGGTGTGGAAATAAGTGTTTTAGATGTACCGGTACATGTACCTGACAAAATGTCAGGCACTAATGAAATACATGTAGTACCGGACATTTTCAACTTAGTTCCAGACATGTATTCATAATAACAATAAAAAAGTCAAGTAAGTGCTGGACAAAGTGACAGGCACCAGAGGTTTTGTATCTGACGAAGCCTGAATCTATGCCTGACATTATCAGTGACAGGTGCCTTATTTCTAGGCTTGATCTCCCCTTGCTAGTGTTTTCAAATCTGTGTAAGGGTTTGGTTCTATGACTAATAGATGGGATGTAAAGAAAAATTTTCAATGTAAAGTTTCTTCTTCTTGGCCAGCTGCCGATTATGTTTTCATTACATTTCATTCTAAAGTCACAATGACATACATATACATGTACATCTACTTTGTGTTGAGGGAACCTTTACACTGTAACCCGATTATCATTTAATCTTGTGTATTTAATACGAATGTCTTTCACATCAAGTCTTTGTTTAAAAATTCCCAAAAATGACCACTGTTCAAAAATTAATTATTATACCTAAATAATCATTTGAGTGATCGAAAAATTAATCACTTGTAAATTATCCACTCATTTTCAAAATTGACTGGTCAGCCTTAAACTTGA
The DNA here is from genome assembly GCA_917208275.1 of Patella pellucida. Classification (NCBI taxonomy): domain Eukaryota; kingdom Metazoa; phylum Mollusca; class Gastropoda; family Patellidae; genus Patella; species Patella pellucida. Next base: position 17,506,399 of record OU795042.1, on the reverse strand, counting down.
CACAAGTACATTTTTTTGTGATTTAAAACGATTTTTACAAAATTTTAAACAAAGATTTGATATTGAATGAATGTGAAAGAAATTAGTGCTAAATACACAAGTTTAAATGATACCCAGGTTACAGTGTCAACTTCTTTCTCTCTCATTCTCAAAATATAAAGTTTAATTTAATTCTTATATCCTGAATCATCATAGCTTTTCAATAGTTGTGAGTCATAAGGTACAAGGTTTGTATTAGATTATAATATACACTTGAACCAGGAAGTGATTTTGTCATATATACATATTCTAATTTTATAAACGTGTCTCTAAACCATACAAAATAAATGATACCTTTGTATTCGTCTCTAACAGTGACCTTGCTAAAAATGTGAAAACTATAAAATTAAGGACACATTTATGATGATGAAGTTGATGACTCAGAATTTTCCTTAAGAAGACCATTGATAAAAGGGATTTTATAAAAATAAAATAGTTAAATAGTTAATTTTCATGGCTCAATCCTCACTAAAAAATATACTTATTTTAAATATTACGCATTTGATTTAAAGGAGCTAAATCGCTAACATTTGGAGCCTAGAAATTCATAAAAGTGGTTCGCAACGCATATAATACTGTAATATGAATGTATATAAACTGATTTACATTCAATGGTTTCCGTGTTTACTCCAATTTCAAATCAGTTATGTTTGGCGAAATAAGCCAGCAACGTCAATCATGTGCAAAAGTCGAACGTCTAGTTATTCCAGTCTACTAACTCCGTCTGACTTATTGCATTGTGTCTAGCCTCGTCCCTCGAGTCTCTCAATACAACTGGAGCTGAAGCGCATTATGGTACACGATTCGTGTACCAATGTTAAAAAAATATTTTTTCTTAAATATCGGATATCAGAAGCTCATCTTTTCCCGGTAAGTTTACATCAGCAATGTTGATTTAAATTGACCAATAATTCGTGTTTTCGATGTCGACGATTTTGGAGGATTTTGAGTTACGGACTTAGGTCCTTTAAGGAAACAAAACCAAAGTATCATTTCTTGGCTTTGATTTAATTAATTGTATTAAAAAGAAGTCTTATCAAAAATTTTATCCAACACTTATGTGTTTTGTGTTTAATACAGTTAATGATAGACTGTAGATAATGATGAATTTCACAAACATCTTAACATGATATTTCTTTAATAGATTCCACATTCATGATTTTGTAGTTGTCAATTTGCATGGCATTCAAAATGCCTCAAATTATGATCAATTGCTTTAAAATTTCATTATGTACGATTTTGACAGGCCATCTTAATCATTCTCTCTATAAAATAATGGGTGGTTGTGATGGCCCAGTGGTTTAGAGTGCCACGCTTTGACCTCTAGCTGGCCGGCCACCTCTGGCTTGCGGCTGGGGTTTCGAGCCCTGGTGTGAGCGTATGTGGCATGGAGATAGGTGCCCCTTCAGAACCTTGTGGGTTTCCTCGGGCACTCCGGTTTCCTCCCAGTGCTAAAGACCATACGCGCAAGCGAATTATTGAAATAAAATCAAAAACCATATGTTAGTCCCGAAATGACCTAGTTGTGTTGAGTGGACGTTAAACCCAATTTCTCTCTTTCTCTATAATATAATCTGTAAGTGGCATTTAGTGATTTGGGAACAAAATGATAGAACACAATTATTATGGGAACAATCACTGGTTTTATTCTAATAGCACTACATTTTAAAAAATAGATAAGGAAAAATGAATACTTGTAAATACCCAAAATTTCATTCAAATTATTTTTATCTAAGTGAAGTTATTTAAATCTTGGCCATCGGATGCTTGAGAGAGTCAATTTTAGGCTTGTCATGTGAATACATGTCTAAATAAAAGTTTATACAACATTTGAAACAAAAATAAGGACCTGCAATACATAATGATGTTGAACAGCTGCGCATTTAAAATATGAATGTGCTTGTACAAACCATGAAAACGACATCAATTTATTGAACATTATTTACTTGTCTTTTCATTTAGAAGAGGTAGCCAAAGGCAATGTTTTGATTTAACCAGAAAAATATACAAATTATTCTAATGAACATATTTAATTACGAACAACACCCAGCAAAAACTGATATCTAATATTTGTGACTCAATTCAGTCAGTGTTAACTACATTTATCTGTTTCTGAAATATCAATGTAATATAATTATAACTTGAAATGAAATGGGGTTTAATGTCCTATTGTTCTGCTTCGAACTGGGCTAATGAAGTCGGGTATACGCCATACAATGTGCTATGAGGGAAATTTTGCCCTTACAGTGGCACTACGACCTACTCTTATGTGCTGGAAGGGGGACATTTATGGATAACTTTGTCAGCACATTGAAGATCCCCTGACAGTTGGAAACGAAACTAAGAGTCAAGGTCGCAACGTCGTTGTGAAGACAAATTTCCCTCATAGCATACTTCATGGCATATGCCCATCGTCATTGGCCCAATAGGTCCAAAAAAGTAGGACAGTAAGCTCCATTTCATTTGTTTCCAGAGAGTTGAATTTCTCTTTAATTTGTATTAAAGTAAAATAATTGATTAAATAGAGAGTAATGTGAAATTACAAATCCATATCCACAAGTCTTTCATTTTCATTGATGTCAGGAAGTTAACACTCTGTATGTGGCTGTGTGACCCCTTTTTACTTTCCATTAACTGAAACAAAACTTTTAATTGGAAGAGAATTTTAAAGATCAAATTTTAATTAGGTGAAAGCTTTGAAGATCAAATTGGAATTATCAGAAGATAAAAGTTTCATAAATCAAATTAAAATTGGATTGGAGTTTAGAGATTAAGTTTTAATTTAATATTAAATTTGATGGAATTTTTTCTGTATTGTATATGATATTGAGGTATACCAGTCATCTTCCGTTTATTGTAAAAATGAATCCAAAATAACTTTCCCCTAATTGCTTATTTCAGATGGTTTCATGGCCATATATCAGGTAAAGAGGCTGAGAGATGTTTAATGGATAAAGGTAAAAATGGCAGTTATTTAGTACGAGAAAGTCAGACTAATCCAGGTGTATTTGTTTTATCAGTGAGAGGTGAAGACAGAGATCGAGTTACTCATGTCAAGATTAGATGTACGGTACGTTGACAAACAGTTAATGTTTTACTGTAAAAAAATTCCAAATTGCTAACAACAGATTAATGCTAAACTGAACAACAGGAAATTAATGCTAGAAATAGTAGAAATAACAACATGAAATTAATGCACAACATAAAAATAATGCCAGAAGAAATTAATGCTAGGGAGAACAACATGAAATTAATGCCAGACAGAACAACATGAATTGAATGCTCGAAAAGAAATTAATGCTAACAAGAACAATATGAAATGAATTCCAGACAGAACAACGTGAAATTAATGCTAGGGAGAACAACATGAAATTAATGCCAGACAGAACAACATAAATTGAATGCTCGAAGAAATTAATGCTAACAAGAAATGAAATTAATTCTAGACAGAACAACGTGAAATTAATGCTAGGAGAAATTAATGTGCTGAGTGAAACTTATTACTACAGTCACATTTACTTCAATATGCATTTCTGTTACCTGGCTAAAATAAAGTAAAGAAGATTTACATTGTAATGTATTTATCAAACATAACACTCCCCTTGACAGTAATCAATGAGGCTACTATGTTAATTTACAAAAAGTCATTTAAGTTAGACAAAAGTAGGGTACTGCAGTCACATTAGTTTGACAATGTATTTATTTCTTGTGAATCTAATTGTTGATACCCATGTAGTCCAGTCATACAGCTGTGTTACTATGTATTCTATTGCATTTAGGTATTTTAGTTTCCAGCAGTGTTTGGTGGTCAACTGGTCTAAAATACACCCTCTAGATCATTAGGCTTCTATGTAACAAGGGCCGCCTATCTAACCTTGTGGAATTTCTCAAGGTTTTCTGATTTCTTCCAAGGAATAATTTAATGTACCATATGTTTCTCCTGGAATGACTAAGTTTGTGTAGGGTAAACTGTAAACTACATCTCTATTGAACCATATTAATGCACTTAATACAAACATACATGTAAGGCATCCATATTTTTTATTTGTTAGTTTATTATACATCATGTTCTTGAAGCAATGAATGCGAGTTTTACAACATCTGGGCATTGCTAGATTACTTTAAAAGACACATGAACAGTAGCATCCAATCGGATGTTATGATAGAGACCTCCACAGAAACCTTGACATTGAACTAACCTTGAACTTTCCACAGGTAGATATTTTAGCTGGAAAGCACAAGACTTGGCATTCATGATAATCGAGGAATCTGATAGGCTCACAAGCTGTGTGAATTCCCAATCAAAATTAGTGCTGAAATATGCAGGGTATTACGTGAAGGCCTTGATCAAAGTTTGTATTGAAGATGATTATGTAATGCTGTCTTCTTTCAGGATGGGAAATATGATGTAGGAGGTGGAGATAAGTTCTCTAGTTTATCAGAACTAGTTGAACATTATAAAAAAACACCCATGGTGGAAACCTCAGGAACAGTAGTTTATCTCAAAAAGGTATAGAAATAATATGTTTATCTATTTTCTTCTTAAAACTGAATAAAAACAATGAAATAATGAAATGAAATGGGGTTTAATGTCCCACTGTTCTGCTCCAACTGGGCTAATGAAGACTAGCTGGCATACGCCATACAGTGTGGTATGAGGGAAATTTTGCCTGGATAGCAGCGCTATGGCCTACTCTTATATTTGAGTTCCAACTGCCAATTTTTATGCTCCCACATTTTCATGTGGACATACATACGTATATTGTAGTCACCCCTGTCCGTCCGTCCATAATATGTTTGACAACACTCTACAGGTCACAATTCTTACCCGATTTTGATGAAACTTTTATTTATTTCCTAAAATCTTGGTTCCTTTCTATATATGCATGTATCGGATCGAAACTTCATGGATAATGGTCCCTGATTGTAGAAAAAATCACGTTTTTAGCTTGTACCTTGTAGACACTATAGAGGTCACAATTTTTATCCCATTTAGATAAATTGAAATGTATGTTTATAACCCAAAGATCTTGGTTCTTGTTCATATTCTTGCATATCAGACCGCAACTTCCTGGATTATGGGCATGGCCCCTGATTGTACGCTAAATCAATTTTGGGGGCTTGTGGACCCTCTAGCTAGAGGTCACAATCATAATCTGTTTAAATATAGATCTTGGTTCTTGTTGATATTTGCCCCTATCAGACCGCAATTTTCTGGATTATGGGCATGGCCCCTGATTGTGGGCCCTCTAGAGGTCACGATTTTTATCTGTTTTAATTTATTTATTATTATCGGATTTAGATCAAACTTAATATTTATGTTTATATACCAAAGACCCTTTAAATATTGGCACATATCGGACCAAATGTTTAGACATATAGTTGAAAAAAAATTGCTGAAATTGAAATCAAAATTGAATATAAATGTCAATCTACCCCATTCACGGGAGTGAAAAAATGAATTTTATGATAGGATAGCTTTATATTATAGATGTGTGATATAAAACTTGATCAAAGGGTAAATTAACAATATCCTGAGGCTGTCTATTTAGATATTTTATCTTTATGGCTCATTAATCACTATTTACACATACTTACATACTTACATATAAACCGGTATATTATATAGATGATACATGTACATGTTGTTTAACTAGGTTAAAATAACTCCCTGTTTAGTCACTGCTCTTCTACATGTATCTAGATTTATATTTTAATTTTAATACTGTGTTATTTGTTCTTACATGCATATAAATTTATTGTTTTTTAATATTATTTAACGGGTCTCCTCTTTCATGATATGTTTGGTGCAATATATCCCGGTTGGAGCTTTAACACTCAATTTCATTCATTTATTTTTTAAAAGATACAGAGCCATCACAGCTTTACAGTATCACAGTGGGTTTCTAACCAGGATGTCTCTGGCTTAATCCCTGTGTTACTCGTGATCTTCCAATGGAGAACCTGGCTAGAAAATTATGTTTACATGTAGTTGTTTTAGTGGTACAAAAACCACGGTCCTGGTAAAACAATGCAGATCCCCTGTGAGTTTGAAATACAAATAGCAATAGGTCTAGGTTACAGTGCCACTAACAGAGCATTTTTCCTGCATAGTGTACATATGCCCATCATCATTATCCCAGAAAAATAAAACTCTAAAAGGGACATTATGGGAGATTGGATAAAGTGTTGGCAGATCTCGCTATAATAGTTAAAAAATAGATAACATAAATAGAATATGCCGAAAATTTCAGGCAAATTGCTCCACTCTGAACAGAGATATTAGATTTTGACTTTTAAACTAGCCTCGATCATCATTACTAAAGTTGGTACATCAAAAAACAAAGTCTAGATAATCCATTTTTACGTTTAATTTTTTTTAAAAAAATGTATTCCAAACCACTAAATATCACCAGCATCCGATGGCATCTACAGTTTATTATGGTCTAGATAAGTTAATTAATGTCTGATTAATAATTTAGATAACATTTCAGGCCTGAAGAAAGACCTGTAATAGGCGGATTTAGCTCTTGCATAATGTATGTTTAATTCTCACAATGAAAAAGATTTTCGAATCCATGGTTTACCTTTATTTACATGTAATAAAAAGTAGTTCTCTTCTTTTTTTTCAGCCATTTAATGCCACAAGAATAACAGCCTCTGGTATAGATAGTCGTATTAAAGTTCTACAACTAGAAAAAGATGCGAAAGATAACAGCAGTAATAATAAAGGGGGATTCTGGGATGAATTTAAGGTGAAGGTTGTCTTACATCTTGATTATTATCTGTAAAATTATAGTCCATTTGAAGTTTGAAGAAATGGTGATTTAAAATTTGGCAATTTCCTTTGATATATAAGATGTAGAAATTTGGATTCAGTTTCATTAACTTTTAAACAAATTCTTTATTTTTATTAGTTTTAAATGTGAAAAACATAATCTGAGAATTTAGCGATAGAATTATAAACCACTTTCAAACTGAAGCTATGTTTACATGTAGAAGAATTTGTATTAATTAGTACCAGTGTTAGAATTTATCATGGTACATTACTTGTATATAATAAACCTGGTTGTACGTAGGATCGCCTGTCCAACCTTGTGGATTTTCTCTGGGTCCTCCGGTTTCCTCCCACTGTTAAAGACCTCTACGAATTATCTAAATAAAATCAAACCATATGTTAGTCCCGAAATGACCTAGTTTGTGTCGAGTGGAGGTTAAACCCTCTCTCTCTCTCTCTCTCTCTCTCTCATTTGATAAACATAACCATGACATGTTTGGCACAGTGTTTGATCTCAGTGTTGGGCAAGATATGTCCCCTGGATCTTCCTCCTGTCTGGGGGGTTGCATGGCTGAATGGTTAGCACGTGTGCGCTGTATCATAAAGCCTGTCATTGAGTCAACTGGCAAAGTTTCGAATCCCCAGTTGTACGTGACAAGAAGTAGGGTCACCTATCCAGCCTCGTGGGTTTTCTCCGGTTTCCTCTCAATGCTAAAGACCCCTTAGCACAAGCAAATTATTAAAATAAAATTAAACCATATGTTACATGTAGTCTCTTTCTGTCGCTCTCTTCCTGTCTGTTTGCCCTTTATCAGTGGTGTAAGACAGATGGCCTGGCAAGGGAAAGCGTCTTAATTGTGCGGATGGAAAAAAAACTGAAATCCTGTGTATACCATTATCCGAATGTTAAAGATCCATGAGAGTTGGAAATGAAAATAATGTAGAATTTGTTCCACCATAAATCTGTAATTGTGTATCTAAATCTTTTCCGCACAAACAGAGTCAATGAACCAGATCATGGATCCTTCATTCTGATCCTTTTAAACCTATTATATAGTATTTGTGCCATAATTTTAATTGGTTGTTTTTATTTGTTATATTTTGTAGTTTTTACAACAACAAGAGGTCAGACAGTATGATAGAAAAGAAGGTCAAAGACAAGAAAATAAAATTAAGAATAGATATAAAAATATATTACCTTGTAAGTAAAGTTCAAAACAGATATATTTGTAAGAGACATTTTGAATTTCCCTGTGCAAAATATTTTATCAATTTTCCTTTGTAAATGTCTTTGTATAATTCTTTAGAATTTACAACTTGAATTTCCCAGATTTGAATTGATTCGTGATTGAGAAGTTCCTTCAGAATTCTTCACAGCTGTAGTGACACCTGTGCAGTTTCTTTTAAACAACTAAAACTGATTCCCTGTATACTCATGGACAGTTAATTTTTAATATCCAACAGGGATTCCAATATCCACACAAATTCTTCTCTCTAGCATTGTACCATAGTAAATAAAATTAGCTAGTTCAACTCTCAAAATTCCTATTTTTTTGTAGAATTCATTTTAACAGATTAATGGAAAGCTGAGGTTCACACGTGTACAGATAGGTATGCACATAAAAGAACCTAGTTGGAAATCAAACAAGACTAGGTCGAATGCTGTTGTCTCAGTAAACTCTACCGTGGCAACTGCACTACAGCATATTCTTATTTCTATTTTCAACTGTCAGGGGATCATTTAACATGCTGTCATTCTTTCTTTTTTAGTCCCTTCTGAATGGAAGGGCTCAAAATAATGATGCGTAATGATTATAATATTTCTATTCTTGTTTACAGTTGATCATACACGAGTTATATTAAAAGATGGAGATCCTAATGTTGTTGCATCAGATTACATCAATGCTAATCTTATCACAGTAAGTTTTACAAGAAATTTACTTAACTATTTAGTTGTAGTTCCAGTATTTAAGAATTTGATACAGAGCTGGCTGTTCTTGCTATAATAGTTAAAAATATAGATAATGGCTGTATAGGCAATTTCAATCAAATTACTTTCAGTCTCGATTGTCAAGTACCATTAAGATGATAAACAAATTCTTGATCATTTATTTTAACTGTTAAATGATGTGTGTTTTTAAATCCATTCAATATCACTGCAATGTCATTGCCCAGAGAGTTGATTATGACCATGTGAATAAATGTCTATTAAATAATTTATATAACATTTAAAAGCCCCATGCGATAGGAAGATTTAGCTCTTACGAAATGCACCCTGAAACTCAATGTGCTGCAAACAAAACAATAGAATATGTAAGATGATTCAAATCGCTTCACATGTATTATAACATATAATCTATTGTGATTTTACTCTAAGTCCTCCATATTAATACCACTGCTAAAGACCCCTACACGCAAGCGTATTATTGAAATAAAATTGAACCATATGTTAGTCCTGAAATGACCAAGTTTTTGCCAAGTTTACATTAAACCCCATTTCTCTCTCTATTTGCGAATATACATGTATCATGTATTTTAATGATTATGTATTATGTATTATCTATTGTATTGAAGGGTGTGATTCATAGGCATTATTCTTCATCATTCAAGAACACTCAGTGCCATTTCTCATTTGCTTACAATATCTTTGTTTATGTTTTGTAGTCTGAAGAAGAAACAAATGATCGTAAGAAACAGTATATAGCTACACAAGGTTGTTTACCTAATACTATTGTTGACTTCTGGAGAATGGTATGGCAGGAGAATACAAGTGTTATTGTCATGACAACAAAAGAAGTTGAAAGAGGAAAAGTAGGTTATTAAATTTTGAAAAATAGATTACAGAAATCAAAAGCCTTCTTTCTATAATCAGACAGTCATTTTAATTCTTTTTCACTTTTAAAGCAGCGGTGGCTAATCTTTTATGTTCCATATATCAAATGAATCAGTGCTGTAGTAGTCAAGCAATCAGGGCACATGACTGTCCACTAGAGATGTCCGAAGCTTGGTGATAATCAGAACTTTGGAACACTTTGAACCTGGTACCCACATGTAATGGGGAGCACCTGCTGTATAAACCCTTAATATTTCAGTCATAATAAACCCTTAATATTACAATCATACGAACCCTTTAACATTTCTGTCGATAACATGGGAGCGTTGGCCAAGATAGTTCCTCCTAATTTTGTGTATTTTTTTTATTATTTTAGAATAAAGCAATGAAATACTGGTCAGATTTGGATTCCCCCAAAGAGTACCCATATTTTAACGGTAAAATAACCTGTAAATTATTATCGGAATTTAAAGAAACCGAATATATTACTAGAGAAATGGAAATAACAAAAGAAAATGCAGAGGGAAAGGTAAATTCTGGTTTCAAATAATAATTGTTTATTGTTATATATTTGCTTTGTATTCTCCATTAATTTTGTAAATCATTGAAATCAAGAGAGAGAGAAATGGGGTTTAACGTCCACTTGAGATTTTGGGACTCACATATAGTTTAATTTTATTTCAATAATTCACTTGCACGTAGGGGCCTTTAGCAGTGGGAGGAAACGGGAGGACCCGGAGAAAACCTACAAGGTTGGACAGCCGACCCTACTCCTTGTCATGTACTACTGGGGATTAAAAAAAAACGCCAATTGACCCAATGACAGGATTTATGATACAGCTTGCACATGCTTTACCATTCGGCCATCCAACCCCCCTCATTGAAATCAAAGTTACAAACAGATTGTTTTAAAATTATGTTCTGGAAATTCCTATTATTACAGTATTACATTTGATTGAGCTACATTTCACGTGATTGTATTGCATTTGATTAGATTTCATTTTATTGTATTACATTTGATTTGATAGCTTTACATTATACATTTCATATCCTTACATTTGCTACATGTACCATTACATATCAAATGATTGCTCTCATTAGATTTGATTGCAGTTCATTACATTTGATTGCATTATATTTGTTTGTAGTTCATTACATTTGATTGTATTAGATTATGTTGCGATTCAGTAAATTAAATATGAGTGCATTACATACATTTCATTGTAGTTTGATCAATTTAATTTGAATGCAATTTAATTTTATTGTTTTATAACTCCCCCTTTGGTTGATTTATATTTGCTACCATTACCTATCATGTGATTGCATTAACGTTGATGGCATGACATTAGATTTTACTACAGTTTAATATATTTGTTGTGTTACATTTTATTGCTGTTCATCAGAATTCATTGCATTACATTTCATTACAGTTTGACAGATTTAATTTCAGTGCATGAAATTTCAATGTTTTATCACTCCCCCTTTGATTGGTTGATTTGATTGGGTTTTTCTTCTTGATCAATTGAAATAATTTCACTTCAAACCTTGAAATATAGCTGAAATATTGTGTGTTTTCTTTATTTATGATAGGTGGAAGGCCAGAGAAAAATATTTCAGTATCATTTTCAAACTTGGCCAGATTACGGAGTACCACAAGATCCTGGTAGTGTGTTAAAGTTTCTGTACACCGTCAACAGTAAACAGGAATCTATAGAGAATGCTGGACCTCTTGTAGTTCATTGCAGGTATGTCTGTCAAACTTTAAAGTGAGAATTTCATATTTTCTAAGAAAGTCAAAACATAATTATTTCTACGTCATTTGTTCAATAGGTTATCAACTCACTATTATACGACTTTGGGCATTATTTCCCACCCTCAAAAACCATTGACACAGGAAATAATAACACAATTACTTCCTTTGTTTTCCTATTGCCTCCCATGCATTAGCTTCCTTCAAACGTTAGAATTTGAAGTTGAAAATGATATATTTGCCAATTTCTCAGCTGGCAAAAGTGAATTATGGGATTAATAGGATTTTTTTAAAAGGTAGGACTGTTCAGGATACCATCTATTTTAAGGCTTTATTTTAATACATTTTAAAAAGTACCTTGAAAATTTGAAATTTGAACTTTAAGGCAGAGTGGGGTTGTCAGGTTACTACAGTGGACTACCAACTGGGCATAGGTCAAGAAGAACACTCCAGATCTTTCAAATTTTCAAGCCCAGTTCTGTGGAGTTGACCAGGAGAGTGTGTCGAGTCATTCTGATTTTTAAAAAAAACTTCTTAAGATTTCTTTTGAGTTAGCATTATACAATGAGTTGTATTTGTTTTCAGTGCTGGTATTGGTAGAACAGGAACGTTTATTGTTATAGATATGATATTAAACCAAATAAAAACACATGGTGAGTTATACTTTAAAATAATAAGTTTATACATATTGTTATACATATGATGTTAAACCATTAAAACACATGGTAAGTTAAACTGTTAAAAATACATACTGAAATTATTGTCAACTCAAGATTTTAAAACCTTATCATCCAGACCTCGAACTTCTATACAGTGTATGTCAAATTCCATTTTAATGAAACTTGAAATATAGGTGTATCTCCAAAAGATCTCAGTTCCTTTTGATATCGGCATGTATCAGATTGAAACTTCATGGATTATGGCCCCTGATTGTACAAAAAATCCTGTTTTTAGCTTGTGGACACTCTTAACGGTTCATGTAGATATTTATGCATGTCTGACTGTAACATCCTGGATTATGGCCCCTTATGGTACAAAAAATTGCTTCTTTTTTTTAACTTGTTCTCTGTCCACCTCTCGCAAAATGTGGACATATCTTGCAATATCTTGCATGGCAACCGCTTGTATAAATAATATAACGTGCAACCTAATAAGCTATGCATGGAAATGAAAATATAAATGTTTACAATCATCATAAACTGTACTAAGATTCGGATTCAAATTATATAAAGATGGCGTATGAGACTGCAACAGGGCAGCATTATCAAGGCTTGTCTCATCATTTTCAACTTTCTTCCTTTTTACAGGGTTTGATACAGATATAGATATATTGAAAACGATACAGGCTGTACGATCACAGAGATCTGGTATGGTACAAACAGAAGCCCAGTATAAATTTGTATATATGGCAGTTTCACATTATATAGAGACAGAAAAACAAAGACAAGCGGCAGAACAGGTAAATATAACAACCAGAACGTTACTATTTATATCTGTAGGTTTCTATCCTCCACCAAATAATATCAGGAAAGTATATTGAATTGGGCTCTTTTTGTTCTTTCATCTTGGTTTTGTTTCTGGTGCATATCTCGTAAACTGTTCAAGGAATCAAGTTATTAGTATCAAATACATATTGCAAAGAATATCTCATAAATCCTTCTAGATATCTTAATGACACTTTTTACAGTTGGTATTCCATGAAGAGCGTAGACAGAAACAGAAACCCCACTGTATGACCAAAATTCTCCTACCTCACTAATGAAATAACCAAAGTATTGTGTTCGTTCAATTATATTTGGGGGTGTTGCGTTGTATCATAAGGTCTGTCATTTAGTCAAGTGACGTGGTTTCAATTCCCCGCTTTACGTGACCAGACGTAGGGTCCTCTGGATTCCTCCCAATGCTAAAGACCCCTATGTTTAAGCGAATTATTGAAATAAAATTGAACTATATGTTAAACTCTTTCTCCCTCACCTCACTTTCTCTCTCAATTATATTTTCGTAAATGGATGAAATATATTTCTATTTTTTTTGTAGATGAGTCAAATTGCAGGTCGAGAGTACACTAATATAAAGTATGCGCAGGGATTAAACCCGAATCAAGCGAGACCAATCCCCCCTGGAGTTGTAGCCACCCAGTCACCCATGTCACGATCTACCCGACCAGAGAAAGCAGCACCACCGTAAGTTTTACTTTACTGGAAATTCTATGGAATACAATTACTTTTTATTACTGAGCATCATTTCGACTAGGCCCATCTAGATCAAGCATTAATACAATTATAACAAATAATAATTACGGTCACCTTCAAAGTAATTAGGGGCGATGAACTGATTGTGTTCATTTGTGATTAATTTTGACAATTAAATAAAATAACCTAGATTAGATGTTACGAAAACAAGTTTTATCTTCATCAGTGGACTGGCGATCTGAGATAGGAAAAGATGGCGTCATGAAATAAGCAGAAAGTAGTTGGCCATATTTCCTGTAAGGTTGGACCAGTATACCTTTTGATCAGACCGCATTTAAGTGTGGATCGACTGAAATATATATTTTCTTTTAGTCTAGACTCTAGTTCGCTAACTTGGTGGTCTGGTGTTCGATCTTCCTTGTCAGTGATGCAGGAAAGAAAATGTGACAAGGACATCTGTCTAGTTGTTTGGATGGACCAAAAAACCAAGGTCCTGTGTACACATTTGCGTGGACATAAAAGATCCCTACCCTAGACAGTTGGAATTTGATATAAGAGTAGGCCATAGTGCCGCTGTACAGGCTTAATTTCCCTCATAGCAGATTGTATGACATAATATAACTGTCGTCATTATCCCAGTTCGGAGCAGAAGGATGTTAATCGCCATTTTATTTCATTTCTTTTAGTCTGGAATTTTTGGTCTGTAATTTGTGCCTTAATAGAAAAAGTTATCTTGGTTTTAGAATTTATATCTGGCTCCGTTTGTTAGGTTTTTTTGCATAGCTATATTTCCATGGAAATTCAAACTTTAATGGACCAATAAGTAAACAACCAATATCAATTTTTTATATATAAATTTATTTTCTAGGTTACCGGAAGAAAAATCACAGATCTATCAAAATATAGGAGCAGTGGATTCCACGTCTCGTAAATAACAGATTTAAACATAAACATGTGATATCAGATTATACGAGGGACCTTTTCTTTTAAATTCAGTTGGGAAATCTACTGAAGACTGAGTATGGCACGCACACATCTCAATACTGTCTCTCTTTATAACTTGGCAGTGAAATAGGAACCAGATGTTAACCCATCTTTAAATATTGAAACATTTACTTTTCATCTGTTATAGTCTAAATTTTATAAAATTTACATTTTGGATTGACGGTTTTATACCAATTAGGTGGAAGAGTGGGTGTTCATCTTTTAGTATGTAGGACATAAATATTAGATGACATAATTTAGGAGAGAAAGGCTATATATAATATTATATAAACCAATAAAAAATGGGGTTGACAAATAACAACTTGGATGCTCGATTGTTTGTCCAGAATCTTCTGAATTGTCAGAATTGCAATTGGCTAGTATGGTAATTTGTCCTTCCACGGCTCTGTCAATCCTGACAGCTAAGGTAATGCGAGTAGAATTGTGATGTAATTAAACACAAACGAATCTGTTTCAGCTAATTCGGTTGGATGAGTATTCTCTTATCAGTTAACATATGGACTTTAGTCGGAAATCGCCCTTTTCACCCAATTGTCAATATGTGTGGGATTAAGAGAATTTTTTTCTGATATATTCAATTGAGTATCACCACCTAAATTAGGTATAAATTGTGGCCAGTTATACCCTGAATTAAGAATATAATATTTCAACTCGGTGTGTGTGTGTGTAGAGCAGGGCTTTTACTTCTAAATTTTGATTGGACATTTGTCCGCAGGTTTGATTTACATGTGTGACATTCAAATCTGAAAACTCTTAGAGAAATATGATTATTTATTACATATTTATAAAATAAAAAACCTGTTTCTGTACAGAACAATTTTGATTGTATATTTTGATTTTTTAAGTAATTTAATTGTATTTTAATGATATGTTAAATATAAATTGTAAAATATAAAAAATTGAATGACAGGCATTTTTCTCATGCTGGCTAAACATTGACTGGTCAAAATTGTTGCGTTGAGAGCCATGTCATAGAGGTGTGCGTGGTTATGAATTCTTGTTTATTTATTGTTGTACTCCCCGACTCTTGTGGGTATTTTATGCCATAAAATGGTTTAAATTTACAACGCTTTAGTACGTCAAATCATAATTATTATAGTATCATGCATGTATTACATTGTAGGTCAAGAATTATATTTCATGGGTTAATTTTTTCTTCGTCCAACGAGTTACAATGAAAGCAACCAAGCATTCACATGCTCTGGTCTTTCAGGTTAAATGGCCATTTACTACCATAAAATGGAACACAGAGGGGGCCGCAGAAGTAGTGCCGATGGGCATTGGTCTCTTTGACTAGACTGTCCTGGGTTCGAATCCCTGCATGGTCAGACAAAAACCTTTGGGATTTATCAAGCCTGTTTCAGTTGTGGTGCTTTCGAGGCTGACAATGTCAGTTGTTGGGATAAAAGAAACAAACCAGCTCCACACATGTTCTTATTTACAGAAAACCCTCGACAATTGGAATTAGATAAACCAGTGTGACCAGGATGTTAGTCTCAAAATGACCACACTATTCCATTCTACTATCAATGGGGTGACATTATTCCCATGCGTGTGACCCATGATGGTTCACTGAATAAAATGAGTTCTGAAAATCAAATTCTTGACCTTTTTATGTGACATCTCATCTCATTTCTTGCCTGATGCTAATATAAATAATAAAACATTGTAAAAATATATGGATGAGGTTTACTATAAATCTACATATAAAATTTGTAAATATAATGTAATAAAAAGAAGGAAGAAGAAGAGAAGGAATGTAACCCTGTAGACAAACTTGTTGTTATTTACTGTTAGACACCCTAAATAAATGTCTCTGGTCGTCATTTGACAGGAATTTTTGAATCGCTTGTGAAAGTTGAATCTCTAAGAGGTATATATTAGTCCACAAATGGTTCCGTTCCGTTCAGTATTTTTATAAAGATATGAATAATTGAAAGTTTGTCAACATTTAGCATCCTCTCCAATCTGATTAAAGCACAAATCCTATTTCGATTCAGTTTTTTAGTTCAAAATTTTGTTTTACATGTCTTCACTACACTAGGGTCTGGAAGAGTTGTTATTAACGTGTGTTCTGCTAGAAATGAGGGGTCAGCCAATCAAATGGTGTGTTGAATCGAGTGCTTGACCTTTTTTAGCGCGGAACTGGTGCTAGACATTAGCGACAATAGAAATCAAAGTAAAACAAAGCATAGTCACTTGCAACATCGATTCTGATTTGTAAATGAATGACTGACGTTATAGGTTCATATGTCGCTTACTTTACACCTGACGTGAACTCCCACTATAACTTGTTAGATCTACATGTAGTGTAGGCCATCGAAAGTATAAAAAACGAAACAAAATATAGACCTGTATATTAATTGGCTTGCATCCTCTGCTGTGTGTATGTAAGGGTGCATGTCATATTAGCACGCACAGACCTGTATGCAACCTCTCAATGAAGATCAAAGTTGCCACATTAACTAAAGTAAGGCGTAGACAAATAAAGACGAAAATATAAATTATCTTTGTTTGTTAATTATAATTAAGGCTATTAAGTATAAATAAAGACGAAAATATAAATTATCTTTGTTTGTTAATTATAATTAAGGCTATAAGTATAAATAAGCTTATATTTTAGGTAGGGGTAGCTGCTGGTCTGTGGCATTACATAAGTTGAGTCTTGTCAATCTTCAATGTCTTGTTTCATTTTGTTTTTTGTGATTACCTGTAACCTGTATTAAGGTTACACAATTTTTTGATAAGATGTTATGAAATTGATCAATAGGTATATTCAGAAAGTGAATTTGTAGCAGATAAATCTTGAAAATAAACAATCTAGAAAAGTGCTCAGTTGTTATGATCAAAAGAACAGGATCTCTTTGATTTTGGTGCCAAATGGAAGTTCCAATTTGGTTAAATTTTATGTTGTAAAGTTCAATACCCTCAGGCATAGTTAGTCATCTGTTTCACCTTGTAAACTTATTTTTATCGAAGAATATCACATTAGTAATGGCTAAAACTGATATTAATAAGACACATGCCTGCTGTTAATATCTAAGTGCATTATTCAACCAGTGATGCTAATGTCTATCCATTCGTTGCTTGATGAATACGCAATATCTATTTTTTAACTATTATAGCAAGATCTGTCACTCTATCTAAATCTTACATAATGCATCTTTTAAGTGTTTTTTACACAAGAAAACTAAATTTAAAAATTAAATTCTTTGATATTTTAATTTTATTTCTTATAAATTACCGGTAACTTATTAGTAAGGTCTCTTACTGATAAGTATAGGAGAAACATGATCCATGCCCTGGGCCCTGTTACTCAAAATCTTTACTAAAGATAAAAGCCAAATTTTAGTAATTTCTTCAATTTTGATTTGCTAAGCACTAAACTCAATCTAGTATTATCCAATCAAATTACTAACATTTGGAATTTATCTTAGTTAAATTTTGTGAAACATGCCCCAGATCTATAAAGACAAACTTTATTTTGACCTTAATCAAAGAGATGCTGCTCTTGAATCGTGTTGATAGGTTTTTTAAATGGCTGTTATAGTATGTTATGTTATTATTTATATGAACATTTAATAAACAGTATATTGTATAAATATGATGTAAACTATTGAATAAAATTAAATTTTATGTAAAAGGTATTGTCTGATAAAGAATTGTATAAACAAACTGGTCTGGTATTATATGTTTCGGTGGGGTAGGAGTTGTTGACTGAACATCACGTGGGGTAAGGGGTAGTTGACTTCAAATCGTGTGGGGCTAAGGGTTGTTGACTTAACATCATGTGGGGCTAAGGTAATTTACTTAACATCATGTGGGGCTAGGAGTTGTTGAGTTAACATCATGTGGACCTAAGGGTAGTTGAGTTAACATCATGTGGGGCTAGGAGTTGTTGACTTAACATCATGTGGGGATAGGGGTAGTTGACTTAACATCATGTGAGGCTAAAGGTTGTTGACTTAACAACATGTGGGGTAAGGGGTAGTTGACTTCAAATCATGTGGGGCTAAGGGTTGTTGACTTAACATCATGTGGGGCTACAGGTAGTTGACTTAACATCATGTGGGGATAGGGGTGGTTAACTTAACATCATGTGGGGATAGGGGTAGTTGACTTAACATCATGTGGGGCTAGGAGTTGTTGACTTAACATCATGTGGGGATAGGGGTAGTTGACTTAACATCATGTGAGGCTAAAGGCTGTTGACTTAACAACATGTGGGGTAAGGGGTAGTTGACTTCAAATCGTGTGGGGCTAAGGGTTGTTGACTTAACATCATGTGGGGCTACAGGTAGTTGACTTAACATCATGTGGGGATAGGGGTGGTTAACTTAACATCATGTGGGGATAGGGGTAGTTGACTTAACATCGTGTAGGGGCAGTAGGTCAGTGACTAGAGTCATGTCTAGAAAGTTGTGGGTTCAATTACAGTGTGGGATGAGAAGAACCATGATTTTTCAAGCCTATTCCCACCTCATTCTGCACACAGAGAACTATCTTCTTTATTATTCTAGTTTGTAATGTATTTCTACTTGTTTCATGTCTTTCACAAGGAATTAAAATGCTGGCCAACTATCTTTGTGTCTGTTCTCAATCGGAGCTAGTTGCAGACATATAGCGTAAGTTTAGTATATTCCCACCTATGGGGCTGAAAGACAAGTGTTACTCTGTCGCTTGATGCTTGGAAAAGAATCGATGGAAAGGCTGACATCCAGATAAAATTAGCTTCCCTAGCATTGCCCAGAAGGAAATATTTGAAGCATTGTCTTGAGAGATGTTGAACCTAATTATATTCATAGTTTTGGGTATCAGTATCATCGTGGGTTTATGGACCTTCTTCTAGTCCAACCTTCGACGATAGGTTGTATGTTCAATCTAGTGGGGGTGTACGATTGCACATACAATAATTCAACAACTCTCTTCTTCTTGGTATAATCTTATATTCTGTAACAATACTTAACAATAATAATATATATACAATAATGATCCACAGGCTAGGTAATCTAATACGGAACAGCATCTAAGAAATAACTTATCAGAGACCTGCCCTATAGTATGTCCTGTTACCTGCCTGTGGTCAACTAGCTCCTATCTACAATCTTCCTCTTATATATACTAGGGATTACAATAAACAATAATACAATATATATACAATAAACAATACATAGTAATTATACAATAAACAATACATAGTAATTATACAATAAACAATTTAAACTTAATAATATTTTATAGTTGTTAATGGGTAGGATTTAAGTGACAGCCATTCATTCATTTACTAAGTTGACTAATGTTTATAGATTGATTATCTCATTACTATTATTGTCTCTAATCTCTATCCTAGCTGTCCATAGATAATCCATCTTGGGAGCCAAGTTTTGGTATTAGTCTATCTCTGTAAATTGGGTAAATGGCTGTCTTAAATACTACCTGGTCATATCAGTATCACTCACTGTGTAGCACTAAGTCTCAATATCACATGTTGTACCAGGTCTCAATATCACACAATAATTATATAGTACTGGTCACAATATTACATCATCTAGTAATACATTTCACTATATACCCAGTTCCAACATTACATCATGTACTACCCAGTCTCAGAATCACACAATACATTAAATGGTCTCAATATATCACACAATGTTGTGGCAGGTCTCTATATCACATCATGCATATATCGATCACACCATGCAGTACCAGGACTTAACATCTAGCATGAATTGGATGTTGGCTCCTGACATGAAATTTTAAAGATAGTAAGCTGGCACTGCCAGGCAGCATACGCCCACATTTTCGATAGATGGATAGAGGACAAGCAATACCGAAAGTGATTTTTCCTACAATCAAAGGCCATAATTCATTAAGTTACAATTTGATATGCGCAAATATCGAAAAGAATCAAGATCTTTAGGTTATAAACATGCATTTTAAGTTTCATCAAAATCAAATTAAAATTGTGACCTCTACAGGGCCCACAACTTTAATATGCCATATTTTTACACTGTTCGCGTACAAACAGCGGCCATTTTGTCTGGCAATTATGGTCTGATTTTCTAGAAATTCGAACTCAACCTTCAGTAGGGTGTAATGGTGATAGAGCCAAAGGTTTTTTTAAATTGGATATTAATCGTGACCTCCAGGGGGACCATAGGTGATTTTTCGAAACAAACAGGGGCCATAATTCAGGAAGTTACGATTCAATATGCGCAAATATCGAAAGGAAACAAGATCTTTGGGTTCTAACCATGCATTTCAAGTTTCATCAAAATCGAATTAAAGTTGTGACCTCTACAGGGTCCACAACCTTGATATACCATTTTTTAACAGTATTCGCGTACAAACGGCGGCCATTTTGTATGGCTATTTTGGTCCGATATACCCGAAATTCGAACTCAACATTCATTAGGGTGTAACGGTGATATAATCAAACGTTTTTTATAAATCGGATAATAATTGTGACCTCCCGATGGACCACAAGCTAAACAAAGGCGATTTTGCGTATAATCAGGGGCCATAATTCAGGAAGTTACAATGCGATATTCGCAAATATCGAAGGGAACCAAGATCTTTGGGACGGACGGACGGACGGCCAGACGGACAGGGGCGACGACATAATACGTCCACATGAAAATGTGGGCGTATAAAAAACTATAGTTTGTGTTGACTTGGCGTCACCCCTTCCCCTCTGAATGTTCTTATCAATTTTCTTACCCTGTTAATTGAAGCAGTTATCTTTTCACGACAAATTGATTTATGCATGTATATTGAAACGGTTCTTGTCATTTTAATTAATTTTCTCTTCACGTTAAGTTTATTTTATCTAGCGAGAATTGTATACATTGTCAGCTACTCAATATCGAGTCAAAATGGTGTAACTCATCCTGTTTATGCCTCACGGAAGTCCATAGTCTGAGTCCTTGACTCTTTTCTGTACAAAAGTACACAAATAGCAAAAATAAACTATATTCAACAAAAAAAAATAGTTTACATTTGTAAAAGACAAACTGATAATTGGATAATTTCCTTTAAAAGGGTAGTGCGACATTGGCTGGATGTGGATAATTAATTGCCCAGACATTATTTATACAAGATAAATGCGTGTTCGTGCTATTCCAGCTCGCAAGTACAGCTATACATGGAAAGTGGTCCAAAATAGCCTTATTCTGGGGATTTGCAACCGGAATCCGAATCCCGCTCTATCCTCCCTAAATCAATCGGACTATTATTATTGCAGTTGCATTTGTAAACCGGGTGGGTCGGATTAAGACACACAAGAGGCCCTGGGCACTTAAAAGATTTTTGTGTCCCTATTTAATTGTGTCCGCCAAACACTCTTCCTTTTTGCAGCATGATTTGTAATAGATTTTGTCTCCCGATCCATACAATCTAATTAAAATACAGATCTATATTTTATGGACAAATACCATTAAGGTACGGACATAGGCGTACGAGCTCGATGACAGTTAGGGGACAGAACCCGAAATGCTCCTACGCCTATGGGTACGAATCATAGAGCGGATGCAACACATGTTGTCCACTGTAAAAAATCTTATTTTGATTCTATCCGATAATCTACACTGTCACTCCTCGGACCTAGTCGTTTCACGAAATTTTAACTAAGATAAAAAAAAAACAGATTTTAGTGATTGAATTGGAAGATATTAAATTGATTTTAGTGCTTATTTACTAAAATTTGGATTAAGCTTTAGTTAAAGAAACAAACAAAACCCCCAAAACCCCAAACAGAGTGCATGAAAAATTGCTATTTATTTACATAAATCTTTGTTGGGACATTTTTAACCCTGTCCGAAAATCATATCTTAATGTCCATGCTCACTTTCGTGTAATCTGTTATCACTGATACGACTGGTTGTACTTTTTACCGTTTCTAGCTCATTTTGTCTGGGTAATCTAACCTTAAAGAGGTGTGTTCTAAAAATAGCACATCTATTATTAGTCGCAGGTATGGTATGATATAAATCTATAACGTGCAATGGTATATGGCTTATATACATGTATATGTTTGAATTGGCTAGGCCTATCCATGCCAGTGGGATTTAAATGGCGAATCTAAAATAACAGTGAGTTATAATATATTATATATCATCAAAGATTATAATATTTAGTAGGCCCTTCAAATGGCAAATTTTATATTTCAAAATGTAGAAAACTTTTATCATAGAGGGCTCTGGTTCCTCATAATAAGTTAATCAAAACTATTGATAGAATGATGGAAATATTCAGTTTGCGACAAAATTAATGGCTTTAGGAAATCAATTTTCATAATTCTCAATTTTCCATGCGCAAACAGCAAATAAAAACGATTGTTACACAGGAGTTACAAATCTTCAATTTCTTAGGAAAAAAAAAGAAAAGGGGAGCTATTAATTTAAATGAGTGATAAATCATTTCAGATCTTATTTGTAGAAGGAAAGGCCAATAGACGGATTAATTTGTGCTAACTGGTAACTGCCCTATTTGTAATAAGAAAAGCAGCATTTTTTTTGTCAATCATTATTATCAGCATTAATATTTAACATATTTATAAGTACATGCCTTGTAATAAATTTGGCTCATTTATTTTTATTTCCACTAAGGTCAAATTTGTTTAAAATCTTTAATCACGGCGAAAACGCGATTCGCTCTTTTAAGAAAATAAAACGCAAAAAGGCAAAGGAGCGGGGATAATATTTAGGCCTGTTTGATTAACCAATATTCGAACTTTGGGTGCTTTATCGATATTGAAGTGATGTTGTTTTCAAGTGGGAACTTAGCCTCATTTTTCCTATTTACATAATGTAAATAAGGGACTGAATATAAAATTTAATCAGGAATGGAATAAAATTGAAGATTCCGACAAATCTGAAATCGTTTAATCGAACAGACCCCATAGGGACCGTCATCTAAAATGTGCGCATGCGTAGACAACATCGCATGAATTTCCACCATCTTCCGGCTAGAGTTAGGAAAGTGTCAAGGTAGTTAACGCCCTAAAAGGCAAATGTAAGTATAATTATGATCAACATGTAAACAAAACTGTTGACTTGAGATACACACAACGTTTTAAATCCAAATTTAAGTGCATATTAGTACATTTTCTCATACAAAAATGGTATTTGATGGCGTATATCTCGAGTTTCCAAAATCAAAATGGCGGATAGATTTTGTCTATATCCATTCCTGGGCAAGGTTTTTATTTTGATAACGGTTTAGCCACTATTTCATTTCACACATGAAGCTCATTCACATTATTTCAAGCTTTTAGCCAATATTTATGCGCCAGAATAGTTAAGAAATTGATACAGTAAAGTCGCGATCTTGGAGAATTGAAAGTTGACCCATCTGATCTGTCAAAATCGCATCAACATTTAACATCTTGGTTACTTCCTGTCACTTCAGTAGACACTTACTCATAAGTCATTGACTAATTACAGACTTATATGTCGTAATTAAAACAATGTTGTGTTAAGATAACTATCTTTGAGTAAATTTAAGGAGGAAAACAATTTGAAATTGTGCAAATTACATATTAATTCTGATAATAATATAAAATTGCTTAGGCCTACTTGCTGTATGTTGGATTTGGAGCCAAAAATAAATTGTAAGGACAATCAAATCTGTATGTAGTGTACCTGTTAAGAAATAAATATTCAAACTTAGGGTCTGTCGTGTATATTAAAAACTAACAATTTGAAAGTACGGTATAAATACAGGTAGGTACATGGTTCCATTTGGCTGTGTACTTATGTTGAGTGCAGACTGTCCCTCACAAACAGATTACCTATGTGAAAATTAATATTTGTTGACTAATAACCTGTACTTACTACTTGCGGAGTATTTAATGAATTATCACACTGATAATCTGTCCCATTATTAAATGTTTAGTCTGTTCTGACCTGTACATATATTAAAATTTATAGGAGCTAAATCGCTAATATTTGGGATCTAGAAATTAACAAGTGGGTCGCAAGCAGAGGTCGCAGTCACGCAAAAATCTGCGTATTCCACCAATTTTTTAAAAAATAAACGCAAATATTGACGGTCGCTGCGGAATTTACAGATAAATTCCCCCCCACGTGAGAAAATTAGATTACTCTAAATGTATGTCGTAGTTTGTACAATTTATGTGCTTTATGCGGCATTTACATACCTCTACTGGCTAGTACTGCAAATAAATCCCTCAAATAATTTAATTGAGTATTGACATATTCGGAAACGCCTAAACAAAAAGCTAACGAGTTCTGCCAAATGCGTCTATTTTTGTGACGTCAGACCGTCATGGAGTTGAGGACAGAATGTAAATTGTCGAAAATATTGGAAACAATTGGCTATGATATCGTTTTGTGGGAGTATTTATGCAAATCAAAACGACTTGATTGAAGAAATAACATCTGAGTGAATCGGCAGAGGTTTTATTGTCTACATTACGAATTGTGAAGAAAAAAAAACATCTGAAGCAAAAACGGGTAAAATCGAGTCTTCGAAAGACATTGCATTCCTGTTCTTTTTTATTATATATTGTCTGGTACGACATTGTGTATGCATATATATACGGTCAGATTCCTGTGGAAAGACTAACCCAACCAGCATTACTAAATACAAAATATCTTCTGATTTGAACCCAATACTACCACATTTCACAACCTTTTATGAAATATGATCAGATTCAGACTACCGTACTTTCAATTATCTCAAAATCAATGCTAGTTCATCCCTGAAAATGTATTTAGTAGGGCTGCAACGATACGCCAGGTCACGATACGATGCGCATCATGATTCATTGCCTACGATACGATTTGTATCGCGATGTAGAAAATAAATATAAAATATGCTGTTAAATTTTGACAGTCTTTCTCTGTAAAAATTCAAAGGTCTGCTTGTATGATTTACTTTATATAAATGTGGTGTTTTCTAGCTAGGTCAACTGACCATATTTATTTGCTGTCATTCTTAACAGAAAATCCTAAAAATGCCATACTTTTTATGTGACTTATGTTAAGGTGGATTTCGATCTCATTCATCTCGATATTGCTTTTGTCGATCGTGCGACTTCAATTTGGTGTATTCATTACAAGTCTAAAACAATAAAAATGCAGCCATTTTTGCTGCGACGAAAGAGATATCTCTGTAGGCGAGTTTAGATGAGATTTCGAAGTTGTCAAGGTATTTTCACCAAGAAGATGACACAATTATCATTCATGGAAACAAGATTTATCCTTTATAAGGTCCGTGATTTACCGAATAAACATAATAATTCATCTGTGCAGCCATGTTGCTGCAGCGAGAGGCGATCGGTCATATTACTTGATATGGATATAAGCGGCCCAGTTATTCAGCCAGCGGTAACTGAAGAATTCCGAATGTATGGGCTGCTTATATCAACAAGTCATAAATGACGACACATGATCGAGATTCAATTCAATGATTTTATTGTTTTTTTGAGGGCTCTCGGATTCAAAAGGAGCGTGAATATGAACACGCCTGACATGAAATTTAAATGCGGGAGCGCGCACCTAAAAAAGCAAGGCCTGTCAGAATATCAGTCTATTTTTGTAAAATTATTATTTGGATAACGAATCGCGATGCGACCATTGTTTATATCGTGCATCGTGGATTTTTTAAACATCGCGGTTCATCGATGAATCGTTGCAGCCCTAGTATTTAGTGGTAAGCTTATGTTAAATCCACTCAGAGTTTGGTATTCAGTAGGGTCAGTACTAGTAGTAGTATTCGTTAAATCGACCAGCTGGTTTTGGTTGTTTGCTTCATTCATATTCCAATAATTTGTGAAATGTGGAGATGATTAACTGTAGCTGCATTATGTAAGATTTAGATGAACAGATGTCCAGTCTTGCTACATGTATAATACTAAATAATAGTTTAAAAATAAATAATAAAAGGTAAATATTGAAAATTTCAGTCAAAAAACATGATAAATGTTTGAAGTTTTGATAAGATTTAGTCTAATGCTATGATAATGATGAAGTCTCAATTTAATTTTAATGCTGAATTTTTGAATGTTGTGGATGTTCTAATCCTTTTAATATTGGCCAATCGATGACCTAGAGAGTTGATAATGTTAAAATAAAATTTTATATTATGTATATTTGATACCCGAAAAAGAAGTGCATTAGACATAGACTGATTTAGCACTTGCGTAATGCATATATCTGGAAATAAGGCGACGCATAAAAGATATAATCGCCCTCCCATGAGTAAATTGAGCACTTCTAAATTACAAACAAAAATATGCAAATGCTGGAAAAAGACATTCCCAAAGTATACAAGTGTTTCTGTTGTTAAAGGGACAGTCCCGTATTATACAGAGGCTCAAAAATAAAAGTCTGAGAATGTATGAAAATAAAACGCCAAAATATAGGGGAATGGTGTATATACCTTGTCTCAAAATTTCAACTCAAAATATTAAGTCATTTGGACGTGAACGCCAAAATTGCTTATCCGGACACGTAACCCTTTTAAGATTGATGGTCATTTTTTTCATTTGGTGACCTTATAAACGTTTCTTGAGAGGTCTATACAGTGAATGACCCATGTATTGTACTTATAACAAAAGGTAAATTTTACCTACATATTATTTTTATAGAAAATAGTCTGGTTTTATCCAGATACTGTATATTTACAAAGGTCTCCAATTCCAGATGCAGACTGTCAGGTTTAAGTTATTTACAAGCGTATCACAAAAATCGGGTTAGTTGATCGGCCTTAGATAATGGGTTTTAAATGATTTTAACACAAAATTAAGCAGTTTTATTCCCCAAAAAGTTATTGGGATTGGCCCTTTGAACAAATAGCCATATTAACATCCTTATTATATTCACTGTAGATTCAATTCCCTAAAAAAAATTTGTAAAATTACCGTATTTGAAAAAAATAAATGAATCGTATTTAGTTAACCAGTTGGAAACATATACTGCAAAAATTTACTGTTGTTATTGGTTTAAAATCTGGCATGTGCGAGGTAAAGTGACCAAACTACTATGTCTTTGTTTCGTCTTAGAAAAATCTTTATTTTATTTGTTACAGAAGTTTTGGTGAAGCTAAAAAAAACTCAAAATGCAGACAATAAAATGTGTAGTGGTAGGCGATGGAGCCGTGGGTAAAACTTGTTTACTTATTTCCTACACAACCAACAAATTTCCCTCAGAATATGTACCCACAGTAAGTATAGTTAGATTTCTAATTTGACTGAAATAAAAATATTTCCTCGTACCCGGTATGTACATGTATAATACAAATTAAACTGAAATAAGTCTTAGGAATATTGGTAGTAATTAAGAAGATTAACTCTTTTAATGTGGATTACTGTTTTAATGTGGTTGTATAAGTTGTATATTAAATTTATTGTTACACCTTATGACTTTTATGTAGACTATATTAAAATGTGCATTCATTCATGCGACAAAAGAAGTCCATTGATTTTCAACGATATCCGATAATTGCAATCCGAGTTATGGTCCTTGATCACTTTGTAAAATATGTCCTGGTCTTCGAAAATCTCGTTTAATGTGGTTGTATATTGAATTAATTGTGACACCTTATAGACTAAATTAAAATATGCATTCATGCGATGAAAAAAGTCCATTGATTTTCAGCGATATCTGATAATTGCAATCTGAGTTATGGTCCTAAGTGATATGACCTAGTCTTTGGATTTGTTTTGAACTTTGGTACCACCTTGGCACTAGTGACTAGTATTGATGGTTAAAAATACAATGAAAAATAGCTTGAGGTTGTTATTATAATGTATTGTACAGTGAACTATTGTCAATTTATTATGTAGGTATTTGATAATTATGCTGTAACAGTTATGATTGGAGGTGAACCATATACATTAGGATTATTTGATACAGCTGGTCAAGAAGATTACGACAGATTACGACCCTTAAGTTATCCTCAAACAGATGTTTTTCTAGTCTGTTTCTCCGTTGTTTCACCATCTTCATTTGAAAATGTTAGAGAAAAGGTAAGTTGTATATCTTTTAACCTAGAAAAAGATGTCAGTATTGTGACAGACAAATTGAGGAAAAAAGATTATTCGACAGTAATTTGAAACATCTTGACAAATTGATGAGATGGGTTTGTTTAATTTGTTAAAACGATCTAATAATTCGTAAACTACAATATTCTGAAAGTTAAATCTCTAACTAGCAGGAAAATATATCCAAAATTTGATTCTTTTCCATTAAAGATACATATTTACTTAGATAAAGAGCTGGCCGATCTTGTTGTAACTATAATAGTTTTAAAATAGATAATGCAAAATATTCTGATTGAAGTTAACACTGTTTGGAGTTTTGCCAATGTGTGCCATTGATTGTTTATTATCATACCAATGATACTGGTTATTCAAGACTTTGCCTTGCTTCTCCCTTATTAAAGACCTGCAATAGGCAGATTTAGCTCTTATATTGTATTTACAAAGGTACATTTCATGCATTATGAATTCAAAATTTTGCAAATCCTGCAAACGATATAAGCTACCCAGAGTCAGCTGGGTTAGTTAAGATCTTTTGATTGTAATTCAAATTCTCATTTTACAATGTTTATAACTTGAACAGCTGCCAGATTATCTCAATGTACTCCACGGTTGACATACATGTAATCTAATTTATATAAATCACTGGTAAAGGTAGTTACATGTAAGTACATGTAGGTTACCCTGCTGCATAGTGACGCTTCAATCTGACACCAAGGTTGTTGTGGTTATAGTAAAGTCTACTGACAAACCTTCGAGTTGGAAGTTAATTTCAGGTTCACCAGTTGCTAAACACTTCTCAAACAAAACAGTAAATAAAGATTTATCATTCAGAAATTGTGTTGGGTTGATTTTAAATCCCATCATTCTTGCAAATAAGTCCAACTGCTAAACCTGCTGGGTTATGTTTGGGTTCACCCATCTCTGCCAACAGCTCAAGCAGTCCCAAATGTGCTGGGTGAATGTTAAATCCCATCTTTTTTTTTTGTTACAGTGGGTGCCTGAAATCACTCATCATTGTCAAAAAACACCCTTCTTGTTAGTGGGAACACAGATTGATTTACGTGATGATGCTGCTACAGTAGAAAAGTTGGCCAAAAACAAACAAAAACCAATTTCATCAGACCAAGGTGAAAAACTAGCAAGAGAACTTCGTGCTGTTAAATTTGTAGAATGCTCAGCTTTGACACAGGTAAATAAAATTCATTACGTTTATATGTATGAAAATAAAATCTCTGTTGCCAAAACTTTGTTTGGTTTCCTTGCCATTCACTGTAAATGAGACATCGGTATTTGGTGATATGATTACCCAAACCCATACATAAGTTGTCACTTGTCCCCAATAAAAATATTATTTTGATATTCGAAAAAGAATGTAGAAGTCCTGATCAACTATAGGCTTGTGATATAAAATGTGTACAAAGGAAGAAGTACTAAAGTTACTTCTTTATAGTAGTTGTCTCCCTTTAATATTTTTGTCATTTCAATTGTGCAGAAAAGGTTGCCCAAAACATTCCAATTTCCAACACATGAAATCTTTTTGAATAAAGATTGTTCAAAAGTTCTGGCTTGGTATTAAAATTTAGGTTTAATTACCCAGTTGAAATGCTCTTATTTAGCATCTTTCTGGCATGTGAAGCCACAGTAACACGCCTTGCTGAGCAATATATCCCAGCCAAAATTCAATCCTGGTTTAATCCTTATCACTGTTGCAGACAGAGGTTCTTATGTGTCTTGTTAATTGGATGGTGTCCAAAGGAATTGTTTGGAACGAAATTGCTAATATTTTTTTATTTTTTTTGTATTTATAGAAAGGCTTGAAGAATGTCTTTGATGAGGCAATTTTAGCAGCGTTGGAACCACCAGAACCTCCAAAGAAAAGCAAATGCAGTCTTTTATAAATGTTTAGAAACAATCTACTGGAGTTTTAACCAATTTCAACTTGGAGAACTGTTGTATAGGAGATCAGAGGATTCATTTCCACACAGTTCTAGCAGTGAAAGCATAATTATGTCTAAATCAAATTCTTAGCATATGCTTTCATTTCTAAAATCTACCACTTGATTTCTTGTCTATTTACTATTATTAATAATAATTTGGTGGTCTGCTGTTTGACGGCATTTCCAACAACCCCAAAAAATAGGATTTATAAAAAAAATATGGATTTTAATGATTTGACGATTTTTTGTTTTGTATAATCTCTTCTTACAAGATGATACACTCAGTATCACAATGTATTAATTATTTAAAATCTTATGTACCTATTGTCTTAGGAGAAATTAGATGCTTATTTATCATTGTGCTTATCTTTTAACCTGCATGTGGGTGATTTTTTTTTCGTCAGGGTTTTTCAAACATTAGGGGCCTGTTTCACGAAATTTTAACTAAGATAAAATCAAAGTTTGAGTAATTTGATTGGAAAATTTTAGATTGATGTTCGAGCTTAGCCAATCAAAATTGAAGTATCTACTAAATTTTGGATTTTATCTTTAGTTATGCTTTCCAGAAACAGGGCCCAGATATACAACATAAGGAGATTGCAATAGTCTATGTGTATCTGCAGCATGCAAAGAGCACACACATATTTAGCATGCAAAATAAAAATTCTTTTATAGCACAGAAATGTATAAGAGTGATGAATTTTCTGTATAGTGGATATTTCGCAAAATATCTGTCTGGCATGCAGCTAAAACTAATATGAAATATCAAATGTGTATACAAGGACAAGATCTAAACATTTTTATAGGTCAATAGGTTATTGTCCTTGCATACCATTGAATATATCACTATTTTTTATTTCAATTTGAAGAACGATTAGTCATTAGTGTAGGGGTTTCAGGTCAAAGTTTTAAATGAGAGAAAAAAAATTTTTTAAAATATTTTTTGAAAATATACATAAAATGCTACCCAATACTTTTTATTTCATCAAAATATTCTAATTATATCCAAAGTTATGGAATTTTAAAATCCGAGATTGACGTCAATAATGTAATCAAACTGCTCTATACCCGTCAATGCGTAGCACGGCACCAAAATAAGTGCTTTTCAGTCATATTTGAGTGACGTCGTAAGCGGTATTTCCCCTTCAGAATCGCTAGTACTAATTTTAAAACTGAAATCCGATCGTTATTATCAGCTAAAATTTATTACAATCGTAATAATTTGAATGATAATATGTCAAATATTTATAATCTGGATGATACCTCAAGAATTTTTTTTTATATTTAGTCGAAATTTAGCAATTTTCAGTCATCAAAACAGATAAATTCCATTTTCTAGGGCTCTAATTGTCTGATTTCGAGGTATCACGTACAATAATAACCACAAAAATGTTATCTATCGTTTGATTGGTTCTATATGGAAATCCCCTGAAAACTAACGATCGGATTCACCAATGAAGTGGGCCGTAGCAATGCCGTCAATGGAAATTTACCAGCCGCGTGACGTCAGAGCGGTATTTTCCCGCTAGCGTCTCCTGTAAACAAACGGTAATTTTGCTAACATTTCGATACTTTTTTAGCCTAAATCTTTGCAGATATTGAGATTGATATTAAACTATTGTAATACAATTGTTAGGAATGCATTTACATCAATTAGTAATTCGGAATCGTAGATTGAAGTGGGCTATATTTCAGCTGTTGGCTGTCCCGATTTCAACCTAAAGTGACGTGACTTGAAACCCCTAATTAGTGTGAGGTAAGATACACCAATTTGAACTTTCGTTCTTTGAGAATATTTATCAAAATTTCACTTTTTAATTCTTGGGGTAACAGAAATATTTAAAAAACTAAAAGTACTATTTTTCTCTTCACATAAGTTTTTAGTTTGTTCAACATTCTAAAGTGGCTTTTTTTCTACAGGATTCAAAACCCCAATAAACTAAAAATTGATTAGGTTTGGCCTTAATAGTATTTGAGTAGCTAGAGAATTGAATTAATTTAAATCTATGCCTATGTACTTCCATTGCCTTGTTGCCAGTAAATCTCATAACTTGTTTTTTTTTTTCATGATATTAAACACATTGAATTTATATTCATCTCACTGGATACATATACACAAGTTAGGGTCCAATTTTTGTGTCGAGAAATGAACGAAGAAAAAAAATTAATTAGCCTTTTTAATTGTGTGTTATGTTTGCTGGACAACAAGTTGTATTAAACATTTATTCATTGGAATTTATTTAACAAATTTAGACAGGGTTTAGTTGACTGGCATGATATAATTCAATATGATTAAATCGCTCATTATATTATACAACTGTATAGATCAAACATTTATAATAAAAATCATAAAAAATGATTGTTGGTATGAAGGGAGTTGAGCAGTCTAAAATGCACATTAATCACCCGAAAAATACAAATTTTATTAGCCAACTTTGTTCCAAAAACGTAATGATGACAACCAAAATTGAATTTTCTCAGTTATGCCTGCATGGATGTTCCATGAACAGTGCTAATTGAAAATTGAAAAAGCTGTCTGGTATTCATGAACATGCAAAAAGTTTATGTGGAAATTCTATTGGCACATGCTAAAAATAAGATATCTCTATTATTACACAACAAACTGTGAGATGGTTATGTGTCTTCTGGGATATTTTACACATGGAACAAGGGCGCAAAGTCTTGATAAGATTGGTGCTGAAAAGTTAGTGCATATGTTAGACTACTCAATGCTCTTAAAGTATGTAGATATTTTTATATACATCTGATAAAAACTCTTGTTTCTCGTAATTACAACTTGGGTCAGTTTTCTAACAAGGTTACAGTTTTTAGGGTGCTTTTATATGCACTAGATGTCCGACATTACAATATATTTGAATGCAGATTTCTTATTAAACATACAGAATAAAAATAAAGAAACTTAACAATTTTATACTGGGATTATCTGATTTAGTACAATGTCATATATAATAAAGGTAACAGTAAATTGGTTTAGGGGAAAATTTATTGTTCATACAAGGTTGGAGTTATCTCAATATATTTATCTATATGTACCATATCTGGTCATGCAATTAGAAAATGACTTGTTGATATATTTTAATGAATAGACCTTGTAATTAACCAATATACAGGGAGTACACACTTGATTGTGAACTATGATTAACTTTGGTTCTATCTATAATTCAAAGTTTTTATTGAAAAAGAATAATCCCAGCTCCCCTTAAAATCTCTGTTAGTGAAACATTGATGTATTAATTCAGTGTTTATCATTCTGTAGGATTTGTTCATACTTTAATAACTGTGTATATATCTATTACATTTGAAATGAATTTATTCATGTCTATCTGGCCAATAAATATTTAATGAAAAAATTCAAAATGTTTGTTAACTTTTTTTTTGTATTTTATTTGTGAGAGTACTATGTTCGGCAGTTCTTGTCTGATGATATTTTTTGTTCCCTGAAGAAAGTAGGAGACTATTAAAATGGGTTTGCCCATCAACCTATCGCTTGTTTTGGGCAGAAGACATCAGTAGTGGAACCATTTCTACCCTGTCCATAGAATAAGTTTCTTCAGATTTCTTCAGAGCGTTCAATTTTGATTGTCATCCTCCTCCTCAGTATCGACCTATTGAGTGTTGTTTGAATTGTCACAGTTTTCAGTTTGACAAAGGCTACATACAGTAGTGTAGGGGCAAGAGTTCGCATTGTTTTGAGTTATAATTGAAATTAACTGATCATTTTCCTGCTTCCATCCCTATTCAGTTCTGTTCATTTCACTTGCTATCCCTGTCCAAACCATAATTTGAAAGTACACAAGTTGGCTATGAAATCTTGTTGCAGGTAATGTTCGTGGTAGATGTTAAGGAATTACAGATGTTTCAGCAGTTCCCACTTTTACAGATGTTTCAGCAGTTCCCACTTTCTTCGTTAGAATGCTATGGCACAGTGATGATAGTGTATCATTCGATTTGTGACCAAAGAGGTCGACCATCAGGTCTTTGCCACACAGGGTAAGCTTACTCCTCCGAACACCTGCTACCACTGTTTGTCGTGTATTTTGTCCACGAGAAGCAGTCCAATTGCTGATTACACTATTTTGCTTGAATATACAATTTTGCCTATAACGTTTTTTAGGACTTCAAATTCTGTCTTATGGTTTGGTTTTATTTTATTTATGTCCTCTTAGGATTTGTTTTGAAGGGTGAATGCACTAGCAAAGGACTTGATGACAGGATCAGATTTCACTAATTTCCAGAAGGCAGACTTTTTTCCGATGCCTAAAATCCTTGAAATTAAATCACAGCATGAGTAGACATGTACAAAGAGCAACTCGTTGCACGCATCATAATGTTTCTTTCAACAGGTTAATAATGCTATACACTGACTTTGTGTTTTTTTGAGGTATATGATCTCATCGTCTGTTCTGGAGTAATGAAGGAGCAAGATCAGCAAATCTGTGACAATTCAAACAACACGATAACGAGGAGGAGGATGATACTGAACGCTCTGAAACTTATTCTATGATAGTGTACAGCGGAAGGTCATGAATTCAATTTCACAATGATTCAACAACTCAGTGATATCCAAATTTCTCTTAATGTGTTCATTGTCCCCCAAAACTTGGGGATAGTCATCCACCACCAAATTTGAGTCAATAGTTATGGACTTGCGGTCATTTGGAGGTGTTGGCGGCCGTTTTTGACATAATAGGCCAACGTCATTTGTAATGACCTAGGAAAAGACACCAATATTATCAAATTTGAATTGATAGTTACATAGTTATGATCATTTTAGGACATTTCGGTGATCATCTTTGACGCCATGTTGAAAAACAACCCCACTTTCCGGGGTCCTACTTTGGTAAACTTTTAGTATGTTATAAGGTACACCAAACCCTTTTTTGGGGGACTTTATTGGGTATTTTCCATATATTGACCTGACTAAAACTGACCTTCATAAATAACACAAACTGGTTTCCTTCTTGTGTAAATCTACATTAATTTGATGCAATGATATTAACCACGAAACATAGCACACGTCCCCATTCAGCAATTAGCAATTTCAGCTAAAAATGAGTATGCTTATGTGATTTATATGGACATGTAACCATTGTCCACGGATGAACCAATGGACGTATCGCCACTTTAAAATTCACCGATTCGTGTCCATTCTGGCCAGGATCCCCGATACAACAACTTACCAGCATCAGCCACGGCGTTGGCTTTCAGACGAGGCGGATATCCTATGGGAGTTTCCTATCGGCCTAAATTGTCAAATGAATTCCCGTTCCCCCTTTTATACGGCCTCATTTTCATGTGGACGTATATCAGTAAACCATGAATATGACCTTTTATCGGTATATATATGCATACACCATGTCGTACCAGACAATTCGTAATGTCGGGCAATCAAAACCTCTGTCGATTCACTCAGATATGTTGTTTTCTTCAATCCAGTCTTTTTGATTTGCATAAATACTTCAATAAAACGATATCATAGCCACTTGTTTCCATTATTTACATTATTTTCGCTCGATGGCGTTTGTCCTCAACAAACTGGCACATACTCGGCTAGCGATCTATTCGACCGATCCAGCTGGCAACAAGGTAAAATCGAGTCTTCAAAAAGCGTTGCATTCCTGTTCTTTTTGTATTATATATTGTCTGGTATGACATGGTGTATGCATATATATACTGATAGAAGGTCAGATTCCTGTGTTGAGAATCTTAACCAATGGGCCGCAAGATAGTCCGAAGTGGCCCGCGACATATTGAACAGCACACTTAAGAAAATGCAAAAAAAAACGCGTGATCCCAAATGCTTATTTACTGGTGTCTAATTCATAGCTGTATTGAGCAGCAGCCCAGGGGGCCAACCAACTTTCACCTATATTGTATCGGTGCATCTATATCTGGTATCATCAAAATGTAAGCCTGTCGTGTATCTGGTGGTGGGTGTGGCTGTGAGGGCTAAGATTCTGGGTATGGATTCTTAAGCTAGATTAGCTCAAAGGTGCACCCAAGGAAATGGTACAACAGTAGTGTACCTTACATCTTCAAGTATTACACAAACACTCTAACTGACATTTCTAGTGATGGAGTACTAATGACAAACTTACGTAATTTTCAGATCACAGCTATGCTAGATTAGCCGAACTCTGTAACACTTAAAACTGCTTGGAAGTTGTTCAGCACCACCACTGGAATTAGGAATGCTCTCTGCCAGACAATTTTGTGCGGCGAGTTACACCGACAGACACGCCGAAAATACCGAGCCCCCAAACTAGGCTAGATTACCTGAAATCCGTACCACCTAAAACTGCTTGGAAATTATTCGGCACCACCACAGGAATCATGAATTACCAAGTTAACTTACAATAGTTGTTATTGTTAGCGAGAATATCAAATTTGCTTAAGGAAGTCGAAACATAATTATTTCTATGTCCTTCGCTCAATAGGTTACTTACCATTATACGACCACGGGCATTATTTCCCACCCTTAAAAAATCATTAACACAAAAAATAACAACAAAATTACCCCCCTTGTTTTCCTATTGACAACATGGACGGCCAATTATCCAACGTTGGAATTTAAAGTTGGAAATGATATTTTTGCCAATTTTTCAGCTGCCAATAGTGAATTATAGGATTAACAGGGTTATTCTTTAACAGGGTAGGACTGTTGACGGATATCGTCTATTTTAAGGCTTTATTTTAATAAATTTTAAAAATATAACTTAATTTGAAATTTCCGCTTTAATGTCAGCGTTCACCCAAGGTGATATCGCAGACAGGACAACAGTTGTTTTTATCACTGCTTACCCCTTCTCAATATTGTGTAACATTCGTTTTATCCTTAAAGAAAAAGTTATAAAATAACTTTTTAAGATCATTAACGAATTTAATATAAATGGAGTCGACAATAAATACAAAAATTAAAATATAAACCAAAAAAGAAAGCACTAAATTCTGCTTAAAAGTCATAATATAAACAAAAAAATCGGTGAAACGTCAAATAAACAAGTTAGAGTTTGTCAAAAGTCAAAAGAACAAAAAACTGATTGAAAAGTTATATAATACAAGAATTTCAGTCAAATTGCTTTATTCTGACCCAAGTTATGAGTGTTTGAAGTTTTGGTCAGATAGTCTCTATGCTCAAGATATTTGCTACGATAATTAATAAAAGTCCTAATTATCAATCATGTCTAAATGACTCCAACCCATCGCGCTCAAAGTGTTTTCGGGAAGGGCGAAGGGATACCGTAACGTGGAACATCCGTAGGACCCCAATGCTTCACAATAAATTTGAAGAAGAACACAAAATATATTTGGAGTGCTGAAATTTGTGACAATAGATTAAAATCAAATGTAGATAAGTAAGAAATTTATAACAAAAACGTGTTCAAAATCCCTCAAAAGACGGAAAACGTTCACTAATAAAAAAATATCTAAAGATTCTTAAATGGTAACCCTTCATTTTATATTTATTCAACATTTACACAAGCAATCACGAATATATAAAATTGATATTGGCTAATACCAGCGGCGGCGCCAGCCGGTGCCGAGTGGGGGGGGGGGTAAAAGCTATGGGGGTCAGGGGGCTTTGCCCCCCTCCCCCAATTTTTTTTAGCCACGCCCTTTTTGCTTAGGGAAACGCCCTTCTCCAGCTATTGGACACATCCGTTTTAGGTCGAGAAAAGTCCTTTCTAACATGTGATGTTGCACTTGAATATAATATAATGCACAAAAAAAGGATCCTACCCCCCCCCCCCCCCTAAATTTTATGTCATTTTTAGCAAAATTGGGATGGCCATGATTTTCAAATCACTGGCTAATACATTAGTGCGCGCCTTTTGTAATTCTACAATTTCACATAATATATAGGCCACACATTTACACAAGCGACCACGAATATATAAAATTGAATTGACTAACACATTATTGTAGACCTTTTGTAATTCTACAATTGAACATAATATAGATCACACATTTATACAAGCAACCACGAATATATATATATACACAATTAAATTGGCTAAAACAATTACAATGGACCACCTTCTTTATTCAATGCATGTTATTTCGAATAATATGGCAGAAACTACATGAAATATTGACTTATCATAAAATATACATAGATATAAACAAACATTTAAGCACAACTAGACATGTAGATTTAGTGGATAAAAAAAAAATGGAAATATTGTCAATTTATTTATATTGCTGTCTAAATATTATATTTACACCTGTAAGAGGCTAAAGAAAATATTCCATATACCAGAACTAATATATCATACATAGAATCGAAAACGAACTTATTATACAAAACAAAGTAATTAGAAATCAACATATTATACAAAACAAAGTACAGTAGAATCTGTATGAGCAGCCACTCCTATTCAGCGACATCTCCTTGTAAGCGGTCACGGTAAATTCCCCCAGTAAAAATTCTATTGTTTCATCTCTTTATTCAACGGTCACTCCTCTAACGGAGACATCGCTAGAAATAAATTACCCCCCCCCCCAATTAAAAATTTAATTATATCTTTCTAAAACAAAAGCCCCTCTAATATTGCTGATTAAAAAAGGAATCATAGAACTTAACTTTTTATACGGCGTTTATAACTGTTGTTTTATAGTTTTAAGTAATATATATGTATTTTAATGGTAAATAGCTCCTTGGAGCAGCTTATTTGTCGACATAACACGAATTTTCTATATTGATTTAACTGACTTTATTACCCAATATCAATAATGCATTCTACAGAAGATATCGCTTTTATGATCAATTTCATAACCCACTACGATATCTACTTAGGGGATCGCTTTACATGAATTTGATATGTCAATCAAAAAGGAACTACTTTTTTTTTATTAAAAAGGAACATTTTTTTATTTAATTGACCTTAATTGAAACACTAGGTCAATATAACCTTGCAATGGTTGAATTGCTGTCAAACATTTATGTATCACTACGCTATAATGTATTCAGGTATATTTATTTATTTCTGCATGTAAGAAGTAATTGGGTGATAAATAAAGACTCGTAGAAGATTCTGTATATTTATCTAATTTCCTTCTCATCCATTGTATGAATGCTGATTTGTGATTAAAGATGCCTTTTTGTTGTAGTTAAAATCAATCCTGTGTTCCCCGAAAAAACACCCATCGATCGCACGGAGAAAAACCTGTCGGCTTGCTGCAGGGAGCGCTTGGTATTGTGTTGATCGAGTGGCTAAACGCCATTAAACGACGATTTTTTTTTTTAGCAGAGCATAATCGAAGAACTTACTTGCATTGTAGGTTTTAATATGTAAATGGCGAGCGAGTAACAACAAGCACAAGCTGAATTTGGACGGCCCCTTCATAAAGTCACATGATGAACATAATGCTGCTTAAAATAAAACAATTTTAGCTTGGTGTATTTCCTTGCGATTAAAATGTTTTGAGAGACATTTGAAGCAAACTTTCGATTGATAAATCAGTTTGTGTTATATTTAAGTCTAAATTATTATAGGCGGAAAGGTATCTTTACATTTGATAATCTTAAAAATGAGAGAGGTAAACTCTGAAGGGTAAATGCTATGTGGGCTATGTTAGTATTTGTTCTCTGATATAGGTATAACACCAGGGGCGCCGGATCGACGCGAGGGCCAGGGTACCAAAACATAGGGAATGCCCCCCCCCCCGGCCTCTAGAACATTTTAAAATTTGTCAATTCCGAGAATGTTGTCTACAGCGCCTCTAGCATTCCAAATTCCAACATAAAATACATGATAATGAAAGAGGCAAATACCTGATTATTCACAATTTTCGTATCATGAGTGCGAGAGGTGGTTAAAAATGAAAATACTAGTAAAAAGATTGAAAACTTTCATTATTAGGTCATGGGTATACATGTATACCCCAGAAAAGGGCAGGGTACCACTTGTATACCCTGGTACCCGGGTTCCGGCGCCCCTGTATAACACTGCTCTTTTCCCCAGTGGACAGTTATAATAGGCAGGCGCGGATCCAGGGGGGGGGGGGGGAGCAGGAGGTCGTGTCATCACTGTTCAGACCAGTACCTGCAGCTTGCAACGTATACAATTGCTTTCGGAGTGAGGCTGCGACGAAGACTTATTATTATCATTTTTTCGTCTTTTAGATATATATATATTGGTTAATTCATGCCAAAGGACTCACTTTTATAGTTGTAACAATGCATTTTTTCGCGTTTTGAGCTTTGTTGAAATCCATGCATTTGGAATATGTATAAAACAGAATAAAATTATTGACAAATACAGGAATGGTAACCGCGAGAAGAAGAACTCCTGAAATCGCTGCCAGACTTCCAACAATTTTCCCCAGAAATGTAATTGGTGCCATGTCGCCATATCCCACAGTTGTCATAGTGATAACAACCCACCACATAGCATCCGGAATACTTTTCATGTTGTCACGTTCACAATAATAAACTAGTACCGAAAACAATGCAACGCACAGTGCCAAGTACATTGTCAACAATGCCAGTTCTTTAGCAGACGTTTTGATGGTGTAAACCAATACACGGAAACCCATGACGTCTTTCACAATTCTGAAAAAGCGGAACACTCGAGCTATTTGCAGGAATCCAATGAAATCGAACAATGAAATGCTGTAACGTTCACTTGGTTGCAGTACATCTACGGTCAGTTTTACATACATGGTCATCAGGGCAATAAGGTCACACATATTCACAGCGTCTTTAAAGTAGAGACATTTATTTGGACATGTAGCAATTCTCAGTATAAATTCCAATAAGAAGAAAGCCATAGCAACGTATTCCATGTACGATAGGAAGTCCAGTCGTGCATAAACATTAGTTATAGTGTCGGATTCGTTTTCTGATT
This sequence comes from Patella pellucida, assembly GCA_917208275.1. Lineage (NCBI taxonomy): Eukaryota > Metazoa > Mollusca > Gastropoda > Patellidae > Patella > Patella pellucida. The sequence goes on along the minus strand of OU795042.1, from coordinate 17,464,986 downwards.
CAGGCGGAGGAGGCACTGACAGTTGTTCGGAACCAACGTTTGTTGAGTTTGGGTCGGAACCAGTAGGCGGTTGAGGTTGGCCGGAAGGATCTGGAATGCTGGGCCCCTGGATGTTTCGTCTCTTTCGCTGCAGTGGTGGCGGAACCATTCCCTCAGGTGGTAGCCGACCGAATTTAAACACGTATAGCCCTTCGTATTCTTTATCGTTCAACTGTCTCATACCAGCAGGATGTGTGCTCGCCGCCATTACAAAGAGGGATACCAAGACAAATATTACCGACACAGCCAAATAAATCTGTAATGATATTTAAAAAACCCCACAAAATCAGATAAAGTTTCACCGGAAACGAAAATACACCCGCCATCAACCTAAGGCACTCGATCTGTGAATTAATATTATCTCTTTTTAAATGCCCCCCCCCCTCCTCGAACGGGTCCGTCGGGACCTCGGTTTTTCGTCTCATCTGAAACGACTAGACAGCTGTTCTTGTAAGGCCCGCTGCCCTGCACCACTGACAAGGGGGACTTACATCGGAAAATTCCGATGAACTTTCTCGGCAAGTGCAGTAGGGATCGAAGAGAAATTAACACGGCTTTCAGAACAAGAGAAAAGCGAATTTCCTTGTAGGTTAAATATGCATTATGTAAGATTCGATAAAGAACTGATAGTTCTTACTATAAACGTTAAAGAGCACATAAGATCATAATTTCCTATTACATAATATAATAAACAATGATTACTAAATCCATATTACGGAAAGTTCAAATCAATCTGATTAAAATTAACTGAGCTATTTACGTTTTAGTATGGGACAGCCAAAAACGGTTTTCAAATTTTCATAAACGACCTTAATCCGGTTGATTGGCTGATGACGTCACAGGCGCTACACATAGTATACACATTATCTATCCTATATATCACTGCCTGTATAATATATCACTGTATACACAACACCACCAGTTAAAGTGTGTAGTGTCGGTAATCATTAGCTCGTAATTATCACTATGAGGGACCGGGTATCGTCCAGATATTACGAAAAAGCAAAGATACTACCTTTACCATCCAGAATCTAATACATTTGTCCAGTCAATAGATTGCCGTCTAGAGTGTGTTAAATGCCGCCAGCATTCATTTAAAACCGCCAAGTTTGTGTTACCGTGTAGAAGAAGAAGAAGAAGTTACCGTGTAGATTAAATTTTACCGATATCAGATATTGACAGCAACATATACCGGCCGGGTGCCAGTCAAGTCGTCTACAAGCGAAGTCGTCAACAGCGAAGTCGTCCACAAGGCATTGGTGGTGTCGTCCAAAACAATTAATACTTGAATAGAGTCGTACACAACAACTGATTGGTTAAGTCGTCCACAACTAATACTTGAATCGTACACAATTTAAAATTTAAATGGAATAAATAAGTTTTACTCGTTGATTTTTGGTGATTACCGGTAACAAACGAGATTAGTTCCTCGCTGTATAATCGTATTGTTATTTAATTGCCGATATGATTTTAGATATTAGATCAGTTCACCGATGTTTTTTGTAATAAAATATATTTAGACAATATTTAATTGACTTGATATGAAATCCGAATATAAATTAGGTGTGTCCTCACTGTGCCCACTTTTGATTAATCCAATTAAGGTCTAATTAGGATTAGTGTATTAAGCGGATTAGGATTAGGTGTTATAGGTAATTAGATGAAAAAAAACCCAAATATTTCATGTAATTTTTCGATGTTTTATATACATTTAATAAAAATATAACATACATGGATATATCATACATCACATTAGCACTTTATAATTTAATGAAAATATAATCTCATTGGTCAAAATATAAAATACATGGATATATCATACATCACATAAGCACTTTATAATTTAATGAAAATATAACAATTTTCGATGTTTTATATATAAAATATGTAATAAAAGTATAACATACATGGATATATCATACATCACACAAAAACAAGATAAACAATGAAAATTTACAATGTAGTTAAACGGGCTACGCCATCGGCATACTTGAAAACAGTCTTTATACCGTTCTGAAGATCTATTTTCAGAGTTTGGAGTCGGGTTTCTAGTTGCCTGTACTTTCTTCTCTTAGGCCGTAATTGTCCGTTGGCACCTAACTGGAGAATGGTTACTTCGGAGTAAGCTTGTTCATTCTTTAAAAAAGCCACCAACTTAAAAATATTTGGGTGAGGGGTGGCAATAATGGATGTTATCTTGGAATGCCATCCTTCAACATGGTTCATTGTGCGTGGACCTTCAGTGTGGAAATGGTTCCACATCATTCTGCCATGCTGCCCCTCCACCAAGAACTCAGTTACGTAATCTACAAATTGCAACACTCTGGCATCTTGGAGTGGTGCATCGTCAAGGGCACACAGCCATACATCTTCAACCTGCTGTAATGTAATTAATGGTAATGCTGCTGCTTGCTTGACAATTTTATTGATTTCTGGCACCCGAGAAAAATCTGCTTGTAGTCCATATTTCTGTGCATTACGCCAAATACACTGACCAAAGTGAAAAAAACAACCTTTTTTCTGACCTCGGCAACACAGTTCTCACCAATTATAAGACTGAATATTTAGTCACTTTCAATATTTGTTTTTTTCCTTCTAATTACCTATAACACCTAATCCTAATCCGCTTAATACACTAATCCTAATTAGACCTTAATTGGATTAATCAAAAGTGGGCACAGTGAGATGTAACCATAAATTATTCGATGGATAAATGTTTGTGATAAGATTAGTTTATGATGACAGACATGGTTTATTTTACAAGTAGGCTACATATTGCCATCTAATTCACTCGCCAAAATACATCACGGACTGAACGCCTAATAATTAAATAATCAACTATAAATAGCGCCGAGGTCACTTTTAGATAAGACAAATTAGATTGATATTATTTCGGCACTAAAATTAAAATAATATAGCGACAAGTGAATACATACTTTATTTACCCAGTAATTCGTTAAATTGCGCCGGAGCCCTTTTAGATAAGACAAATTAGATTGATATTATTTCGGCATCATAAATAATTTAAAAACTAATCGTTGATTTAATTTCCGTACACGAAATGGAACTAAAAGGTTCCAAATTTAAGGATTCCGTATAAGAATCAATTTAGAATACCAAAATGCGAATCGTAACACATTGTGGTCTACACTGTGTAGTAATATATTATAAAATAAATCATAAATCAATGAAATATGTTGTAAGGTGGACACTGCATGCTTTGCTTTAATACTGACCTAGTATTTGTGGCTACGTGCAATTTTATTCTTTGATCTGTTAATATCATTGTTCCGACCTGTCAATCACCGTAAAGAGATTGACCAATCAGAGAGCCCGATGATGGTGGATATAAAAATATTACACATTAAAATGTCTCGAATTGCATGATGATCTACGTAGATATTTGTCTTTATTAGTCGTTAAACGCGTGGTACTATTTTACCTCGGAGAACGTCTTTTTGAAGTAATAAATTTGGGTCACGGTTCCTACGCAATCACAAATATACTCCATTTATTATGAACTTCGTGTAATGCCGAATCATTAATGAATGAAGTAGAGATTATAGTAATATAGTAATATTAATAAACTATGTTCTATATTATAAGTTTATAAGTTATTATTTGTTGATACGAATTATGTCTAATTTTTAAAGTAGCCTAGCATAACAATGCAAATCACTAAATTATTTCTCTCGATTCTTATCGGAATCACGTGACATGAAAGGGAAATCCTCGCTTTCATCTTTCATTTCAGTCATACGTAACCCGTGTGATATTTCCCCGCCTTTCCTACATGCTGTTAGCCAATAGCTACTGTAAATTTTTCCGCGTTTAGATGGTCCTACCTAATGAAAAATTAATTATCGTTGTTGGTGCACGAGGTAATGGGATATGAATAACAGAAAGAATAAAACGATGACCAAGTGGTAATTTGACGTAAAATCTTTTAAACACTGTTCATTTCTCCACAACGTCCGGGAAAATAAATGTCTTGTCTAAAAATAAACTCCTTCAAATCTAAATGGTAGTGTTCATTTTTAAAATCGCCCCGAGAAACTGAACGGTCGTGAAGTGGACGACCGATAACAAAACGATGTTTTTTAATCTACACGGTAGCACACAAACTGGGCGGTTTTTGATAAATCTTGGCGGCATTTAACATATTCTAGACGGCAATCTATTAACTGGATACGTGTATTAGATTCTGGGTGGTAAGGTAAGTTTATTTCCTTTTTTCGTAAAGTCTTGACGATAACCGGTCCCATGTAAGCTACATTTTTGGTTTACGGTGTGCTTATTCTGATTAAAAAGACGTGGGGAATATGGCTACAGCAACCGGCTTTATAAAACAAATTCTAAATTACGAAACAAATTTATTCTTTATTCTTTGAATGGCATTTAGTAAAACAAATTATTCCGTAGTCAAGGATTAAGGAATCGGTCAAGCGTTAATGAATACACACACCGACTGTATATAGGTAATTAAGGAATAAACATTCCGAATATGCATTTGTACACTGTGACGTCACTAGGGACTGAGGGGATTAAGAGTGTTTTCGATAATTGGCCAAGTCGTTTTTACGGGAGGTCTATATTTGCGACTTTGAGTGAAGATAGCTGATTTATTTTTAATCAGATTAATGTTAACTTTCCGTAACCACTGTCCATCACTACGCCGAGTTTCAATTTGTCGTCTTATGTGCACTTTAAGAATTGATAATGGAAAGAGAATACGTTGATAATTCCAGTCAAATTAATTTATTCTGAGTGGCATTATGGCTGTTTGAAGAAGAGTATTGTCATTGCTACCGTTATTACTATAATAAACAAAGTCTTGATTATCCAGTTTTTAATTCAATTATTAACCGACAATCGTGTTCCAATCCGTTGAAAATCAAAACCACCCAATGATCCAGAGATTTAATTATGGTCTCTGCATGTGAATAAATGACTAATAATTAATGATTTATATAAAATTGGAGGCCAAACGGAAGATCTGCATTTAAGGCATATTTAGTTTCACATAATTCATTTTATTTTATCGTGCGCAATAATTTCAGATAAACGTAAAGTCAACCAGAATGCATCACAATTATATTTCGATGTTAATTAGATTTCGTTTTAATTTTAAGTGTGAACTATACATTAACCTGTGCACTTGTGCACTATCTGAGCTAGTGGGAAAGGCACACGCCATGCAGTTTTTTTATGAGGGAGATTTTCTCTACCTCGAATTCCAACTGCTATATGGTCCATCTGCACGCCAAGCATCCGGTCCAAAACCACCGATAAGGGGAAACGACGCTCAAAGATCACAAGAAACTTTATCGGCGAAGTAAATGGATTTATAAAGATTAAATGTGGAATCCGAGGTTTATGCAAAAATTTAAATAAATTGAATAGGAAAGTTTACTCCGTGCAGGGGCGGATCTGGGAATTTTGAAAGGGGGGGGGGCGCAAAATGAGGACACGCCGCTGAGTAGACATTCCAAGAACTATTTAGCTGATATTTTCGGACATATTTGGGTCTGAGAAAATGCACTTTCAGCAGTAAATTTATAAAACATGGTTAGAGTACATACATGTGGTTCCTTGTTCATTTCACGGAAACCAGACTATCATAATGCCATCCGTTAGCTTGCCTAAATATCAGCAAATCCAAAAAGTTGTCGCCAGCTTAAAAAAAAGCCAGAGGTCATCATCTGAACTCATTGGCTACCAATTCAAAACATTACTCTTTAGATTTACAGAAAAACAAGTTCTGTATCTACCACCATGCAGTATACATATTGAAATCGCAAATAAGATCTTTCTCATTTCCCTGACATGGACAGCTGCCTAGTCGTACACACGTTAAAGATCCCTTGACAGTTGCTGCCCGGGCAAAATTTCCCTCATAGCACACCGTATGGCGTATGCCCGTCTTCAATTAGCCCGGGTTAGGTGCAGAAGCATAGGACGTTAAACCCCATTCCATTCATTCATTCATTCATTTATTTCTCATTTTATAGATCCGCTCTTTCAGAATTCATTACCTTACAACATAAGAACCACTGATCCGCGAAACTAACGGCATGTGTTTGAAAAGCGCAATAGAAACGTTTGTTTTTTTTAATTATTAACGCTCCTTTAGAGGAGTATTATTATGATTGTTATTATTGATATTTCTATTGACTTTCTATAATAAGGAAGTAAAATACGGAAATAAGTCTCCGTATATTAATGGATTCAAGGAAATTAGATTCTAACACAAGTAATGTAAGAGTCGACAGTATCTTTATACTTATAAACCTATTATATATAGGGAATCGAGTCATGGTGAGATAGGTTCCAGTTCTAGATAGTTAAAGACCTGCTTGAATCAACAGTATTTAACGATATTATCACGCCAGATAATTCATTTACATGTATATCTTAACAGTTAAACAAGAGGTTGCCATGCAATATACGCCCACGTTTTGCAAGAGATTGACAGAGAACAGGTTCATAAGGCGACTTTTCGTATCATCAGGATCCTTAATCTACAAATCTGAATTTGGATTTAACACGTGTCTTTTACCTTTGTGAACTTATAGAGGACATAATCGTGTTAGTAAAATGTTTGTTTTTTCGGTAAAACGTTCGATTTGGCGCAATCTGATCAAAACAGAGATCCTATTTCGTTTTTAAAGTTCAAAATTTCGTTTTACTTGTCTTTACTACACAAGGTGTAGGACATCGAAAGTATAAAAAACGAAATAAAGATCTGTTTTTTAATCAGGTTGGATTTGACGTGATTTGACTAAATAAAGCATATATACAATTTTGATAAGATACAATTAAGTTACAATTTACGAGGCGTAAACATTGGTTTTAAAGAGTAAAAATAAAGCTCAAGCAAACGCTCTTTTCAATATGATCTTATTCAATTACAAATGATAGTGCTAATGCCCCTTTAAATGAATTCTGCCCCCCAAGTATAGCTGACAAATTTCAATTCTATTACCTTTGCCCCCTTCGAAGATTTAGGGTTTTCCAAAAGGCGCCATATTTTCCATTTGAGTGTGTTGCACCCATTCCCAATATCTGTATTACTTTGTCCGTGCATTAGATTTTTAGTGAAAACATCCAAAGTCTGCTGATCATCGAAAAACGTAGAAACCCTTCTGTGGCAGCATTCTTCCATCTTCTTGTCCGACAAACCCCAAAATTTAAGTTCTCTTTGGAAAAGATTCGGACATACATCTTCTGGTAGATGAAGCTCTCCGCGCTGAAAAAAGTCCAGAATTCCGCGAAAAGACGGCACATGCCTGTCGAAATAATATTCTAGCTTTTTTTCTTCAGGCAGTTCCAAGAATGCCGATGCCACTATGTCCTTGAAAATCGTGGGTTTGATTTCAAAACGGGTACCGTTAATGTTCAGAGTAACTAGATCCTCACTCTCAGGAACTCCTACCTTTTTCGACTCCATTTTTTTTTGTAGTTGTTTGTTGGTTTCTGGTTCTGTCTGATTAAACACGTCTGAACGAAGAGGATGTTTACCGGCAATGAATAAGCAAACACATTTTATCTACGTGACGTATTAATAATACACGAGATTGGATGCAGCCCATAGGAAAACACCTTGTGATAATTCCCCTGTGAAAAGGTAGAATTACTTGCAACGACGAGTATTATTGACACCATTATCGCTTACCTTTTTATACGGAAGATCATACGTGTAATCGCATATCATTTTATAAAAATTTGTATGGAAGGTGGAAATATTAAAGTAAATTGCTGACAATAATTTTTTTTCAAGGATAGTTTGCAACTTGTTGGTGTTTGTTTATAGATAACTTCTGACAACGCCTGTGAGTCACGGTGGCTAAATGGGTAAGATGCTGGCTCGCTAGCCTGGAAGTCGGGTGTTCGATCCTTGCATTGGCCGAGAAAGTTCATCTAAATTTACCGGCGTGGTCCACAGTACAAGGACAACTGTCTAGTTGTTCAGATGGAACGAAACACCGAGGCCCCGTGTACACATTGGCTTGCAATTAAAAGATCCCTTGACCATTAGAATTCGATATAAGAGTAGGCCGTTGTGCTGCTGTCCGGGCAAACAGTAGGATGTTAAACCCCATTTCAGTATATTTTTGACAACGCCTCATAAATGCACAGAATTCGCGTCTTGGTGATAACTAAGGAGATTGTTATATTATTTGCAGCAAATCGCGACACATCCATTAAAGATGCATTCCCGGGTACAAACTTTGTGATTTGACGATATATTTGGACTAAACACATATATTTAAAGTAACCAATCTATCAAAAATTTGCTTCCATTCCCTTTCAAAACTCTGTTTTCGCCGGGGATACCTATAGCTGTAAGTAAGCAGTTGTTAAACGCAATGTCTGCCAACTAAACTTCATTGTGGGAGGGTCCATATTTCAAAATGTATCTATCATTACTTACTTTACATTTACCATATTATTGAGGCCTAAATAAATTCTTAATTATTTCTGTCAACTTCTTTTTACACCTTTTAATTGCAGAGTATTTTGTACGTTGACAACCCGCAATGTTCCCAAAACCGCCTAACCATTTGAGCAAGAAATAACAACTGCTCCCTGGCCTAAGCTAGCAGACAATAAGCCAGCAAATGCTGTCGGGTTGTCAGTTAGTGATTCCCTACAATATTGCCCAGTCCCTGCCCCATGGGCGATTTTAGCGTAATCTAGTATTTTTCTAGTAAGATTGGGTGTCTATACTTTTCATAAATACCAAATTTGCCATACTTTTATTGGAAATAACCAGCCGATAAATACTTAGCTGGGAACCCATCTTTAAATACATGTACTCTTACATCAGGACCGTATCTAGCGGGGGGTGCAGGGGGACACATTACACCCCCAGACAAATAAGGCGCCCCGGGAAATGACGCACCCCTCCCTCCACAAATTTTTTTGACAGTCTTTCAATTATAAAATGATACACTTGGTTATGATCAATATCAGTAACCTGGGCATTATATATTGGCGCCCCACCACTCTGCTGCATCCCACTTTTAAAATCCTACATACGGCCTTGACTTAGATAAATACAAGAAAACATTTTCAGCGTGTCAAACTAAAATGCAATTGTTTGATCTTCCATTTGCATTCAACATAATAACCTGAGTAATTCTAAAATCCATCAAAACAACAAATGATGAAGGGGCTAAATTATTTAACTAAAACATACCATTTCCCTTGGCTATTACAATATAAATACCCATTGAAATGCACTAAACGTGCCTGCTCACAATCGATAGCATTTATCCATCTATTCAATTACATCATTTCAATGCAAACAGTGCACAAAGTGTATAATTTGCAATCGATTAATGCATGGTGTATTTCTCTTTACCTTAATTAAGTTTAATATACATCCACAGACCAATCAAATATATAACAAAGGCAACTACATGTCCGCTTGAAATATATATAAAAGCATTAGTTCTTCAAAGTCTTTTAACCTTATGTATACTTGACCTGATTAAAACACAGATCATATTTCGTTTCGTTTGTTATAGTTTAAAATTTCGTTGTACTTGTCTTTATACTAAGATCTGGAAGAGTTGTTATATAACTGGTGTTCTTGGTGATGTGAGGGAATGGCCAATTAAACGGTCTGTTACGGCGAGTTTTGGCGTAAGGTGCATGGAACTGTGGGTACACATACTAGAAACATCAACACTGATTTGTGAATCAAATGTCTGACGTCGTAGGGTCAAAAATCACTCGAATGATCTCTGACGCCACCTTCCAATACACTCGGTCAGATTTTCTTGTAGTAGAGGTCATCGAAAGTAAAAAAGATAGTAAGCTGGCACTGCCAGGCAGGATACGCACACATTTTCGATAGATGGATAGAGGACAAGCAATACCGAAAGTGATTTTTCCTACAATCAAAGGCCATAATTCATTAAGTTACAATTTTATATGCGCAAATATCAAAAAGAATCAAGATCTTTAGGTTATAAACATGCATTTAAAGTTTCATCAAAATCGAATTAAAATTGTGACCTCTACAGGGCCCACAACTTTAATATGCCATATTTTAACACTATTCGCGTACAAACAGCGGCCATTTTGTCTGGCAATTATGGTCTGATTTTCTAGAAATTCGAACTCAACCTTCCGTAGGGTGTAATGGTGATAGAGTCAAACGTTTTTTTAAATTGGATATTAATCGTGACCTCCAGAGGGACCATAGGGGATTTTTAGGAACAATCAGGGGCCATAATTCAGGAAGTTACGATCTGATATGCGCAAATATCGAAAGGAACCAAGATCTTTGGGTTATAACCATGCATTTCAAGTTTCATCAAAATCGAATTATAATTGTGACCTCTACAGGGTCCACAACCTTGATATACCATTTTTAACAGTATTCGCGTACAAACGGTGGCCATTTTGTATGGCAATTCTTGTCCGATTTTCCCGAAATTCGAACTCAACTTTCCTTCGGGTGTAACGGTTATTTAATAAACGTTTTTGCAAATCGGATAATAATTGTGACCTCTAGAGGGACCACAAGCTAAACAAAGGTGATTTTGCGTATAAACAGGGGCCATAATTCAGGAAGTTACTATTCGATATGTGCAAATATCGAAAGGAATCAAGATCTTTGGGTTCTAACCATGCATTTCAAGTTTCATCAAAATCGAATTAAAATTGTGACCTCTACAGGGTCCACAACCTTAATATACCATTTTTTAACAGTATTTGCGTACAAACGGCGGCCATTTTGTATTGCTATTTTGGTCCGATTTACCTGAAATTTGAACTCAACATTCCTTAGGGTGTAACGGTGATATAATCAAAGGATTTTTTAAATCGGATAATAGTTGTGACCTCCAGAGGGACCACAAGCTAAACCTAGGCGATTTTGCGTATAATCAGGTGCCATAATTCAGGAAGTTACAATTCGATATTCGCAAATATCGAAAGAAACCAAGATCTTTGGGTTATAACCATGCATCTCAAGTTTCATCAAAATCGAATTAAAATTGTGACCTCTACAGGGTCCACAACCTTGATATACCATTTTTAAACAGCTGTTCGCGTACAAAGGCAGCCATTTTGTATGGCAATTTTGGTCCGATTTTCCCGAAATTCGAACTCAACCTTCCTTAGGGTGTAACGGTGATATAATCAGACGGTTTATCAAAAAGTATAATAATTGTGACCTCCAGAGGGACCACAAACTAAAATAGGTGATTTTTCGGACAATCAGGGACCATAGTTCAGGAAATTACGTTCCGATAGGCGCAAATATCAAAAGGAACCAAGATCTTTGGGTTATAAACATGCACGTCAAGTTTCATTAAAATCGGCTCAATATTGTGACCTCTATAGGGTCCACAAGCTAAAAACGTGATTTTTCGTACAATCAGGGACCATAATCCATGAAGTTTCGATCCGATACATGCCAATATCGAAAGCAGCCGAGATCTTTTGGGGATCAAGCTATATTTCAAGTTTGTCAAAATCGGATAAGAATTGTGACCTGTAGAGGGTCCACAAACAATTGTGGACGGACGGACGTCCAGACGGACAGGGGCGACGACATAATACGTCCACATGAAAATGTGGCCGTATAAAAACGAAACGAAATATAGATCTGTATTTTAATCAGATTGCTGACAGAAGTAACCGTTGCGCTGCAAAAAGCAAAAGACTGACACTGAACTGGTTTTGAGACATTTGGTGCATGAAAAGGAAATGCAAATAGTCGCAGCTAACGGCTGCTAATTTACAGTAGTCTGGAATATAACCAGTATTTTCCAGTACCAGAGAGGTGTAATCAAACACCTCGTCATCCTCCTCGCAGTGTTCCGTTTGATTAGAGCTAATCTGACTACTCCCTGCTGGACTGAGTGGGTATTATTGTCACTAATTATGACTGGCCAGTGGTCCTATTACTGACCAATCACTGAATTCGTTACAAAGGTATTACCTTTAAAACAAGACGTTTAATTAGGACAACTGTGTTTACGTAACGTTACGTCATGGCTGCACGTTTTTTTTAATGCTATATTAACCAGCGCATAGCAGGATATTGCAGCAAAACTAATTGCGTGACAAACGAGGCTATCGGTATTGACGTAAAGTAAACACTACGGTATGGTAACGAACAGACTTTCAACGTTTTTAATAACTTAAATCTTTGTCCAAAATATTAAGGAAGACCCAAGATTAAACGACGGAATGTCATGTTACTGTACGTAAGTAGTAGATTTGATTGAACGAGAAGAATAGACACATTTACTTAAATGTCAAGAATCCGAAGCGAATCCAGCAATGGCCAGAGAGGGATTTCTCGGGCCGTTGCTTCAGGAATATGACACCTCGTGAAATCTACCATTAAATACCACTATCAAACTAAATCCGCCGTCCACATCTGAATAAAACGATCACTCGATCAGCCACCTGGTGCCCATAAAATAGCACTATCTCTAACATCAAGCCAAAACAAAAACGAAAAATCCCTCTGAACAAGTTTTAAATCATAGTATAAATCAAGTAGAGTTTTTAAACCATCACAGAAAGAATCATTGCCAAAACATCAGGCTGAATCTTCAAAAGTCAAAATTTGAGCCGACAGACAACGCCGCAAATTCAGTCCGAATTGTTTTTAAAATTCGAAATATTCTCACTTATGCCCTTATGACCCCCCACCCCCACAGTTTTGAAGTATTTCTGTTCTGTATTTCATATACAAGATGCCATAAATTTGAGCGTGAAAGCGGCAATAACTATCAAAAATCTTGTTATCTTTCCGTAAAAGTTCGATTTCTGATATCCAATATTTAAGAAATGGGGTTTAACGGCCTACTGTTCTGCTCCTAATATGGGCTAATGAAGACGGGCATATGCCAAACAGTGTGCTATGAAGAAGTTTTGCCCGGGCAGCGGCGCTACGGACTACTCTTGTATCGAATTAAAACTGCAAAAGGGCCTTTTACGTGCACGCCAATGTGTACATGGAGCTCGGGTTTTCCTACCATCCGAACGGCTAGACAGCTGTTCTTGTCGGGCAATCCGTCCCGCATCACTGAACCTTCTCGGGCAAGGCTTGGATCGAACACCCGGACCCCAGGCTATAGCGAGCCAACGTCTTACAAATTTAGCAACCGTGATCCCCCAATATTTAAGACAAAATGATTTTTTTTTACAATTGGTGTGCCAGAATGTTTCGAGCGCCGGTTGTATGAAGCGACTCGATGAACGATGCTAAACATATCCCATGTAGGAGAATACAACCGGCGTGGCTCTTCGCGTATTAGAAATTACAGTAAAAACAGAAACGACGGAATGTTAATCAAATTATTTATACATTCATATTACATTAGTATATGCGTTGTGGCCAATTTGTGTCCATTTCTAGGTGCCAAATAATAGCGATTTAGCCTTTCCTTTAACACAAGATTAACTCCTCAAACCGTTCTTACAGGCCCGTAGCTAGCCCAAAAAAGCTTTGTAGGGGGGGGGCACCGATAGGGCTTCTGGGGTCGCCGATTTACTGGACTTAACGGCCTACGTTCCCCTTGGAAAAGGGCCCAGGGAGCTCTCCCTCGGGAATATTTTGTAATATCGACCCGAAAATTACGAAAAATATTAATTTTGAGACTGACTTTGCGACAGGTTCAACACGAGAATGACAAGTTTACACCAGACCAATGACAAACAGAATGACAAGTTCAACACGCGAATGACAAACAGAATGACAGAGCTTCGCCACACGAATGACAAACCGAATAACAGGTTCAACACGCGAATAACAAACCGAATGACAGAGCTTCACCGCACGAATGACAAACCGAATGACAAGTTCAACACGCGAATGACAAACAGAATGACAGAGCTTCGCCACACGAATGACAAACAGAATTACAGGTTCAACACGCGAATGACCTATACTGGCTTGTTCCAATGTACAATCCCCCTTCGCCAACGTATTCACAAAGTTTAAATGGAGGAAAACTTCAAAACTGTATTAGATTTTCTACAGTTTTTTTTATATGATTGGTGTTCCATAGTTGAATGCCATTTAGTTTATTGTGTTATATATCAAAATTAGTTGATAAAAGAATCAACAAAGTTTGTGTAGAATTTATTGATTTATTAAAAGGTTGAAGTCTTGTATCAATATCCGTTCAATAAATAAAAATATTAAAAACATAATAGAGTCAACAATTTTACGTTTGATTGGCGTGTGTGTTATTAGCGGCTGTGTGAAATTTGACACTAACTAAATAATCCATTCTGAGACACGCTACCTTCGGAGAAGCCAGCCACAAATTAATTTTCGTACTTTAGTTGCGTACGTAGATAATCGTTAATTTGAAATGAAATGTGTTTTAACGTCCCATCGTTCTGTTCCGATTGGGCTAATAAAATTGGGGTAACGCCTTACAGTGTGCTATCGCCTAATCTTATTTTTTTATTTCCGCTGTCAAGGGTTCTTTTACGTACATGCCAATATGTACATCCGAATGACCATGCCTTGCCCCATGACACCAGGAGGATATTTTGCCAGGACAGCGGCGCTATGGAATACTCTTACATGGAATTATGTGCACTGAAATTCGTTCAATCCGAATGCCCGAACAGCTGCCACTGTCAAGCCCTCCGTCCTGCATCACTGACGAGGTCGGACAGGCGGCGACCCTACTCCTTGCCACGTACATCAGGGGACTCGAAACCATGCGAGTTGTCTCAAAGACAGGCTTTCTGATACAGCACGCACATGCCTACCATTCCGCAATCCAACCGCCCTCACTGACAGGGAGAAACCACGCCGGAAAATCTGGATGAAATTTCTCGGGCAAGGCAGGGATAGAACACCGTAGTGAGCTAGCGTCGTAATTACTGGGTCACCCTGGCTCCCTGGTAATCGTTCAAGGTTGATGAGAAAACGGCAATCTCGAAACCAGAAAAAAATTGGAGAAAGAAATTTCTATGGTGACACTGGGTAGCCATATTCCCGAAAGGGACGAATCACACAACTGTCACGTGACATGTTTTTATTTTACGTGCCTGGATGACCGAATCACTTAAAAATATACACACGCATAGAAAAAATAGATCTTTACAAAAACTTGAATTTGTACATTAAGGATCCAGCGAATTGACTTTGACTTAGGAATCATTTTACAACAAACGAAACGACGATCCGACCTCTAGTTTTCGAGAAATCGACACAAAAAAGATTGACCAATCAGAGGTCAGAATGGGCGGGGCTTAGGTCTGAACAAATTTTCATAAAGTGGACGGTATATGGTCCCAGAGGCCTCCGACCCCACGGCTAACCCCGCGGCTGACTCTGGGAACAACCGAACGAGATTGAGAAAACGGTAAACATCCATGTATAGCACATCCAATAGTGTTTGTTGCATTTCGGAACAACCTTCTTTGTGTTCAAGTGGTTATTTGTCTCACTTTTATTCCTGGTAATTATGGGATCGGTTCTTGAATGCCTTCAATTCCAAAGTATGATCGGAACCGGGCGTGTACTTACCCCAATGTTTGCTAACAATGACAAAATCGATTAGATACATTCTGAAATTTGATTAAATGGTGATTAGTCAGGTTTCAAACAAAATTACAAGGTTCAGAATGATTTTGTTTTATCACACAGTGACGAGACAAACTGAAAGAGGTTGAGTCAACATAATTATAGTTACCACGATATAGATCGTCAACAGGATGCCGATAACAAGATATTATCAAAAGTGCAGAAGAGCCACATAACATATAAATAAACATGAAAACCAGTAGACATGAATAATACATAGGTTCTAAACGATACGAAGGATCTCCAGACGACTGTAACATACCAGGCCCGGCGGAGGGGGGGGGCTCGGGCAAGTACTCTTTTCTCCAGGTTATTGCGGCCACTGGACCCTCGCCTATAAGGACCTAGGGTTGACCCCCCCCCCCAATCAAGAATTGCTTCCTCCGAACCTGTATACGTCTACAGCAGGCTATAGTCGTCTGAGAAGTCCTCAAGGGTTGTTGCATATTATTTCTTTTGTCGGTAATGAAAGTATATTTACAAGACAACAAAGGAGACAAAATGTTCTAGAACATTAACAAAAACCTAATCTGATTAAAATACAGATCTATATTTCATTTCATTTATACTTTCGATGGCCTACACTAAATGAAGATTTGGTCAGTTGTAATGAGGGTGTCTTCAATTCAACTCACTAACTATAGTGTTATTTTCACTA
The DNA here is from genome assembly GCA_917208275.1 of Patella pellucida. Taxonomy (NCBI): domain Eukaryota; kingdom Metazoa; phylum Mollusca; class Gastropoda; family Patellidae; genus Patella; species Patella pellucida. The sequence goes on along the minus strand of OU795042.1, from coordinate 17,448,706 downwards.
TGGTCAATGTATTTGGAGAAAAGTCCAACAACTGGTTCTGCAAACGTGATATCGAGAAGAAGAAACGTGCAAATTCGTTAGACGGTGTATCGGGATACCATTACTGCCCCACTCTAAAAGCTGGACGCGTCCCGGACGCGTCGAGTGCGTTCTGTTTTTTAAAAATGTGTTCTGAAATTCTCTAATGTGTTCTAATATCCATAACTCGAGTGTTCTAAACAGAACAATATGTTTTATGAATGTGTTCTAGGTGTTAGATCTAAATAAATGCCAAATGTTTGGGGCATAATTCAATAATATTTCAAAGATACAAATATATCACCCAAAATTATTAATGAAAAATCACGTGGAAATACAATAAAGTGAATTTGCTTGTTCTAACTTTATGTTTCATTATGAAATGACTTGCAATGTTTCTCTTGAGAAGGGTCTTTTCAGTAAATGATTTTACCTCCCATATGTTATCTTTTTATTAAACTTCTGCACAATTAATGGAACGAAACTTGTAGTTTTTAATCATTTGGATCATGTATGTCCTTTTCAGAACACTCGTGTTCTAAATTGCACACACGAATCATAGAACACTGTCCGTGAAAGAGAACACTTAATGTTCCACAAAATACGCCCTGGCGTTCTATTGAGTTCATTTTGAACATACAGTGTTCTAATCAGAACACGGGGTGTTTTATTTAGAACATACCATGTTCTGTGCAGATGTCAGTTATCTCCCTTATAATTCAAATGACATCATTCATTCTCATTGACGTCATTTGTGATATTGGACGCCATTTTATAACTGCTCTTTTTGAAGTGTACTGTCACCGACGAAGAAAGTAAGAAAGCCACAAAATTCAATGGTAAGTATATCAAAGAATGAATGGAATTGTTTACAAATTGATTTAAATTTAATTTTGACATAAAATAAAATAATACATAGACCTAATTGCAAAGTTCGAACTCAACAGTCAAAGTCTAGGCTTGATGATTGATCGCTTATGCAGTGGTCCTTATTCATTTTGGTTCGTGTTAGGTCATCTTTACTTTAGTTTGAACCAGACTGATGGCCGCTTACTTGTAAATACCTCCTGCCTATATAATATTGATAATCGTGTGTCTTTTTGGGGGGATTTTTAAAAAACGTCGCCTTGGTCTGATTCTGAAGCCGAAGGTATTGTTGAGACCGCACAGTGGTCTACTAGCCCAATGAACGCACAATGTTCTCCGGAGAACACGTGGTGTTCTTCTCCCCATTCTGTGAAAAAAATATTCTAATCATTATTACTTCGTTGTAAATCAACAACATAAATATGTTTGAACTCCGACTGACAGATAATTAGGCTAATCACGTTGAATTCCAACTTTTTATTCAGCTTGTGCATCTATATTATTCTGTTAAATGTTGTTGCTTTCAGGAGACATGATTAAATAAGATATCATGAAAATGATCCGAATTTGTATGCATCTTAAAAATAGGACCATATTCCTTCCTCATCTAAAAAGTCGGTAAATTGTCGGGAGCATTTACACAGAAAACAGAAAAATTGCAATGTAGAAAATGAAACGATGATGAGGTTTTAAATTAAAATGATCTCCAAAATATGACCCATTGGGAATGGTAGATTTTAAATGAGTATATCGAAGCACTACATCGAGGGGAAGGAAATCACGAAGAAGAATAGTATTGAGAATAAAAAAAAAAAGTGATCAAGTTCATTAAGCTGATAATTAAACCAGTTATTCATGGCATTATATGATTGTGATGCAATTAGAGCTGAATATCACTGATCTTATCAATCATTTTCAAGCCTTTTTTCGAATTATCAGAATCTTTGCCGAATGAAAATGTAAAGAAGACGTTTCCTTCAAATTCATGTTTACGTTATTATTATTTCATATTACTAATTCGTTTCCAAAAATGTATTCAGATTTTACATGTCCAAATTCAAACAAATGTTGGAATATATTGTCGGCATCCGTGGCTCGAGGTTACTTTTCGTGTTTAGGCCACCGTTTAAAGCTGTGGTTTGGTGAAAATTCGTAAACAAACTAAATTATGGGCATCGATAAGGGCCTTGTGGACTTTACTCCATCCATATTTTCGATCCTAAGTTGCTGCCTTTGCAGTACGGTCCATTATATTACATACAACATTTTATTGAGATCTAAGGATCTGTGAATATTTTATTGACTACATGAAATATCCGTTTCTCTTTGCAGGATGTACGAATAGATAAAATTTTGACAACCAAGGAAAAGGAGCTCAGCATAATAATGTCGAAACATCAAATGAGGATATACCTGGAATATATTTATTAGTAGAAGCAGTCAAAAAAAAGTACAAATTTGAAATTGAAACTGATATGTTGTTAGTTTTTGATTTAGTTTACCCAAGACTGTATTATTGATGAACAAAATACTCGAGGAAGCAGTACTAGATACAAGACATTTGTAATGCCATTGCAGCAGGAATTTGATGAAATATAGACCTTTCAAATCTATGATGCCCGAAAATGATGGTTCAAAAAACAATGCATGGGTGAACATTCACATTATTTTTGCATTTATTTTTTTATCATACCTAATGCATGTTTTTATTCTATAAAATTCTGCTTTAAATCGTTAAAACTTTAAAAATTAAATATTTTTGTAATATTATAATTGATAATAAATCAGATTTATAATTTTCATTTTCATGTATTCTTCTATAGAACACTCTCTTACCTTGAACACGTGTCAAGTGTTCTCAATCTGTTACATTTGAACGCACACTATTTTGGTGTTCTCACGGGCTCTCTCAGAACACTTTGACTATGTTCTAAACTAGAACAGTACGTGTTCAAACCTAAAATGGTATGTGTTCTAACATAGAACAGTACGTGTTCTAACAAAGAACACTATGTGTTCTAACATGAAATCGAAGTGTTCTGCATAGAACACATTGCCAACCGGACGCGTCCCCGGTGTTCTCAATCTGTTACATAACTAGTGTTCTCAGTAACAGTAAAGTATGTTCTGTAATAGAACACATATACTTAGAGTGGTACGTGACTGGTGTAAGTATTCATTATATTTAGTATATAGTTAATATAGCTATATAGTTAATATAGCTATATAGTTAATATAGCTATGTAGTTAATATAGCTATATAGTTAATATATAGTTAATATAATTAATATAGCTATATAGTTAATATAGCTATATAGTTAATATAGCTATATAGTTAATATAGCTATATTGTAAATATGGATAATTTATATGTATCTTTATTTTAATTGCAGATTGATGACGCATGGATCCAAATAATGGCCGAGGTACGAGATAATGATAAATTTCAACAATTGGCTGACAATTATGGTTACCCAACAGTCAATTTACTCAAGTATAATGGAACCACAACCAAACAACGCGAAGAACCAACAATTCTTTAGAGGGGTTGTACGGGCGTCTAAAAAAAATAATTGGAAAAGCTCATCCGAATATTTTTGAAGTGATGGCATTTTTGAAAGAAGAGCAAAAGACGATAGAGATTCAGTTGTTGCAGTATTCAAATGGCCAGCGACAATCACCTAAAAGAAAAAATACACATATCAACAGAAAGATCGAAGATGTAAAACATAGATATGAAGTAGGAGGATATTGAATTTGTTATAATTTTTGGACTGTGCTGGACATTTTATGCGTGCCAAAAGTTAAAATTATTTGTAATGTTATTTTAAAAGTTAAAGGTTGTTATAAATTTTTAAAAAAAATAAATGCTCCTAAAATTATCGGATTAATTAGTTTTATCCCCCAGCTTGGGTCAATTGTTCTTGGCCAGTCGACCCCTTAACACCGACCAAAATTTTTCCCCAAAAAATTTGGTGAGTCGGCGTTATGGGAATAAACCGTAATGAGGGGTCACGTCAGGGCCATACGAGCGGCGGCTTTTGACCCTTTGATGTCCGACATTGATTAATCAATCAGCGTTGACGTTTCTAGTGGTTTACCCACAGTTCGACGCAGAGCATGTCAAGAACTCGCCGTAACCGAGATCTTACACAGAAATCAGGCCAGTGCTTGGGTTCTATTCTCTATACATATCTAGGTTGTTGTGAATAAAATATGGTTCGAAAAAATAAGATACCTCTTAGGTTAACATGAAATTAATGATAATTTTTGGTTTAAATTGATAATTCCCCATAAAAGACAGCTTTCTATAAGCTTATGGTGGGTTGAGTAGGATAAATGGATTTCTAAAAACTTTACAACTTTGGTAATTGGAAAACATTAATTATTCGATTATAGTGAACAATGAATACAGTAAAGTTCTTGGAGTTCGTGTGCTACACAAGAGGGAATACATTGTGAAATATTTCATTATTTGTCTCTTTGTTTAGGTTTTAGGTAAGGCTGGACTTAATGGCTTAATTCAGCCACATCAACCGTTACTGAAGCGGGCTTGTATGGAAGTATAACGTTGCCAATACTATGTCATTGTTCACGGTGCAAAATGCAAATGTTACGTATTTTAGTTTTATAATTTGCAATTTCCATTGCTCAACAATACCAATGTCACGGTGTTAAAATATAGAATACACTTTTGAATAATACAAAATACAGTATAATAGTTATTTTGTACATTGCATTTCTGCATTCTGCATGTTTCGTCAAAATCGGATACAAATTATGACCTGTCCGAAGTAGAATGTCCACAGACAAATTACATACGGGTGTACAGAGGCGATGACATAATTCCCGGGCGTATACAAATTTATCTATTGGGAATTTTAGCCCCCTTCCTCCCCCTCCCTCATGTGATAAAACTAACTTGGAGTACCGTATTTCCTCTAAGCGCCGGGTCTCCAATAAGCGCCAGGCCTCTAATAAGCGCCGGGGGGTCAAGGGGTGCTGAAAAAATAAGCGCCGGGCCTCCAATAAGCGCCGGGTCTCTAATAAGCGCCGGGTCTCTAATAAGATTCTCCGGCCAAATGTCCATGGTAAATGACGGCTTTACCCTAAATTCAATTTGCTATTAAAGAAATAAACGCCGGGCCTCTAATAAGCGCCGGGGGGTCAAGGGGTGCTGAAAAAATAAGCGCCCGGGCGCTTATTAGAGGAAATACGGTATGTGTGCATGTCGATGCCCCCCCCCCCACAAAAAAAATAGACCATTCCAGAAAGGATAAGTGAATGATATTCACTAATGGAATCCGTTACGTAATCAATGATCTGTCTGTCTCATTTATCAAGTACCCAGACCTATTATGGTGGTCCATTGAATAATTAATAAATTCATCACAAAGAAAGCATTGAAATAGTACAATGATGTATTAATTAGGTGATCCATTGATCAAAAAATCATATCAATCACACAATACACGCTCCAGTCTACGCCTCTAAAAAAATCCTCAACAAAGCGCCATTACCTTGTTACCTTGTTGAGCCTTCAGCAGAAACAAAAGTTAGTTTATTGTTTTCGTTTTTTTTAGTTGATTAAATAATAATCAGAGGATATGGAATATATTGATTTATTAAAAGGGTTAAAGGATGATCTTTAAGTGGCATTTAGTGATTGGGGGAACACAATAACAGAACATAATTTTTATGGGAAACAATCACTGGTTTTAGGCATTAATTGTTAGTCAACAATATCCTTTAGTTGGACTGTGGGTTAATTATATTCTGTTGATTTGGCTTAATCTTTTAATTTTTATAATTTTTGTAAATGGCTTCATTATGAACTCTTATAAATTAAACCCAAGTTTACTAAATGTCATTGTGCTTGATAACGACAAGAGGATACTTGTCAAAAAGTTGTGCTTCTAGAATAAAACCAGTGATTGTTTCCCATAAAAATTGTGTTCTGTTAAGGTTTAAAGGAGAATACTAACGCAAAAAGTTGTTTTTACTATGAAAGATAGGTTGCCAGGCAACGAAACATACGCCCACAGCAGCTAAATCGTTCGGGCAGTCAACAAGAGTTATCGCATATTTTTACTTTCTTTAGTAATGAAACATTTATAATATTAATACATTAAAATTTGATTAAAATTATCAAAAAATCATTCGAATTTGTTTGAATTTGTTCGGCTTTGATAAAGTTCTCCTAAATGCTAACATTTAGTATACCAAAAATTTAAATCTAGCTGTTTAAGTTATTAAAATTCATTGAAAATCAATATACTTGTTCGTTTCAAGACCTTTAACTCTGTTTATCAATCTAAAGTCAATCGGATGATAATTTTAGCCTCTAGAGCGTCAACAATCTTTAACACTGTGTATAAATTTAAAGTCAATCGGATATTAACAAGATTTTTAAAGCAATCAAGGACCATAACTCCTACTGCTAAAGACAACTACATGCTACATGCCAGCAAATTACCATTTTAAATTATTTCACCAAATACACAATGATACCTGGTATATTACCACAGCTCAAATCAAATATCTCTCTAAATTGTTTCATCTTAATGTTGTATAGTTTCAGATTGGATTTATTTGTCTGACATACATGTGTGCAGTGATTTAATTTAAATATCAGACTTCCCCATTATCTCTGATTCCATCTTATTAAAGATGTTTGGACAGGGAAAATGAGAAACTTTTGTCATTGTTTACTGTCAATTTAACAAGCCATCAGAACAGTTGATGTCTGGCACGCTTTAATCACATTTAATTCAAATATCAGACCTCCCAATGATCTCTGATTCCATTATATTAAAGATGTTTGAAAAGAAAGAATTATAAACTTTTTTGCCATTGTTTACTGCCAATTTAACAAGCCATCAGAACAGTTGATGTCTGGCACGCTTTAATCACAAATAAATAGATGACATTCATTAATTACATATATATCTTTTCATGGAATATAAAGCAATTAAATTACTGAACTGGTGGGGAAAATTCTAGTTACAACAAAATTTTCTTAATGTATTGATGTAACAAAACTATGCACAAGTTTTATCAATGTCACTCAATTAGAATAAAAGTTAGCATGTTCCTGTCTCCTTTTTTAGTTTTCTGTTTCTTTTTTTAAAAAAAAGATGTATGTGTAAGAGCTAAAAACACCAGATCAAAGTTCTTGAGGCTTAATTATGGTGGACCAGGCACTTAAATGAATACCTAATTATTGATTTATTTAACCTTTGAGGCCAAATGAAAGATCTGCATCAGGCTGATTTAGCTCTTAAATAATAAAAGTTAGTGTTTTCTTTTAAATATACACTTAACCAAATAAAAAAAGATGTATGTAGGTAGTTAATATTGTGAGCTCATGAAGTCGCGAATACTCACTGCTGATCAGTGTGAATGAATGAAATGGGGTTTAACGTCCTACGCTTCTGCACTTAACCTGGGCTAATTCAAGACGGGCATACCCCATACAGTGTGTTATGAGGGAAATTTTGCCCGGACAGCTATTGAATTCCAACTGACAAGGGATCTTTTACATGCACGCCAATGTGTCCACAGGACTTCGGTTTTTAGTCCCATTCAAACCACTAGGCAGCTGTCCTTGTCAGGCCCTCCATTTGGCATCACTGACAAGGTAGAAACCACGCCGGAAAATGGAGATGAACTTTCTTGGCCAATGCAGGGATCAAACACCTGACCTCCAAGCTAGCCAGCCAGCACCTCACCCACTTAGCCACGTGATACTCCCTGATCAGTGTAAAATTTACCTTAGAGCACAACTTTTCAATTACTGTCATGTCTTATTTTTCCAATTGTAGGTAAAGGTTATAAATTTAATGTTTTCTTTTAAATATACATTGAAACAAATAATAACAAGTGTAGGTAAATAATAAAAGTATATAAATTTCAGGACAATACGGGTTGATAAACATTACATGAATATATATTAAAACAATTATCGAGAATATAATCCAAAACAATTTATCACATGACGGCAGTTCTTGGAATGCTGTTAATAAACTAACACAAGGTTTTAATTTCTTTAAAGGTTCTTTCAATTCTCGTGAAATTTCTGACAATTCTTCAAAACAATAAAATCTCTCAGCATTGTCTTTTGTGATTTTAGCTAAATCTGTTGGGGTTTTGTGTTGTATGTTAGCAGCAACAAGTTCTACCAAACATGGCATGACAATGGGTTGAATAGCATTAGGATGACCATCCATTGGGAAAGAATCACTTTTCACTTTTGAAACATCAACATCATCATATTCTTGAAACAGATCCAAAGATTTATTAGTCAAAGCACTGGATTCCTCTGGATAACATTTTTTATTGATAGCCAGTTTTGTTCTAAAAGTACGGACAAAGTTAATGTGGTAAACACTGGTCGATAAAAGAATTTGGTTTAAATATTTGTCTGGTAAATTCCATAACCAATTACGTATTGATGATGACGGTGGTTCTCTATTCCATGCATATCCTGTAATTAAAATAATTAATAACTTTGTTTGTTTAAGAGGCATTGTGTGAGATTAAGATACAAAGCTAGCCATTGTTGCTGTAATAGTTCATAAATAGCTAATGAAAAATTGATATTTTGAAATTTGCAGTCAAATTACTTTATTCTAGGCAAAGTTATGAATGTTTTAATTTTGTACAAGAAAGAGACTAAATTGTGTCTGAAAAAAGAGCTGGAATTAGGCAGATTTAGCTCTTGTATTATGCCTCTTTCTGGTATTATGACCAATAGAATAATTTCGACCCAAGTGCTTAAAGCCAGTGTAAGATACTGACAATTTCTTAAAGTTGAACAATAAATGAAAAAGCTGACTTTGCTTTGGGCTGTCATACTCATATTTTCTTACAGGAAACATAATGATTGAAGAAAATATAATAGTTTTTATAATTTAGTCATTTTATGTTTTTCTGGCCTCTTAATTATCAAAAAGAGAGGGAGAGAGATGGGGTTTAACGTCCACTGGATACAAACTAGGTCATTTCGGGACTTACATATTATTTAATTTTATTTCAAAATTTGTTTGCTTGTAGGGGTTTTTAGCAATGGGAGGAAACCCACGAGATTGGACAGACGACCCTACTCCTTGTCATGTACAACCGGGAATTTGAAACCATGCCAGTTGACTCAATGACAGGCTTATGATACAGCACGCTAACCATTCAGCCATCCACCTCCCACCTTAATTATCAAGGCTATAGCTCACCTGTAATAATTACATAGTAGCCTCTTTCAACCAGACGGTTTAGTTGTTCTTCCCGCAGACCATCAGAACTGATAGCTATTCGTGGAAGTTTATCGTTAAAACTGTCAAATATTTTGAATAAATCGTCAACAAAGACGTGTATGTAACTACAAATACCATACCAAATAATGTTGTCTATTACTACTGCTCTGATCTTCAGATCAATAGCCCATTTAATCTAGAAATAGTGTTAAAGGCATAGATAAAGATTTATGTAAGATTTAGATAAAGAGCTAGCCGTTCTTGCTATAATAGTTCCAAAATAGATAATGAAAATTTTATTCACATTACTTTAATCTCAGTGGAACTATCACTGTTTTAAGTCTTGATTGTTTATTATCGTAGCAACCTTACTGGTTAATCAAGACTCAGCCTGGCTCCTCCATTTTATTAAATTAAATGGCGTTCATATTTTAATCAGTTTATATCAGAGCCATCCGATGATCTAGAGCAGGGTAAAATTTGAAAGGAAAACCTAACAAGGAAACTTTGGATGGAAATCAGACTGATGCATGGTGGATGTGACAATAATATACATTTGCATTAAATGTGAGCAAATAAATACATCGGCATACCTGATACTCAAGCACACGTAGCATATAATCATATTCCCTTTTATGATAAAAAGCGACTGACGACATAACAAATGCTATTTTTAAAGCTTTCATATTACACCCCTCAGCAACATTCAGAAAGCTCTCCTTTTCTTTCATTGTAAGTATTACTCCGTTGACATCTACAATAAAACCTTTCCACGCGTCACAACCTAAAAAAGAAAATCATTTAAAGATAAATTTTCTTGACATTTATGATCGTAAATGCAAATGTTTCAAGAAACTGGGCTAATGAAGACCGGCATATGCCATACAGTGTGCTATGAGTGAAATTTTGGTCGGACAGTGACACTACGGCCTACTCTTATGTCCAATTCCAACTGTCAAGGGATCTGTTACAAGCAAGCAAATGTGTACATAGGACCTGTTTTTTGTCCCATACAAACGACTTCACAGCTGTCCTTGTCAGGCCATTCGTCCTGCATCACTGGCAAGGGGAAACCACACCAGGAAATGTAGATTTAGTTTTTGGTAAATGCAGGGATCTGGCATCCGATCTCCAGGCATACAAGCCAGCGCCTTACCCACTTAGCCAAAGTGACCCCTACATATTATTGAACCCTCTAACTATATTAATGGACTTACCAAAAATAAATAATTATATATTTAAGATCTCACCAAAAATGTATTTAATATATTTTAATGAACTCACCAACAGTGTAATAAATAAGATCAGGAAATAATTTACTTAATCTCTTGGCCTTTCTGGCTTCTTCTACATTGGAACAATACAATACAATTTTCTCAACTCCTGTTAAAAACAGAGTATAACAGATTAACTGGTACTAATAATACAATATCCAATAATCCAATATTGTAACATAAGGCTAAGTAATACATTTAAAATTTAAAGATTTACACTTATACAGTTTAAGAAACAATTGAGTTTAAATATAACACAATCACCAGCCCAGTTGCTTAAAGATACAGTCCCTCAATAGTATTTACAGGGCATTTATTCCAACATAGGTATGCCAATTTTGGTATACCAGTACATCGAAAGTAGAGACACCAATTAAAGAAATCTTACAGGGTGCTCACAGAACAAAAATGTAAGGGTCTCACAGAGTCTCACTAATTGGCACGCCGTCGGCTTCTACTCTGCTCAGCAGCACAGGGAGCACTTGGAATATTTTGATCAAATGGCTAGTGGGTAAGAGAACAGTGAGAGATTTAAAAGTATAAAAGACTCTTGCCTTCAAATGGAGGAAAATGAAATGGGCAGAGGATAATTCGACATTTACATGTATAGTAAATGGATAGTGAGTAACAACAAATACAAGCCGACATCAAATCTTACCACATTTAGTTGCTCTATCTAAGACGTCTTCTATACAGTAATTCAGCTGTTTATCTTGTAATATACATGATCCACTGTCAATCATATTATAACAAAATGGTATAGGTTTGTTGTTATTAGCAACAGTATTATATGAAGCAAGTATAGGGGGTGTGGCTTTATACACTCCATCTTCTTCTATTTTCCACTGACTCCCTTTTGGTAAACGAAACTTTTCACTTGGTAATAGTGTAAAAGTCTTTCCTCGTAGCTTACTGAAAATATGAAAAATCTTTAAAAACATCTTTATTTGAAACCTTTTATACAGATAAATTACCTAGCTTACAAAGCTGACAGCCCTGTGTGTCCAGGCTAGCTCGCTCCATTTACACAAAACTATAAATTTATTGTGTCAAGTCATGTTTTCAGTCGGTTATTTTCACTGCCAGTGAGTTAAGTTTTATAAATCTGAGTGAAACAGACAGAGAGAGAAATTGGGTTTAACGCCCACTCGACACATTTTGGGACTAACATATGATGGGGAGAAAACCCACTAGGTTGGACAGGCGCCTTGCCACGTACAACCGGGGATTCGAAACCATGCCAGTTGACTCAAAGACAGGCTTTAAGATACAACGTGCACACGCCAATCCTTCAGCCATCCAACCTCCCCTAAGTAAAACAAGAACCCTAGTTCTAAGCTCATCGATCTTGAATGCTCTATCACAGATTAGTCCTGTTTTCACTACCATATATATTGGTCTGGAATACAGGAATTGTCTGTGGAAAGTTCTTAAGTGATATCGCTTTGACCTACTCTAAGACATTGTATATCACTCTTGCAAAATACAAATGTGGCCTTTGGCAATGTCTGTAGACAATTGAAGCTCTTTTAGCCAGACCAATATTCATTGCAGACAAATTGGAATCATAGGGTCCAGTTGTTTAAAGTAGTGAAATTTGCTGAATTACCTTCCATTTTTTCTAAAGAGTCTTTTTATTTTACTTTTAGGAATGGTCAAGAAAGCATAGCCTTGTGGTTGTCCTGATTTTGACAGCAAGATTGATAATTGCACAGTTCTTTTAAGAGCTTCATCATCATTACATAGAAATGTCTTCAGTTCATTTGATGTAACATTTTTATCAACACCTGAAAATGAAAAGTTATGATCATTTAGATATTTCATGATCCAATTCTCAGCCTTAAACCTGACATTTCAGTAGTCCACAGTCTGGAAAGGTTTAGACTGATGGCACTTGGGTATGGCACTTTCACATGTGATCAGGACGGGAAGTATAGTATAAGCCTGTTGGATGCACATGACATACAATGTCTTAATTTTAATATACATACTTTGAATATAATGCTTTATGTACACCAATTAAATAAATTTCATTGCTTTTCTTATAGAAAGATAAAACTTACGAGCAATAAATGTTTCTTTCAAAACCAGACACTTTTTTTCTTCCATGACAGGCATACTACTGACATTTTTAAATGTCACATATAGCAGATAGACACTACGCTATATAAACATAGTTACAACCGTCACACACACACCTTACTTGTAATCTTTTGACAATTACCTACACCTTGCATCATACAATAAATGAATAATAGCAGACGAAAAACTGACACGCCCACTTTAATACGTTTACGCATAGAACTAGACTATTGGACACATAAGAGGAACTTAGGAATACCGTGTGTATGTAACGGCTTATAAGTTATAGTAATAAACCATAGCGGCTATTTTTCTCGTTAAGTAATCACTTTTTGCACATACTTGATCTTCAAAATCACTTTTTAGTAGAAAAATATAACTTCCTGTTTATACATGGACATCTATTCCTTCCTTCTTTTATAGAAACGCATAATGAAAATTATCTAAGAGTTGCCTCCCCTGGTTTTATTTGCGCGTTATTATTTTGACGTCCATATAGGCAAAAATCCCAATCTATGTTTTAATTGGCCACTTTCAAATTATTAGATCAAATACACTGTACCTACTAATAAATTTTAGAATTAATCAGGGATGTATAAACATGGTGGTCCCACTGCCTCCCACTCACCCTTGGGTTGACCAGATTATTCATAGAAGAAATCAGGACATTTGTTAATTATTATGTTCATGACCACCCCCCCCCCCCCTTCTCTCTCTCTCCCAGAATAAGAATCCATTTCACTATTAGACATTTTCAGTCAGGGTCCTAATGCATGCTTAATCCGACCCTGGGTCATGACAAAACAATGGTACCCCCCCCCCCTATTATATGTAATTCAAATATATAGACAATAATAAACCACATACATCCACAAAGCACGTGATTAGAGTTTTTTTCTGGGATTTTATGCACGTCATTATTAATTGCGGCAAAACAAGTAAAAGATTGAAAAGATAAAAATAATGAAAAACTAATTGAAAGTTCATTAATTCCTTTATTAAATATTTTTAATTTGGCATCTAACAAAAGCAGGCATATTCTGTGGTGCCCCCATTACCATGATGCCCTACGCACGTGTTAATCCAGTATTGCATAGACGTAACGTTTTCAACGAACACAGGCAGTGGTTGGCCGAGAAGAATCCTGTTCAAAAACATTAATTTCTGTAGGTGCTACTTTTAATCTGGAATTTACGTTATTTTTGATACTTAATTTTGGAATTATTTCTTTATGATGGTTTTCAGTCTGATTTGGTATTCAGGATATATAGAATGCGCCATTTACAGTCAGTTTTTTTCTTTTAAAACTTTTGTCGCTCCTGTGTGCTCTGAGCTAGTTACGGCCCTGGTACCGCAAACTTTTCCTAAGTGTGCCGCAAAATTTTGAACGGCACACTAAGAAAATGCGAAAAACCACATGGAACTAATTAAGTATCTTGTTGAGTGTCTATTTAAAAAATGAAAAAGAATTAAATATTGTTAAGTTACTTATATCGTTATCATACTATATCTAGGGGAAGCGCAGGTAATTTGAGCATACTAACAGAGTACCTGAATATTTATCATCCTACCAGGTCGATAGTCTTTTAAACCACACATAAAACGAAAACCATAAATATCTGTTCATTCCAGAAATTTTATTCTTCAATATTAACATTAACATATCAAAATGTGGGAAAATGTAAATTCATAAAAATGCTCAAATTAGCATCAGGTGTTGTTAAATTGAGCACACCTTGTATGGAATTTGAGCATGGGTGCTCCGGTTGGCCTAGTGGTTTATTCAAAGATGTTTGATGCTTCTACATGTTTCTGGCAAGCCTAGTGGTGAAATTTCAATGTTTGATGGTTCGACAGATGTTTCCGAAAGAACTAGTGATGAAGACTGCATGATATTTGATGGTTCGACAGATGTGTGTAATGGCGGATCTGTTGCAATTGATTCACTGGTTTGTGGTGCCATCGTAATGATGCTTTCAGCTGTTTGCGGTGCAGTTGGAATTAAATCAATGGTATTATAATAACGATTGTAGACCTACATGTATAATATCACATGAATCAGTAGGGGGGGGGGGTAGGCCTATGGCATAGGCCTACATTTTAAATGTTATGTAGGCTTATGTTTGTTGAGTTATCAACACCGCCGCTACCACCATCATCATTACCATCATCATCATCATCATCATCATCATCATCATCATCATCATCGTCGTCGTCAATAATAAAGGTAAAAGGCCTGGATCAATAGACCTACGAATCATCATTATCACTGATGCTATTTTGAGCAGGCATGCAGGACCTGCATTGCAGGTAAAATGAGCACCCTGCTCAAATTAGCAAAAAAGTGGGTGCTCACATTACCAACACTGTGTCGGGTCAGTTCTAGGCTTTCCAGCGCAGGAAGTTATGTCATTACAGTTTACAACGCTGGATTCTACAACACCTTAGAAAAAGGGGCTTCGAATGAGATCTTAACAAACCTTGTGTTATGTGTAGTAGTTACGTTATAACTTGTTCTGTTAGCGCTCTATTTTACATAAGATGGAACGCATAATGAAAATCTTATTTAAAACACCCACGTGAAAAGCCTTGTTGACGATATTTTGTCCAGCAATCAGAAATAGGAAGTATGTCACTGTCACGGGTAAAATTTAACAAAATATTTAATATTACGTTCTAAACACGGGGGTGCTCACTTTTCCAACATGCTCATTTTACCTGCGCTTCCCCTACTCATCATGTAAGATCAAAGAAAATGTTCCAAACGCCAGAAGTTATACTTCATACATCGAAACGAAAACTAAGAACATATACTATACAGAAGACGGACACAACATCTTGAAAATTAAACTTGAAGTTAATTAATATACAGAATTAATAATATTTGTTCATATTTATATAATGTACATTTCTTTATGTACTCTAAAAGTAATGTTATCTCTCAGTGCTAGATCAATTGATCACTTTTGATTTATAATTATGCATTATGAATTATGTATGTTTGTATTCTACGTGTATGTTTTATTTCTTTTTCATTGGTGAATAAACTGGTTTTAAAAAAAGAAGGAAAAAAAGGGTTGAGAACCGCTGGATTAGTCGAAAAAGTCATACACACTGTATCTAATTAGATGATTCAAATATTTACTCAAAAATTGATTTAATTATGGTAATATTGATATATTGGACACGAATAAAATCAAATATACGCATTTATACCTACATGTAATACCCTAGGGCATTTCACTTAGCTATAAAACATGATATACCAAAATCCCTGAATTTACTCTCATATTTTAATTGTTTAATTACAACGCCAAGGATAAAGAACTTCATCTTGACTCTTGAGGTTTACGGTAAATAATTTTAAAACACGTGCATTAGAATAGGAGTATTACCGTAGCCGTGTATTACATACTTACAATGCACCCATTGCTTATAAAGGGCGAATTATTTCTGGCTCAGTATCCTGCTCACTGTGTATACCGGTCTACCTATTCATCAGTGCGCTCACGTACAACGTATACCTTTACGTACTTACTTACATACATACATTCTCAAAATGGCGGGAGAGGTAGTTGAATGTAAACTTCGTCGACACGATACAAGTCAGCCATGGGGATTTCGGATGCAAGGAGGGGCAGAATATGGCTTGCCCCTTTTTATGGCACAGGTAATTGTACATGTTTCATTATTCTTATAAATTTAAGGTAGGCCTTTTTTTAAAATTCTGAACCAATAATGACATTGAAAAATATCTATGGCTTAACATCTTTATTCGCCTAGAGCTACTGTTAATACATCTCTATAATTTATATCAAGCTGTTTTCTTCTTCTTTAATTTACCGGATAAATGTTTTATTATCAACTATGCAATGTTATCAACACTCAGAATATGGATAACTTTGGCTATAACTCATACGATGGGCGTTTAAGACTTTTTGCGATTAATCATTCTTGTATGGCCATGTTATTAAACCAGTTCGTTGTTTACACAGGCAAAAAAATAAAGAAGCCTTAATGTGGGTTAAAATAAATATACTTTGGAGTCGTTTAAAGAGACTACAAAACCAAAAACTTTCATATTTTCTATAAAAAACAAATCAAAAGGATCTCCAAAATATCACATCAATTCGTCACGCGAATCATATGGGGTATTTTGGTTTAAATTAAAATATATTTGATCTTCTGTGGTAAATAGATTTTAAAGAGGGTGGAGGGGTCTTAAAAAGTAAATAAATAATTTTAAAGTTCAAGGCTGTTATACAGGTAGCCCATAACCTTTCCAGAGGTCTTCTGATGTTGGGCCATATATAGATAGGACTATTCCACTCTAAGTATACATTACATACGCCACGTGACTAATAGGTATTGGCAGATGCTACCATGCTGTCTTAAACCAGAGCCGTATAATTGAAACGGTCTGATGTAAAAACCACAGTGGAGGATAACCACCTAAAACTATAATAGGCTAATATTTCTAGGTAATCCCATATGGTTACATGTAAACAGCTTCCATGATTTAACTAAACTGATTTTAAGCGAGTTTCATTTGATTCTTTCGTTTTATATGATGAATATACTGTACCGTCTGTACCACAAATAGTATTTTTTTTAAAGAAACACTTCAAAAAAGGAATCCTCATAACCGACTAATAATTTAGTCTTACATTTCCGAACGCCTGGCTTCTTTTGAGACGCATTAAAAACGCACTGTTGATTTGGCGGGAAGTGTTGCCGAGACATAATGAAGTTGAAATATGATTTTTGGCACGATTGTCAGGCGCGGATCCAGGGTGGGGGGGGGGTGCAATTTGCTCGATTTTTCGTGCCACTGAACGACTAGCCAAAACAATTGAAGCACATCTGCATACAATAATGCACATTCATTGCATTGTACAGTGATGAGTGCAGATAGATATATATCTGTGCCAATAAAAAAACCCAAATATAACCTAACATATGGAAACATGATAAATCGCATCAGGTAACTTCCTAAACGATGTGATATTACACCCACTTACCCGACTTTGCCAAATATTCTATTAAACTTCTCGGAGTATGTTGTGATATCCAAGTGGAATATCCCAAAACGCCTTAAAATTCTGATAATATTGCGCTTCTACCAATCCTATGTTG
The DNA here is from genome assembly GCA_917208275.1 of Patella pellucida. NCBI lineage: Eukaryota > Metazoa > Mollusca > Gastropoda > Patellidae > Patella > Patella pellucida. The sequence goes on along the minus strand of OU795042.1, from coordinate 17,431,080 downwards.
GACCGAGTCATTGTTACAAAATCCTGAGAATCCCCCCCCCCCCTCCGCCTATCCCAAACAACCCTGATTTTGACTCATACACACACATTTCAACTCCGGTTATTGCGGGGAGGGTGTGTGTGTGTGCGCACTGCGTCATATATAAGGTTTGTCATTGAGCCAATTGGCGTGGTTTTGATTCCTCGGTTGTACGTGACAAGGTGTAGGGTCGGTTGTCCAACCATGTGGATTTTCTCCGGTTTCCTCCCTCTGCTAAAGACCCCTACGCGCAAGCGAATTATTGAAATAAAATTTACCCAAATGTTAGTCCCGAAATGACCTAGTTTGTGTCGTATGGACGTTAAACCCCATTTCTCTCTCTCTCTCTTTAAAATTAGAAGCTATAGCCATATCCAAGTTTAATGGGCCAAGGGGAGAGGGGTTTTACATAGGCTAAGCCTGTTCCCAAATCCCATTTAGACATCCTAAATATATTTTTTTCTTTCTAAAATGGGCCAATTTAAAAATGATCGATACTAGGATGTTATTATTTCTGCAGACTTATTATGACATGCTCCAAAATCGCGCGTTTCGCTTGAGATTTTTAGAATTTGGGGGAACCGCCCGTCCTACTCAAACAGTTTGACGCTACTCCACTTCAAATATAAACACTGGAAAAGTAAAACGTTTATCCGAATTATTAATTTGTCTATTACACGCGTGTTCAAGATTGTATAAGAAAACATTAAAATTATATATTTTATTGTCTTTCTCGTCTTTTTCAGGTTTCATCAAAGACTATTGGAGGTAAAGCTGGTTTAATGGAAGGAGATGCTCTGCTTGCTATTGGTCGCACATCAACACAAGGTTGGACACACGAGAGAGCAAAGGCCGAGATGATTCGTGCAGGAAACGAAATGGACCTTACAGTTCAAAGGCAATCATGTTAGATATTAAGCATGCTCTCATTTCTATCTCTTTATACTATACACACCTTCACGGTGTTTTGTCTTTGATGTTCTATAAACGATAATAGAGATATCGTACCGATGATTGGGTGGTCAGAGGGTGATATGTGATATCATCCCTGGGACGATATCACATATCACCCTCTGATGACGTCATATTAAGCAAACACAGTAAAAATACATTTTATTTAGTTATAAAGTTTAAAGTACAGCTAAAATAGGATTAGAATCATTTTCTGCAGATGTTTGTAGATAAAGCCGTTTTGCAAAATTTTCTGTTTCGTAATTCTTTCTGGTGTCTTCCTCGTCTTTTACGTTTTTGCCCTCATCACTCTTTCTGACACCATTTTTACCTTTACGTAGTTAAAGATATCCAAGTTTTTCTTACATTTAAGACGTAAATAAGACATCAATCCCATTACCAAACTGAATATTGAATTCAGTGGGTATTTCTCGCCGTCCTTTTTTCTAACTTTAACCACAAAGTGTTTTAACCAAAAGTTTAAATCACTATTTTCCATGTGTTCAAGATCTTTAGTTATTTTCCTTTCTTCGTCATTATGTTGATTGTTTCGCCACATCAACCATGCTTAAAATTCATTAAAAGCCAACTTATTACGCCTTAGAGTATATTTTGGTACAGCGTTATTGGCAAAGTTTAAAACCGTTTCCTCTTTGACAACATGAAACCGTTTGTCATTTCAGATCGATTTTCCTCTACATCCGAAATATCTGAATACAGCGCTGGATTTCCAGCATCCATATCGAAAATTTACTTCGTCTGAATCAGTCATTGACAGCATTTTACTTGTGAACTGGTCGATGTATGACTAAAATAACACAGGTGTAATGGGCAGTGGTAGACAACAGTTCACTATTAGTATACTCATTCCAACAGTGACGTAGCCCTGCCCTTCATCATGCTAAAAACAACACGGGACGATATGGATGCGTTTATGTTGCTATATGGGGGTATGCTGACCACTCTGTCATTGAAGTGATGTCAATGTGTATGTCAAATAATACCCCACTAACCCTCGGTTCGATATTAGAAATAGCCCTCGACCTTCGGTCTCGGGCTATTTCTAATATCAACCTCGTAGTAGGGTATTATTTACTACATAGCGGTATCTTGGTAGCAAATGAAATGGGGTTTAACGTCCTACTGTTATGCACCTAACCTGTGCTAATAGAATACGGGCATATTCCATACAGTGTGCCAGACAGTTGCGCTACGTCCTACTCTTATATCGAATTCCAAATGCCACGGGATCTTTTAGGTGCACGCCAATGTGTACACGGGACCTCGGCTTTTCGTCCCATCCGACGACTAGAAATCTGTCCTTGCCAGGCCCTCCGTTCTGCATCACTGACAAGGGGAAACTTTCTCAACCTCCAGGCTAGCGAGTCATCACCTTACCCACTTAGCCACGTGACCCCCCCCCCCCTCACGCGTATTCAATATGTCCCCCTTCGTTAGGAGCCACGGTGGCTCAGTGTGCAAGACGTTGGCTCGCTAATTCGGAGGTCATGTGTTCGATCTGCGTTTGCCGAGAAAGTTCACTGGGATTTCCCGGCGTGGTTTCCTCTTGTCAGTGGTGCAGTGCAGATGGCCTGACAAGGACAGCCGTCTAGTCGTTTGGGTGGGGATGATAAACCGACGTTCCGTGTACAAATTGGCGTGTACATAAAAAGATCCCTTGGAAGTTGGAATATAAAATAAGAGTAGGCCATAGCGCCGCTGTCCGGGCAAAATACATCACATATACTGTATATATGGTGAATGCCCATCTTCATTCGCTTAGTCGTAGCAGAACAGTAGGACGTTAAACCTTTCTCCACATTTGATTTTGTTTACATTAAATTCAAGAACATAATATTTTCTCGAGATTGCCACCCTGGTTCTTTTCATTACATCTATTTTTAATTCTTATCATTGTTGTTGTTTATTACATATTTAACGTCCAATGTTTAATAAACAAATCTTATTTCTAAAGAATCACATTCACCGTGTGAGGTTTTCATCAGTTGTTAAAACAAAATTTTGACTCATGAATACAAGGGTTCATTGGTTCATTAACTCTTATATTTGGAAGATGAAACCACAGGAATCTGACCTTCTATCCGTATATATATGCATACACCATGTCGTACCAGACAATATGATAACAGTATGCATAAATATACGGATAGAAGGTCAGATTCCTGTGATGAAACTTACAAACTATTAAGAGATGCTACATGTATATCAAATATACCGACACGCAATGAAAACGCACCACTTTTATAAATGGGTGACTGAAAAACTGAAAATATCGATTTAGAGCTACACGTTAATCTTCCAATTCTATTAACTAAAAATCTTTAATTCTTAACTATTTTAGGGGTGTTGTCAATACCAAAGATCCCAACTTCCAAGCAGCACAGGCCCAAATGAGGCAGGACAACCCTAGTCGATCTGACGTGGTTGAGGAGAGCATTAACCCACATATGAACGAAGGATCTAAGTTCCGTAATGTCAAACCTAAAACCTACCAGATCCTGGAGAGGGAATTTTGTGGAGAGCCAGAAGCTTCAGCTGCCGCACCCGCAGCAGCTGCAGAAGGTTGGTGTCAATAATATTACTTCTTCAGAATCCATAGGTTCTACTTGCGTAACGACAATAATTTAGTTTGGTTTCTTTAAAATGTTGTCCTAAATGGACCGGGTTTTATCCGTTTGAAGTTGACATTTTTAGCTGCACAAGTCTCGGGGCGGTAATAGTTTAAGTCAAGTTCCAGCAGGAGCAAAAATACAGAAAACCTTAGGTGGGGTGTCGAGGTTCCCAGTTTCGATTTGTTTTACTTGTACATCACATTTGGCGAGTTCTGTTGCATTTTAATTTGCATTTATTGTGGAAAAACGTGCCCGTAGATTTGACAGATCATTTAGAAACGGTATAATAAGATTTTTCGAGGCGATTGCGTCGTTGTTTGGTGTAAAGGAGTTTCAGATTTAACACTAAAATCCTTACATAAAAATCTCGTATTGGATGAATAGTCCTACAGATGTATTTTAAGTGCATTTCTTTGAGAATGCATTTTAACACCTACACAGGCATGTAAACTTTAGTTCGCACATGACAATTGCTTCAAATACCGGCAGAACAAGTAGGCTTAAAGTTTATATGCGAATTGATATATGATTTTGATTTGATTTTTTTAGCTCCTCGACCCGCCTCTATTTTCAACAAGAAGAAACAAGAAAGGTCAAACTACTTAAAAGCGGCAGGACCGACTATACAAAAAGCTTTTGGGCAGACCTAAACACCACTCGAAAGGAGATAGGAAATAGTTTTTATGGTTGTATTCGAGATCCACTTCTCGGGAATTTTAAAACAAATATTGAATTAAACCTTAACTTAATCGTTCTGATTTTAAATTATACACCGTTCTTTAAAACCAGAACCGTTTGAGTTAACATAAAACTTAACTGGGTTAATATTAAGCTTAACTGAGTTAATACTTAAATTAGCTGGGTTAATATTCAACTTAACTGAGTTAATATTCAACTTAGCGGAGTTAATATTCAACTTAACTGAGTTAATATTAAGCTTAACTGAGTTAATACTTAAATTAGCTGGGTTAATATTCAACTTAACTGAGTAAATATTCAACTTAGCGGAGTTAATATTCAACTTAACTGAGTTAATATTCAACTTAACTGAGTTAATATTCAACTTAACTGAGTTAATATTCAACTTAACTGAGTTAATATTCAAATTAACTGAGTTAATATTCAAATTAACTGAGTTAATATTAAACTTAACTGAGTTAATATTAAACTTAACTGAGTTAATATTAAACTTAACTGAGGTAATATTAAACTTAACTGAGGTAATATTCAACTTAACTGAGGTAATATTCAACTTAACTGAGTTAATATTCAACTTAGCTGAGTTAATATTAAACTTAACTGAGTTAATATTCAACGTAGTGGAGTTAATATTCAACTTAGGGGAGTTAATATTCAACTTAACGTGGTTTATATTATTTAACTTAACTGAGTGTAGTTATTTCAGTATCTGCTTTAAATTCTTGAGAGATTTGATCGTAAATTGGAACATGTTCGTAATTCGAAACTAGTCGCCATGGATTTTTATTGGAAAAATGACCAAAACAATCCGCGAAAATTTGTCTCTTGCTTTTGTACATCCGTTGACGTCACCTTGAAATGTATGTGTAAAATGCTGATTAACCAAATTATTACTGTCAGTTTTCCCATGCGATAGAAAGCCTGCTTATCGTATGACATTTTAATCTAGTTTTACTAAGTCACTCCTTTAACTGAACATTGAACTAAGTCCACTTCTGAACAGCTCAATATTGAGCTGAAAATATTTGACAAGCTATTTGGGTTACTTTTTGTGCTTATAATTAAACACATTGGAGGTTAATTTCTCTCCATATTTTAATGGCCATCTTTAATTTATTCTACACACTATATCTTTTTAACAATCTGATTTGAACACATCCTATTTCGTTTCGTTTTTCATTGTTCAAAATTTCGTTTTACTGGTCTTTACTACACTAATGGAGAACATCTAAAGTAAAAAAAAAAACGAAACGGAAGATAGATCTGTATTTTAACCAAATTGTCTTTTTGATCGATTATTTTCATTCCCACTCATTTATCTTTACCAATTATTCATATAGAAGCCCCACTTTTATATATTTTCGACATAATATTAGGAATATGACATTTTTCTTTAGTTTCCCATGTTTTGTGTTATTATGTAGTGAATTGTGATAGTGTTAGATGTTTTGTGATACTCATAAATATATGTAAATATGTTATTAATATTATTACAAATATTTCACTTAACTTTAGAATCTCAATGGCAATAGAAATAACTTTTTTTCATATTTTCTATATATTTGTTTGCTTTTTTCATCTTTTAATGCACAGCTTTTTTAATTTTATTCTTTTTTATTTTACATAAATTTCATTGATGATGCACTATACCCATAGTTTTTGGGGTGGGTGGGGGAAAGGGAGTGAAAGGGTTAGGTGTCTTGTCAATTGTATTGATAAATTAAAATAATTTTCTTGGAAACTTTTAAAATTAACATAATAATAATACTACATGTATTGTCTCAATATTTGTTAAATGCTTATGTATGTTATATATAGTTTAATTTTAAATGTCTCCCCAATTTTTTTTTAACTGGTAAAAAATCCAGAACAAAACAAAATTCTGAAATGTTGTGTGGGTGATTGAAATATGAATTTGTAAATATACAATAATTATCAGCAGGACTTTCAATGTTATCAATACCAAAAATAAAAGAAAGTTTTATGACAATAGTCCAGATTTTAGATAAAGGTGTCTTCCTATTTATATAGCTATAATTTTAATGCCCATTGTTGTTTGTTCACATTTTGTTTTTATGAAATAAATTTTTACCATTTACACATTAAAACTTATCATTTGTTATTATTTTACCATAATTGTAGTCATCTATTTGATGATAACATTTATAAAAGGTTTCTTCTCCAATGTACTGGAATTGAGATTTCATGTTAGCAAATAGCTGATCGTGATGACTCACACCAGTATGATATGACGTTTGGGAAATGTTCCTCTTTTTTCTTAGATCATTTCCCTTTTTGTTTTTTTTTTACATTTGGAGTGAAGCCTGTATCTCTACTGGACTGGAATTGATGTACAGCGCAGTGGATGCTTACAGCTGGCCCATGGATCCATTGACTTGGTCTGATATAAATAGGTCTTTTGTTTGAAATGTCAGTGTATATTGTCCTGTTTGTCTTCTGTTTGTTAATGTGTGGTTCAGTCCCTAATTTATCTACAATAAATAGATTGCATGGAATTTTCAATCATATTTTGCATATTTACCTTTGTTCCTATGGAATTTAACGTCCTACAGTTCTGCTGAGAGTGTGCTGAGTGAAATTTTGCCCAGACAGGGGCATTACGGCTTACTCTTATATCAAATTCCAACTGTCAAGGGATCTTTTACGTGCAGGCCAATGTGTACATGGGACCTCGGTTTTTCGTCCCATCCGAACGACTAGACTGCTATCCTGCATCACTGACATGGGGGAATCAGGTCAGAAAATCTCAATGAATATTCTCAGCCTATGCAGGGATCGAACACCAGACCTCCAGGCTAGCGAGCCAGCGTATTACCTACTTAGTCACATGATCTCCTACCTGCATCATACTCTAGAGTCTAGGGCATCAGATTACTTGTCTGTGGACCAGGGCATTGTTTCTCGAAATGTTAATTAAAGATAAAATCCAACTTTAGTAGATACTTCAGTTTTGATTGGCGAGGCACTAGAATCAATCTAATTTATCGAATCAAATATCTAAAATTTGGATTTTATCTTTGTTAAAATTTCGTAAAACAGGCCCCAGGCCCTGTAATTTACAACGGCAAAATACCAGATTAAATTAAAAGAATATTGATATTTGCTGAATAAATTTCATCAATAATAGATCTGAAAAAAGTTTGGTCGCTAACCGATAACCAATGTTTTAATGAAGTTGCAAGAACAGGGAAGGTAGACCGACAATAAATTCACCGAAGATTCAAGAACATGGGAATTTTTGAAAATTGTAGGACTATACAGTAACACAATTCTCTTATTAGTGTTCCTTTTTTGCATTTTTAGATAAGACCATGTACAAAATGTTTAGATTTATCACACACATTTATTCAATCAACCAATCCACTAACAACTATATTAATCAATTACCCAGTCTAATATCAACTACTACCGCTTGTAATTTTAACATTTCTATTTTCCTCCATTTCACTTTCACATTTAAAAATTGTTTCTTTTTCACATTTTAAACTTGTTTCACTTTCACATTTTAAAGTCGTTTCATTTTCACATTTTAAGACTGTTTCACTTTCACATTTTAAACTTGTTTTTACTTTCACATTTTAAGTTTGTTTCATTTTCACATTTTAAGTTTGTTTCACTTTCATCAATACAACTAGTATCACTATGGTGGTCGATTGTCAAATTATTTAAATAACTAAAACAACTTTGATCGTTCGCTTCTTTTAATATATCAGATTCTCTCTCACATTCTGTTAATTCTGTGTTTATATTTTCTTCTGTGTCATTGTCACTAAATGCATGGTTTTCTTGTGATTCGATGCTCTGATTTCCTGAATACTTAGAGTAATTTTCATATGCTTCGTCTGAGAATAATTCATAATCCACATCTCTGTTAGGCCAGTAAACTAAATCTGAAATATAAAAAAAAATCTGTAAAAAACTAGGAATTAATCGGACATGAAGAGGGTTTTAATATCAGAGTACATTATTATAATTCAATATGGATTATCATATTACCTAATTATGTTGAATATTGAAATTTAGATCTCATTTAGTAGTAGTAGCAATCTCTATGTAGGGGGGAGGGGTTGTGTGTCCAAATGGTCTAACATTTGTCTTTTAGATCATAAGGTCTGTCATTGTGTCAAGTGGAGTGTTTTTGATTCCCAGCTTGTACAAGACAAGGAGTACAACGTCATTGGTTTTCCCTGGATCCTCTGGTTTCCTACCACTGTTAAAAAAAGACCCAAATGTGCAAATGATTTATTGAAATGCAATTGAACGTTAAACCTTATTTCAGTCTTTCTATGTGAACTAAAATAACTAATTGTCATAAATACAAAATGATGAATATTCATATTTTATAGAGTAGTCGATAGCATTATATAAATAATTACCTGATGCTTTATAATAGACATCTTTTAAATAAAGACCACATGATGGCGCTGATTCAATCTTGTGATCTTCTAAATGTTTTGGATCTTGTAAAAATTTCTTTATATCCTCCGCCTGAAACTTTCCTCTACCAACACCTACCATACAACCAATCATTCGACGAATCTAAAATGAAAAGAAATGGGGATTAATGTTATACACTGAAAAGCAGGTTTGTTGTATTTTCAGTAACATAGACTGGGGCTTGTAAGTAGTGAGGACCCACAGTACACAAAAAAATGTGGGCTGCCCTTTCGATAACAAGAAACTCACAAGCAGGGAATAATATAGACTGGTGGCCAGTCTCCTCCACACACCAAAAATTGGCCAGTCCTCTCCAAAAAAAAACCCGAAAAAAAATATAATCTGTAGAGACTGGGCAAATAGAGTTTCATTCTCATCTAGTAGGTCAACCTGCATTATGTAGGTCGTGTGACGTCGTGCACGTGATCACGACATATCTAACAACAACGTGACGTCAACCCTCAGACGGTCTAAGCATGACTGCTTTGCACTCCAGTCGAGAAGCATGATTCATGTCACGTGACTCGGGGCTTGCTTGATAACTGTCAATCATTCCAAATAAGGAACAACGTAAAACATGACAGGAACGCCCATTTTATTGTGAAGCTCGCAAATTGTCCAGTCTCTGGTGCTGGTTACAGGTTTACTCAAATTTTTTTTTTATACAAATGGAAACGAAAGTGTTGGTTTACTTAAAATTAATACTTTTATATAAATCGAAATGTAAAATAAATAGAAGAGACTGGGCCAGTCTAGGAATAATACAATCTTACAAATCCCTAACCAGATTACACTTATCAGTCATTAAATATCCAGATTACACTAATCAAACAGTCATTTAGTATCCAGATTACACTAATCAGTCATTAAATATCCAGATTACACTAATCAAACAGTCATTAAATATCCCTATCCAGATTACACTAATCAGTCATCAATTATCCTGAATACACAGTCGTTTAATATCCAGATTACACTAATCAGTCATCAATTATCCTGAATACACTAATCAAACAGTCATTTAATATTACCTGTTTATAAAGATATGACTTTGATTTGAAATGCATTTCCCACACATCATAATAAGCTTTTAAACTATATTCTTTTTGTAAAATCATATCACCTCTTCGTATACCAATTGTTACATTTCTGTATGGATGTGTTATTCCGTCTCGTCGTTGTGATTCAACAGTTATAGCACTAAAATCATGCACTCCGGATAATATTTCAGCCGTTTTTAAAAATGCTTCTACATTAAATGGGCGTCTAAAAAACAGAAAATTTACTGGCAATTATTATGTAATATATGGTGGCAAGGAATGGGGTTAAATATCTCATAAAACAACACAACACTTTTGTCATTTGTCCAACATACAACTGCTGTTTCCGTGTACATAGGTCTGCCTCAGGTTTTCATCCCATCCAAATGACTAGGCTATGTAATCCTGAAGGTTCTTTTCGGCCCACTTTTGGGTTACGAACCCAAGTTAAACTAGAATTAATATGAGTTCAGGCCAATAGAGTAAAATTTGGCTTCTATTACATTCCTTCAGCCATTTTGTTGTATCAGACACATACTGCATAAAGTTTGAAAATATATGAAACTTGTTGAAGAAGGTTGAAACAAGGGGAAGTAACTTTGCCAATTTTAAGTTATCTCCCCTTTAGTCTCCCAACTTACCTCACAAAATAAAGTCGATCACTCTCCAAAGGACACCATAAGGTTTTAGGATCATCATCATCATCTTCTGATCTAGGTATAGCTAATCTATACAGATAACTTCTACCAATTGCATCATAACGAGAGTGAAAATCATCACATACTCGCAATGTTTTTAAAATTCTGAAATAAAAATTATACAATGTATGTAAATTATAAATCAAACAAGAATTTCAAAACTAATTTTTGCAATATTTTTCTTCATTATAAACAGGCCACTGACCATATTTTGACCCAAGTGTTACTGAGAAAGGCCTTGACACATCATGACAAAAAACAATCTTTTGTAGGCCACATCAATGCCATGTTGTGTGCTCAAAGTGTGGGTCTAGATATACATACAGGCATGATTGTTTCTATAGTTAATTGCTTGTCAAGTAATCAAGCAGTTGCGAAAGGGGATTTTATACAAAGGAGAGAGAGAAAAATGGGGTTTTACATCCACTCGACACAAACTAGGTAATTTCGGGACTGACATATGGTTTAATTTTATTTCAATAATTTGCTCGTGCATAGGTGTCTTTAGCAGTTGGCGGAAAATGGTGACCCGGAGAAAACCCACAAGGTTGGACAGGCAGCCCTACTTCTTGTCACGTACAACAGGGGATTCTAAACCACGCCAGTTGACTCAATGATAGGCTTTATGATACAGCGACCGCATGCTAACCATTCGGCCATCCAGCCCCCCTTTATACAAAGGTGCCCCACTACTATGCTGTATTAACTACATGTAAAAGGTAGTAAAAGAACATTTGGTACAAATTTTGAAACATTGCCTTATATCAATCCTGTATATTTGAGGTACTAAAAATTGACAACAATAAGTGTTTCATCAAATAATTTTACCTAATATATTCTCCTCCTCTTGATAATCTTATATTTAGATAAGATGTGATATTACTTGCTTCAAATTCCTGTCCATATTTGCTGTAATTATAGAAAAATAAAGAAAAAAACCATTAAGTATCTAATTTACACCACTATCAAGCTTTATTTACAGAAATTAGTTCATAGAAGAATTTGACAAACTGAAAATGTATGCACAATTAGAGAACCTAAAAAATAAAATTTAGAGGAGGTCAAAGAGCACATAAAATGACTATATAAAAGTGGTATGTACTTGATGTCATTGTGATTATTTTCACTTTCTAAAGATTATTTAATATTCAATTAAGTTATTCAGTATATATGAATGTTTATGTTAAAATTTTGAATTACAGCCATATCCTAGTTGATTTGCAAGTTGAAGGACATTAAGGTTATAAAGATGTATTGCCATAGACTGAAAATAGGGGAAACCTACAGTAATTTTTTATTATCTTAAAGGAGCTCAATAAAGTATTAAATTAGGTTGATCTGAATCTTTATTTAAGTGAATGAAATGAAAATGAAATGAAATGGGGTTTAACTTCATACTCTTAAACTGGGCTAATGAAAACAGACATACGCCAATGCCATATAGTGTGCTATGAGGGAAATTTTGCCCAGGCTGCGGCACTACAGCCTACTCTTATAATCGAATTCCAACTGCCAAGGCATCTTACACACCAATGTGTACAAAGGACCTCGGTTTTCCGTACCATCCGAACGACTAAACAGCTGTCCTTGTCAGGCCCTCTGTGATGCATCACTGACAAGGGGAAACCACGTCAGAAAATCTGGATGAACTTTCATGGCCGATACAGGGATTGAACAACCGACCTCCAGGCTAGAGAGCCAGCGTCTTACCCACTTAGCTTCAAGTTAATGATGGAACAAGCTCGAAATCATTAAATTTTGTTTCAAAAGGTCAAACCTTTCGGCTTTATCATGATTATGGAGTGTTGAATTAAACACAAGATAGGTTGCCAGGCAACGGAACATATGCCCACAACAGCTGAATTGTCCATAATCACATATTTTTTTTCTTTTGCCAGTAAGGAGAACGTTTACAACACATGAAAATCTTATTACGAGCAATAACCCATTATAATTTGTTTCCATCTCACGACCTGGATCAATTTTTTTAACTTTAACCTCTAGAGCATCCCAAAACAATTCCAAATTGATCAAGGGCCATATCTCGAGCAGTAATTTTCGGAAATTGTTGAAAATAGCGAAATTGTGGATGCTGGACCGACGAACGGGGGTGACGACAATATACAACCACACAACATATCAATGTGGGCGTATGAAAATCAGTATGGATCGACTCAAGTAATCACAGATTGTTGTTCAGGAAAGCAATGAAATCAACAATTTATGTTAGCACCAAATCAAAGATGTCTTGTCATCGTAAATTTCTCATTTTACTTTAGAATCAAGTTTTAACATGCGTAGGACGTACATGTACATGTATATACTTACCACAAAATATCTATATGAACAGTGTTGATAAGAGCATGAACTCCCTGATCTGTTCGACTTGATGTTATAACTCTAACTTTATCTCTTGTATTTAAATTATTCAAACATTTCTACAAAATAAAAACATGTAGTTTATGTCACGTGAGCAGTTCATAATTGTTGTCATAATCAGTTAGAGTATGTGCACATTTCAAAATAAAATGGTAAGAGGTTTAACGTCCTACTGTTCCTGTCAGACTAGACAAATGAAGATAGGCATATGAAGGAAATTTTGCCCTGAACACCACCGCTATGGCCTACTCTGATATATTGAATTTTAACTGCAATGGGATTTTGCCAGGCCCTCTGTACTACCCCACTGAAAAGGGGGGGACCAATCCGGAAAACTCTGATGAACTTTTTGCCCAACAATGGGATCGAACATAGGACCTACACAGAGACAGAGAAATGGGGTTTAACGTCCACTCGACACAAACTATGTCATTTGGGGACTATAATATGTTTTATTTATTTTTATTTTAATAATTCGCTTGCGCGTAGGGGTCTTTAGCAGTGGGAGGAAACCAGAGGACCTGGAGAAAACCCACAAGGTTGGACAGGCAACCCTACTCATTGTCACGTACACTCTGGGAAACCATGCCAGTTAAGACTCAATAACAGGCTTTATGATACAGCGCGCACATGCTAACCATTCCCATTCTGACATCCACCCCCCCCCCCCACACAGGACCTACATGTTAGTGAGCCAATATCTTACTCATTGAGCCACTGTGGCTCCAATGTCTACCCTGCAATAGAAATATTTAGCTCTGAAACTTACATATTTGATTATGCATCTTTAAATTAAATAAACTAACCTCTAATACACCTGCAACTGTTTTAACATCTTGTCTTTGTAAATTGCCTACTCTTTGTATCTGAATTCCACTGAAATAGACAAAAGACAACACATCAGTTTATATTACATAAAACTGTCAACTGTAGCCTAATAATCTTACATCATTGGAGTATTGAGTGATTATTGACTGTATAATAGGTTATTGTATGGAAAGATCTCACAGATCTAATGAGCTTATAGTTGAACACTTTATTGTCTCATTGGGTAACGTCATCTGAATTTTGATTGTCTCGGTAAATCAGATCATCTTTCTAATAGTGTATTTATGTTCACTTATCAATAAATTGTTCTCCTTCTCAATCATTACTATTAATTAGGGCTCCTGCAGTACCGTACTTAGAGTTGGAGAGAATTGTAACTGGATTACTGGATATAACTTCGCCCTAAAATTTCACATTGGTTTTCATAAATAAATTTGATCTAAACAAGTAAATTACCTGTACTTAGTTCCTACATATGACAGAAACAAGAGAAATCTCCCCATTGATAAAAACTTTACTGCTAAATTAAAAGTAGCATAATGCTAAAGTAAAAGTAGAGGTCTGAAAGGTCAAATTTGAAACATTAACGACATAGTTACAACATTTTTTATAATATTCCATAACGACACGAAAACGAAAGTTTTTATTTATTTTTATCTAGGTTAACAACTTTTTTTGTTGAATTGTTTTCTGGTGAAGACAAGGACAAGGGGCAGTACGAATTTGGTGTAAACTGTTTACTAAACATGACATCGAACACGCGTCCTAGGAACGATAACTTGTAATACAGAACCGGAAATGACTAATGCCCTAATAGTTTGTAAAAGTCATTTCAAATCAAGATTTTCTGTCGATCGTTTATTAGTAATTAGCGAATTCGTCGAACCATATGAAGATTCCTTCACCTGGAATATCACTCTTTCCCTTTCATTTTTCTATTAAAAGACAAAAACAGGTTTTGTTAGTTCTGAAATCGCATGCGCACTTTTTACCGGAAGTCACAAAATGGAGTTTGGTTCTTGACAGCGAGGCTTTGCAACGTGGCCCCGAAGATTTTTATTGATAATCAGATAATAATTGTTTACAAAATCGACATATTCTGAGATAATTTACTGCCTTTGGTAAGCATTTACATATCTTAACATTTTGGGGTGCTAAACTTTAAGAATTGTGTTTGAAAAAGTCATTTACCGGTTGGTTATGGGAACATAACATAACGCATAACGTTATCAAAAAAAACAAACAATGTCAATGTCAAAATCACCAGTCAATCCACTTTAGAATTAGAAAACTAAGATGAAATGAAACGAAATAATTTAACTTACACTGTTCTGCTCCAAATGGGCTAATGAAGACGGACATACGCCATGCCCATACATTGTGCTGGGAGGTAAATTTTGCCCAGGCAGCATAACTATATTTATTATACATTACATGTATGGCCTACTCCTTATATTAAATCGAATACCGGACCAAAGTGCCTGGCCTAGTGTAGGAGGGACTTGGTTTTTCATCCCATCCAAATGACTAGAAAGCTGTACTTGTCAGGCCCTCTGTCATGCACCACCGACAATGGTATACTGGTAACACATTGGAAAATACTGATGAACTTGCCAAGATGCAAGATGAAGAAAACTAACTATATAAGTTACCTGCAATCCTGTGTGAGCCCTAGCCGTTTCCAACGTCGTCAACAGCGATTTTAAACTATGCGTGGCGATAAATATTATAAATAAATCGCCACTTTGGCGAAAAGGCCTACGTGAAGCAGTTGCTCCTTTTTCTTTCTTTTCCAAGACCACGACACGATCTAACTTTGTGTTTCACATCTAAGGAGACTGGTATATCCAGTCACTGTGAATTGTGATACTTTGCTCTGACACCCAAAATGGCTGTGCCCAGCAACAAGCGTGGGCATTCTACATTGGCTGATCATTTCTTCCACGCAGGTAAGAATAAAACTGCCAAGTCCGAAACACAACCCCAGACTAAAAAGACGGAAGTATTACAATAAGGACAACCGAAATATAAAACAAATCTGATTCAACGATTACAAATCGCTGAGGTACGAAGACAACGAAAGTAGTGAAGGAGTTTTCCTCTGTAGACTATGAATATCCAAGATTAGCATACAAGCAGCAACTTCTTACTATATCAATGGCTATTGTGGTTAATACTTTTTTCACGCATTAGCCACAGTGGCTAATGAATTTTAGAAGCTAGTGCAAACACAGCAATCGGCAAATTCCGGTACCCTAGATGCGTAGAATCTGTCGAGCTTTGCCGAATGAAGTAACCTCCTTAGTCATTTCCTTTTGACCCACTGTGTTTTTGCGGTTGGTTCTATGGCCTATATGGATATAGTCCTATTTGAGCATTCATGGTTTTTCAAAACAAAGATTCATAATTAGTAGTTATTTATTCAATTCCTAAAAGGGCTAGAAATTGACACAAATGAGTCACAATATAATATCGTAATATGAATGTATATGAACTGATTTACATTCAATCATAATCATTTCAGTCTTTACTCTCATTTCAAATCAGTTATGTTCGGCAAAATACGTCTGAAGTCATTTGGGTTTTTTGTCCTAAATATTGGATATCAGAAGCCCATCTTTTTCGCGGAAAGATCACAACATCAATGTTAATTTGAATTGAAAAATAATTTGTGTTTTCAACGTGCAAGACTTTGGATGCTCCTATTGACTTAATTATATACTTTAAGTAAAGGAATCTGGCACATAAAAATTATGGCTACATGTTAGATTACCTCACGAAACTATTATGAAAATGAATAACTGTTGGTTGAAGTACAAGTAGTACTAGAATGTGTATTGATATAATAAATATGGCCCAATATTTAGTACCATACTAACAAATACTACCATTAGAAGTACAGGTATACTCCCTACATATACTTCAATATTATCAAAAACTAACCGAAAACCTCAATCATTTCAATTTGTATTTATTTAATGCTAGCTTTATTACAGTTTACAAATTTACTGTTATTATTTTTTCAGATTAATCAAAGATGTCGTTGGAAGATGATATTTCAACTAGCTCATCGCAACCAAATATACTGAGTAAGGCTTATAAACGATTTTGTGAGGTAAGTTTCAATTTGGAACCTTTGTAAAATCAGGTTTAAAATCACTAATTTAGGGTACTGGTACAATCTCTCGAGCTGGGTATCACAATGCGTTGTCAATGTTCACTAACATTCACACCATGTGAATATGGCACTTGTTTTTTGTTTGTTTATTTTTTTAATCCACTGAATCTTGATTCTAACTTCCAGAAAATATTTACATCATTAAGTGGTTATAGCTAATAATATTCATTCTAAATAAAAAAATATTGTATATTGTTTCGTTACTCTTACATGTAACATGATTCAGATGGTTTGCACAGATTTAGATATATATTATTAACTCTATCGTGCATTGTATTTATTTCAGATACATCAACATTATTTAGATAGATCTACACCATATCCAACAGGAAGATGGGTTTTCACAGTTTTTCTTTTATTAGCATATTTACTACGTGTATACATACTACAGGTGATTATTTATGTTTTTCTACATTAAACCACAAACAATTTATCAAATATAACATTGATATACATACTGAAAACCCAAGGGAACAAAACAACAGCATTATGGTCAAAAATCTAGATTTGTTACAAGCCTCAAACTTGGCGCTCTCTGTGTATCATCATTTTAGCAGAAACTTTCATGAGGTATAATATAAATTTCAAATGGACCTTAATAAAGTGTTCACT
This sequence comes from Patella pellucida, assembly GCA_917208275.1. Lineage (NCBI taxonomy): Eukaryota > Metazoa > Mollusca > Gastropoda > Patellidae > Patella > Patella pellucida. The sequence continues at coordinate 17,413,586 of OU795042.1, read as the reverse complement.
ACAATTTTAATAAGTGTAATAACTGTTACTGACACTCTGTATCTCACTCTTGTACATTGTATAATTAAACCAAGTAAACTGAAAATATCTGAAGGAAATGAAGAATGCTTGACCAACAATATGGACAGAGAGATGCAGAAAAAGGGGCAACGACAATGTACATGTATGACCATATGTCAATACGGGCGTACAAGAAAGCCCCTGTGTCATTTCAATCTGCATTATGGTCTTCCAAGTGCCAGTGTCAAGTGTTCGATCCCTGCATTGGCCTAGAAAGTTTATCTTGATTTTCCGGTGTGGTTTCCCCTTGTCAGTGATGCTGACGGAGGGCCTGACAACAACAGCTGTCTAGCCTTCAGATAGTGAGAAAAACAGAGGTCCTGTGAACACATTGGCGTGCACATATAAGATCCCTTTGCAGTTGGAATTTGATATAAAAGTAGGCTGTAGCCCTGCTGCCTAGCCAAAAATGGTCTCATAGCACATTGTTTGGCGTATATCCGTCTTCCATTAGCCCAGGTTAGGAGCATAACAGTCGGGCATTAAACCAATCATTAGTGGATGATCAAACATTCTGGTGTCTGGATAAGCATAGAATGACAACCCTGACCATGTTACTAATAAATGACCGGCCATTATTATTTTTCTGTTCTGTTTTTTTCAGGGGTGGTATATTATAACTTATGCACTTGGTATATATCTATTAAACCTTTTTATAGCATTCCTCACACCTAAAATAGATCCAGCACTTTTAGAGGATCCAGGTTTGTTGATTTTCAATTCGTTTATATTAAACTGTTCTGCTTTTGGAAGTAGATTGAACATTGCTTGTTGATTACTACAGTGCAACTTAAGAAGTAAAAAGGGGAACCGCGCTGGCTATTTGGGTAAGATGCTGGCTCGCTAGCCTGGAGGTCGCGTGTTCGATCCCTGCATTGGCCAGGGAAGTTCATCAGGATTTTCTGACATGGTTTCTCCTTGTTAGTGGTGCAGGACGGTGGGCCTGACAAGGACATATGCTGTCTTCATTAGCCTGGTGCTGAAAATTAACTTTTTGTTACCTTTACTTTGTTTTCTTATTGTTTTACTTTTGTAGATGATGGTCCATCTTTACCAACTAAAGCTAACGAAGAATTTAGACCATTTATGAGAAGGTTACCAGAATTCAAATTTTGGTAGGTTATATACTGTATCTCTTTCTTATTAAATTGACCTTGATGGAAACACTGGGTCAATAAAAAACACTTTGTAATTGTTGAATTGCTGTCAAAAAAATTGATGTATCACTAGGTCATAATGTATTCAGGTTCAGTAAAAGTGAAATCTTTAGCGAAGAATTATATTTATTTATTTCTGCATGTAAGAAGGGATTGGGTGATAAATTTAATCTCCTACTAGTCTTTTTTGATATAGAAAAATATCATCAACACTTGTTGATAAAGTAAAAAAAAAACTCGCCAGAGCCTCATTTTTTTTTTACATTATCAACTTATGTTGATATTTTTTGATATCAAAAGAGATTCATAGGAGATTCTCAATATCAGAAGTCTGAGCACTGGCCTTCTTAAAATAAGATTATTTCACCGGTAGTCTTTAAACTCAGGCACAACAACAAGAGATTAGGACAGAAGTCTCATAACATGAACCTAACCCAAACCCAGAAGTTCCAACAAATTAATTTTTCGTCTACAAATTACCCTCCAAACAGCATGATCTTCTCTCCAACTGTGAAAAATAGATTACTCTGAGATCTCCTTGTATAATATATATTTTTTTTTTTATATTTTCAGGTATTCGGCTTCGAAATCTATAGTAGTTGGAATGATATGTACTTGTTTTGAAGCTTTAAATATACCAGTTTTCTGGCCTATACTTGTCATGTATTTTATAATATTATTTACAATAACCATGAAAAGACAAATTAAGGTAAGTTCTTTTATACAGTTTCTCCCCGAAAAAAATGCTTGTCTGAGGGAAGTCCTCATGATTTTCAAGCATGTTTTCCCTTATCAATGGGGAGAGATGGAGGGCTTTATGAGGAAAATTGACTAGTCAATCGAATGGGATGGACAAAAAAAAAAAGGTCCACTCATTATTCGCTCACATGCACATGAAAGAAGCTTTGATGGTTTGAATTTGATAAAAGAAGTTGGTGTCAGCATAATTTTATTTAAAACTAGAAAATAATTCAACCTTTCCCTATTCCGACAGAAGCCACAGTGGGTCGCTAGCCAGAAGGTAGGGAGTTCAATCCATGCATTGGCGGAAAAAGTTCATGAGGATTTTCTTACGTGGTACCCCCTTGTCAGTGGTGCAGGAAGGAGGGTCTGACAAGGACAGCTGTCGGACATAATTTCCCTCGTAGCACACTGTATGGCATATGCCCGTCTTCATCATTCCAATCGAAGCAGAATAGTATGAGGCCGTCTAAGCCCATGTCTATTTTTTTCTATTCAGACATTTCTGTATTACTCCTTTTTACTGCAGCATTAATTATAAGTCTCTGTTGGGGTAATACAGTAATCCACAGGCTTGTAAATATTAATATTATCTGACCAGTAGCTTTCTGTCATTTTCATTGTAAAAAGACCAAGAAGATACCCAGCAGATAGTTGCAATATCAAAAGAAAAGTATTCTGCAGGGTTTCAAATTAATATTAATACATACTTTTAAATCATGAAATTTCTTGTTTTGAAGTTATTTATTGATATTTTGATTTTTTTGTTTCAGCATATGATTAAATATAGATATATACCCTTTTCACATGGTAAAACGAAGTATAAAGGAAAGGAAGATACAGGGAAAGTTGTAGGCCAATAATTAGTTTAAATAATTGAATTACTGTATTTATAACATTGAAACATAGTGTATATAGTTATCAAATAATGTCCATATTATAAATATACTCATACATTGTATGTCAAATTAGATAGAAATAAGGGCAACATTGAAAACAAGTCATTTGTAGAATTAACACGGTTGCATGGAATGAATTAGATTTGTAGAAAATTGTTATCAGTGTCATTTAGGACGGTCATCTTTATGTATAGTTATGTGAAGTTAGCATTCTTATATCCTAAAGCGGTGGACACATTAGCCGAATCAATCTGGCCGAATGGGTGGACACACTAGGGGAATGCTTCTCTATTCACCTGTCGATTGCATCACCTTTCATGTCATATGATTAAACATGGCGGGGTCTATGTCTTAAAACAATCACATGACTTCTCGATATGGGTGGTGATTGGCTAATGAATTCTAAATTCGGCAAATCATTCGGCCGAATAGATATTTTGCTGAAAGAGAATGGACACACTAGGCAAATTTTGATGCCGATTGGTTCGGCTGAATCATTCGGCTAGTGTGTCCACTGCTTTATGCTTTTGTATCCACTTATTATGTTTTCGCTGACTGTATAAACTAACTAATATATAAAACTTCTTGTAGGTGTTGTCATAATATAATATTAATTTTATCATTAATTTCAACACGAGTCCTTAGGACTCATTAACAGATTGTTTAAACTATGCAAAAATTAATTCATGATAAATTCAGGCCCCGAAAGATGGAGATCCTATCATGTCTGTCTGTACTCACTCTCCGTTTTTTCCGTATGTCCAACAGGATTAAATCATTCTAGGATTTTCCAAAATCAAATTCAAACTTCAGGTGTTAAAGGACAGTGATTCTATGAATTTGTCTTCTTTAGGTGACTGTAAATGCATTGGCTACAGAAGAAGTTGTTTGAATATGGTTCATCTCCCATCCAACAACAATTTATACAAACTTTATTAAGTAAAATTAATTAAATTTAAAAAAGTTGAAATTAAAGGATTTTGTTGCTATTTTACTGTATAATAAATAATACACTGAAGTTTGTGCCTTTTTAAAGTATCTTCAAAAAATAACATTTTCAACAAATTATTTACGATGTTTTAAGCAGACTGATGTTAAAATTGTTCTGTGATGTGGAACATAATTTAGAATATATCGTGTATCTACCCAATATAAATTCAAGACTTATGTTAAAACCCTGAATTCGAAAACTATAATTTTGTTTGTGAAGGTTATGTAGAACAGAAAGATATTTACATAATTACATGTTGGGCCATGTTTCTGTGAATCGGTGAGTCTACACTTGGTTCAAAGTAGCACAGCACAACAAACATGTGATGTGAATCTATTCTTTTGACAGAAAAGTGTGGTTAATTTTTATGATTGCTTGCAAATCCAACTTTTGAAGTCGGAGCATTTATCTATATTTTCTTACTGTGCCTTTTTCTCCAAAATAAAATTTAATAAATGGAAGTTACATTTCATGAAATATGCTTCATTTAAGAATATAAAATTTTTAAAGTTGATTTTTGTCCAAAATGAATTAAATAAATAGAACTTTCATCTCTTGTAAATTTGTAATATGTTCCATTTAAGAATATAAAATTGTTTTTAGTTGATTTTTGTCTAAATTTGTTTGTTAAAAGGGACAACAAACTAAAGAATAAATAATATAAATAATTAAAATTTCTGAACCCAGATGTACTGATATGAAGAATTAATAGCAGCTTATGTCAATGTTAAATAGCAATCGCTTGAGTAAGAATTGATTAAGTTTGTGAATTAAATTGATGAAGTTATTAAAGAATTTGTAGAGATATATCAGTTTTTATATTTAAATTGTGAATATTATTCGTGGATATAATTATATATTTTGTTTTGTAGTTTGATATAAATGTTGTTTTTCCTTTTCTATGAAATATACCGGTTTTGTCCTTGTGTATCAATGTAGACCAAAATCTCTGCTTTAGTTTTCAATGTTCTTTATTATTATGGCATAGATATTGGGAATAGGCTACATATGTAACATAATAATAATAGCTTTAGATAATATGACAAAATTTGGGGTCATTCATCTAGATTATTAAATGCTTTAAATTAGTTAAATATAGTTAATTGCCTGTAGTAGTTGTTCTGTAGTAGTTATGTCAATATCTTGTTGTGTGAGTAGAATGATAATTATTTGATTAGATCTCTAAATGAATGGGGAAATCTATGTATTAATAAATGGTTCTACACATTAATTGGGTGTATGATTATATCTCTATCTCTCTACTTTAATTAGTGTGTGATTATATCTCTACATTTGCATCTATAAACATGATTCATCTCTCTACATTAATGAGTGTATGATTTTATCTCTACAAGTGGGTCTATCAAATGTGTGAGTGTCTCTACATTAATTAGTGTGTGATTATATGTCTACAAGTAGATCCATAAATGTATGAGTTATTTCTCTACGTTAATTACTGGATGATGAAGTCTCTATCTATGGTCAGGCAAGTAAAAGATTCCTTGACAGTAGGCAAAAATTCCCTCATAGCACACAGTAGGATGTTAAATGAAAACCACATTTCATTTCTTTATGATAAGATCTATAAATATATGAGAAATGTATGATAAGTCTCTACATGTTGGTTTGTATATTTGTACCTGTACAATTCCATGTGTTTCATTTTACCTCAGTATTTAGGGTTAAAATGAAGCCATACACATGTATGATTAAATCTCTATATTTATAGTAGAACCAAAGATGGATCAACATGTGTGATTATATCTACAGGGTGTGTAATTATTATCTATGTGATTGTATCTCTATATATGGTATAACTGGATCTATAAATGAATGATATGTCTGCGTGAAAGGATTAAGTACAGAAATTTAGTTTCGTAGTTAGTGCACAAAAATATCTGATCTCCTTAAATCTTATCACATGTTACTGAGTTATAAAATGTATGCACATGATTTTAGTTAAAGTTATAAGATTTGATGTCTAATAATGATATCAAATTGTTCTTCCAAGAGTATACGCTAGATAAGAATAGATGGATACTGAACAAATCTGCTTCTTTTTAACTGTAAACTAATCAATTACATTCATCTCCACATTTTGTCTATGCCTAAATTTCTGTCATTGTTAATTTTATGTATATTATAAAGCATGTTTGTAAATTAGTCTGTACATATTGAAATTATTTGTTCTGAAGTGTGTTAAGTTTAACTGTCTGTATGTATGATACAGAATATCTATTTTAGTACATGGACAGCATTTAAAATTGTCTTTATGTACAAACTTGTATATTGAATAAAGAGAACAAAAATATAACTCGAAAAGGTTTGGGAATTGGTCTTTTTAGAGTGTGAGGGTGTGAAAACCATTATGATGGACAACATTGGGTAGTCTGTGAAAGGTAGGCCCACTGTGTATAAATTTTAATGCAGTCAGATAATAACTTCAGCCGCATCCACAAGATGTTATAAAAATTGATCAAGAGCCATAACTCTGGCAGTAATTATTCGAAAACTTGAACCTTAAATAAACATTTTGTATGATAATTTAGTGTCCACATGGGCCCAAGACAATAAACGACAACATTTCAATGTGGGCATATCAGAAATGTATAATAAATAAAATGCTTCTGGTTTGTGCAAAACAAATCTGATGAGAAACTATAAGCAAGAAATAACAAATCAGAAGTGAATGTGCCATGTGGCCAGCTGTAAGCCTCCACTGCGCTTTAAATCCCAGGTCTGTTATGACGCTGGGGTACAGCTTCATTCAAGTCTGCCTGTTGACATCACCTCACAAGTTAGATAAAATTTAATAGTAAGGGTGATAAACCAAATATGATTTTGTAAAACGCTAAAAATTCATGAAGTGTATTGAGCAGAACGCCTCATAAGTATGGAGTGTTGCGAGCAACAATAATGGCAACAAACTTGTAAAGCGTGCATAAAATCCGAAATTAAAATACATTTATTTATCTCCCTCTTATAACTCTTATTTATGCCAACGTTTGTTGACTTTGTAATTTTTGTAATAATTGTGAGAGAGAAATGGGCAACGGCCACTCGACACAAACTAGGTTTAATTTTATTTCAATAATTCGCTTACGCGTAGGGGTCTTTAGCAGTGGGAGCACCCTAAGAAAACCCACGAGGTTGGAGACTTTATAATTGTACTGTCCAGAAAACTGCTATCAAATTGTGCAGAGTCAATTAATTGAGGTATAAGGCTCAGGTATCAGATTTGTATGGTGATTGACCATAAAAAAGGGACCAAAAGACAGGTTTACAGAAATGTAAATAACGTCACACACGTGACTACAGGGCGCGGCCATATTGGAAATAAAATACGGATTGACTACGACGACAAACAAATTGCGTCAGTCAAATTAAATAAACACTTCGATCTGCTCTTTCATATTACTTCAATAGTAATTAGTTGTTGAGCTTCAAATACACAGCAGATCCGTATATTTTATGATTCCCTACTATATGAAAGATTCGGTTCAATTCAATATTGATCAGATAAATTATTTCCTGTAGTAGTCAATCCGTTGTTTTGTACAGGAAATGTTCCAAGTCCATACGTCAGTCTTAGGGTTAAAAGAGATGAAGTTATGTCAATTTAGTTAAGTGGCATAAATCATAAAAAAAGAATGGCTTCTCTGGCAGTCATGCGTCTTAGAATGCCACACATCTACAGTCAATGTTATGGCTCAAGACTATTGACAAGTTCAACAGCATACAGTTCAACTACGTCTATTCCAGATCGCCTGGGTCCTGTGCTTCAAGCATACGAAGACTTTGTTGGTTTAACTGAAGTAAAGGAGGCCCAGAATAATGTCATACAGGCAGGTCTAAATTTCATGTTCTCAAAGCCATTCCTGTGGCTAGGATGTCCATATAGTAACGGATTCTAAAGTAACTAGGTTTACCAAATTGTGGGAAAACTCTCCAGACAGAAGAGCATAACTTATAACTCAAATTCCGAACCCAATCACTGTGCACGAACCAACTCTGGTAATGGAGACCCACTTTCCCAGAAAATGTTTTAAAAAGTCCCACTTGTTTGGAATATGCCCTGGATAAGGAGCACAGTCAGACAACACTGTTTTTATCTTTTGTTGATGCCCCTGGCCTTAGTGAGGTTGTTAATTATTTATTGACAGTCTATACCTTGTATGATGTATGGTACACTTAAAGGCTTCTCACATTTCTTTAATTCACATTTTTCAGGCAGAGAAGAAATTTCTAACTATTCAAGAAAAAAGACGATTAATACAACAAGATATGTCTGTTATTCAGTCACATTTAAAATCAATAAGTACTGAATTAGATAAAACCAACCGAGGTGATGACAGATATTTAGATCTAGTGAAAACAGAACACTCTATCATACGTGAAGAATATGAAATGATTGAGAGCTTGACGGGCACAGAAAAATTGGAGAGAGAATCTTTTGCATTTTTAAGTGCTGCTGTTCGAGAAAGTCACGAGAAGGAACGTGCTAGAGCGGAGCGTACTAAGTATTGGTCTATTATTGGTTCAGCTATAGGAGCTGTTATCGGCATTGCAGGAACCACTACTAACAATTATCTCCGTATGAAAGAGTTACGAGGAATTGTGTCCGAGTCAGTTGAAAAAGGGGATGAATTTAAGAATACGGCCGTTCAGTTGGTTGAGGTGGTAGGATCACAGTATAAGAAGATGGATTCTTTTATTGGTGATTTAAAAACGGCTCTGGGAAGTGAGGCTAAAACTCTTAAATTAGAAAATGTCAATATCCCTGCTATAAATAATCTAAATGAACTCACGGAACATACAGAACAAATATTAAATAGTGTGAAAAAACAGGAAACAATTTTAGATGCGGATATGAAAGACATTAAGAAATTGTTAGGTATAGAGAAATCAACGTTAAGTGATCAAAATATTGTGTATGTTGGACCAGAAATAGAAAGTATGTTGAAGAGGACGGAGGATAACCTGGAATGGAAAATCAAATTAAATTCTTTAGCAACTGCTACTGTTATATATGGTGCCTTAGCTTTAACAATTCCGGTATTACTGTCTATCTTTAAAGGAGGGTCATGATAATATATAGACTACTGCTAATTTAATTATTATAACTGGTTATTTTGTGTTAAAGACTTAAGTAGGGGACAGACAAGCATATTTGTTTGCCCGATCGCGACGATTTTTAAAATCGCTCGAAAAAATAAGCCTGTGTGCCCCTTCAGAGCAACAACGATTCTGAATGCTGAACCATTCGCCCGATCAATCGCTTGTATCTAGCATGTTAGATATTTACGGCCGAATATTTTACGCTGGCGATCAAATTCGCTCGACTGCCCGTGTCCAGCATATTTTGTCTGGCGATTCCTTTATATAAACCAATCATTGACGTTGTTGATATCACATATGGAGTCTAATAAAAGAAGAAGAATTTGTTACTCTTTGGTGTGAAAGGCCTTGTCTTTTTGACATCAAAATGTCTGAATAAAGGGATTGCGTGGCTAAAGACCGTGCCATGACAGAAATAGGTGGAAAATCACTATGACTGGTAAAAAACGGGCGAGGGAGTGGGAAAAGGGCTTGGAAAATTGAAAACTTGGAGAAGTTTGATACTGTAAGCTCTTGAGAAAATCGCTACGTGTGCCCGTTCGTTATTGGCCGTAAAAAATCACTGGCGTATTTCAATCGCCGCGATCGGGCGTAAAAATACGCTCGTCTGTCCATACCTTTAGAAATCTCTATCCCTAGTCCCCACTCTACTATCTAGAACTCTGTGATACATTAAGCGATAAAAATGGTGAGATTTTATGTGTTGTTGGTGAAACATTTTCAGAACATGTCCTATTTTGGCTTGATAAAAATAAACAATTAAAGTTTTGTTTTGAAATAATTTGTATTTGAAGTGAAATATCCTTAAGCTTCGGATATTTTGATCGTCTTATTTTAATCAACAGCTAATTTTGACTATGATCATAACTTAATTATTTATTATAAAAACTTGATATATTTAAAGTAGCAATGTTGATATTATTTTAAAAAAAACCCCAAACCTTACCATCTTGGCATGGAGTTAAATACTATACAAACCTTCACATTCCCAAAATACAAAGGTTATTCTTATATAAATCAGAGCTCTATAATAAATGTTTGGTGAAAGTAAGTAAAATTAGAAAAATTTAGTTAAAATACAGATGTGACGGATGTCAGCGAATCATTATTTCACATAAATGTATGTGCAATATGCCAAGCATACATTATTTATACTAGTTGAAATATTGGACCTGTGTGACGTATTTCATTGAAATTCACGTGCTGGATAGTGTCTGTATTTTAAGTTGTTTAATGGTCCCGTTCCAGACATTGCGTAATATATGGATATAGCACTCCTGCAATGTCAATATGTCTAATGTCTAGCACTCGACCATTAAACCACACATAAACCTCCACAATAATAGAGAATATTGCAAGGTTTGTTAAACTTGTAGAATTTCTAAATTAATATGAATATTCAAGGCTTAATATTCTTTATTTTCTATTATGAATGACTGATGACAACAAGTCATTCCAGCTTATTATATAGATAAGTAGTAACTACTTTAAAATTGAATAATAATGTGTTATTGATTTGGATATTATATTTGTTATGGAATATACTATATTTGTTTTTGACTGTGCCAAAGTTGTCATGTATCTTGGACTACAAAAATTGTAATTAAATTCAAAATAATTAATCAAATAATAATTTGCATATTTGTCTCTTCAATATTATAGTAGAGAATTTGTAATATATTTTATATTGATAAATTATGCAAATATTAAAACACATTCAAGCATACTTGTATTTTTATTTCTTACTTTATACCTTATGGAATAGGCTACGGGAAATCTTGACAGTAAATGCAAGCCTATCTGACACGCCCCTTATTTCAGACACAGAACTAACTTTGTAAAAATGGCATTATTACAGATTTTAGTGTCTATCATAATTCCCATAAATAACTGACTTTAAAAAAAAAAATTGGTTAGATACCAGAATCTTTTCTAAGACTTGCAGGTGCTGTAGAGTTCAAATAATGTATAGTGTTAGGAAAAAGGCGGTGGGCTGATTCCATAACATCGTACACTAATGTGAGGAATTTAATTAAAATCAACAACTAAAATTTGGGAGTGTCTAAAATCCTTATCTTTAATGTGTCTGAATGGCCGATTAATGAAGTTTATATTAGTACCTGTATAATTATTCAGGTTTACAAACAGTACAGGGAGATAACCCCTGTCAATGGCAACTTTGTTTATTTATCATAGCAACGACCTGCTAATAATAAATTAGAACTGGGGACACACTTGGCCAGGTGCGACGACAGACAATTATATCGAGATTTTATTTTACGAAAGCCTAAAATGTCTGCGGAACAATATTGGATCTCGGAAAGTATAAAGGACAGAATATTTGAGGATATTTATAAACTTGGGACCGATCTAGGTCGAGGTGCGACTTGCAGAGTTAACAAATGTGAACATATTGGAACCCGCCAATGTTTGGCAGCGAAAATAATTCCGAAAAAGGTCAAGAAAAAAATAGTTAAAACCGAAATAGGAATTCTGTTAAAACTGAGCCATCCAAATGTAGTCCGTTTAAAAGAGGTGTATGAAACGCGTGATGAAATTATTCTTGTTTTGGAATTGGTTACCGGTGGCGAGCTGTTCGACAGAATTGTAACCCAGGGACACTATTCGGAAAAGGATGCCGCGAAAGCTATTAAAGATGTTCTAACGGCGGTTGCGTATCTGCACGATAATGGAGTTGTTCACAGAGACCTTAAACCTGAAAATATATTATACGAAGACCTAACAGAAAACTCTGCACTAAAAATAGCCGATTTTGGATTATCCCAAATTATTGGACCCGATGTGATGATGCATACTGTGTGTGGTACGCCTGGATATTGTGCCCCGGAAATTTTAAAGGGGCAAAAATATACCAAGTCCATTGATGTATGGAGTATTGGAGTCATTACCTACATTCTTCTCAGTGGTTATGAACCTTTCTTTGACGAAAATGAAAGGGTAATGTATAAACGCATCATGAAAGGAGATTACAATTTTGAATCCGAACTCTGGGAAGATGTAAGCGAAAATGCTAAAGATTTGATACGAAAAATGTTGACAGTAGATTCAAAGAAAAGAATTACTGCTGCTCAGGCCTTAAATCATCCGTGGGTAAGAGGCACTGCCACCAAGAGTGTCCACATGGAAACCACGGTTTCCAACATCAAGGAGTTTAATGCCAAGAGGAAATTGAAGTATGCAACAGAGACCGTGTTAGCCGTGTCGAAAGTCGCACAGTTAATTCCAAAGGATTTGTTTTCGGCACTGTTGGACGACAGCAGACAAAACAATGAAGCTGTTGAAATGAAGATTGATGTTGGCACCATCAACGGCAGTGCTGAAATCGCGACAAAGTAACTAAAGTAGGCCTACATCTAATTTACAAAATTTTCACTAATATACGACCCAATTCTTTATACACAAGCTACTTGTTCTGAAGATGATGGAATCAAGTTTAATTGTGTTGACAGACATGATGAGTGACTGAGTGACAATATTGGTGTCCTATCTAAATGTTTAATATTAAGTGGAAATAGAACCTTAACCAGAATGGGGCAATGTGACTGAATTTTTCAGCAAATACCCTTTACATTATCTAGCTTTTTAACTATTATAGTGATAACTGACATCTCTTTATCTAATATCCCAGACTGTATCTATAAGTGGAAATAACACCTTCACCATGTATATGATAGACTGTGATTTATTATATATTTACTAACTTGATATGTGGAAACAAACAGATGACACACCCATTGTAAATGTTTGATTTAAGGCGAAAATAAAACTCTTATCATAAGATCTAGAACTGTGATGTGGGAAAAAAATGTAAAGTTTAAAGTGGAAGTTAAACTCTTTTCATAAGGAGATCATGGAATGTGATTAATACATGATGTAACACCATTCTAATGTAATTGTTGAAATTCAAGTGGAAATAAAATAAAAGATAATGGTTAATTTAATTTATAGATGAGTGGATGTTAAAGCCCAATTCTCTCACCCTGACCTATAGAGTTTTGGGTTAAGAGAGAGACACTAACATGGTTTAATCTTATTTCAATAATTCGCTTGCGAGTACCGGTAAGGGTCTTTAACAAACCAGAGGACCCAGAGAAAACCCAAGTGGCAGGACAGGTGACCCTACTCCTTGTCACGTGCAACTGCGGAATCGAAACCATGCTATTTGACTCAATGACAGACCTTATTATACAACGTGCACAAGCTAACCATTCAATTAAAGAAAACTATTGAGGAATTCTACTCATAAAGCACACTGTGATATTTTTAGTCTTTGTATATATAATATAGTTGTATTTATTGTTCATTACTTATGTGTGTTTTATTTATTATTTAGGAGTATTAAAATGATAGTCATACCTACTCTTTGTCTTTAAAATCAATTTGAAAGAAATATTAGATATATAACTTGTAGCAAGAAATTCTTCACTTCAAGACAACAATTTTCCATCCGTTTACTTGAATGAATGCATTCTACAAATTTTATAATTTATATTGAGATAGATAAATGTTATTTCTCTGAATATTAATATCATATTCAATTGATATAACCTTTGTGTAGACTGGGCAAATCTAATTATTGAAAATTGAAAATACAGATATTGACCTACTTACAAGCCATAATACATCTATGTTTCTCAGCTATGGAATGATCTATGAAATTGAAATGAAATGGGGTTAAACGTCCTACTGTTCTGCTCCTATACTGGGCTAGGAGGGAAATTTTGCCCAGGAAGTGGCACTATGGCCTACTTTAATACTGAATTCCAACAGCCAAGGGATCTTTCACATGCACACCAATGTAAATACAGGACCTCAGATTTCCGTCCCATCTGAACAACTAGACAGCTGTCCTTGTCATGCACCAATTGCAAGGGGGAAACCACGACAGAAAGTCCCGATGAACGTTCTCACACAATGCCCAGATCGAACCCTTACCTGCTTAGCCATCGCGATTTCCACTCTATAAAAGTGTTAACTATTAAATTTAATAATATAATTTATTTTTTACGGAGTGGTTAATATCATTCTTGCCAAAGCAGTTATTTATTGGCAAAATTAAAAAAACAGTTCACAAAGCATTCTCAGAATTTACTTAAGAATTTACTCAAAATTGTTGGCTTTATTTTAACTACAATATAGCCCTTTTTTTAAATGTATCAAATACATCAATAAGAAACTATGTGCAAAGTTTTGTGTTTGTGGATCAAAGATATTTCTCACAAACAGTGATTGAAAGTTGAGTAAATTCCTAACTTAAGTCTGAGAAGGCTTTGTGAACTCGGGAAGGGGGGGGGGGATCAAGGTCTGATCAATTGAACACAAATTTATTGAGGTCACTGATGGTCATTTGAGGGATTTAGAATCTGCTGAAAACTACAATGTTTCAACTATGTTGAGTATTTATTAAGATGGAGAAGTGAAAAGTGAAAAGTGTGAACTTTCGGTCACCACTAGGATCAAACCTGGTATTTCCTGATTTGTGAGACAATGTCATACTCACTGAGCCACTGCGGTTTGTTAAAATCAACATATTTAATTTTACACCGATTGAATTGAAAGCACTGACTTCATCTTTAATACGTAAATATACCGTCAACAACTCAATCTGATAACAATAAAATACACTGTTCCTGCTTCTTAAACAAGTCCTTGTTAACAATTTATATACAAGTCTTAAAGCACAACTAATTTGCATTAGCTTGAGAAACTTCCATTTCTTCTTCGTTTTCCTTATCTTGCCACTGAGACGTCCATTGTTGAGGGTCACTCACATCGTACATCTACAAGAGTATTACAAAATGATCCATTACAAAAACAAAAGTAATTGAGTTTTTTTCAAGCATGTAGCTTTTAGACGTACAATTATTAGGTTTATTGCCCAAAAGGATCAATGTTTATAATTATGGTCCCACTGGAACTAGGTAACTATAACCCTGTTTACATCACAGATATTAAGCCTGCTGGGCACAGTATCAGGCACAGCACAGTTAATTTTTTTGTTGTGTAAATGGGTCAAACATAAGCATGCTGTACTATGTACAGTGCCAAATTGGCCCACGGACATGAAGTGGTCTTCTTGGTTCGGTGCCATGCAAGGCACGGCTAAATTTTCGTAATGCAAATAATGCTATAAGGTCTAAAAACAATTGTCAGTACGGATTACTGTTCATGCGCCATACGAACCTTAAACTTTGACAGTTTGTCATCAGTTCCGTCAAAATGGCTGCCCAAACTAAATCAACCGCCCTAGTTGTTTTCATAAGGGTAATTTGCATATTTTTAGCGAGTGAAATCAACTTTTCTGTGGAGATTTCCACATTTCTTGAAATTAATCGCGGCCTTGGTACCGTGATGACGACATGCATATCACGAGCATGATGTAAATGTGGCTTACGGCACTGGTCCACTGACCAGGTCTTCCTCTGAACAAAGTGATCAATAATTCTGGAAGTTACTATCAGAAATCACTAATATTAAATCGGCTTCTTAATCTTATTAATGTAAGCAATATGTACAGGTGTGACAGCAATAGGTATGTAAATCTACTATTCTTACTTGACTCACAAAATGTAGAATGTTTCTTTTCGAGGTTTCTGCTTTCGCTCTTTGTCCCCATTTAAAATCGTAGACTGAAGGATCAGTCTGGGGTTGTCTTATATATTCCAGATAACCTTGACGTACAAATTCTGTAGTTATTAACTTTTTGACGTCCCCAAATGTTTCATGTGGTACCCTAAAACAGACAAGCATAATACAGTTCAATTACAGGCACCGAAATTAGATTTCGTGTATTAGTTTTGCTAGGCTAGTCTAATGTCTCCTGGCCATGTACATCTGCTTTTTTTGTCATAATAACTCTGAAATTTGTTATCAAAACATTTAAATTTCAAAAGGTTTCTTCAATACCACCATATGAACAATCCTAGCAAATTTGAGAAATATCCGACAAGAACTATCGTGTAGTGTAGAGCTTTCACAAAACAAGTTTGACGAACTGATGGACACATGTAATGACAATATACATCGTCATTACAACTGGGTGTATAACAATAGAAAAGCGTGAAATAAAACAGGTAACCATTGATAATAACAAATCACTGAAATTTTTTAGTTTTACTGTTCTTAATGTTAACTTAACTAGATGTTCAGTTTTCATAAAATATTACATGACAAGGAGTAGGGTCACCTGTCCAACCTTGTGGGTTTTCTCTGGGTCCCCCGGTTTCCTCCGATGACTAAAGACCCCTATATGCACAAATGAATAACAGAAATAAAATTGAATCATGTTAATCCCGACATGACCTGGCTCTCACTCTCAAAAAAAAAAGAAAAAAGGGTGTGTTCCATGTTATGTTACTGTGTTTTTTATGTATATCAATGGCTAAATACTGCTGAAAGATGTATAAATATTACTCACTCTGGATCTATTCCTAGTTTTTTCAATGTATGCCACATTTCAGCTGTTAAAACAAAAGCCAATATTGATTAAAAAGCTCAATATTATGTCCAATAGACTCATTTTTATAATTTATGTTATACAAATCAATATTGATTATGTTTTATTGCCTCCTTTCTGTAATTTATGTGATAAATACCAGTCATGAAATATATTACCATAATATGTAAGTATAAATATATAGTCATCAACCATCAGTCAGGTGAGAGAGAGAAATGGTGTTTAACATCCACTTGACACAAACCAGGTCATTTTGGGACTAACACATGATTCAATTTTATTTCAATTATTCGCATGCATGTAGGGGTCTTTAGTAGTGGGAGGAAACCAGAGGACCCGGAGAAAACCAACAAGGTTAGACAGACGACCATTTACTTTGTGTCATACAACCAGGGATTCGAAACCTTGCCAGTTGACTCAATGACAGGCTTTATGATACAGCGTGCACGCTAACCATTCAGCCATCCAGTAAGGTATTATTCGACTGATACATTCAGGTAAAAGAAATAAAATTTGGTTTAACTTTAACGTCCTACTTTTCTGCACCAACTGGGCTAATCAAGATAAACATATGCCATATAGTGTGTTATCAGGGATAATATGCCAGGACAATGGTTTTTCCACTTACTCTTTATCAAATTCCACCTCTCAAGGACGTTCCTTGTTTTTTTTTTGTGCCATTCGAAAAGCTAGATGCTTTTTTTTACATTTGCCCTGAACCAGGTTTAAATATCTAGAGGAACTGTCTTCTTAATAACAACTGTATTAAACCAGGGATATTCTGATTATCGTGTCATAGCCATACTCACTCGCCCCCCCCCCCAATTTCCACCCTCAACAAATGTGCACCCCCCCTCCCCGGATCACAACAGACAGTAAACTATGGTGTATATTTATACTTACAATCTTGCATGATGTTGTTATTCATAAATACTAAACTTAAAATAATCATCAATAGACCCATTCTAGTGTTGTCTTCCTCTGGCCTACATGTAAACACACATATGTATAAAATATAACTACCAGTAACATATTCCATATTAAGTATCAGATCAGGTAAATGGCCTCACAATGACAAAAAAACTGTGAACCTTTTCCTGGAGGAAATCAAAACTCGTTTTGTATCCATTATCAAATATTGCTATATATTTCAAAAAGATAATATAAGTCTGGGAGGAATTTTTAACAGAATAAAACTGTGATGTCGCACCAATTTAAAAACTTGCTTTAGTTTTCTTAATTATATGTTAAATAATCTAGCTGCGGAAAACTCAATATTTTTGATCCCCCCAAAAAACAAATGATATTAATTAATTGTTATAATTACTTAACCCTTTGAACCCTGGCATATATACCTTAAATGAGCCTACCCCTGGCCCATGGGCCAAAATTTGACAATTTCTAGTGACAAAAATTAAAATTGCTTATCACCCAAAGTGCCAACAAAAGTTATATTCTGCAAGTTGCCTATGGACCATGTACTACGAGGAAAAAGAGTTATAAAAAATACATTTACATGTAATATGATTTTTCAAGGGCAACATTAGTAATTCTAGTTCCTAAGTCCCCCCACCCCGAAAAAGTCCCAAATTCAAATTTCAGTGAACGAAAACATTTTTTTGCAGAAATATGTCATAATAAACATTATTTATGTCCTCGTCACCTCTCTCAAGTATTCTAGCCAGTGCCTGGTCTACTGTTGCACGTCTGTTTGCAATTCATGACCATAAAACAATACTTTCAGGAATATTTGTGTTGCGTCTACGAGTGAAGAGGGGAAAGCCCTCACTGCAGACGATACATTGTAACAGGTGTTCTGATTGGTCTAAACTTGATGGAATTCCAAGTGAGTTATACCAGAGTGTCATCGAGAGAAGTGGGGAAAGCCCTTGCTACACGCACTGCACGTTCAGACTAGAATTCCCCATGCGTCAAGCCTGGCCCGAAAACTGACCCGCCGGGATATAGACCTTGTTATCTTGGCCTGGTTTCCGGCCAGCTGGGTTCAAAGGGTTAATGGTAATTTGTAGATCTATTTTTATGCCTTTACTACACCTTAAAATGTTATAATGTTTCGTAATAAACACCCTAGTTGGGAAAAAGAAATAATTTAAGTGCTCAGACAGTTATCATTTTGAATACAAAAGTAATTCTTACCATACTACGTTAGGTTTATCTGCGTCTATTTCATATTTACTTATTAAAATATAGCTTCCTTTCTGTTTGTCTTGTAATTCTATTACATCGATACCAAATATCTAGAATAACGTATTACATAAATCATTGTACACTATGTCTTTAATATAAACAGTCATCAACATCCTGTGCTCAGGTCTTAAAGGGACAATAACACTCTTGCTGGCTTGACAGCTCAAGAAAATGAATATTAGTCTTATTCTAAGTACTAGTGTCCTACCTGTTGTGTAAATTATCCATTACATCCTACTTGTCCAAAGTTTTGAAAAATTTTTAAAATCCAAGTCACATTTGAAAGGTTTACATAAGGTTTTTCAAATTAGGTGTGTTAAGATGAAATTTGTATCATCAATTAATTGGAATATTGTAAAATAGTCCTAGTAGGCTACAATTTGTTGACCAGAATAAAGATTGGGACAAATTATTCAGTTACAACAAGAGTGGTATTGAGCCTTTAAAAGTCATTGTAGTTTGTTAAAATGGAAACATTAAAATGATTAAATCCTGAGAATTTCGAATTAGCCAAAGGTACAACTAATGTAATAGGTTTATGTGTGTAAAAAGTTTCAGTAAGCAGAAGTGGGAACAAGTCGCAGGACATCAAGTCTAAGTCAAGTCACCGCACTTCAAGTCTGAGTCATGTCCAAAGTTGCTGACTGTAATACTCAGTTGAATCAAGTCCTCACAAAGTACGAGTCGAGTTCAAGTAGTGTACCAAGTCTTTACAAAGTATTAGTTGAGTACCAAGTTGGGGGTCATATTGATGTGACTTAAGTCTGACTCAAGTTCCAACCCCTGTCAGTATAATAGCACTAATTCTTTAGGGTGCCACAGTTATTCATGGCACTTTGGCATTTTTTTTTTCAAGGGAGGACTAAATAACGGGCCGTCACAGTACTAAAGGCTTAAACGGTTTAAGTGTCATTTAATAACTTTAAAATAAATTATTACATCAGCTAGTTTCTCTGAAGCTCTTTTCATTACCAATGGAAATGCCTTATTACTTGTATCTTTTAATACCACTTTGTTAATATCTGAAACAAATATGTCAATGTACCAATAGTCTGTCTCTATACAAAAATACTAACAATATTGCATCTTTTCAATAAACTAAATTAGAAAGGATGTAAATTTCTACAGTATGATGGTAATTCCCTGCCTAGCAATTATCCAAAATATGTTGTGCTAAGAAAATGCAGCCTGCAGACTGGATAAAAAAAAACAGCAAAAATGTTTGTTTTATTAATAGATTATTGTTTTCATTACAAATTTCACTATTCAATATGCCACTGAAAAATTATCACCTACTTCCTAATGCTGAGACAAACTACCAGGGACCCTGTTCCTCAAAACGATTGTAACCCTACAATAGTTGTAAGTCCCTACAATAGTTGCAAGTCACTATGTATAATATAGTGACTTATAACTATTTGAGGAACTTACAACTATTGTAGGGTTACAATCGTTTTGAGGAACAGGGCCCAGGCTGATTTGATATTTCCTTCAAATGATGAAAAGTACAAACAGCGACAGGAGAATATCTTTTGTAGAATGAAATGAACACTGACATGGTACCTAATATTTGATGATAAGTTATACATCTGTTTCTTAATGACATATTTTCTACTCACCAACTTTTTTAATTGGATATTTCTTTTGATCCATAATCAAAAGATACTGTACTAGATCATTTACCTACAATTAACACATGAAAAATTATCAGTAACACATGAAATATTATCAATAACACATGAAATATTATTATACGAATAAAACATTATCAGTAACACATGAAATATTATCAATAACACACGAAATATTACTAATAACACATGAAATATTATTATAACACATGACACATTATCAGTAACACATGAAACATTATCAGTAACACATGAAATATTATCAATAACACATTATCAATAACACATGAAATATTATTATAACACATGAAACATTATCAGTAACACATGAAATATTATTATAACACATGAAACATCATCAGTAACACATGAAAAATTATCAATAACACATTATCAATAACACATGAAATATTATCAGTTTTTAAGCAGCTGATCTTCACTGGAGAAATTTTGAATCCCTTTGCAACCTATACGAATTGGGTAAAAGAAATCTTACGGACGTCTTTAAAATTCAAATAATCAATCTGAGTAGGCCTACACTGTAGCATGGTTTAAGCTGTGAGAAATAAGACATTGTCCCCAAAAATGGAAATGGTAATCATCAGCTGTAACAATCATTTCGAGATTTATTTGGTTATTTCTCAAAAGAAACATTGAGACAATCCATGGGTAACAATGAGACCAGGTATAATTATAATTAACTGCTTAAAATATACACAAATTCAGTTTCTTTATGCATCATTAAATGTAATGATTTAATATACCTTTAATTCTAATTCTTTTTGATCTAATTTGGCTGCTGCTTTTTCTGCCTGTGTTAAGCTTGTTGTAGCTTGACTCTGTGACTGATTCTGACTTGCTTGGCTTTGAGATCCAGAGGGAAATTCATCCTTCAATATTTTTGAATTGAATTAATAATCACATATACAGTGAAAAGTAAAAGGACATACTATGAATGACAAGATGGTTATACTTATATATCATTACTTATGTTCTGATTTATATTGTATGCTGTCCTTAAAAAAATGTTGTGACAGTTTTGACAGTTATGTTCAGCGAAATACGCCAGCAGTCTCATCCGAAAGTCAGTTTCCGGACACCTGTTACCACTGTTTGTCGTGTATTTTTGTACACGGTGAACAGTCCATATGCTGATTACACTATTTTGCATATTACACTATTTTGCCTATAGTGGGTATACCGTTTTTTTTAGAACTTCGAATTTTGTCTGATGGTTTGGATTGTTCGTACTTGGTTTAATTTTATTTCTAGCGCCTGGTTATTACACTGATAGTATTTATTGTGCATGCTCTCATGGCATCCCTGTTTGACATGACTTGTGGAATATGTCTAGCCTCATTCTTTGAGCACCTTTTTACAAATTGCGCTGAAACGTGTTATGGCTATAAATAGGCCTATTGGCAAGTATTGGATATCAGAATCCCATCCTCAGTTTTCAGATAAGACCACACAATCTGATTCAAATTGCAAAAAGATTTGTGTTTTCAATGTCGAAGATTTTGGATGATATTGAGTTACGGACTTAGCTAATTTTAGTACCACAATTACAATCAGACATATTAAATGATATTATTATAGGGGTTTCAGGTCACGTGACTTTAGCGTGAAATTGGGACAGCCAGCAGCTGAAATATAGTCCACTTCAATCTACGATTTTGAATTACTAATTGATGTAAATGCATTCCGAACAATTCTATTGCATAAGTTTAATATCAATCTCAATATCTGCAAAGAGTCAGGCTTAAAAAGTATCGAAATGTAAGCGAAATTACCGTTTGTTTACAGGAGACGCTAGCGGCAGAATACCGCTCTGACGTCACGCAGTCGGTAAATTTCCATTGACAGCATTGCTATGGCCCACTTCATTGGTGAATCCGATCGTTTATTTTTGGGGGATTTTCATATAGAACCAATCAAATGATAGGTAACATTTTTGTGATTATTATTGTCAATGAAACCTCCAGATCGGACAATTAGAGCCGTAGGAAATGGGATTTATCTGTTTCGATGACTGAAAATTGCAAAATTTCGACTAAATATTAAAAAATTTCTTGAGGTTTCATCGAGATTATAAATATTTGACATATTATCATTCAAATTATTATGATTTTAATAAATCTTAGCTGACAATTAAGATCGGATTTCAGTTTTAAAATAAGTACCAGATTCTGAAGGGGAAATACCGCTTACGACGTCACTCAAATTATGACTGAAAATCACTTACTTTGGTGCCGTGCTACGCATTGACTGGTATAGAGCATTTTGATTACATTTTTGACGTCAATCTCGGATTTTAAAATTCCATAACTTTGGATCTAATTAGAATATTTTGATGAAATAAAAGAATTTGGGTAGCATTTTATGTATATTTTTACAAAATATTTTTAAATTTGTTTTTTCTCTTATTTGAAACTTTGACCTGAAACCCCTAATTATTACATATTTAGAGTTTTAAAGGGTTAAAGCACATCTCCACTTTCAGTTTACCATGATACCATTCCAATTTCGTCATGTATGTAGACATTTGCGTTGAATAAAACCCTTCCAGTCTGATTTTGCGGTTCTATTTCAGTATCGTACCTCTACCAGTTTCCGGGGTCGTAGAGACTTGAAATTTTCAGGGGGTGTTCATGTCGGCTAACAATGACCTCACACCAAATTTCAGCGAAATCGGTCAATAACTTTTCATTTTACCGAATTAAACTTCCCACGAGAGATACAATTATTGCCTTTCGCCGCCATTAGTATTTGGTGACTCTAGACTTGATTAACAAGACACTCAACGAACTCCCAACACTCGGTTCCCCGTGCCCAACGTTGCAATTCATAATAATTATAATGAGTTTCGTATATTTTAATTATACGCCCACATGGAAATGTGGTCGCATATTGCCGTCGCCCCCGACCGGCCATTTGTCGGTCCGTCCGTTCGTCGTCCACAATTTCTTGTGAACGCTCTAGAGGCTAAAGTTAATACCCGATTGACTTTAAATTTATGCACAGTGTTTAAGTTTAAGGTCGGGACGTCCCGATGGGTCAAGGTCATGACCCTGGCTAACATCCCCTGGCTTGAGTGATCAATCTAATTTTTGTGTTCATTTTGAAGGCCTAAGTTTGTATTTAAAAACCGCAAATTCTCTCAGGGCCTCATTTTTTTAAAGATCCGTCCGAAAAATGAATACAACCTGCGCACGACCCTCGCGCAGGTTGTATTAATTTTTCAGATGAATCGAATAAAAATTTAGCCGCTGAGACTCGATTTCGTAGTGGACGACGAACGGACGGACCGACGGACGGCCGGTCGGGGGCGACGGCAATATACGACCACATTTCCATATGCTTCTTCGTCTCATGACCTTAAACGTAAACACTGTGCATAAATTTAAAGTCAATCGGGTATTAACTTTAGCCTCTAGAGCGTTCACAAGAAATTGTGGACGACGAACGGACGGACCGACGGCCGGTCGGTCGGTCGGGGGCGACGGCAATATGCGACCACATTTCCATATGCTTCTTCGTCTCATGACCTTAAACTTAAACACTGTGCATAAATTTAAAGTCAATCGGGTATTAACTTTAGCCTCTAGAGCGTTCACAAGAAATTGTGGACGACGAACGGACGGATCGACGGATGGCCGGTCGGGGACGACGGCAATATGCGACCACATTTCCATGTGGGCGTATAATTAAAATATACGAAACTCATTATAATTATTACGTAGTGGATATATAACCGTAAACGGTATCCTATTTACTAACGTTATTGCACCGTAAATCGCAATGACGTATATATACATCGTGTGTGATTGGTTAAATAATAACTTCTGTTCGACGTGCGCAGTTGTGCGACACTTCCGTTCGACATGCGCAGTTGATATATTCCACAAGAACGGTAACTTCGTCTTTCAAGTTTGGCGCAGAAGCACGGTTTTGCGGAAAAAAACGTAAACCACTGACCGTCTTGGTACTTAAATTAAAACCAAAACCCACAGAAATAGGCCCTTGACCGAAATAGAATAATTTTCTACAATTTATATTTATTATTTTATTTTCTTCTAAAACTAATTCTCTGGGTTCTACCGCAGAAATCCAAGTATGGCTATTTCGTCCTATATAAGAAACGGAGAAAGTAGAAAGGTTAGACAAAAAACGTATGGTGGTTATGGTAAGGGTTAGGGTAAGGGTTTGGGTTAGGTTTTGGGGTAGGGTCATGGGTTAGGGTTAGGGTTCGGGTTAGGCATCATTGCGAAAACTGCTGAAAACTGCTAAGTCCACGGATCAGAGAACTGCGCATGTCAAACGGAAGTTACGGCGGTATAGTAAATAGAGTAAAGTGCCGTTTACGGTTGAATATCCACTGCCTAATTATTATGAATTGCAACGTTAGGCACGGGGAACCGAGTGTTGGGAGTTCGTTGAGTGTCTTGTTAATCGAGTCTAGAGTCACCAAATACTAATGGCGGCGAAAGGCAATAATTGTATCTCTCGTGGGAAGTTTAATTCGGTAAAATGAAAAGTTATTGACCGATTTCGCTGAAATTTGGTGTGAGGTCATTGTTAGCCGACATGAACACTCCCTGAAAATTTCAAGTCTCTACGACCCCGGAAACTGGTAGAGGTACGATACTGAAATAGAACCGATTTTGCAACGCAAAGTCGAGCTTATATTTATATTTGCAAGTTTACTTTAGGCGTTAAAACACAGATCCTACTTTCAATTTCCCATGATCCCATTTTATAAATTTGGGACATTTGAGTTGAATTGTGCCCATCCGCCCTGATTTTGCAACACAAAAGTCAACCTTATCGATATCATATACTAACCTGATTTGATTTTCCAGATGGTTGTCGTGTTCTTCCCATAATTTCGAACTAAAGTAAAAGTTCCAAGATAATCTATTTATTTTTTAGATTTTTGTTTGGCGGGAAGTAGTGTCATTAGCCGCGGTTATCAAGTCTTCTTCTAAGTACTGGATAACTGAATATAAAGGCTTGCTCAACTTTTGAAACTGGCTAAGAATCGAAACGAAAGAAACAAATAAAAAAAGGGTGCCGCTGATGCATAACATGAAGTTGGTGTTGAATAGAACAAATATAATAATAGTGTTTAATGGCGCTTAAACTTTGCCGGAATGGAGAGTGGAGAATGATAACACAAAATATATTCGTTTCGTGTAACTTTACTATAAAAAATGTGGAGTACGTCACATGACCTAAACATGGAAGCGCCCATAAGGAGCTTGCAAATTTGAAGCTTATTATAATATGAAAATGTAAAAACTCAGTCAAAACTTTATGAGAATATTCTTTTCAAACTTTATAAGATTGTTCAGATCATAGTCTGTAACACTCTACATGTAACTAGTCTAACTTGTCATATTGATGCAGAACCGAAGGCCTGACAAGGACAGCTGGCGCTGCCTAGTTGTTCGGATAGAACGTAAAAAAAGGTCCCGTGTACACACTTGACATTCACATTGGGCATTGGCGTGCACATAAAGCTCCCTTGACAGTTCGAATTCGATATAAGAGAAGGCTGTAGTGCACATTGTATGGCCTATGCCCGTCTTCAGTAGCCCAGCTCATAGTTCAGCTCTAAACGTCGGTCTCATTACACTCACCCTGAGCGTTCAGGGACCGTCCCATTCAATCAATGTCGAAAATAATCGAAACCCCAGTCAATTTTACTGGGCAACTTTTCACTGCCTAACGATGGGGTGTCAATCCGTGTGGGTGCCTTTACAATGTAAACGAATATCTTAGTGAGAAAATAAGACCTTGCTTATTTCGCTAGAGACAGTATGAGCGACACAAAACGCTGTTAAAAATACGTCCTCTCCCATCAACTTACGTTTCCCCGCCATGGCACTCTAACTGCAGGTCAACGTCCATATTCAGGAATGTCGGTCATACAAGACGAAACGCAATGTACAGGCGTTACATTGTACAGGCTTTCACACGGATTGACACCCCGTCGGTTAGCAGTGAATAGCTGTCCAGCAAAATTGACTGTTCTCCAATTTTTTTCGACATTGATTGAATGGGACAATCCCTGAACGTTCAGGGTGAGTGCAATGAGACCGACGTTTAGAGCTGAACTACCCAGCTCAGAGAAGATAGTAGGACGCTAAACCCCATTTCAATTCATTTGTCACACTTTTGACTTTATGAGTTTGTTTCACTCTTCTTGTTCTTGGAATTGTATGCCTTGTCTTATTGAGGAAGCCTATACATGTAGATCGATCTACCAAAGATCTGGACCTCTAATTTGAACAAATGATTTCATTTAAAAATAATATTTTTATTGATCAACAAATAGTTTATTAGCAGTTTGTTTTATTTATTTCAGAATTTGTTTTATGTACTGTAAAAGATACTGGAGATATAAAACTGAAAAATGAAGGGTTCAGATCTGTTGGCTGGGGCGGCTAAAGCTGCTACATACAATATGCTCTTACAGGTAGGCCTACATACAATATTGACTCCTGTGTCTTGTGTACAGTAGCCTATAGGCTATCAGTCACTTCTTTTGGTCAACATACTGACCCAATGATTTCAGTAATTAATTTGAGAGAAAGAGATCAGACAATATTGTATGGTATTAAAATGATTTATAATATCTAGCTGTTTTTGTCTTTCACATATTATTATTTCAAAGAAATTAGATATTTGAAAGACTAGGCCTATCATTACATTCATGAAACCGCTATGGATTTAATATCTTGTTAAAGGGAATTTTTCTTGTTTTATTTTTCAGTTTTCTCTGCGGATTATGACATTCCTGTTAAATGCATTTGTATTACGATTTATTACCAGAGATATGTTGGGTGTGGTTAATGTCAGGTATACAATTTGTATTATTTACCAGTTTGGGTTTCATGATAACAAGTTAAATATATAAACTTCAAACTTGGGGGTCGCCTGTCCAAGCTCGTGGATTTTCTCCAGGTCCTTCGGTTTTCTCCTGCTAAAGACCCCAACATTAATGAAATAAAATAAACCATATGTTAGTCTCAAAATGACCTAGTTTGTGTCGAGTGGTCATTAAACCCCATTTCTCTCTCTCTCTCTCTCTCTCTCAAACTTTGGGCCATTGATTTGACTGCCGAAAACATCACATAGCACTGATCCCCAGGAAATAGATATCCAATTAATGTATGGTCCCACCACACCAACCAACACAGAATAAAGATGCATATGGGTTGCGTAAACGTTCTCTCTATTTGAGCAGGTTCATTTAGCCGAGTGCATGTTGATTTTTTTTTAATAAAGGGAAGTAATTTCAACTAAACCAATCGACAAATGTAACTATAATACAGGATTCCGTTCTCCTACCGCTTGACATGCACTTAAAAAACCTGTGACAGCTTTAAGTTGAAGAAGAGTAAAAGCATTAAAAAAAATTGGACTGTCCCTTTGAAAAAAATTAGATGAATTTTGAGCAGGTCTGTGATGTGATATTAATTTTTCTTTATTTTAGACTGACATTGCTGTATTCAACAACTTTGTTTTTAGCCAAAGAAGCGTTTGACAAAGCCTGCTTAAGTAAGCGTGAGAATAAAAATTGGCAGCAAATAATAAATCTACTTTGGTGTACGTAAGTTGATTTTAAATAAATGATTTTATTTTGTTTAGATTTGCTTTCATCAATTTTATAATTTTTCTTGGATTTTAAATCGATTATTTATGGTAAATGACTTCCCTGGATTTTTACTCTATGGCCAAAGTAATAAAAATAAGGTATTATTTTGTTGTCTTAATTGTATAAACTCTTAACTTCAATCTTGTCCAAGTACTATTCTGTCAAACACTCCACAGCTCAGAGTTTTTGAGAATTGCCTCTCAGACTTGCTGGGATTGTGCGAATAGTGAAATTGAAAGTCATGCATTTGTAAATACTAGACAGTTGAGTTGTTCACCTGGTTGCTTAAGAAAAAGATTATCAATATATCACATATCACCCCTTAATTGAAATAGATAAAATGAAATGGGGGTTAAGCATCCAACTGTTCTGCTTCTATACTTGAAGATGGGCATACTGCATACAATTTGCTATGATGCAAATTTAGCCCAAGCATTGGCACTACAGAATTCCAACTGCCTAGGGATCTTTTACGTGCAATCCATTGTATTCAAAGAGACTTTAGTTTTTCGTCCCATCCGAACAACTAGATATAGCTGTCCTTTTCAGGCCTTTCATCCTGCATCACTGACAAGGGGAAACAACGTTTTAAAATCTCGTTGAACTTTCTCAGCCAATGCTGGGATTGAACATCGACCTCCAGGCTAGCGAGTCAGCATCTTACCCACTTAACCACGGTGGCTCCCACTAATTGAACTCAAAAATTAGCTAATTTGATTATATGAATATTTAATTATAAATCTGATTAGATGTATTTTTTATTTTATTTTCAGATTCCCAGTGGCTATAGTGTGTTGTAGTTTGCTTAGTTTTATATGGTTATATATGGTTGATGTACCTGATACACAGTCAATACCATATTATAATATCGGTGTTATCTGCTTCGCTGTATCTACTGTTATTGAAGTTATAGCAGAACCTTTAGTTATAGTCGGCCAAGCCTTTATGTTTGTCAAATTAAAAGTAATTTAGTTTCCTTTTTAGAATTAGAATTCAGTATATTGATGTATTAAAGCATGGAGCACTGTCTAGTCCATTCAGATGGCACGAAGAACTGAGGTACTGTCTACAGGTTGGCTTCGTGAAAAGAACCCTTGGGTTAATCATGTTGTTGTTGTCCGGCCTAATTGCACTCATAACACGACTGGGCTAATTAAGATGAGCTTACACCATACAGTGTGCTATGAGGCAAATTTTGCCCAGGCAGCATCTCTTTGGCATACTTTTATATCAAATTTTAATGGCCAAGGGGTCTTTCATGTGCACTCCACTTTATACACAAGACCTTTTGTCCCATCTGAAAGACTAGACAGCTCTCCTTGTCAGCCCCTTTGTCCTGCACCACTGACAAGGGAATCTATGCCTGATAATCCTGATGAACTTCTCTGCCAATGCAGTGATCGAACAGACAACCTCCAGGCTAGCAAGCCAGCGTCTTACCCACTTAGCCACCGTGGCTCCACACTAAAAACGCACTACATGGCGTAGATCTGTCTGCATTAGACCAGTTGGTACAGAAAAGTGTTGAAATATTTACAGTGTCATATATCAAAAGTATAATGTAGTCTCTCATGAGTTCTTAACCAGTTTAAGTTTAGTGTAATAATCAGGGACGGCGAGAGTGGGACCACGGGACCTGTAGGAACAAGTCACCTCAAGCCCTGAACGGGGGGTTGGGATGGCCTAGTGGTCTAGAGCGTCGCTCTTTGACCTCTAGCTGGCTGGCCACCTCTGGATTGCGGCTGTGGTTTCAGGCTCTGGTGTGAGCGTATGTGGCATGGAGATAGGGTCGTCTTCTGAACCTTGTGGGTTTCCTCCGGGCACTCTGGTTTCCTTCAACTGCTAAAGACCTCTACGCGCAAGCGAATAATTGAAATAAAATTAATCCATATGTTATTCCCAAAGTGACCTAGTTGTGTTGAGTGGATGTTAAACCCCATTTCTCTCCCTCTCTCTCTCAAGCCCTGGACAAATATGATGTAATTTTCAGAATCAATTTTGTGTGTCGTAAAGGTAAAAAAGCATAGCATTTAATTTATGATATTTTCTTGTTGTAGGGGCTTGTCCTTGTAATTTCTTGCAACTGTTTAACCATGTAACCGTGTAAAATGAACATATAATATTTTGTATTTTATTTGTAGGTTTTATTTTATGGAATCTCTCAGGGTGTAAAATGTTTACTTACAGTTATTTTAATTATATATTTCCCTGATCTTGGTATCATCAATTTCTGTATTGCACAGGTAAGTCAAATTAATCCTTTATATTAATCCGCCCATTTCTTTACCTCGATTGAATTTTATCTATTTGTGACTGCTGTTTGTCTGTTCCTGAATGGGGGGGGGGATCGATGGCCGAATGTTTAGCATGTGCATGCTGTATCATAAGGCCTGTCATTGAGTCAACTGGCGTGATTTCAAATCCCCAGTTGTATGTGACAAGGAGAAGGGTCGCCTGTCTAACCCTGTGGGTTTTCTCTGATTCTTGAGGTTTCCTTCCACTGCTAAAGACCCCTACGCGCAAGCAAATAATTATAATAAAATTAAACCATATGTTAGTTCCGAAATGGCCTAGTTTGTGTCAAGTGGACGTTAAACCCCATTTCTCTCACTCTCTCTCTGTTTCGGGTTGGTGGCTACACTATGGCTGCCTTGAAGCTGAAAATTGGGTCTAAGGGCAGGTTGAACCAGGGAGTGACATCTGATGTCTCCCCTACATGCATGTACCGTTGTTAAAACAGAAACAGGGGACATTGATTTTTTGAATTATTTTTTTGTTTGACTATAGGTCTACCATACAATCAAACCTATTGTATGTTATTGTATATCACAGATTGTTATTTTATTATTGTATATTTTACAGATTATATCCAGGGGCGTATACGTAAGTGTGGCCCCTAGAAAACTTGCACCTGTGGTGCTCGATTCCTGACTGCGTCACTTGTACTGGGGTTATGTGCATCAGTCGGTCGCATTCTGGCCCCCCCCCCCCCCCCTAAACAAAATCGTTATGTACGCCCCTGATTATATCATCTTTATGTTATTGAATATTTTACAAATAATATCATCTTTATGTTATTGTATATTTTACAGATTATATCCGTGTTAATTTATGTTTTTCTGTACTATGGTTATTTTATAAACAATATGTCAAAGGTTAAAAAGACAGATGACTTTCCTTTTAAAACTGTTGGTGATTTTTTACCAAAAAAACTCAAAGATAAAGTAAGAAAATTAAGTTTGTATTTTCTAGATATTAATCTCTCCCGTCTTGCACCACGTTGTAAAATCATGAGCAACTTTCTCGGACAACACCAGGATTGAACCCGCCGAGACCTCTTGGCTAGTGAGCCAACGCCTTTGTCACTGAGCCACACAGTCAATACAACTTGTCTATTGTATAGTGTTGTGCTCGGGAAAGAAAACAGTTGTAAACCCAACACTCATTATCTAAATTAGACAGACCATTTAAACTACAAGACAGTAGAGGAACCTCACTATTTTTCACTGATTGTCATTGATTTAACAAATTGTTGACTATGGTTTGAAACTAAACATTAAATACAGAAACTCCAACTAAAACAGTACAACTTCATGATACCCGAGTTGTAATAAAACCTATTAATGATTATATTATAACCATGACCATTGACATGATATTCTGTGGTTCTAATAAAGTTATTATTTTATATTTTAGCCATCTATTGACAGTCACTATGCCAGTTTAACGTGGAGTTTCTTTAAACAGTCATTCTTAAAACAACTCTTAACAGAAGGTTCGTGATCATTTCTGTTTTGATTTATTTGAAGTGTAGAAATAGAAAGAGTGAAATCAAGCCTTATAGGAATCTTTTGCTGTGAGGGGAATGTTGAGAAAGCAACATGTTTCTGGTTTGTTTTTATAAATGTATTTTTATTACAAGTTTTTTTTGGATATATTTCAGGTGAAAAGTTTGTGATGACATTTTTTAAAGTATTGAGTTTTGCTGATCAAGGTAAGACTAGTTTGATAAACTCTCTGATATATAAAATGTTTGTTTGGTTGACCTTTGTACAATGAAATAATGAAGGTTTCCCATTGACATTTTGTGCGAGGTATCCCACCATGATCTATCTATACAACACTACACCATAATTTTGTGAAAACTGTCAAATACCACTATAAGATTGTTTTATCATATACTTGTACACTGAGTTACCACGGAAAATGACAGCTACATTCAAGCCTGGAAATAAGGCATCTGTTACTGACACAGATTCAGGCTTTGTGAGGCACAAAACCTCTGGTGACTGTCATTTTGTCCAGCACTGATTTGTCTTTTTTATTGATATTATTAATACATGTCCAGCACGAAGTTGAAAATCTCATTAGTCTTTTTAGTGCCTGATATTTTGTCAGGTACATGTACATCTAAAACCTTTATTTCCCCACCTGGCTACATTACATTAAAGATGCTGTAAAAAGTTTTAATAATGCCCCTGGTTTCATGTTCAGTAATAATTTACCATGTGTAAGTCTCATAATGTGCTATTTGCTGAATGCATTATGGAATATGTGTACAGCTCAATCAACTTCTCTAAAGACAGTTGGTATTTTGGGTTATCTTGACCAAAGTCTAAAGCTTGGCTTACATTGAATATCCATTAATGTCACTCGGTTGTGAGAGTGGTGTTTTTCATTTTTGAATTTCAAATCTCCTCCCACCAATATTTCTTGTACTTTGTATAATTCCAGGTATTTATGATGTCATCAATAATTTGGGATCTATGGCCGCCAGATTTATATTTTTACCTATAGAAGAAAATGGTTATTTATTTTTTTCTCAGTCATTAACAAGAGGTGTTCCTATACACAAACAGAAAAAGGTAGGTAAAACATGTACCGTTTTAATAAACACATAAACATAATATGGACTCTCTTTATCTATTTTAATTAAGGTTACGTTTCATTAAGGGTTCTCTCAACATTTTCAACGAAACATCGTTTTAATTAAAAATTTGTAAATGTGTTCCATATTATGTTTTTGTGTTTATCACATGTGTCAATTGCTAAAAATGTCACTCAAAGGAGAAGTACCATTTTGTTTTTAAACTATTTTTTTCTCTCCAAAAAATAAGAAGCAAAATTTAAATATGTGTTCCCAAAGAATGAACATTTCCAATAGTGTGGCCTAAGTTGCAAAATCGAGTTATTAATGGGGCACTTTATGGGATTAGAGAAATAGTTGACAGTTCTCACTATAAAATTTCAGTCAATGTGCCTCATCAGATATTTGCTTTTGAATTTTAGGCTAGCCTTGATCATCATAACTAATGCCGGTACAATAAGAAAACAAAGTCTTGATTATCCATTTTTACGAATATTTAGTTTTCAAAAAAGTATTCCAATCCACTAAATATTGCAGGCTAGCGATGTCATCAAGAGTTTACTATGGTCTAGACAAGTTAATTAATGTCTAATAATAAAAAGATAACATTTCAGGCCTAAAGAAAGACCTGCAATAGGCAGATTTAACTCTTGCATAATGTATGTTTAATGAAAGGAGATTGATGAACCTTCTTCTGCATTCCGGGGGATCACGGTGGCTAAGTGGATAAGGCGCTGGTTCGCTAGCCTGGAGGTTGAGTGTTCGATCCCTGCATTGGCCGAGAAAGTTCATCTCGATTTTCCAGCGTGATTTCCCCTTGTCAGGGATGCAGAAAGAGGGCCTGACAAGGACAGCTGCCTAGTCGTTCGGATGGGACGAAAAACCGAGGTCCCGTGTACAAATTGGAATGCACTTGGCAGTTGGAATTCGATATAAGAGTAGGCCGTAGTGCCGCTGCCCGGGCAAAAATTTCCCTCATAGCACACTGTCGGCGTATGCCCGTCTTCAATTGGCCCAGGTTAGGTGCTTAAGCGTAGGACGTTAAACCCCATTTCATTCATTCATTCTTCTGCATTTCAGGAATCTGTGGAACTGTGTTGTGATGTTTTAGGATCTCTATTAAAGATTGTAACTCTGATTGGTTTTATTATATTAGTATTTGGTTATTCTTATTCCTACCTGGCGTTAGATTTATATGGAGGACAAATTCTTACTTCAGGTTCAGGTTAGTTGCAAATTTCTAGTGATGCTATTTACTTTAAATGCATAGTGGTCTGAAGCTTTTCTGAGTTCTTTGTGTTAATTGAGTTACTTTCCTTGATTAATAAAAGGCTTTGATCCTAGATGGAAATCTGGGGCCTGTAGGCTACACCCCAATACCACCATAACTAGTGCTGATATCAAGTATCGATGCATCGCCGATGCATCGATTCGGCTGACACCGATGCGATTCTCGGCCCTTTTTTGTATTATCGATCCATCGGCAAAAAAAAATCTAAGTTCCTTTTTGTGTCCGAGGACTCTGAGGGAGTTCACAAATTTGTCCACAAGAAAAGAACAAAACGTTTTTCTGTGGTTTTTTTATAATTAAAAATAAAACAATAGACGGGTAATAGAACAAATCAATGAATCCCGCACGTTGTTACGCTATACGCTTCCATTATGTCGCCATTATCCAGTGACTACCAAAATTCTCATTGCTGGTTACTTCCCCTGTCCCTGGCAATCATGTTCCTCAACTTCACGGTTCATTTAAATCCCAAATCTATGTCCCAAATATATGGTCTTATGGCCAAACAAACGAACGATGTCCGAAGGATAATATTTTCTTGGTCGGGTTTTAACACTTGAATAGTATTAAAACGATTTCATCTTATTTTGTTTCACGGGCAATCGAGAAAGACTTCATAAATCCCGGCTATTTATACGGCCAACAGTCAACACGCCTCATTCAACGACTAGTGTCAATCGAAGGGTTCCAATCGGACAATAACAATGTCATAATTATAAATAAATAAAAGAAGAATATTGTCGAAATATATTCATTCAAATGAATCGACATTTCTATAATATTGATAATATAGGGAAATCTGTGTTTCTTTCGGAAATACTAGATTATTTCTGTAATTATTGAATAACAAAATGTCGGCAAAAAATTCCCGATGCATCGATGCGAGTATCGATGTTTGCGCCCGATGCATCGATGCGTAAAATTTTACTTGATATCAGCACTAACCATAACCTAATCCTGGCACATAAGATCTTAAGGTCTATCATTG
This sequence comes from Patella pellucida, assembly GCA_917208275.1. NCBI lineage: Eukaryota > Metazoa > Mollusca > Gastropoda > Patellidae > Patella > Patella pellucida. The sequence goes on along the minus strand of OU795042.1, from coordinate 17,378,495 downwards.
AGTGATTGCCTGACTAACCTCATAGGTTTACTCTGACTCCTCCAGTTTTCTCCCATTACTAAAGACCCATATGAACTATTGAAATAGAACTGTATCATACCATGTCATGAAATGACCTAGTTTGTGTTGAGTGGACATTAAACACTAGTGCTTTTTCCCTCTCTGTAAAGCGAAACTGTGACAATTCATATTAGACCATAAAGAAAATATATTCTGGTTTTCAAATGCTGGATTACCTGTTTTTATTTCAAAAAATAAAATACATCCTGATTGATGACTGTGCATTAAATTTCTCTTTGTGGTATTTATTATAGGGCCTATATTATTACAATGGTACCGTCTGTATGTTTTTGTTATAGGGCCTACATTATTAAAATGGTACTGTCTATATGTATTAGTTATTGCTATTAATGGTACTACAGAAGGTTTTGTTTTTGCTGCCATGAGTAAAGAAGAAGTAGATAAGTAAGTCAGGATGTTTTATTTTATTAGGAATTTTACACTTTACATGGAACCGAAGTAGGATAAATTCCTAATATCACACATGGAACAATTCTTTAAAATTTGAAAAAGAATCAAATTTTAAAACAAAAATTATGCAAAATGGTTATGAGCGAATAATAAGCATAGTACAAACAGATACAGCAACACTTATTCACGTCACAAGGATCATCTACTGCAGGTAGTATGGTGTATTTGTCCAGCTACAGTCGACACCAGTGATGAGATTTTGCTGGTATATTTCGGACTTGTCCTACCTGGAATATGCCAAATCATCAAGACATGTTGAATAATGTTCAAAATTCTGAAATTAATATACATGTAGTTTACTTAGTGTATAACTACCACTCAACCCGATTATTGTCAATAATAGGCTGAATGTATTAGGTAATTAGGTGATCAACATATTTATTGTCCCTACACTCACATAGAACGATGATCAGCATGTTGTTGCAGTGATAATGGGTCATTTATTACTGCGCCGAAACAACAATTAATAAAGGGATATTTAAATGAGATCCGTTCTTTTGTACCGGTTTTGAATCCAGAGTATATCTCATAAACCGTTATAAATATTGTACTTTCAGCTTATTATAAATTTCTTAGATTTAATTATTTTTGTTCTCATCTAAACAAATTTGATTTAGTTTTTGGTTTACAAGGGATAATGGTAATGTTTACGACTGGATCTTGTTTCTTATTTTTCAGATATAATCATAAGATGTTTATATTTTCGGTTCTGTTTTTGACGTCTTCATGGTTTTTAACTAAAGTGCTGGGTAGTGTGGGTTTTATACTAGCCAACTGTTTGAATATGTTAGCAAGAATACTTCATAGGTAAGACTTACATCATAGTACAACATAGGTAAGACTTACATCATAATATTACATAGGTAAGACTTACATCGTAATACCACATAGGTAAGACTTACATCATAATACCACATAGGTAAGACTTACATCATAATACCACATAGGTAAGACTTACATCATAATACCACATAGGTAAGACTTACATCATAGTACCACAGCCGCACATAGGTAAGACTTACATCATAATGCCACATAGGTAAGACTTACATCATAATACCACATAGGTAAGACTTACATCATAATACCACATAGGTAAGACTTACATTATAATACCACATAGGTAAGACTTACATCATAATACCACATAGGTAAGACTTACATCATAGTACCACATAGGTAAGACTTACATCATAGTATCACATAGGTAAGACTTACATCATAGTACCACATAGGTAAGACTTACATCATAATGCCACATAGGTAAGACTTACATCATAATACCACATAGGTAAGACTTACATCATAATACCACATAAGTAAGACTTACATCATAATACCACATAAGTAAGACTTACATCATAATACCACATAGGTACCGTAAGACTTACATTATAATACCACATAGGTAAGACTTACATTATAATACCACATAGGTAAGACTTACATCATAATGCCACATAGGTAAGACTTACATTATAATACCACATAGGTAAGACTTACATTATAATGCCACATAGGTAAGACTTACATTATAATGCCACATAGGTAAGACTTACATCATAATGCCACATAGGTAAGACTTACATTATAATACCACATAGGTAAGACTTACATTATAATACCACATAGGTACCGTAAGACTTACATCATAATACCACATAGGTAAGACTTACATTATAATACCACATAGGTAAGACTTAAATTGTAACCCCTTTGACAGACTTATTATAACTGTACTAGACCGATTGGTGCAGAAAAGTTGAATATATTAAACCCAATTTCATTTGAAAATAATACCTCTCAAAAATTGTTTATTAGTCGTTACTTGTGTTTGAATTGAGTGCTCTTGCACGTTTTTGGGTATGTACTTTTGGTAACAGAATGTGTCTGCTTTTGATTATGAGGCAGGTCCTCTGGTTTCCTCCCACTGATAAAGAACCCAGCATACAATATAATTATTGAAGGAGAAGATGTAGCATATGTCAGACCCTAAAATAACTATATGCTTATCATTTTATTTTTCTATTTTCAGTGTTTATTTTATTTTAAAATATTTTAAGGGGAGTGAATATCATCCATTAAAACATCTACTACCATCTACACCTGTAATAATATCACTAAGTTTATCTCTTATTGTTACAATAATATCTCAGGTAAGTTTCACCTGTATTAGGAGGGAGGGACTGGGGGTGGGAGCAGGGGGCACAACGAAAAGTGTCACCTGTATTAGGAGAGAGGGGCTGGGGGTGGTGGGGGGGGGGGTCAGGGGGGCACAAGGATATGTGTCCATGCCTGTAATATATCACTTATTTGATCTCTTATTGTTACAATAATATCTGAGGTAAGTCCCAGGCCATGGAATGAGTCGATAAGGATTTTCAGATGGTATTCATTGCATTGATATTAATCACAGAGAGTCTACACTTATTTTATTTGTCATATAGGCATGGGGCGAAATATTATGCAATGGTTTTAGTTTTAAATGTCTAGAATTTAAACCTTTTTGTGGGGTGGAGGAGCTGCTCCAACTCATAAAATCATCTAGGCTCTGCCCTGGACCTACTCTGGGGGGGGGGGGGGTACAGAGGGTCTACACTTATTTTATCTGTCATCTGTCAAATAGGCGAAATATTATGCAATGGATCTAGGTTTAAATGTCTAGAATTTAAACCTTTTTGTGGGGTGGAGGAGCTGCTCCATCTCAAAAAATCATCTAGGCACTGCCCTGAACCTACGCTGGGCACTCTAAGACCACCAGCAGATGATATTGTGGGCAGTATCCCATTCCCAAAGCAGCCTCCTTCCACTGTTAACTTTGTCTCTGGCCCGATCAATATCTGTAAAACTGTGTTGACAAAGGACTGTGGCACTGATTATAAAATGTACATTGTGTCTTAAACATTGCTTATATAATTAGGATTCCATATTTTGATGACATCACTATCAATTTTAATTCGTGTGTTTAATTTCCTATATATTATGGAATGTGGATGACAAAACAAATAATGTGTATAAACATATATCACATTAGGTCAATGTACCGGAAAGCGTCGTTTTGACTCATTATTTAGGAAGTAAATAAGATATCAATACATTAAAATGTTCCAAGAATTTAAAATAAGATGAATCAATTCAGGGAAAACACGAACACGTAATAAAGTTTATTTTCCGTTTCAGAGTAATTTTTGTCACAGTGGATTCGGAGGGAAGTGCCTCCATGTTTTAATAGGCGGTGTTTGTTTGCTGATTACCATGGCTACCATTTTATTAACGGAAAAACAATTATTATCATTCATACAAAAACAGATTCAATTACGAAAATCAAATAAAAAAGAAAATTGATGAAAGAAAAATATGTTGTTTTTGAAAGTCATTGATGTTGGTTAACGAAAGGAATTAAAAGTGGAGTGCAATATGAAGTAAAATGTTAATAATATAGTAACTTCTCAAGATTCGTGATGGCTCAGTGATAGCGACGATTGTCCGCCAACTTGGCGATTTCGGATACGCTCCCCGTCCTCCCCCGGTGTAGGACGAGAATCGTCATCGAGTTTTTCCGCCGTGGTTTCCACTTGTCAGTAGCCTAATGCAGGCCTGACAAGGGCAGTTGTCTAATCCTACCCACGCCACTTGGTACTCGTATTCCTGCAGCAAGGGCCGGAGGAATATAGTTATATCGAGGTTGTGGACGCTCTAGAGGTCACAATTATTATTCGATTTTGATGAAACTTGAAATGTATGTTCATATCGCAAATTTCGAACAGAACCAAAATTATTGAGTTATAAACATGATTAGACATGGGTGCAATTCCAGCGCATGTCATATGGGTGCCACTTTCCGCCGATACGCCACTGTGTTGATGGAGTGTGGGTGTCTCGAATCTAACACTTTTGAGTCGAAAACCAAAACCCCCGCCCATGGAATATAACGTTTGAATGCGATTCTCTCGTTATTAGATACATGAGAATATAATTTCTAATAAGAGAAAGAAAGGTTGTCATTCTCCAAATCGTCCGTGTTTGTCTTTATCATCCCTTGTTTGTGATGCAGGACGGAGGGCCTACCGTGGACGTGAAAGATCCCTCGGCAGTTTGAATTCGATATAAGCGTAGGCTGTAGCGCCGTTGCCCGGGCAAAATTTCCCTCATAGCACACTGTATAGCGTCTTAGGGGAAGAATTAAGGTATACCTATTGAGGCACCCAAAACCCAAAAAGTCATGGAACAGTACATTTATATAATGCACATTAAAACATTCCACTCTCAAGAAGTCGAATTGGGTTGATATGTTGTAATATCTTTATTTAGGTTAGTGATATGGGGCAAGGTTGGATTTCCAAGAAAGATACGACGGAAGTGGGTGTGTATATTTCAGTTTCGGTGTTTGTATCCCAAAATTATTGTTTCCCTGATTCAAAGAATGGGTGCCATTTTAAATGATCATAAAACTTTTATCACACAATAAAAAAAAACTATATACGAAGACGTCGGTCATATCTGATTTCCATATTTTGACTTGGTATTTTGGATATATCGTCACGGTTTTAACACAAGTGACCAAATCCGATTTTCAACATTTTGAGTTATTGACATCGAGATGAAGCCCAGAGCTAGGCCAACCCTATTTCCATCAGCTTAAAGTTACTGGTCCATTATTTACACTTCTGCCAAACTAACTTTGTCAGTAAAGCAACTCCCTTTGAAATAAAATAGGGGGGGGGGGTAAATGGTCAACTGGTTAGCACGTGCGCGCTATATCATAAGGTCTGCCGTTGAGTCAACTTGCGTGGTTTAGATTCCCCGTCTGTACGTAGCTTCGTGGGATATCTCCAGGACCTCCGGTTTCCTCCCACTGCTTAAGACCCGTACGCGCATGGGAATTATTGAAATAGAATTGAAGCATATGTTAATCCCGAAATAATCTAGTTTGTGTCGAGTGAACGTTAAAACCCATCTCTCTCTCTCTTGAAATAAAATGTCGAAATGTGGTGTTTTTTTGGTGGTGTTTGTGACGCATCCGAGATTCTTTATTCTTTTTGTTTTTGATCTTTTCTCCCGAGAGAAAAACAGGGATAATATTTTGTGCAATATTGTCTGATTTCCTACCGATATGTGGAAATAACTATCATTCTCGCCAAAGAGATATAAGAAAAAACAGAGCCTACTCCGCACAAGTCTTCTTCTTTAGAGCTTGGGTGCTGGTCGGCCGAATGGTTAGCACGTGTGTGCTGTATCATACGGTATGTCATTGAGTCACTGGCGTTGTTTCAAATCCCCGGTTGTACATGACAAGGAGTAGGGTCACCCAGGGGCCGCGGAGTGGGCCCGATTTCGGGGGGGCTACTGACCATACCCCCCCCCCATAACCTTTTTTCGCTTTTATGAGCTTTTGGCGACATTTTATTTTCACTATTAAAAATTATTGCCGGGGCTAAAGCCCCCCTAGCCCCCCCGGCTCCGCGGCCCCTGGGGTCACCTGTCCAACCTCATGAGTTTTCTCCGGGTCTTCCGGCTTCCTCCCACTGCTAAAGACCCCTACGCGCAAGCGAAATATAGAAATAAAATTAAATAAATATTTAAGTCCCGAAATGACCTAATTTGTGTCGAGTGGACGTTGCACCCTTATCTCTCTCTCTCTCTCTCTTTCTCTCCCTCAAAGTGGATATGTTAGTTAAAATATGTACAATAACATTATTGACAATTTTATTATCAGTGTAAATACAGAGTCTATGGATATAAATAAATAAATAAAACCCATGACAATACACTTCAGCAGACACTGTCAGATAAATCATTATCCGGTGTCGTAGATGAATCAGAGGTCTCTTGTAGCAAGTTTTGACGCGAATTCGCCGAGTAGTTTAAGGTTGGGTTTAGTTTCGAACGTCTTCGTACACAGTGAACTATCGCAATAACCACAAGAACAACACTAATACATGCCAATAGAACAGAAACAACAATAAGACTAACAACATTTGATTCCCCGTCATCTCCCCCATCTGATTCTGTTGAAGTCAAAGTCTCGGCACCCTTCATCCATTTCCTCGTATTTTGGTTGTAAGTGAAATCACTAGCACTCCCATCTTGTAATTCTGATAAAACTGAAAATGGAGGTCTTCGAATCGGTTGTAAACCGATGGCTGACAAGGCCCTGGTAACAATACAGACATGGATAGGGCAATCTTTATCAATTAGTACAATCTGGGCACTAAATCCCTCTGGGCAAGATTTTGGCCAGCTAGCTTCTCCTTGGTCTATGTGGAACTGTGATAACGTGTTGATATTATTCTCAGTTAATTTCCCGTGTTTCGTCTCTATTTTTGCTAATGGGTTTCCTTCATTGCAACTGAAGAAACCCCCAAAAGGCAACGCTGCTTTAGAACCGCTTACATAGTCATCGCTCAAACATATTTTGAGATCTTGACCAACCATTTCCGGGTAATAATGTTCTGGACAAGTTTTATCTTCTGTCAAGGGATTGGCAACAGCAGACGTATAAAACCCACCAAACAAATACCCGCTATTTTGAGGGACACTGCCATCCGCGAAACACCAGAAGCTAGAAATCGTTGCATAAATTGGTCGTATGTATTCTCTGCAACATCGTCCCAACCCCCAAAATCCACAACGACGACAAGCTCGGTTATAATAGTGTCTTTTAAGAGTTCCCTTGTGTAGTAAAACAGCTTTGTAATTTGTTCCACAGGAAAAGTCTCTGGTTTTCGGATTTTTTCGATCTTTATTTAGGCATAGAATCTTATCGGACTGACACACTTGAAAAACTCCACCAAGGGAAAGATTGGTGAGAGGACTTTTGCAGCCTCCATCATCTAGGTTAGCCTGGAAAGCAAAGTTAGGTGACTCGGGTTCTAAGCATCCTCGGTAAGTGTTATACTCATAATACTCTTCAACAGCTGCTTTGATATGGCTGTGTAATTGTTTAATAATATAAGCCGGAAGTTCGGGTAGCGTATTCGAGTTGATGAGATGATATATTGGATCTCCGGACCGATCCATAGCCACAAGGTTGTTGTCCAAACTGTTAGCCCAGACATTTGCTGTATAATTAGTACCATAAATAGATCCCCCATAGGTTTCTACATCGGAACTTACTTTACTATTTACATAAGCCGTGGACTGTCTGGAACCGCTACGGGTAGAGTATGAAGAACCAACATTAACAATGCCAAAAAAGTCCGCACGGGCAGATATCTTTATATCATTCACGTGAGCTAATGAATTCTTGACATAGTTTTGGGAAATAAAATCTTCCTTCACCAAAGCGGCACCAGCATGGACTTTTGTCAGAACATGTGTTCCAAAGTCTCGAACTAATAATTCACTCCGATATCTTGCTTCGTTTGTCTGGTCCAGCTGAAGGTGGTGGGCGATTTGTAAAACAACAGATTTGAAAGATGGATGAAGAAAAGCATTTGGCTGACGACTGGCGATATATCTGACATAACGCAACTCTACTCTTGTGATGTAAGTCTTATCCTTCTGTTGCTTGACTTTTGCCTTCCGGTACCCATGGGAAAAGCTTCCACTGATGCTCACACCTCGATAGCTGAACCCTGCTTCTACGTTGATAGTTTTTGCGGTAACGCTTGAATAGTCTTGCAGTTTCATAATAAGTTCAGCAAATGCGTGAACTTTACTAGTCTTGACTGGACTCAGATGTATATTATCAGGAATTAGGTATTTTCCATCTTCTGTGAGCTTACACTGGGAATAAGAAGTATCCAACACCACGCCGGCTTCCACGTTCCGAAGATTGTCCCATCCAAATATAGGTAGAACTCCGAACGTGTGGACCCCTTTCTCGTACATAGATGAACAATATCTATAGTCGCCCACGGTGAAACTATTTTTGGAATCGATTCCCAAAACACCTAAAATGCATAAAAAGTAAACTTTTAACATTTTGCCCCTTTCTTCGTGTGTCCATCCACGCTAAGTTACTTCAAGTTGTGTGTCTATATTATTTATACGTTTTCTATGCTTGAATCACAAAATATAACTTGACCCAAATGTGAATCACCATCCTTTCTCCAGGGTGACACACAAAGAATATTTAAATGTTTCCCTGATTGGAGGGCACATCAATAAATATAGTCACGATCATAACAGAAGTGCTCAACTCATACTTTTAGGTTTTGAGATAAGCTAAAATAATACTTCCCTGTATGTCCTAGATGACACTGAGTAGGTACATTAAGTCATTTCTGATTACCCGTTAATTACTTTCGAAGAATCAAACTATAATCCACAAAGATACAAACCGAATATCGGCAGGAAACTGAGATATTTTGGGTTGTAAACATACTTTTTAAATTTAATCAAAATCGGATAAAAATAGTGAGTTTTAGAGTGTCCACAAGCTAAAAACGTACATACGGGCAATAATCGTGTGTGAAATAGCTTTATTTAACGCCCGCTTCCACCTAAGTGATATCGCAGACAATTACATGTTATATATACAGAGTGAGAATATTTACAATGTAATTAGTGGAATAATAAGGATAATTAGATTTTTGTAGATATATATGTACAAACAAAACATTGAGGGACAAAACATGATATAACAGGTGAAGAAAATAAAATGCAGTACAGGCTTTATAACACAGCGGCACGTGCTAAACATTCAGCCATCCAACCACCCAATCCACTTTGAAGCTATTAATCAATTTAGATATGTAGGCTAGGCTAATTGAATGTACAAAACAATAACTTATCTAAACTGGCCAATTGCTTCAAAGTGGATAAGTTAATCTTTACTCCAAACCTTGAGAGTTCTAACGCAAATGAACTGTCTATTTACCTTTTCTTAACACTTATCTTATTGTCCCCCGCCTTTTGAAGAAAGCAGGGGACTATTAAAATGGGTTCGTCCGCCTGTCTGTCTGTCTGTTCCAGAGGCGGATCCAGGGCCCGGGCTCCCCCCTAAATAATAGTATAAAAATATATATTTTTGAAAACATTTTCTCGGGGGACCCCCACGGGCCCCCTCTTACAGGATTTCCTGGGTCCGCCTCTGGTCAGTCCGTCACACTTTTTGGTAACACAATAACTCTGTTCCTACTTGAGCTAGAATGTTAAAACTCTGTGTAGGTGTTTATTAGGACAATACCAACTTGATGGAGTTCGAAAACGAGTATTTTCTGCTTAGGGTAAGCAGAGCTAAGCAGTTTGATTGGTTGAGGATTTGGGACAATGATTAAACTTGGAATATAGTTTTATTACATCGATACCTTGACTAAGTTAGATAATGAGCATTTTCTGCTCAGGGTAAGCAGAGCTTTAAGCAATTTGATTGGCCGACTTTTTGGAACACAATAACTCTCTTCCTAATAGAGCTAGAATGGTTAAACCTGGAGTTCGAAGATGAGCATTTTCTGATTAGGGTAAGCAGAGATAAGCAGTTTGATTGGTGGATCAAGAGAGTCCATCCAGATTTTCAGGCGTGGTTTCCCCTTGTCAGAGATGCAGGACAGAGGGCCTGACAAGGACTGCTGTCTGGTCGTTTGGATGGGAAAAAAACGTTGCCCTGGGTACACATCGGCATGCACGTAAAAGATCCATTGGCAGTTCGAATTTGATATAAGAATAAACCTTAGCGCCGCTGCCCAGACAACATTTCCCTCATAGCACATTGTATGGCGTATGACCGTCTTCATTAGCCCAGTTTAGGAGCAGAACAGTGACGTTAAACTCCATTTCATTTCACTTCATTTCTTCAAATTCCAAGTCAAACGGGTCTTTAGCATGCACTACTAATTTGTATGTGGAACCCTTGACGGACCCACGGGCAGAACCATCTGACATCATGTGGCCACCTGGTTTGAAATCTCTGGATCCTTTTTCTCTACGAGTTATGGGGGACATCTTGCCCAAACAGCGGCAATTACTGATTGCAACTACGAAGGGATATTTAATGTGCATGCCAATGTGTACACAGGGCATTCGTCCAGCACCACTGACAAGGGGAAACCACAACAGAAAATCCTGATGAACTTTCTCAGCCAACTTTCTTATGGCCAGCTAGCCAGCGCGGCTCCTTGACTCACTAAGTAGCAATTGCTGATATTTTCTCTAAACCTATTAAAGAATAAACAAGGTGTGGTTTAGTGACAGTATTACAGTATGTATAAAACATATGCCTGTGTATGCATCGTACACAAGGAAGAGATAAATTTATTTTTAAATTGAAGACAAGATAAGAAACAACATAAACTTTAATTAGCATATATATATATTTAATATGAAATAGGTAATCTAGATAACGACTTAAAGTAACTGTACTATAACATAGACTAAACCTAATAAATAAGTACAGTATATAATATTCATAAATGGAAGACTTAAATATGGGAAACATATTTACATGTAGAATATAATTAATGGGAAGCACAATACAGGTAGGTGCAGAAAGAACTATATGTGAATATCAAGGCACAGTAGTCTAATTAGCAAACAAACCATGAAAGACTAGCCCAGATTTACTGTGACCAAATTATACCACTTCTACAGTGTAAATAAGATATTTTTTTTTAAAACTATATTTAAAGGGATACCCCTGGAATTTATGGTTCAAAATTACTATCAAAGATTACTAATCTAAAACATTTAACCTATGAAATACTATGTTTTATTAAACTGCTAAACTAAATCTAAGCATAACAAGTTAGCTGCTATTAACATCTATTTAGACTATGTAACTGAAACGTCAGTCAACTATTAAGGATCTGGGATATTGATACATCCTTCAAGCAAAGGTACCTAGCAAACAGGGCCGGCAGAAGCAATTCTTGATAGGGTTGGAGGGTTCCATCCTAGGTCCCTATAGGCGTGGGTCCAGGGGCTTCAATAACCTGGATGAAAGAGTACTCGCGGCCACGTACAACTTAGGATTAAAAAAACCAAACACGCCTGTTGACTCAATTTAGCCATACACCCCCCCATCACATCACAGACTAGACTAACATTTATAAATAAAGAAAGGACTAGAACCTTACAGGGAAAGAAATAATAGATTTGAACATTAGGCTGTCTTATATAAATAGACAGGAAGTTATAGTAATGCTGATTTCTTAGGAAATTCATCAGTGATGCTATTTATAATATGTGAGTACACATATCTTTTTTTTTTTTTAAATCAAGGTATTCTAAAATAAAATTTACTGGACCTCTTGATTTGTGTCAAACTAGATTTAATTGGATCTGATATGTTTTGTGGAATGTCAATATCTCTGTGGTTTTAGATATGATTGATTTTGTGTTCTGTTGTCAACACAGAAAGCCAAAAATTTGAAGTAAAAATTTATGGAAATGAAACATGAATCGTATAAATGTTTCTCAATCACAAATCAAAATAACATAACAGATCATCCGGATTCTATAAATTATATTGACCAAAACAATAAAGGTTTCGCTCCTTTAAGCACAATTGATAAAATTTATAACAAAAAAGCACTAATTTATAATTTATCTTCATATTAGCACACATTATAAGCATGTATATAATGATGAATTAGTTAAAAGCCTCTTTGGTTGACATATTCACCAATGTCCGACAATTAAAGATGCATTATTCAAGAGCTAAATCTTCCTATTGCAGGTCTTTATTTAGGCCTTAAATGTTATATAGATTATTTATTAGACATTTATTAACATGAAAAGACCATAATCAACTTTTGATGGCAGAGATCTTAAGTAGAATAGAATGGTTTCGCCATGTAATGATTTAATTTAAAAAGGGAGAAGCAAGACGAAGTCTGGAATAACCAGAACTGTGGTTATGATAATAAACAATCAATGCACACATCTTGTCGATAACTTGGCTCAGAATGAAGTAATTTGAAGGAAATTTACAATATATTCATTTTGCATTATCTGTATTTGAATTATTATTGCAAGAACAACCAGCTCTTTGTCTAAATCTCACATAATCCATCTTTAACTTCTTTGAAGTGGTGTATCAATTAAACCTAATGAATAATTCACACCACTGATTTGGACATCAGGAACTTGGTAGAAATTCTACATTTTTCTAATATCTAATTCTACTCTACAAACACACCTTACTATAGAACATAATATATTATTGTTCAAACTGGCATGTTGGTGACAAATTCTATAGCTGTCAAAAACAGGTAGGGCAAACGTGAAATGATATGTGTTTATATATTGAATAAATAGTGCGAGGACAAAATATAACAATCAACATTCGTGGCAAATATTATCAACTTAAACATGCATGTTTTAAAGAATCCTAGATGGGATCGTCCATAACACGGTTCCTGACAATTCTCTAGATTCTCAAACATCCAAACTTCATCCTACCAAATGTCATCAAATATAATAAATACATTCTTATTAATACAAAACTATATTTTATCAACATATTTCTCAAACAAACAATAGAAAAAATATACAAACTAATATATTTACAATAACACTTGATAATAATTCAGCAAATTATGGGTTTTCCCCTAATATTGATAGGGTTTTCCCCCCTTTTTTATTAATTTGTCAATATCGATACCACTTTTACCTTTAACATTGTCAAAAAGAATTGAAATGGGGGTTAAAGTGTCCTACATTGTTGCATCAATCTGGCTAATTCAGACAGCCAAGTTCCAGGAGCGAAAAATTTGCCCAGACACCAGTGCTTTCAATAGTCTCTATCATTAAGACAAATATTCTACGAGCGTTCTATTACTTGCTCCAATCCAAGGAGAGCTCGTTTGGACATTTGTTTTCCATCCGAACAGATCCACTAGACCCTTCAAGGTATATGTCTGCCCGCTGCCACCATTTATTTTAGATAAATCATAATCTGTTTCATAAAAATAGTGATACACTATCTGAATGACAGCTTGTATAATATCAATTTCAAAACACATTTATTTGTTTTACACATTATATATTTTATAACAATTTGAAACATAGACACAATTCATTAATTAAATAGTTATTTACAAGCAAAAACATTAACAAAAAACAAAATATTTTAGTACCCTAGTATTTTAATACAGTACCATTGGTACGATACTAAGAATATTTTAGTAGGATATTAACCAGGAGTATTCTAGTACCATATATACCCAGAATATATTGGTACCACATTTAAAAAAAAATGTTTACTACCATACCAATAATATTATAGTACCATATGCCTATGCCAAGAATATTCTAGCAACATATTTACCAAGATTATTCTAGTACCATATACTCAGAAAATTCTAGCTACATTATACCAGGCATATTTTAGTAGCCTACATATATAACCTAATAAATAATAGTACGAAACAACAAAAATATTGTAGCACCATACAACAGGAATATTCTATTATCATATACCAATGCTTAACTGTCATATACCAGTATCGAGAATATTCTCAATCATATGGAACTATATTTCATTCTTACAGACACTAGCACAGGAAGGCATGATGGTCCATTTCTCCCGTCAAAAGGCAACACCTAGTAACTCACTTTTCTTTTTTTGAAAAAACAAAGGAAAACGTAAATGAATGCTTATTAAACCCAAGCTTATCCATTGATTAGATTATTGAGTTACTAGGTTTTTCTGTGGCATACTTGTCAAATGAAGGAAGTTGCTAGTTTGTGTCATGGGGGCAAGCCTGGAAATAAGGCACCTGCCACTGTCATTTTGTCAGGCACTGATTTGTCTTTTTAATGATATTATTAATACATGTCCGGCACTAAGTTAAAAATGTCAGGTACTATTTCATTAGTGCCTTACATTGTCAGGTACATCTAAAACAGTAATTTCCAGGCCTGCATGGGGGTAACTATTTACAAAATCTAAAGATTGGGAGATCTAGTACATCAACAGGAAGCACATACCCTAGTAATTTCGTACTAACCCAATTTTGATAATAAAAAAAAGTGAGTTACTAGGTTTTGACTTTTGACAGAAGATTTTATCTACTTACTGTACCACCATTCTTAGTATCTTTGCCTCACAGAAACTTACATTCACACTGAATTTGAATGACTAGATGGTTTTGTAACAAAATGATGACAAAAACAATGGTTGTAAGATTGTTTTTGTCACATTTGGAGCATTTTCCAGTAATTAAGAAGTTTTACATGGTTCTGAACACCACTTATTATATCATTCTGTTTACTGATTCAAACACCCTATATATTGAAATAAATAAACTAATTTTGGCCATCAATACATTTGGTCTTTTTCAATTTCTGTACATTATCAAATATATATATCATTTCGGGACTGACATATTGTAGAAATTTATTATTTCAATAATTCCCTTGAGGGTAGGGTTTTTAGCAGTGGGCGGAAACTGGAGGACCTGGTGAAAGCCGATAAGTTTAGGCAGACAACCCTACTCCTTGCGACACACCAGCGTGCAATTAAAATCCTGTCACTTGATCACACCCCATTCCACCAATAGATAGAGAGAGAAATAGGGCTTAAAGTCCACTCGTTTGAAACAGGACTAACAAGGTTTAATTTTATTTCAATAATTCTCTTGTGTTAAGGGACCCAGAGAAAAAACGCAGGACCAGGCAACCTACTTCTTGTCACATACAACCGAGGAATCGAAACCACGTCAGTTGACTCAATGACAGACCTAAGGATGAAGCACGCACACACTAACCATTCTTGGCCATCCTTCTCCACAAGTAGAAAGAGGACATTAAGAAAGATGCCTGTGAACAATAATTTTGTTTGTTATTGATTTAATGAAACTTTAATCTAAGAATTTGTTCATTTTAACTTCAGTTTCTATTTATTACGCTGTGAACTTTTATCAATTTTTCTGCTCTCTTTATTCTTAATATTTGATGGTGGTCTTTTCTTAAATCTTTCGAATATTCCTTTCAGAGAGTCTTCTACATCTCCTAGAAATGGTCTACGCATTGGTTCATTTTCCCAGCATGCTCTCATTAATAACCAACACTCGTCATCAAAAGTAGGCAGTTTTTCTGGACGCAAACCTTGGAAAAAATAAAAATATATAAACATTTAATATATGAGGAAGCAAATTTCAATTTAAAATTATTACTGATGCACATATATATCAAATATAGGGTTCAATGTCTAACGTGTCTGCAACCACTGGGCTAATGAAGGCGGCCTTACACCATGCTATGAGGGAAATTTTACCCTTACAGCAACATTTACTGCCTACAATTTTTTTGAATGTAATGCCAATTGGATACACAAGACTGTGTATATGGAATTTTACCCATCAAAGTAAATAGAAATATACAAATTATTCTTTGGCTCTAGAAAGAATCAAAAATAACTTAAAGCTACAATTTCAAATTTTTAAGTTATATTTTTAAAATTTATGAAAATGAAGCCTTTAAATAGATGGTATCTATAAACAGTCCTACCTTGTTAAAGAAGATTCCTATTAATCCTATAATTCACTATTGCCAGGTGAAAAATTGGCAACAATATCATTTTCAACTTCAATGTCAAATGTCAATGATTTTTAAGGTCGGGAAATAATACCCATGATCGCACAATAGTGAGTTGATAACCTATTGAGCAAACGACATAGAAATAATTATGTTTTTACTTTCTTAGCAAATTTGTAAATTCTCGCTTTAATATCGGCATAAAAATTCCATTTCTCAAAACTTACCTTTTTTGACGGATTGCCATAGTTGATCTTTATTAGCACATTGTTCAAAGTTTGAGGGCAGACGTACATGACCAGAACAGACGTACCAGAATAAAATCCCAAAAGCATAAACATCAACACTATTATCATAATGTCCACTGAATAATTCTGGTGCCATGTGTATTGGTGTACCAACTATACTACCACTCATCATGGCCTCTGGTTTACAGAAACCCAGATCAGTTATTTTACCACGATTTTTCTCATCTAGCTGTAAATACAAAATAAATGAAATGGGGTTTAACATCCTACTGTTCTGAGGGAAATTTTGCCTGGGCAGCAGCACTTCGACCTATTCTTACATCAAATTCCAGTTTATACAATATTTTATTCAATAAGCTGAATTGGATTGAACAATAAATTTCCTGCGATAAAGAGAGCTAAAAACAGTTAAATTTCAAGTACACAATCTCTGATTTATATCATAATTGGACAATCAGGATTCGAGTTGGCGACCATCGATTTAATAATATCAATTCTTTTGCAAACTATCCTGTGAAATATTTCTTAAAATGAGAAAGAAATGACTGAACTACAAATAGTAAATGCAGGAGGACTGCACTACACGCAAAACAAAACAAAAAAAAAATCTACAAGATAAACCTGCGGACTAGACAGAAAATAGACATTGCAAACACTAAACAATTATCAAATCAAGTGAGTTGACGTTAGTTGACCGAGATGACTATCAGTTATCACAAAGTACACGGGTCCCGGACTACAGTTGCTTTCTTGTAATATAACAAATCTTATTAACTCACCAGAACATTTTTTAGTTTGACATCTCGGTGAACTAAACCTTGTCCATGTAAAAACCTCACCCCTTCTACTACATCTATAGTAACCTGTAATCTATATAACAATAATACCATTACAATATGGGGATGCTCAATTTACAGTCCAGAACGTCCCGAATCGACAGAATTGCAATCGAGTGATGCAGAATTCAGTCCTGTCACAGTTCTGCCAGTCCCGGCCACACATGTGGTGTGAGTAGAATCGTGACGTATTTTAAGTAACAAACATGTTTCAGCTGTCATGATTGGTTGAGATATTTTTTATGCAGTTGGAACATGTGTTGTACTCTGAAATTCTCCTTTTCACTCGACTGACACTATTTTCGGAATTGACAGAATTCAATTGCGGATCGTTCAATCGAGTACGCCCTTAATAACATAATGACTAAGAGATTTAATAAACTGGTAACCCTTGTCCTACGTTACCTGAATTATTCCGGTATCGGCACAAGCTCTCCATCCAGAATATTCTGGGTATACCGATTGTATTTATTTCCGGGCGTTTTAATAGAGTTAACTCCCATGTTCGATAGGTGGCGTTTTACTAAGCAAAAGAAGTGAAGTCTGATGTCATTCTTGATGCATTGTTTACATCTTTTTCGCTAATTATCCGATGATTTTGGGGACTTATGTGATGATACATGTCCAAAAAAATAGTGGTGGATGGCCAAATGGTTAGCATGTGCATGCTGTATCATAAGATCTGCCATTGAGTCAACTGGCATGGTTTAGAATCCCTGGTTGTACATGGCAAGAAGTATGGGCGTCTGCCCAACTTCATGGCTTTTTTCCAGGTTCTCTGGTTTAATCCCACTGCTAAAGACCCCTACATGCAAGTGATTGTTGAAATAAATTTGAACCATGTATTAGTTCCGAAATGACCTAGTTTATGTCGAGTGGACATTGAACTAGTTTTCTTTCTCTCATTTGTGAAGAACAAAGCATCTGTCCTGACATTGGAAAAAAGGCACCAGTCATTAATGCCTGACAATTAAAACCGTTGTTTCTAGGAATGTGTCTGTTAACTTACCTACTACTCCAGTCTAAACCCAGTAGCGTTCCGTGAGGCTTGTCTGATACGATTAAAAACGCATAGACAATGAATGTTACGGGATGGGGTTTAAGCCCAACAGGATTCAACATAGGCCCTGACCCGAAATTAATTAGGCCCACGCCATTTTAAATAGGCCCTCCAGCAACTGCCGCCTCAGGCCTTGGTGGAGCTTAATCCGCCGCTGTCTAAATCAAGTTGTATAGCTGTATATAGATCTTACCTACTACTCCAGTCTAATCCAAGTTGTATAGCTGTATATAGATCTTACCTACTACTCCAGTCTAAACCAAGTTGTATAGCTGTATATAGATCTTACCTACTACTCCAGTCTAAACCAAGTTGTATAGCTGTATATATATCTTACCTACTACTCCAGTCTAAACCAAGTTGTATAGCTGTATATAGATCTTACCTACTACTCCAGTCTAAACCAAGTTGTATAGCTGTATATAGATCTTACCTACTACTCCAGTCTAAACCAAGTTGTATAGCTGTATATAGATCTTACCTACTACTCCAGTCTAAACCAAGTTGTATAGCTGTATATAGATCTTTCTGTAATCTATCCATGATTAATAAGACTGCAGGACTTGTTCCACCTCCATACAGATAATCTATCACGGAACCACGTAATGCCACTATTCTCTCATGATCAGGTATATTTCTAAAAGACAGAGAGAGTAATTGATATTTGACATACCCTACCATACCCTCCAATAATATGTTATTTTATTCATAGAACAATTTTACTTCATGTTATAAAACAACACTTCTTCTTTTTACATTTGTTATAAATAGTGTGTATATGGCTTATTTAATTTATATGATTTTCACCATTATTTTATAGAATGTATAAGCTTAAGGGCGTTTCCATGTCTAACCTACGGTAACTTTGCAATTGATGTTATATTATTTTTCAAAGTCTGTTCCACACAAATTTGTATGATCATTAAATAGACATCTGAAGCTGTGATTTAAGTCATAGTTTGGGCACATATCTTTTGTAGTTTTAAAGATATTTTGAAATCAGCTTAAAAATGATAAATTTTCTTCATAAATCTAAACGGTTCTCAGTCTTGCCTGATCCGAATTAAATAATTTTTGGCATGCAAATAACCAAGCAAGTGTTTAATAAAATTATGGGAGTTTTTTTATGGTGCTAATAATAATGCCAAAATTCCAGAAAATCAAAAAAATTCAAAGGTTGTGATGAAAACTGGTCTGAAATAAAACTATTTCATATAATCACAATTGGTCCCATAGACATGTTCCTTGAAATAAAATATTGTTTACAACAAAAAACCCACCCCGCAGAGCATCTCTAAATTTAATTTCAATCTTGACTTGGTTTATATAAAGATTCACCTAGTTTGAATTTAAGAGAGGGAGAGAGAGAAATTGGATTTATCGTCCACTCGACACAAACTAGGTCATTTTGGGACTAACATATGGTTTTAATTTTATCTCAATAATTTGCTTGCGCGTAGGGGTCTTTAGCAGTGGGAGAAAACCAGATGACCCGGAGAAAACCCACAAGGTTGGATTGAATTTAAGAAGATGTGTTAGAAAATACTTACTTATTATAAAAGAATTCTAGTGCCAGGTCATTCCAATGTTTTTCATCTGGTGGTACCACAGATTTTATAGCACATGGATGTCTACCAGCCCATTTCTCACACGCATAAACAACGCCATACTGACCACGCCCTATTTCACGACCCATCTGTGGCATTCCTGGAATAACATATCATATTATTTAATCCCTTAGCTTTCTATAGTTCTAGATACAGATTTATATAATTTACATATGAATGCATTTGCTCGTACGTAGGGATCTTTAGCTGTGGGAGGAAAACAGAGGACACATAGACAGCCCACGAGGCTTGACTGGTGACCCAACTTCTCGATATGTATATGCTAGGAATCAAAACAATGCCAGTTGACTTAATGACAGACCTTATCATCTAAAACGCCTTTGTTTGAGTAATCGGCAACCTAATCCCCCTTACCGTATTAGGATGCATATACAAAACCCATGACATTTGGAATTCTAAAATAAATAGGCTGATTGAGCATGTATTGGAGATTGCAAGAGAGACCGACATGGGATTTAGGTCAACTGTACACCACCTAGGTCATTTCAGGGGTCTTTTTGAGGGACTGAAAAGAACTTTCAAGGAAAATGCAATTATTCATTTGGATGGGAGGGAAAACCTAGATATGCCCAGCAAATATATACATAATCGGTATGTAAGTAAAAGGACATTGACGTCTGGAATCTGATGAAGAAAAAATCGAATCGCGACGAGCCATGCAAAATTCAACTCCCTTCTTTTTCTTTCTGGTACTTACCAAACAGTACATGATCTCTAAGCGATGTACTCTCTAAAGCTAGTTTAGAAACTTTGGGAGCGTGAACTTTTCTAAGTTTGATTCTTTGTTCTTCAATCTTGTCCAATCTTCCTGAATGGCGTTGATCTAATTGTTTTAAAGCAGCACCGAATGCCTCGTGTGATTTATGTAATCTGTCTTTAATCTGACCAGCTATACTCTTAGCCAACCTGAAACACCAACACAAAATTGATGCCTATAAAACTTAAAGATAGGTTGCAAGGTAATGGTAATGACAACAGCCGCTAAGTTGTCTAAAGATTGTGACCTTTTTATTCTTCATGGAAGCATTTACAGGATATTAAAAACTGATCAATTGAAAAAAATGGTGTCATTATCAATAATAGTTAAAATTTGGTAACAAAAAATGAACTGGTAAATGAGTCGGTAAAAAAAAATTAATCAATTAATGTCTCAGAAAAAACACATGGAAGTTAATGGAATTTTAGTGATTATAAAATCAGGAATTATCTACAGCATGGCTGTTATATAGTTTTAGCCAAAGACAGCCCAAATATAGAAATATATTTTGGAAAAAAATGATTTTTTCGTCAAATATCTTTTATCTTTATTCTGTTTAGTCAGCCACGCTCCCCAAAAATTTTCAGCACCAAAACATTTAGTTTTTATTGAATTATATTGAAACGATTGATTATGCATACGTTAATAAATGCCTTTATATTAAAGATTTCACCATACCTTGCTTCACTTAAACTGTTTAACATTTCCGATGCTACTTTCATCTTCCATTCTTCATCAATTTTAGGGGGAGCATTCCATGGCATAGAACGAACGAGCTATATCAAATATACAAACAAATTTAATCATATAAAATCTTATCCTGAAAAATGCCTTAATTACTGCAACTTAATGACTCATACAATGAAATGAAATGAAATGAGGTCCTACTGTTCTGCTCCTAAACTGGGCTAATGAAGACGGGTATACGCCATACAGTGTGCTATGAGAGATATTTTGCCTGGGCAATGGAATGGTGCTACGACCTACTCTTATCTCAAACTCCAACTGTCGAGGGATCTTGTATGCGCATGCAACTGTGTACACAGGACCTCAGTTTTTTGTCCCATCCAAATGACTAGACAGCTGTTTTTTTCAGGCCCTCTGTCCTGCATTTTATTTGTGCCTCTAACTGTAATGCCAAAATCACTATTTTGATGGAATGGGGTTTAACATCCTACTTTTCTGGATTAGTAAAGACAGGTATGAGCCATGGTATGACAATTTTTCCTGGACAGTTGCATTATGGGATACTCTTACTATGTACAATTGTCAATTTTTTTTTTACACGCACGCTAATTTGTAATCATTACAGGACCTGTTTTTTTGTCCAATCCAAAAGACTAGACACTGTTCCTGATCAGATTCTCTGTCCTGCACCATTGACAAGTTGAAACTGCAACAGGAAATCATTAAAAACTCATTCGGCCAACACCGGGAGTGATCCCATGATCGGAGACCCTACTCCTTGTCACGTACAACCAAGGATTCAAATCCACGCCAGTTGAGTTAATGACAGGCTTTGTGATTTGTTAGGAAAAAGACGGATGGACTGACTGCACAACAAACAGGGGTACATTAAATGTGAGCTACAAGAACAACAGCTACCTGTTTCATTCGTTCTAATAAAACTTTTATTAAAGAAGAACTTGATCGAACTGTAATCTCTACTTGATATGCTGCATTTAACGTCTGAAAAAAACATCAACAGAAAGAAACATTAATATAAAAAAGAGGCAGTGAAATTGAGTTTAACGTCCACTTGACACAAACTAGGTCATCTCGGGACTAACACATGGTTAAATTTTATTTCAATAATTTGTTTGCTCGTAGGGGTCTTTTTAGCAGGAAACAGGAGAAAACCCATGAGGATGGACAGGCAGCCCTATTCCGTGTCATGTACAACCGGGGAATCCAAACCACTCCAGTTGACTCAATGACAGACCTTATGATACAAAAGGAAATGACACCCCCCCCCCCCCCCGACCACCCATTAATATAAAATACTGTGACACAAAGTCAGTCAGACACTACACAATTTTGAGATTTACATGTACAGGTGTTTTTATCTCTACGTTAACTGTGCAATGGAAGGGGTGAATTTGGCCCCAACAGCAGCAGTTTCGCCTACTCTTCTTCGCATTCCAAGTGCCAAAGAAGCTATTATGTGCATTATCTTTATCTTCCTTGTCTACCTAGCAGAAACTATCCTAGATAACTCACATAAGCTAGCCCAATGAACTAGATGACCCTACTACATAAAAATTATATAATTCATGAAATAAATTTTGGTTTATTTCTTTGTGTTGATAATAAATGTGGAGGTATACAAGAGGTAATATTGACGTTGATAAATTAGATAACAGGTGTATAAAACTTGTTTAAATTTTCATATTATAAACCTGTCTTATTTATATCTACATGTATATGACACCAGCACTGTAAATACATACTGTTCTTATACAGAGTTTAAAGGGACAATAACACTCTTGCTGGCTTGACAGGTCCAAAAAAATAAAAAATAGCCTTATTCTAACTAATAGATGTTTAAGTGTCCTGCCTGTTGTGTAAATTATCTATTACATCCTATTTTACTTGTGCAGAGGGTTCAAAAATATTTTTAAATCTAAGTTACATTTGAAGGTTTATGTAAAGCTTTTCAAACCATGTAGTTGAATTTTTTCAATTTTTTAAATTCAGTGTGTTAAGATGAAATTTGTATCATCAATTAATTGGAATATTATAAAAAGAAAGGTACAATTTGTTGATCAGAATAAAGATTGGGACATATTATTCAGTTTCAACAAGAGTGTTATTGGCCCTTTAAAGTTACATTAGGTAAGCGTTAATTCGGCGTATTGCATGTCTTTTTTCTGGCTACAAATCTTTTATAAATCATTATTTAGACATTAATTTACATTTAAATGGGTTAAAACATCAGCAAGATTTAAAAATTTAATATATAAATTTGATAATGTCAAGTACCGTTGCTATGCTAATAAATCATCTGAGTTATTTCTTTAAACAGTCATGACTTCATCCAGAATAAAGTAATTTTTCAATTTATTCATTTTGCATTATCTTTTTTGTAACAATTATAGCAAAAACAATAAGATCTTCATCTAAATCTAACATAATGTACCGGTATCTTTAAAGTAGTAATAATGTTATTAACACCAGGGCCAGGTTCCTAGAAAATTCTTAAAGTAAGCACAAAGTCATGCTTCACTTATACTTACGTAAGAATCTTATAAAAATACCATTCTTACGTAAGCACAGGTCAAAAACAAGTCTAAGCACATTGTGACTGGTGGAGCTTACCATACACTGAGACTACAATACCCTTATTGTCATCAAAACAACTTTGGTATGCGAATTACGTCATAAATTTGTCGTCTGCTTCATAGTGGTTGATTTAGATGCATTTGACATGTCCCCTATACACAAAAAAATGTGCCAAAAGATAAAAAAACGGCAGACACATACAAACTAACTGAATAATTGTGAGAGCGCCTGATCTTAAAGTAGTCTGTGTGTTTGTAGCCTATCGTTTACTAATTGGCAAATAAATAAATTGGTTTCAGGATAGGCCCTAGATGCGAAATTTTCTATAGCACTCTTAATTTCTTTTGGAGAAGGGTGTCTCTGTCTTGTAATTGTCTCTTTGGTATCAAAAGGAGTCGGAAATGCTGGTCAGCCATATTTTTGAAGCAGAAACAGACATAAGGTTGGTAAGCAAGCCCTATACCTTAGATTGGCTATGTTTAAGAACAAAGTTGTGCTTAAGTTTTTCTTGGAATGCATAATAACGTTATTGTGCTTACAATGAAGTTTACTTAAAATCTAAGAACAAGACTATTCTTAAGAATTTCCTGGGAACACAAAATAAGGTAAGTTTACTTAAATGCAAAGTCAACTAGAATCTTATCACATGAACGTGCTTAAGAATTTTAGATTTGTTGGCAACCCAAATAACATATGTTTACGGTAAGTGAAATGAAATGAAAAGGAAATGGGGTTAAACATCCACTCTTCACAAACTAGGTCATTTCACAACTAACACATGGTTCAATTTTATTTCAATAATTCGCTTGCACGTAGGGGTCTATAGCAGTGGGAGGAAAATGAAGGACCTGGAGAAAACCCATAAGGTTTGACAGGCGACCCTACTCCTTGTCACGTACAACCGGGAAATCAATGACAGACCTTATGATACAGCGTGCTACATTAGGCAGGCTAGGCTCTTAAATGCATAATAAAATACCTGTTTTAAAGCATCAGTTGTTTTAGCTTCTTCAGGACTATCATTTTCATTGGTTTCTAAACTTTCTAAACATCTAGTTAATGTTCCTTTAAAAAGAGATATACATATATGATATATTTTTATATAATCAAGGTTATATTCTCCAGGTTAATGTTCCTTTAAAAACAGGTATACATGATATATATTTATATATTTTTTATAAACTCAAGGTTATATTCTACATTTTAAACATGCACAGAACAATTAACATCATAGGTTACATGCTGCTACATAACCATAAATCATAAAAAATGTCTCTCTGTATATTCTGTTTTTGAGTTTTTCGTGTCCAATTAATTTTAATAAACATCATCTGAAGAAACATGTTTGAGGTACAGATTGAAAAAAAATCTAGAAATGGAGCAACAAGTTGAACAAGTACATAAGAACTGTTCTCTTTTTTTAAAATAAATTTGACATCAATATGGAATGGTATAGCTATGGAATGGTACGGGGTGTACCATTTAATTAAGCCATTGTACTAATTAAACCATTTTTGAAATTTTCAAGGGTTATTATCAATTATCAAAAGATGTTTTGAAATTAAAGGCTATTAATATTATAGTAATTAAAGAGCAAAAACACCAAGTTAAAGGATACTTCTCTACTAACACTGTTTATAAGTTTATAAGACACATTGTAGAATCTGTTTTTTCATGTCATTTGTTAAATAGAAGCCTACCTGTATATGAATCCCGGAGTAAATTAACGGAACTAATGAGTTTTCCAGCGATATTGTGGTTTAATCTTCCAAGCACCAGCTCCTGTATCTGACCAGTACAGATCTTTAAACCTTTTGCTGTTAGTATTTTACCCTCATCATCAATATCAACACCTAGAATTAGAAAATAAAATTTAACTGTTGACATATCAAAGATTATAAAATTTAAAAAATAGATAATGTAAAGGGAATTTGCTAAAAAAATTTCAGTCAAATTGATCCACCCTGAATGAGAATTTAGCAACTGAATTTCGGGCAGGCATAGCCTCGAATCCTTGATCATCATTACTAAAGTTGGTACGATAAAAAAAAAAATCTCAATTATCCATTTTTTGATTTACTGAGCAGTACCTGACCAGGTTCTAATAAAGTAAATACCGCAGGCTAGCGTTGACATCGAGAGTTGATTATGGTCTGGATAAGTGAATTTATGTCTAAAGAAAGACCCTCAATTGGCAAATTTAGCTCTTGTATTATGTATGTTTAATTGAAAACTGACGTGCAGCCTCCTCAATGCCATACTGATCACCGACTGAATGAGCCTCAAATATTACATGTACCTTTTTCCCCGGACCAATTAAATTCTGAAACATTTTTTTTTATGTATTAGAAAAATAAATAAACTTAAAGACGTTACAAGTAATATTTGTAGGTAAAAATTATGGGTATTATAAATGAGTAAATAAAGGGACTACTCTGCCCGAACCAATAACATCTTATCTAAACAATGCATGTTTCATTGAGCCAATGATTGAAGAAGCTATGTGATGAAAATTGACCTAGTCTGTCTCTCAGGGGGGAAAAACGTATAAAAGTAGTTGTAGAAGTTATTATAGAAAATTACTGGAAATATCCGGCTCCCTGTCAAATAGATACGTAAATGTCAGGTTAATAATTGTAGCCCAAAAAAAGAGCTAAAAAGTTTTCATAATAAAGTAGCATAACTCTTGCAAGTGATTATCGTAAATCAACAGCCTCTTAATTTAAATTAGATAGACAACCCATATCTACAGATGTTAAAAAGAAATGTAAGAAACAGAAAGATGGATGAACACACATGGCTCAGGAATGACAGCAATATACCAAACATTAGGGCATATAAAGAAACTTGTTACTTATATTTTTAGAAATAAGCTTGCTTGTCCTAACAAGACTTCCTTTTGATTGTGTGATAAAATTAGACTTTTAAAACTTTTATCAACAAGCAAGCGTTTCATTATCTACTACTAACTCAATGAAAAAGTGGAGTCCGACATGATTAAGTTTCACCTATATATCACATTAAAAGCGAGAATTTCAAATTTTCTAAGAAAGTCAAAACATAATTATTTCTATGTCTTTTGCTCAATAGGTTGTCATCTCACTATTATACGACCATTGGCATTATTTCCCACTCTCAAAAATCAGTGACACAGGAAATAACAACACAATTACATGTACCCCCCTTGTGACATTAAGGCCTTGTGGAATTTAAAGACGAAAATAGTATTTTTGTCAATTTCTCAACTGGCAATAGTGAATTATAGGATTATTCTTTAACAAGGTAGGACTGTTTATGGATACCATCTATAAGGCTTTATTTTAAGAAACTTAAAAATTGAAATTTCTGCTTTAAAACTAATGGAAGTTATAATGGCTTCTCTAGTGGGTGTTGACTGTTGAAGACAAATTATTTCTTACAACAATAATGGTAGTAAAATATAGAAATAATTTGTATAATCGCATACATGACTATAATGTAACCATGACAACATAATTACAAACATTTAACCATTTTAAGTAACAGTCAGCCAAGTACATGTACATGTACCACACCCTAATAAAAGTCAGTGATATAACTGCAATGAGTAGGAATGACATTTATAGTAATTTATACTATATCAGCCAAAAAAAAAACCTTTGAAAATTACTTAACAAAATTGATCCAATCCTGAAATATTAATTTTAAAAGCAAACACATACTGTATGCTGGTACAAGACATTACATCAATCAATTGAGAATTCTCAAATCAGAAATGATGATGATGAAATGTAACGTCCTACTGTTCTGCCCTGACAGCTGCACTATGGCCTACTATCTTATATCGAATTCCAACTGTCAAGGTTTTTTTTGTACATGCACGATTGCACGCCAATTTGTACATGGGAACTCTGTTTTTCGTAACATCTGAATGACTAGACAGCTGTCCATATCAGGGAAAACCACGCTGGAAAATCTTCCAATTACTGAATTTGCAAACAGCATTACTACTATAATAGGTTGATTTGTGTAAAAAGTTTCACAATCATATATTGAACGTTTCTAAGATACATGTATGCTCCAAAATAAAGTTGTATACCAAAGTTGATCAAAACCGCAAAATTTCTAATTAGCAAAATTGATATGGGTTGTCTATAGTAAGTGCAGTGTGAGGGTACAGGACACAAGTCACAATAAACACAATTTGAACAAGCCAACAGTGAGGCTAATGTGCCCGCCAAAATCCCCCCCAAAATAGAGGACATATTAATTAATCGCACATTTAAACTATTTCGAAAATTTTGATCAATCAAACTAAATACTAAGTTTCATCACTCTCTATCAGAAAGAATCAAGATTATCTTGTCCCAAAGCATCGACCATGAAATTCATTAGCTCAGAGAGTTATTTTGTTCCAAAGTCTCGACCAATTAAATTGTTATCACTCTGCTTACCCTGAGCAGAACATGCTAATTATCGAACTTAGTCAAGGTTTTTATGTAATAAAACTACACATCAAGTTTCTTCACTCTCACTTAATTTGAACTAAAGTTATCGTGACCCAAAGCATCAAACAATCAAATTGCTTATCTCTGCTTACCCTAAGCAGAAAATGCTCATCTTCGAACTCCATCAAGGCATTGACCTAATAAATACCTACAACAAGTTTGAACATTCTAGACACAGACGGATGGACAGACAGATGGACGGACGGACAGATGAACAGACGGATGGACAGAGAGACAGACAGACCCATTTTAATAGACAAAAAGATGTATGGAATCATATGGATCATTGTAGCCGTTAAATGAAATAACTATGATAACAAGAAATGAGAATGACAGACGGACAAACAGAAATGAGGGCTCCGTTTAGTTTCTACACACCTAAGATATCAAGTCGGTAATTGTATGGGTATGTTTTTTTTTACTTACCTATAAAGTCATATTCTGCTGCTTGACTGAGAAGTTCATCCCTCATACTACTGATTGTTCCTGATATCAAACCTTTAATATCCTCTAACTTGGACACTGAAATCTGTAGTAACGACTTGTACAAATCTTCTTCTTTTTCACGGGCAAACTCAATTTTTTTGGGTGTTATTAAAATGTCCCGGGCCATGTCAAAAGCGGATAGTATAAACATATTTAAGCACCGATTATGAGAATTGTTAAGCACAGTTGCTGCATTGACCAGATAACTTTTGAGTACATGTTTTGTAAAAGAGGCAAATTTTTTCACAAATGCTTGAAATTGTTCGATATATTCACTCTCTACTTCGTAATAGTCCTGGTTCAGATTTTTTCGGGAAACCTTCGTCAAAGAGTCTGTAGAGTTTGATTTGTGTATATAGCCCAAGTAAACAAGCTGTTCGCTAGCGGTTCCTGGACGACCATCGAGCAGCTTGCGGGAGGTTAGGGATGGGGACGGACAGGGTGAGGAATCGGAGATAAAATTGGTGTCATCGTTACAATTTAATATATGTATTGGTCTAGCAGGAGCATCAGGAGCACCATCTGGAGGATCAATGTCTGCTGTTTTAGATCCAGGGGGAGGAACTCTAACAAAACACACTGGCTGAAAGTTGGTCACCTTTGCTAAATCACTCAGTTCTCCAATATCCTGCATAAAAACAAACAAATAATTCTTTATATTTGAAAGATTAATATTTTTTATTTGAAGCTAGACTACCAGGTAATTCTTTTTCGACTCAGTATATCATATCTATATAATTCTGTCAATGTCTTCATTAGACCGCCCAACGCCCAGATGGTTCAGAAAAGTAGGACTTTAAACCCTATTTTATTTATTTACACACATGTACATGTATATAATGTTTAAAAAATACTGATACTGCCCTTTCTTAGCTATACATGTATACCCATGATTTCATTATGTTATTAAATTATAGAAATACTACATAGAAATTAACAGGGAGTTCTCGTTTTATATGGATACTATTGGTAGTTAGGCCATAGAATTGTGTGGCCCTGTCAGGGGAGATAAAAGTAACCATTGGCTTAAATACAGGGACAGACCCTCAGCAAATGTCCATCGTGTCAAGGAGGCAAAGTCTGCAGATGTTACGGCATTCCTAGATATTAAAGTTCATATTTAATCAATTTTTAAAGAAAAGAAATGAAATGGGGTTAAACATCTTACTGTTCTGCTCCTAAAATGGGCTAATGAAGACAGGCAGCGGCGCTATGGTCTACTCTTATATTGAATTCCAACTGCCAAGGGATCTTTTATGTGCACCCCAATGTGAGCATAGGGCCTTGTTTTTTTTATCCCATCTGAATGACTAGACAGCTGTCCTTGTCAGACACTTCGTACTGCATCACTGACAAGGGGAAACCAAGAGAAGGAAGACCCTTATATTTATAGGGGGGTTGGATCGCTGAATGGTTTTGCATGCACACTCTGTAACATAAAGCCTGTCATTGAGTCAACTGGCATGATTTTGAATCCACGGTTGTACGTGTCAAGGAGTAGGGTCGCCTGTCCAACCTGGTGGGTTTTCTCAGGGTCCTCCGGTTTCCTCCCACTGCTAAAGACCCCTACGCACAAGCGAATTATTGAAATAAAATTAAACCATACATGTATGTTTGTCCCGAAATGACCTAGTTTGTGTGGAGTGGACGTTAAACCCCATTTCTCTCTCTCTTATATTTATAGGTGTCAAAGGAACCATTTGCATACTGTTTACTTGTAGTAATAACTGCTCATAACAATACAATATGTCTATACTTCATGTATTACTATGGTATAAACATGGGTGTAACCTTAATAATACTTATCATACAGGTATGAATAAATTATCTCATGACTGCTAATTACATGTACATGTATGTTATTACAACTGAAAGTCATGTGGAAGTAATTATAGTGCATATAAAATTGCACAATTTCTCCAAAATAAACTCATGTCTACCTTAATCTACATGTGAATGTATGGTCTCCAATTTCACTAGGTATCCATTGTACGTACATGTCCCGTGATTTGGAAAAACCTTGTAAGTCTATATCTGGTGAAAATTTGGTTAGTCACAAATTTGGACTTACTAGGCTTTACCCCAACTTTTTATTAAAAGTTAATGTGCGTGAAACTCTTCAATATTGTCAGTTTCGCATCACTTCGTTTTCTCAAATTCGTGTTCTACTGACTAACTAGGTTTTTCCATACATATATATGTAAGAGGGTTTAAGCTGGCAAATTAAAATGCCAAAACATGAAAAAATTCATGTAGAGAGAGAAATGGGGTCTAACGTCCACTTGACAGAACCTAGATCATATATTTCAATTTTATTACAAATACATGTAGAGCTATAATATGCTAATAATATTTATGAATATTTATTGATTTCATAACTTTAATAAATAAAAAAAAAAACATTTTGGGGACCAAAACTAATATAAATTGTTTAATTACAATTGACATTAAATAACAAGGAATCAGCTCAAACAATCTTGAAATCGAAAAAACTATGCAAATTCATATACTATAATGGCTAAAACTTATTCAATAGTTCTTAATAACCTATATGTACTGAATACATGTCTCTTACTAATTAATTCATCAAACATTTAATAATCTAGTATTCCAACCAAGGTTTATTAAATACATGTATTGTCAATTGTTCGACTTGGTTTTTTAAACCAGCTTGACAGATATTTCCTATCTACGGTATATTTAATGTTTTAGTTATAAAGCTTGTGGGTAATGTCACCTACATGTACTATACAGTCTAGCTCATCAAACACTCATACTACTACTATTCAAACACAATATATTTTATACTATTAAAGCCCCAATACCACTCTTGTTGACACTGAATAATATGCCCTAATCATTATTCTGGTCAACAAATTGTACTATTTACAATATTCCAATTAATTGATGATACAAATTCCATCTTAACACGCCGAATTTAAAAATTTGAAATAATTCAACTACATTGTTTGAAAAGCTTTAGTAAACACTTTCAAATGCAACATGGATTTAAACATATTTTCGAACCCTCTGGACGAGTAAAAAAAGATGTTTTAATGGATAATTTACAGAACAGGTAGGACACTAAAACATATAGTACATGTAGTTATACATAAATATACATGTTTATATGTCGCATTGTAGTTTTATATCATTTTATACGTTTTTATAACATATATGTTTTTGTACTATGCATTGAGATTGTTTTCATGATGTAATGCGTATAATAAGAAATAAATATTATTATTATTATCATTATTAGTTAGAATAAGGCTATTTTTTTTCTGGACCTGTCAAGCCAGCAAGAGTGTTATTGTCCCTTTAAAAAACCTATGTTTATTCTGTACCACGTATAACACACCCACATTTCTTCTCTATACATGTACAACTTAAAGAAACAGACCATGAAGATATTTAAAGGAGTGGAGTTAATCTATTTTTTATAGCTAATATACATTAATTTTATTTTCGAGAAAACTTTTGTTAATATTAATATATTTTGCTTCAATTCAGTGCAGATTATGTCCAAAAATATGGGTCAATGTTTACGATCTGTTGCATGTCTGAAAAAAACATGTGTACTTTATAACAAGAGTATATTTTTTTTTGATCTGACATGGGCGTGCATGTCTGTTCTACTAACTACATGTATCACGATTAAACACAGACCCTAAATCAAACCAAATGACTTTCAACAAGATAAGAAAGGACTTACTAAACTCTGTTGATATATAAATTATGCATACAGTATACTAGTATTTTTATTAAAATTTATTCAATATTGACATACACAAAATGAACAATGCCTCAATGTATTGTAGTCTAGATCATTTTCCTGATACACCATTGACATTTGTTATTGTTTTCGGATAATTCAGTATACATGTACATGTATTTCTAGTAAGACTGGCTGGGTGTCTGTACTTTCCATATATAACAAATTTGCAATACTTTTCTTGGAAATAACCACCCGATAAATACTTTTGGGACGAAGCATCTTTAAAGATCTAAATTATGTACAATATTTCATATTACATACTTAAACTCACTTATAGGGCTTGTTGTTATTGTTCTTCTTAGAGTTTAACATCTACTTCCATGTCTGCAGACAAGTCTTATTTTCCATTTTTATAACCTTAGCGCACGCGACGGGGTATTTCCTGTAAGAGGAAATCGGAGTACCCGGAGGAAACCCATGAGGTTGAGAAGGCGCCCCTATCTCCAATCCACAAATGCTCACACCGGGCATTGAAACCACAGCAGCAAGCCAGAGGTAGCCGGCCATCTAGAGGTCGAATCGCGGCACTCTAGACCACTAGGCCATCCCAATCCCTGCTAGGCCATGGAATCAGCAGAGTTTTCAATTAAGATTGACCACGCTTTATGACTTTCGATGACAACTTGTTTTTTGCACAACCTTTCTTAATCGTTAGATGTACAGATAAGGATGAGGTTGGTCATGATCTTTCAATTGCTTAGTTTTGACTTTGATCGTTTAGTTTATGAAACTTAATGATCATAAACTAGACAACCAATGTCAAACTACATGGTAGCAGAAACTGGGCATATTTTTGATAAATCTTGATGGCATTTAATACTTTCTGGACGGCAATCTATTGGATACATATTAGATTCTAGATGGTTAGCTCAGTTTCTTTCCTTTCCCTAGTGGACTGTTGCAATTAACAACCATGAATTATTTGTTAGTCAAACAATATCCACCAATGATGGAGATACATGTATCTTACTTGAATTTTAACAGTAAAATCAACCTACATGTACACTGTACACTGCACTGGCGATAGTTAGGGATTAACATAATTTAAAATTATTAGTCGGAAATAAAACAAAGGGGAAGTATTAACAATAGAGATGATGACCAATGCTGAATACACCCTGAAGTGGGGGGGGGGGGGTATGACAATGGCACTAATTTGGTCTTGTTAAGGTATAAAGAGGCTTGAACAGGAGATTGACACAAACCTGATATATAAGGACCTTTATAAAGGTATTAATACTACATATATGTAGGTTATCAAGAAGATACAGGACAATGTATCTAAATGACTTAATCCTGTAACATAAGTCACAGGAAACCCATGATAAATGATGAACGTGTATCTACCATGAATAAGCAAATTGACAATCTATAAGAATTGTATGTTCATCTGATGTCGTCGCTTGTCTTGATATATTGATGCATGCTTTAGCCTTGTTCCCAATTGCATGTAGGCTCAAATTATATTTTGATTTTTGGTTCCATTTTTTTTTTATAGGACATATTTCTTAAAGGGACAGTCCCGTATTATACAGAGGCTCAAAAATAAAAGTCTGAGAATGTATGAAAATAAAACGCCAAAATATAGGGGAATGGTGTATATACCTTGTCTCAAAATTTCAACTCAAAATATTGAGTCATTTGGACGTGAACGCCAAAATTGCTTATCCAGACACGTAACCCTTTTAAGATTGATGGTCATTTTTTTCATTTGGTGACCTTATAATCGATTAACGTTTCTTGAGAGGTCTATACAGTGAATGACCCATGTACTGTACTTGATAACAAAAGGTAAATTTTACCTACATATTATTTTTATAGTCTGGTTTTATCCAGATACTGTATGATACAAAGGTCTCCATTTCCAGATGCAGACTGTCAGGTTTAAGTTATTTACAAGCGTATCACAAAAATCGGGTTAGTTGATCGGCCTTAGATATTGGGTTTTAAATGATTTAAACACAAAATTAAGCAGTTTTATTCCCCAAAAAGTTATCGGGATTGGCCCTTTAACAGCTAAACAATGATTATGATTACAGTACCGTATACCATTGTGCTTGACTTTTTTTTTCTTCATGAAAAACACTGTTGTTAAAAAGCATGTTAATAATAGTTGTTGATTTGGTGATTGTCAGAGGAACCTAACCTAACATACTATTATTACATTATGTAGGTTATGTCAGAGAAACCTAACAACAATATTACAGTGCAGCCTTATTGATTGGGGACTTGCTGTTGCGCAGAATACAACAGAACTTAACAATGTTGTACAGTGAAGCCTATCGAAATTTAAATTATGGGTAACTCGCTGTATCATTGATCATAATAGATCCTAACAAGGTTACAGTGAAGTCTATCATGTACATGTACTATAGAGGAGAGGGGGGGTAGTGTAAACTAAGTAACAGTGAACCCAACAAGGTTACAGTAAAGCCTATCAGTCTAATTTGCAGGTGACCCGCTCTATCATAGGTAATAATTATTTCAATAGAACCAGATAACATAACAGTGAAGTCTGTATCAGTCAGGGATTCCACTTCAAAATTTTCCCAAACGGTCATTTTTCTTACATAGAAAGTGGTGCTTTTTTAGCACATAATAAAAAGCCAAAAACTTCATGCTATCGGACAGTCACACAAAAATTCAATCTCACATCGACATTTATAACCACCCACCCATCTCCATAATATATAAAAGAGCATATGTAATCAATTATTATCATTTATTTATTTATTTATACATTCATAAAATATAACAATGTACATTTATTCATCGATAGGACACATTTTCGTAATTTATTTACAACACCACTCGTATGTACTGGGCGGTTTTTACACGATTTCCGTGTCTATAAAGCACGTGCTGGTTGAAATTCGGCACGTTTGGGTACCTCCGTAGAAATCCTCACTAGTTAGTCAAAGGTTTCCATGCTCAAAGAACATCGCAACTTGGGTTTTATCACATTTTAGCGTACGTGACAAATTCGACTGTTGACTATTTCTCCATACACGGGGAAAAAGTAGTTCCAATTGATTAGCTCATGTAAATAATTTAAAGTCATAAAAATGTACAATAATTAACATAATTCTTAAACTTATCAATATATTAACTCGTATTGGTATTTTGTGAGCTCAAATAATATCGAGCTAGTATTTTAACTCTATAACATGTAAAAACATTAGCACGTATTTCAATATGGCCGACACCGTGAAAGCGCATTGTTTCAAGCAAAATGACGTCTATCAATGGATTAAAAATACACCCGACAATACATCTTTTGTGTGGGAATATCATTTCTTAACCACGGGAAATATTTGTGAGTGACCATTTAGCAGAGAATTTACGACTAACTTTCGTGGGATTCATTGACGGAAATATCATCATGCCGCTTTCGTTTGTTATTTTGGGAGGTGAGAAATTTCAACATTTTGAAATGATATAGAGAATGCTAACATTTCTGATATTCGCGACGTTGACATGATTAACTCTTGTAGGCCTAATCAAGAGAAGACATCAAAAGAAAAAGGTTTTAATTTGTTTGATGTTGTTACAGTAAATATGTCCGCACGGCTGATGAAAGTCGGCAAATATGCTGTAACAACTCAATTTAAAGAATGATCACAGTATTACTAATTATAAAACAAAACACACCTAAGTAAATTGATTAAATGTTAAACATTTGTTTGATGTTTATCCCCCGTTGCGTTGATTGTGAGTACAGCAATATACACAAGGATAATTGATTGGCAGTGGTTTCAATTCGTGGACTACTGAACACTGTTAATTTTATTACACCCTACAGTTTACACCACGACAGTTTCGTCGTGTCCAGGATTTTATGATTTAGCACAAAATATGCTATTTTTCCGGCATGCAAAATGACCTACGGGTCTGCTCGGGTGTAGGTCATTTTCCAGAGCCGTAGGTCCCGACCGGCATATACGGCCGAAATGGAAGCCTTGGTATCAGTCCATGTTCCTGAAGCTACGACTGCGAGTTTTACAACATCTGGCCGTTGCTGGTTTACTTTATAATTCCCAAACTTATAGCTTCTGCAAACACAGAAACAGTAGCGTCCAATCAAAGGTTGTGACATAGGGAACCCCCACTAAAACCTTGACATTGGACGAACTTCGAACTTTGCAACGCTATTATTATAGGTAGACATTTAAGCTTATAAGCGCAAGACTTGGTATTTGCGACGACCAAGGAATCTGATAGGCTCACTAGCTGTGCTTATAGACATATACCCAATCAAACTTAGTGCCGAAATATGCAGGGTGTTACATGAAGGGCTAGATAAGTCAAGTCTGGAAATAAGACACCTGTCGGCTGTCACTGACAATGTCAGGCACAAAACCTCTGGTGTTACAGTGCAGTCAATCAGTCTAATTTATAGGGGACATGCTACAACAGTGAAGCCCCAGTATATAAATAAAGTACAATACAGTATACAAACCTTATCAGTGAGTTGTTCTGTCACAAATCCATAAATTATAACAGGAGTAACATCCTGAACACAACCCTTTAAACATTCCTCTGCAGTCTCATGTTTAGATGACGACATCAACAACGTGGTGCCAAACCTCAATAGAGGATGATTGAGTGATACCTCCAATACGGCCGAGTCTTTAGCAATGTCATCCTTCCTGGATTCATAAAGTTCTAGGTCTTGACGCGGAATAGTCTTCCAGGGGCCATTGTAAGCCTCCAAATTGTCCACAAGATCATAGTCGTCTGGTAATGCCAAACTAACAGTCTGAGTTTCTCCATGTTTGAATTTCACCATGCGATATTGAATTTTGTTATCCAGTGGAGGAAGAATCTGCATCGAAAAAAGTTCATTGATTAATCTAGATTTGGCGTATGGTGTCTGACCTAGTACAACTATTGTCTGTGGTTTTTCAATCAATGACAACACTTCTGTTTCTTCTTCTTTAAGTAATTCGGCCATGACAATTTGAGCTGAAAATATAAAGCAAATAATACATTTAATAACTGAACAGAAAGGAATTTAATGTCTCTTTAATACATACTTCAGCCATTTTGAGACGTATGGTAATTATAATTTCTATGTTCACTTGCAAAATGCAAATTTGGAGAATTTTGACCAGGCAGCAGCAGTTCAGCCTTTCATGTGCTTGCCAAAATGTGTGTGGTTTTAAAGTATTTTAAAAGGATCACATAACATTTTATTCAAGAGTCTGTGCATTGGCTAGATGAAAGTTCAAGCCTTGGTCAACTGAAGCAAAATGTTTTATGTGTATAAAAATTAAAAAAAATAACAGAAAAGAAAAGAAGTGAAAGTATTGAATTAAAATTAGTTTGGGGATGTGACATTAAAAATTATGTTTCGTTTAGCACACAATAGTGTAATATTTCTATTACACTGCTATTTGACATTTGTGGTAGGCCTACTGTCTTCCTACACTTTCATTTCAATAAATGAAGTACATTGTCGGAAATGTACAATTCTTGTATGTTACATTTAGCGCCAACTGAATGGAATCAGTGGTTTAATAATTCTGCTAGAAATTCCTTGCTTATAGTTTTGGACAACCAACTTGAACTACAACAAGTATTTCATTGTCATTGCCCTTTACTCTTGAAAATAAAATGAAAATGCTGCAGATCAGTGAATGTACAGTTCGTCAGTACATCACTTGACAAAATGCTACACAACTAAATTTCAGATTCAAAAAGTTTGTGTGAACTGAACATGACAGTGGTGCTTGCTTTTGTTTACCAAGGTGTTGCACATACATGTACGCATAATGGCAAACAAACAGATTTATATACATGTATATTACTGTATATTCACATATCATTAGGATATAAATTATTGTTGTTTGTTTTATCTAATTAAGTACTGTAAAAACCACAATCAGTACATTCATGAGAAACTACAGGATGGTGAAAAAGGAAATAATCAATCTTATAAAATTATTATTACCACTTTTTGTATGTACATGTATATATGTAGGTACATGTAAATGTATGTAGATACATGTATGTTATTGTTTAGATATATCCTTGTTTAAAATATGTGAACCTACTGTATCTTATAACTTTTATTTAATTTAGATTTTTACACTGTATAATGATACAGATAATAATTTACACATAATTTGTAGCATAACAAAATCGACAGATCACACCTTTTTTACCTGGGGAAAAATTGAATTAAAGGTGTCTGTATTATTGTAGGGAATTTAGAATTGAAACTTTATCCATCCCTTTCCATGATTGATTTCATGTATGTCTGGTTGCAAAAAATACAGCTCATTTATTGATACAATTACAAAGTCTCTCACTCCTAGGATAAATGATAAATTGTGCAACATGGATTGTTGTTATCAATATACTGTCACTATCAGGGGCTAAAAGTTTAACTCCATCTTGACATTTTTAATACACTAGGTTGTTTACCTGTCAGTGACTGACCCTGTGACCTACATAAAGAGGTGTTATCTTATTAATTATTCAAGCTATATTTCATTAGATGCTCCGTATTTTTCTAATCTGTTAAGACAGGATGACACAGACTAAAAGAAATAAATGAGTCTTAATGTTTTTTCCTCATTTTTTTATAATAAAAAAAAAACATAATATATTCAAACAGGTATAAAAATCTTGTTAATTTAACTGAATTTAGTCAACTTATAATCTGACCCTTTGAACCCTACATGTAGGTATACTTAGTTCCAATATTGAGTGTTGATCTTTAATCTACAGTTGAGTGTTAACAGATTAACTCTCCTGATATAATTAATCTGATATATACACACTACACAATATCCTGTATATTTATAACTAATCAACCAGAACAGGTTGCTCCACATTGAACCAGTGCCAGTAATCTTTTTTGTTGCAAAGATGATTGAAAATGATGATCAATTGCTTATAAATATATTATGAAATAATCTTATTTTTCAAAACTTGTTTTATATCCAAACTTAAAACTAATAAAACACAGAACAGTTCTAAAATTGAAAAGACTCAATCTATAAAATTAATAAATGCTGACATACATGCTACTTAACTTATGCATGTCAGTCTCGAGTACAAAGTCATTCTCTAAAAATAATTAGTTAACATGAAAACTGATGATACAAATTTCATCTTAACATCAAATTTAAAAAATTGGGAAAAATTCAACTACATGGTAACAACACGGTTTGAAAAGCTTTATCACATGTAAACACTTTCCAATGCAACTTGGATTTAAAGATATTTTCGAACCCTCTGGACAAGTAAAGTAGGATGTAATGGATAATTTACACAACAGGTAGGACACTTAAACATCTAGTAGTTAGAATAAGGCTAATTTTTTTTTTTCTTGACCTGTCAAGCCACCAGGGGTGGTATATTGTCCCTTTAAAAAGGTTGTTTCGATATAAATCAATATTGAAATGATGATGTAAGTTAGACATTATATGATGTGCCATTGCCATTGTTCCGCACCTTTTGACACTTTTTCCACAAAATTATAATAATATTAATTTATTAATAGCTATATAAATAACACCACACCCTAATGAATTTATCATCATTGCCAATTTGCCATGGCATTGATTGTCCACAACTGCAAAGTCTGCAAAGAGTTGAATTTGAAAATAAAAGACAGGCATCCG
Source organism: Patella pellucida (assembly GCA_917208275.1). Lineage (NCBI taxonomy): Eukaryota > Metazoa > Mollusca > Gastropoda > Patellidae > Patella > Patella pellucida. The sequence continues at coordinate 17,338,345 of OU795042.1, read as the reverse complement.
CATATAATTCATAAGACGACAATATCCTGACATTACTTGTGACAGTTTCAGACGTCTGTCATGGATAGCAGTGATTCAGTGCAAACTCAAATAAGTTCAGATTCAGAAACAAAATTAACCAACTTACTGCCATTATATTGGCCTGAATTGTTGATGTCACCAAAACATTTTTTAGTTTCTTCCAAGATCTCTTGTAGGCGTTGCGAATGTCCACAGAATTTGTGGAGTTCGCTAGCCAAAGAACTTGCCATTTTGATATCTTTTCACCATTTAATGTCGATGATATCCAAAACAAACTGTTCTAAAAATAATCGCATCTGACGATTCCGTTTCCGGTGCAGTTCGCAAGAAAACGGTAGTTACTTCCCTTTATTTGGAGAAATCATTGTTTTAATATTAAATGATTTATAGTAATGATATTAAACCACTATAAGGAAGTGGAAAGTTATATTGCAAGAATTTACAATTTCTAAAGAGACATATGTTTCCCATATCTTTACTTGTATCACAGGTTTATGCTTATCAATAAAATATGAGTTTTGAAAACGTCGTCGATAATGATGTACTTCCGTAATGCGCAGTTGGTTGAAAATACCGCAATAATTTGAAAGTGTCAATACAAGACCAAACTTGAATTGTTTTAATGCATTTAAGATTATATTTTATGTTTTGAATATTAACAAGCAACCGAAACAATGGCAGCAGCATTGGTAATGTATTTATGTGCATAATAACCCACAAAAGTGTGGTTAAATACTCCAAAATATGGTCAAAACTTTCGTCTTTTTTTTATATCTACTTCATCTTCATTCGATTCATGAATTCATGTGAATTATCATCATCATGACACTCATGAATCTTGGTTCATTAGCCTATTATTTTATTGGGGGTTGGATGACCAAATGGTTAGCATGTGCGTGCTGTATCATAATTCATAAAGTTGATCAAATAAAGCCTGTCATTGAGTCAACTGGCTTGGTTTTGATTCCCGGGTTGTACGTGACACTTGGCAGACCACAAAATTTGACGCGAACGATACCAATCAGTTACGTGCGGTCGCGCCAGCTCAAAAACATGCACGGATTTCCCGCTTACGCAAATTGAAATATCGGTTACGCTAACAAATTTAGCCTATTTACTGATTACATGTACATTTGATCATGTACTTTGACAGATCGCATATTTTGATATCCGGTATTGACCAGTTTCAAGCCGGTTGATTTAAAAATGCCCACCACCCCCAATTATTTATATGATTAGTTATGCCATAAACATTTGAAAGCCTACCTTTGGATTTTCACAAAATGACAAATGAGTTTTGACTTTTTCACATGCCAGCTATATTTCCAAAGAATTTACTACACGTGTCCATTTCTACTTTCACTATATAGCCCTGCTGTACGGTAGTTAATGACCCGTATGGATGTCGTCAACTTTGACCTCCAGCCCGGCATTGCTCGAGCAATAATGTAAATGATTTTATTGTCCTGTCAATTTTAATATTATTTCATGACATCAAACTATTCTGTTTCCTTTTGAGACTTTGTGTATATAGAGTGCCGAGGTTAATAAATAATGTGTCAATCAGTCGCTATACCTATGTTAAAATGAGTGAGGCCACCTCATGCTACGTGTTTAGTACGTCACATGTGCTGGGAAGAATGAATGATTACAAATGACAAGTGTTGTATGAAGTACGTATGTACATGTAGCTACCATTCCTTGATGTTTGAAAAAGTCTATTGATAAAATTATTAATAAAAAATAGGGATTTAGTGACGTGGAACTATTTTTTTAATGTTTAAATGGGGACATTGTGGGATAAGAGTTTAAATTCATTAACACTTAACCTCAAAATATAATATTAAATATAAAAGATTATAAATTAATATAAATTTTAATTAGTCAAGTTATTTCTTTAAAAAATACATTTACTGCTAGTGGAAATGAATAATAGCATAATTTAAATCGGGATAAAACATGATAATAGTGCAACCATTTTATGTAACCAATTGGTTACGCAATGGTTATCTGGCTTAACCAAACAAATTGGTTACGCAGAGCTTAAACCCGTAACCGTTTTTCTGGTTACGCCAAAATTTGAAATTTCATGGCCTGCTTGGGGTCTGGTGGTTTTTTTCAGGGTTCTCTTGTTTCCCCCCCAACTGCCAAGGACTGCAATGCGCAAGCAAATTATTGAAATAAAATGAAACCATATGTTAGTCCTGAAGTGACCCAGTTTGTGTTGAGTGGACATTAAAGGAGCTTAATCGCTAACATTTGGGACCTAGAAATTGACAAAAGTGGGTCACAACTCATTCAATGGTTTCATTTTTTCCCAAATTTCAAATCAGTTATGTTCGGTGAAATAAGTCATGCAGTGCAAATTTCTATAGCGTCTGGTTATTCCAGTCAACATGGTATGCAATCTCCCAAACAGAGTTGTCTTCCCTTGCAGTCCACACTAATGCTGGATAGCCAGACTTGCGTGGAGAATGCATGGTATGGTGTAATATGTCTAGCCTGGCTCCTCAAGTCTCTTTTTGTCCCCCGCCTTTCGAAGAAAGCAGGGGACTATTAAAATGGGTTCGTCCGTCCGTCCGTATGTCTGTCTGTCCGTCTGTCTGTCTGTCTGTCCGTCTGTCACACTTTTTGGGACACAATAACTCTCGTTCTAATTGAGCTAGAATGTTCAAACTTAGTGTAGGTGTTTATTATGGCAATACCTTGATGGAGTTCGAAGATGAGCATATTCCGCTTAGGGTAAGCAGAGATAAGCAATTTGATTGGTTGATGCTTTGGGACACGATAACTTTAGTTCTAATTAAGTGAGAGTGATGAAACTTGGTGTATAGTTTTATTACATCAATACCTTGACTAAGTTCGATAATGAGCATTAACTGCTCAGCGTAAGCAGAGCGATAAGCAATTTGATTGGTCGAGACTTTGGAACTGAATAACTCTCTTTCTAATTGAGTTAGAATGTTCAAACTTAGTGTGAGTGTTTATTGGGTCAATGTCTTGATGGAACTTGAAGATGAGCATTCTTTACTTAGTATAAGCAGAGGCAAGCAATTTGACTGGTTGATGCTTTGGGGCACGATAACTTTAATTCTAATTAGGTGAAATAAAGAAACTTGGTGTGTAGTTTCATTACATCAATACCTTGACTGAGTTTGATAATGGGCATGTTCTGCTATTGGTAAGATGTCTGATAAGCAATTTGATTGGTCGAGATTTTGGAACACAATAACTTTCGTTCTAATTGAGTTAGAATGTTCACACTTGGCATAGGTGTCTATTAGGTGAATGCCTTGATAGGGTTCGAAGGTGCGCATTTTATGCTTAGGGTAAGCAGAGATAAGCAATTTGATTGGTTGATGCTTATTAAGTTCTGATTAAGTGAGAGTGAGGACACTTGGTGTATTGCTTTACCTTTATAACACCGATATATTGACCAAGTTCGTTAATCAACCTTTTCTGCTGAGGGTCAGCAGAACGATAAGAAATCTGATTGGTTGATGCTTTGGGGCACGATAACTTTAGTTGTAATGAAGTGATAGCAATGTAACTCAGAACCCAGAGTATAGATTCATTTTATCATTACCTTGACTAAGTTCAATGTTGCAAATTTTCTGCTTTGGCTAAGGAGCGATAAGCACTTTTATTGGTCAAGACTTTGGAACATAACTCATTAAGCGAATGTCTTAACTAAGTCAATAATTAATATTTTGAGCTAAAGCTAATATTTTGAAAAAAATAAATATTCGATTAATTAATATGTGTCATCTTATTATTTTGGGATTTCGGCGGGGGACATCAGCCTCACTGTTGGCTTGTTTAAACTTGGGCTGAAGCGCATTATGGTACACGATTCGTGTACCAATGTTAAAAGAATTATTTTATCTAAAATATTGGATATCAGAAGCTCATCTTTTTCCGGAAAGTTTACATCATCAATGTTGATTTTATGTTGGCCAATAATTTGTGTTTTCTATGTTAAAGATTTTGGAGGATTTTGAGTTACAGACTTAGGTCCTTTAAACCCCATCTCTCTCTCTCTCTCTCTCTCTACAGAACTGTTTGTTTGTTTCTATACATGCATGTAATCTGTAAATTAGCACAGTAATTCTTAAAGCTTGTTTCTTAATTATAGGAAGATCCATCCTTGGAACGGCATTTCAATGGCCACAGAGATACAGTCACAGGAATGGACTTTAGTCCAAACATGACACAATTAGGTATATATTTAAGATTATGTTTTATCTTTAAATTTTCATTAAGTCAGGTAAAGTATTTTCTTGGATAATGCTTGAGTGTTTGTTAAGAAAAATAAAACAGATAGATAACTTGTGATTATGGTGTATGCAGTAGTTTAAGTTTGAAGAAATCTACGTAATTGGTGTTATGAAAGTAATAATACTGGTAGCTGTATCTATGGATAGTGTTATTATGATTTGATATGACATTTAATTATTTCAGCATCTGGGTCCATGGATTCCTGTTTGATGGTGTGGAATTTTAAACCTAAAATGAGAGCATATAGATTTGTTGGTCATAAGGTATAAAATATATAATTATACGTTAAATATCCTTGAGTAAGCAACTGGCGTTCATGAAATATATTATAAGTATGCCATAAACATACATTATGCAAGAGCTAAATCTGCATATTGCTGGTCTTTGTTTAGGCTTGAAATGTTATCTAAATTACTAATTAGACATTAATTAACTTATCCAGACCACATTCAACTAGTGATGTCAAGGCTAGTCTGATATTGATGATTAATTAAAAAATAGACTATCAAGGCTATGTTTTTTATCGTACAAACTTTAGTAATGATGATCGAGGCTAGGCACACAATTCAATCGCTAAATTCTCAGTTCAGGGTGGATCGATTTCACTGAGGTTTTCAGTAATACATCAATTATTGTATTGGTGAGGTTTATCTTCCCCTGTATCGTGTCCTGTATCATATCATTAATTTGTCCGCCATCTTTACACCTTCAGTACAGTTAATACCAACAGATTTAATAATGATCATTTTTTGATTTATACAGTACAACAAAATCCAATCAATGACTGTGCTGGGGCACTTTACAAAGCTTAGGCATGGAATTTATATTTCTTTAAATGGTCACATACATGTTTTATATATAATTGTTTTTTTGTGTAAGGTTTTCACACAGCATGTCTGTCCAAAGAAGTTACTTACTGAACAATTTGATATGTTTGACTCCTGGGTTTCATGTCTGTCATATATGCCGGTCAAGACTGAGGGCTAAGGAAAATGACTGAAACTAGATCTGACCCATCAGTCATTTTGTACGCTGGAAACAATTTGACTCCATTTTTGACTTAGTAAATGGCTGAAAAGAATTAATGTTTTTAATACCAATATTGTTTCTATACCTTCAGGATGCGGTACTTTCAACATGTTTTTCACCATCTGGTCATTTAGTAGCTTCAGCATCACGAGATAAAACTGTTCGATTATGGATACCAAGTGTGTAAGTTATTGTTATCGTTTAAAGACAGCCTTATGAGAACTTTTTAAATCGATTCAGAATGATTAATTTCAACTTTTGACATAACTCGTAAACCCTTAAAGATATCTTTATGAATTTTGCATGATTTATACATCTAGTTCTGATCAAGACCGACCCTGTTAGTGACAAATAACATGCCACTTAGAAGTTAGAGAGTATTTGACTCCAAATCAATTGCCACTTTAAGATCTTTTGCATCCGATGGCATAACGTTAAGATTTAGTTGCGTAAGGTCCCCACTCTCTTAGCAACTTTTATCTTATTTTTAATATTCATTTTCTTTTCTTTTTAAATTAGGAAAGGAGAGTCAACAGTTTTCAAAGCTCATACAGCTACAGTTAGAAGTGTAGATTTCTCTTCAGATGGACAGACATTACTAACGGCATCAGATGATAAAACAATAAAGGTAATAAATTCAATAGATTTTTATACGCCCACATTTTCATGTGGACGTATTATGTCGTCGCCCCTGTCCGTCCGTCCGTCCGTCCGTCCGTCCACAATTGTTTGTGGACTCTCTACAGGTCATAATTCTTGTCCGATTTTGATGAAACTTGAAATATAGGTTTATCCCCAAAAGATCTCGGCTGCTTTCGATATTGGCATGTATCTGATCAAAACTTCATGGATTATGGCCCCTGATTGTACGAAAAATCACGTTTTTAGCTTGTGGACCCTATATAGGTCACAATTTTGAACCGATTTTGATGAAACTTGACATGCATGGTTATAACCCAAAGATCTTGGTTCCTTTTGATATTTGCGGCTATCGGAACGTAATTTCATGAATTATGGCCCCTGATTATATGCAAAATCGCCTTTGTTTAGCTTGTGGTCCCTCTGGAGGTCACAATTATTATCTGATTTAAAAGATCGTTTGATTATATCACCTTTACACCCTAAAGTAGGTTGAGTTCGAATTTCGGAAAAATCGGACCAAAATTGCCATACAAAATGGCCGTCGATCGTACGCGAATACTGTTTAAAATGGTATATCAATGTTGTGGACCCTGTATAGGTCACAATTTTAATTTGATTTTGATGAAACTTGGAATGCATGGATATAACCCAAAGATCTTGGTTCCTTTTGATATTTGCGCATATCGGATTGTAACTTCCTGTATTATGGCCCCTGATTATACGCAAAATCGCCTTTGTTTACCTTGTGGTTCCTCTAGAGGTCACAATTATTATCTGATTTAAAAAATCGTTTGATTATATCACCGTTACACCCTAAGGAAGGGTGAGTTCGAATTTCGGAAAAATTGGACCAAGATTACCATACAAAATGGCCGCCGTTCGTGTGCGAATACTGTTGAAAAATGGTATATCAAGGTCGTCGACCCTGTAGAGGTCCCAATTTTAATTTGATTTTGACGAAACTTGAAATGCATGGATATTACCCAAATATCTTGGGTCCTTTTGATATTTGCGCATATCGGATCGTAACTTTCTGAATTAATGCCCCTGATTATATGCAAAATCGGCTTTGTTTAGCTTGTGGTCTCTCTGGAGGTCACAATTATTATCCGATTTAAAAAATCGTTTGATTATATCACCGTTACAAGCTAAGGAAGGTTGAGTTCAAATTTCGAGAAAATAGGACCAAAATTACCATACAAAATGGCTGCTGTTTGTACGCGAATGCTTTTAAAAAATGGTATTTCAAGGTTGTGGACCCTGTACAGGTCACAATTTTAATTTCGATTTTGATGAAACTGAAATTGCGTGTTTATAACCTAAATATCTTGATACTTTAATGAATTATGGCCTTTGATTGTAGGAAAAATCACTTTCGGTTTTGCTTCTTCTCTATCCATCTCTCGAAAATGTGGGCGTATCCTGCCTGGCAGTGCCAGCTTACTATCTTTATAATAGTTCTTCATGCATATAAAACATTCAGTTGGTTGCCTAAAAATAGGGCTGGTTGATTAAGAGTATTAAATGAGACCTGCTCCCATGAAACCAAACGCTTGTCGTACAACTTCATTTTGTATTACGGGCACAAACGCATAAACTGTATGTTTTCTTGTTGCTGTAAATGAGCCAAACTCAACTCCAGATGATACAATGAATGGATGAATTAAATGGGGTTTATTGTTCTACTATTATGCACCTAACCTGGGCTAATGGAAGACAGGCATACGCCATACAGTGTGCTATGAGGGAAATTTTTGCCCGGGCAGCGGCGCTACTCTTATATAGAATTCCAAGTGCCAAGTGTACATGGGACCTAAGTTTTTGTCCCATCTGTATGTATGACTAGGTAACTGTCCTTGTCAGGCCCTCTCCTTCTGCATCACTGACAAGGGGAATTCACGCCTTATCCACTTAGCCACCATGATCCCTCCAGATGATACCACAAATTTAAAAAGAATTGCATTTTTGGAAAGCTTAGGCTGTGGACTAGTCAAATATGCTGCCTGCTCTATTTTTATAAAAATGACCAAGAGGCTGGCTTTGTGGGAGCATCTCAGATATAGTCTTAACCACTGGAAGCTGTGACAGGAATCACTATTTTTGAGAGTAAATACTGGAAATATCTCTAATAATATTGAGTGGCATGTAGTTAGTACTGTATGGATTTTTGTTGATATTTACATTATATTGCCTTAGTTAACATGGACTGATCTACTAATTGACACGTATTACACTTCCTGCAAAAGCCAAGAGCTGAACCCTCAATGGAGCAGTGTGATAGATTTATGAGTGAGATTTTGATTTGGTTCTTGTTTCATTTCAGTTATGGACGGTTCACAGACAAAAATTTCTTTTCTCTCTCACTAAACACATGAATTGGGTCCGATGTGCAAAGTAAGTATAAGAAATAATTAGTATCAACCAATAGTTTCATTATTGAAATTTTAGTTATTGACCTCAAAATCACCTGAAGTGATGTTTGAAAAATAAAACAGTTCATCATCTGATATTTGAAATTTGATCCTAACCCTTATGATTTATGACCTGTTAATCTACATAAAATAGATGATGAAAGGTTTAGATCTTTTGTAGATAAATTTAATCATGGAATATCTATACAATAAAAAATCATAATTTGATTTTATATATACTTTCAGATTTTCTCCAGATAATCGTTTGATCGTGTCTGGTAGTGATGATAAAACCGTACGATTATGGGACAGACAAAGTAAAGATTGTGTACATACGTTTTATGAAACAGGAGGGTGAGTTGTTATATCTGTACATGTATATTCTATTTTCTAGACCTGAGTAAGTTATCTCAATATTCAGAACTGCTTTTGTTTCCGCAAACGTTTCTATTTCTTCACCTTTACAGTTTACTCTTACACATCTTTAACCATAGGTGTCCTTCAAAAAAGCCTGTATGACTTTGCCTTACTTCAACTAAACTATTTCTTCATCTATTTTGTATTTCCTCCATTTTGACGCTACATGAATACTGCTGATTGTGTTTTCTTAACTAACCAAGTATCATGTCTGATAATTTGTCAACACCAATTTCAGGAACACATACAAATTTCTTCTTATTTCTTCAGGTAACAGAAATAATTTATAAACAAAAAACTGCCTTGTTGCTCATCTCAACAGCTTTTTGTTTGGGTTTTTAAGTTTTGACATTTTAACAAAACATTATGAAATTGCAAATTCTGATCTTATTGAGTACTGAACAGTTACTTTCACAATATATGAAATAACAATCAGCAGCTTTTTCTTCTTTTACAAGAGTTAAGGGGTGGTGGGTGGCTGAATTTTTAATGTGTACATGTTGGGCCAGATGATCTGTAAATGTGTCAAGTATCATAATCTCGATTCTTCATAGTCCTGAAATTACGTACTTTGGATTGAGTGGATGTAAAAACACCATTTCTTTTTTTTTTTTTTTTTCTAAACAATATTTTATTCATAGAAAAGGATTGAGGAACAGGCTAGGCCTATATTACCTCTCTCTGTATGAGTTTAAGTAAGTTTGAAGTAGGACGTTAAACCCCATTTAATTTCCGACTAAGTACATGTTTGTATAATGTATTTAATTATGTAAGTAATATTATAAAGTATGAAAAATGTATATTTGTAATTTTTAGGTTTATAAATAATTGTCAGTTTCATCCTAGCGGTACATGTATAGCTACTGCATGTACTGATGGCAGTGTTAAAGTTTTTGATATTAGAATGAATAAATTATTACAAAATTATGTTGGTAAGTAAAAACTCTTATCATCTTTTGTCTGTGTAGTGACAATCTATACTAATATTTGTGATGTGACTACCGTTTATTTGTTCAGGGTTGGCGGCTACACTAGGGTTGTGCCAAGGCTAAAATTTGGTGTATTTGGGTAGCTTGGACCAAGGAGTAACATAGCTAGTTAAACATATGTGGACCAAGAATTTGTATAGCCAATTTGTAATAGATTATGCTAGTAAAGATGGCAATATTGAAAGTGTGTCTAGTGATTCTTTAGTGTGCCTAAAAACTTTGACTTGAATTAGTTAAACAATAGGTAGAAATATTGCTGCTCAGGCAATATTCTCCCTGTTATTGAATTATGCTAGACCTAAAATGACTGAAGAATCGGTGGCTTTAGTCTTTATTAAAATCAACAGCCCCCCCCCCCCCAAAAAAAAAATGACATACTTAGCCTAATGAACCAGGTGTTTTCAACCTATAGATAATCAACTTTATATTGTTATATTTTCAGCTCATTCGGCATCTGTTAACAGTTTATCATTTCATGCTAGTGGTAATTATTTACTATCGGGATCAGATGATGCTACGTTAAAAATATATGATTTAGCCGAGGGTCGAATCTTTTATACCTTACATGGTCATCAGGTATGTTTTAAAACTATCTTCACAGTGTCGTATAACATTTACCAGATTTGATTGGTTAGCACACTATACTTACAGTTAATCGGCTAAAATATCTGCCCATGAATGCAGGAGTTTGGTTGAGGTAGAGTTGATTCCCTTGTATTTGAAGGGTTGTAACCAAAGCTATGATAGGTGCAAATCTTAAGTTTCAGTCACATGCTGCATTTCTATAATTTTGATTGATGAGTGTACGGCCCTCTTGCTTATTCGTTTGTGTATAAGATCTATCTTGACAAAGTGAGTGATATCGCAGATAAGAAGCCAAACTCCTTGCATTGTTTGGTTTGATTACCTAATCCCACTCAAACACTGCTGGATTGCCACCCATTTCTGTCCAAACATATGACCATATACATGAATTAATGAAATATTATAATTTTTTAACAGGGACCTGTAACAGCAGTTGCTTTCTCTAAAAATGGTGAATATTTTGGATCAGGAGGATCAGATCAACAGGTAAGATAGTAAGAACAACTAAATTACATCCAACATTTCATGTATTCTATGCCAGGAATAACTAGAGTACATCCACCATTTCACGTTTAAATAAAGCGTCTAATAATAAGCATCATTTCGCTTTTTATCAGGCAAAATGTAATATGACTAGTGGAGACGTCTAACATTATCACTTGTTAAAAAACCTATAACGGTAAATCTCTTTGATCTTTGGGACATAGAGGGATTAACTTGCATTCTGAATATAAACAGAGGAATTTGGGTTATTCTTCTGATAGTTTTTTTTTTAAAACCTGTATCAGGTTCTTCTTTCAGGGTAGGTTTTTATTTCCAATAAGAAAACATGATAAAAGCATAGAGAGGTTATAAGCAAGATAAATTCCTCGATTTCGGTTATGCTGGCCTCAGTTTTCTTTTTCTCAGGTTTTTTCTTCAGTCTTTCTTTCTCCTGCATAACCCCAGTCTTACACATAAAATTCCTTGTACACAAGAAAAAAAAAATATTTTGGTGACTAGTGATCTAGACTTGTGTTCATGTTCAGAAGAACCCAAAGTGAATGGTCAGTACATCGCAGGTCCTTCAAAACATGCAGGTCCTCATATTTATCTTTCACTTCTCCACCACCTAAAAGAGACAAACACCGATTGTATTTTAATATTATTATTTATTCACATTTGGTTATTCCATTTTTTCTGGGATCTTTGAATGACAGTTTTCTCTGAAATTTAGTTTGCACATTTGCTTATTAAGAATAATATTGAAGCACTCACTATTGCTTCCAACTGCAGTCATTCGTCACGACAGGCCATACTTTAATCAATATGTTACCTATATATTATATCTCTTTCTAGGTATTTGCGTGGAAAACTAATTTTGATCAAGCAGATTTTCATGAAGGGTCGAAAAAAAAGTCAAGAGATGTTTCACCGCCAACAGTTTCTGATATTCCTCCTCGTATCAAATCCACTCGATCCAAATCTCCAAAGAGGGTAAGTTAGATCTAATGAAATTATTCTCTGATCAATGAGGGGTTGGATGGCCGAATGGTGCACGTGTGCGTGATGTATCATAAAGCCTGTCATTGAGTCAACTGGTTTTTGAATCCTCGGTTGTATGTGACAAGGAGTAGGGTCGCCTGTCCAACCTCTTGGGCTCCTCCGGGTCCTCTGGTTTCCTCCCACTGCTAAAGAACCCTACGCGAAAGAGAATTATTGAAAAAAAATTAAACCATATGTTAGTCCCAAAATGACCTAGTTTGTGTCAATGGATGTTAAGCCCCATTTATCTCTTTCTCTCTGTCTCTCTCTCTGATCAATGGCATTATTGATAGAAAACTAAATTGGCATGCATATAAGTTGAATATCGAAGAGGGAGGTACATTTTCATGGATGCTATTATGAACATAGCAACTGAATTGGGTTGAGGAAAAACCTGGAGGGGCTGATGGTTATTAAAATGTGATTTAAAACGATGTTTAAACAAAAGTTAAATAATACGACATAGGTCTACTTATTTTTCACTTTCAGCCATATCGAGTTAAATTTACGGTTCGTATATAAAAATTCTGCATGTCATACATAACATTAAATAAAACTTACTGTAAGCCTACAATAAAGAGAAAACTTTGATATTGAAATTAGTGATGTCACTCGTTCATGTGCCTATAGTGCATGTCTGACATTTTACAAACCCTTTAACACATGGCGCTTTAATAGAATATATCCTGCATGGAATTGGTTCTTAAGTGGAGAGTTTATTTCCAAAATGATTTTGGATTTTAATAAAAGAACTTCTCTGTAGGTCCCCCGTAACTCAGTTTTAAGGCCTGAATATTTAATGAAGTGACATAGGTAGATCAAAAAAAACATATTACAGTGTCAATGATTAGAAATTTGAGTTTAACCTTTTGCATGCCAATTATTTTTTGGAGAGTTTCAGAATTTGAAAAGGGAGAGGGGTTACAGTGTAGGCATAGCCAGACCCCGAGTTCACAAAGCATTCTCAGACTTAAGTTAAGAATTTACTCGAAATTGTTTGCCTTATTTTAACTATAATATAGCTCTTTATAAAACTTGTGTTTTTATCGATCAAATACATCAATAAGAAACTATGTACAAAGTTTTGTGTTTCTGGATCAAAGATATTTCTCATAAACAGTGATTGACAGTTTGAGAATGCTTTGTGAACTTGGAGCCTGTTCCTCAATCAGAATTCAGATATTGATTATGAAAAAAATATATTTTGAGATGGCATAGTTTTAAATATCAATGTCTATGACACTTGTAATAAATAAAATATCTTCTAGTTAACAAACCTGGAAATAAAACACCGCTCACAGACTTAATCGGCAGAAATTTAGACTTTGTCTGGCACGATCTATCTGACACCTGTTATTGTTTGTTGACATTTTGTCATGTATAACTCAGACATAAGAGTTTTCAGCCAATCATCCTAAATCAATTTTTATAAATTCGACTACAAACCAATAAAAAAGTCACATAAAAATTATTTAAACAAAAATTATCGCCATATGAAATTCAATGAAAATAGCTTTTAGCTTCAATCGGAACACCAATCGGTAATCTATGCTAAGCTCATTATGGACTTTGACGTAAAAGTTCTTGCTGCATTGATGGTTTCTGCCCAGTTAAAAAAAAATTCAGCTACTTTCACTTCTCACCACTCTCATGTCTGATAACTGAGAAAAAAAAATTCAGACCAGAAGATAAATAAAATGTTCAGTAATTCATGTATCTATAAGTTAAAAAGTGCAAAATCTCTTGACTATAAGAAGCCAATATAATTATAAAAGATCACTTTCACACCATGCAAACTAGCAATCATTGGTCTAAATAAATTTATTGAAATTGATAAATCCAAACAAAAGTTATGGCAATCAAATATTCCCATTACTTTCTAATGATTTCTAATTTGATAGATTTGATTTCTGTAAATAAACACCAAGCTCACGATGACAGCTAAAGTGTAACCTTCGTGGTTTCAATTACTGTCTAAAGAACACTTTTAAGTTCCTTAATTTTGTTAAATTTCAGTATGGTATCTATAAGTTATATTTTTAAAATTTATTAAAATAAAGCTTTTAAATAGGTGGTATCTATAAACAGTCCTACCTTGTTAAAGAAAAATCCTATTTATCATATAATTCACTATTGCCAGCCGAGAAATTGGCAAAAATATCATTTTCAAATTAAAATCCCAACGTTTGAAAATGGCAGTCCATGTTGTCAATATGGAAACAAGGGAGGTAATAGTGTTATTTCCTGTGTCAATGATTTTTAAGGGTAGGATCTAATGCCCTTGGGTCGTATTATAGTGAGTTGATAACGTATTGATAACATCGAAATAATTATGTTTTGACTTTCTTAATGTGACGATGACCATTTACATCTCATTTTGGCAGGGGCGTTTTAAGGTTTATCATGGCGGAGGCTATACTATTTTGAGGGCCCTTTTTCGTGGGGGGGGGGCGTGTCTGCCCCGGCCACCGGAGGTCGAGGAACATTTTGGTGCATTGTTACATATCCTAATCTGATACTTGTCTGAAGCTTGAATGCGAAACAAACCCCTTGTTCGTATCGTGCTGGAAGCTCAATCAAATAATAATTAATGGAATATGGTGGATTTCAAATAATATTTGACCAAAGTTCAAGGACGTTACATCTTCCAGTAACACGACATCCTCCTTTCTAGCCTTGCGGCTCGCGAAAGTTTTGATGATCTCATCCAAATTAATCGAATCCAGAAGATTAGCTTCAATGCACAATAAAGCTAATGCACCCATGCGATCTTGCCCCATAGTTGAACGCAAGTGATTTTTTATCCGCGCTAAGGCGGAAAAAGAACGCTCACCCGAGCAATTGGTGACCATGATCAGCAAATAAATACGCAATGTCGTATATATGTTCGGAAATGTCGATATTAACGCTGTTCCAGCATTTGTCTCTGAATCGAACATTTCTAGAATCTGGAGCTCGTAAATTCTATCCTTAATGAAAATGTTGTCCTTTGTGACGTTTACGAATTGCTGCAGTTCGTTCTCGAAATGTTCGTCTAGATCGTCCGTGTAGATGGCCAACAATGTATATCCTCTTCCTTCAGTTCATCACAGCTTAGATTCCCGAGTTTACCGAGAAATCCAAACCTTTGGCTTCGAACTGAATAAGCATTTTGCCGTTTTGTCAGAGCAGCCGACAGCTGATCGATCATTATTATGAATGTCTGGGTTCGGAAATTTTCTCGAGGCGACAAAATTGTCTCTTCCCCATCAACACTTATTGACCTATTTTTTAAATAACTATTTGATTAATAAATATTTATCTTGATTCCTTCCAGGAATACCAACCGTCCACCAACTGCTTGAAATGTACGATCTCATATGAAATTCACTTGATAATAAAGAATCTATAGCTTTCATATTTTGTGATATATCGAAAGTTTTTGACAAAGTGTCTCATAGGGGCCTGTTATATAAATTATCTAATTACAGTATCACTGGTAAATTACATGATCTCATTTCTTCTTATCTCTCAAATCGTCATCAGCTTTTAGGTATACAAATTCTGGGGTTACACAAGGTTCAATCTTCGGACCTTTATTATTTCTTATTTACATTAACGGTATTTCTGATGGTTTATTTGGAATCACGCGTTTATTCGCCGACGATACGTCTTTGTCTTCTTCTTCAAAATGTTTTGAAAAGATTGAATCTGAATTAAACTTTAATTTATCCAAATTATTACAATGGTCTTAAAATGATTACTGACTTTTAATCCAGAAAAGACAAAACTAATGATCTTCAGTTGTCAAAATTTTAGTTATCCGCTTAATATTAAATATGATAACACCTATATATTAGATACGTCGGTACATAAACACCTAGGGGTGTTTCTTCAGATTTTTTTAATTTCTCAGGGTTCACTTTATAAACTCTATAAATGTTTTATTTTGCCTATAATTGAATACTGTTGTTGAGTTTCGGATGACTGTAGTAGTTATAATTCAGATAAATTTAAGATTTTTCAGATGAAAGCAGCTCGCGTTGTTACAGGAAATACAATTTACACCTCCAGACAATCTTTATATTTTGAAACTGCATGGTCAAAATAACATGAAAGAAGAAAGATTAGACGTTTGAATCAGTTACATAAAATAATCCATGGAATCTGTCCCGTGTATTTTACTAATACTATACATTTTGTAAACGAATCCCAAGCACCTTACAATTTACGAAACTCCAATATTCGGGAATCCCGTTGTCGTGTTAGTATCAGACAAAATCATTCTTTCCGAAAACTATTCGTGAATATAAAAAATTATCAAAAGATTTGAAAGGCATTGCAAACGTTAAATAATTTAAACAATCTCTAAAACCTAAAATAAAGCCACCCAAATTTAGAAGTATTGGTTCTAGGCCATTCTCTATATACAACAATTGTATTCGACGTGGATGTAGTAGTTTACATTTTGATCTATTTCGTTCAAATATAATTGAAAATCGATACTGTAGTTGTAATGCTATATCTGTCCAAAATTCGTATCACTATTTTTTGAATGCCCTTTTCAGTAAATTGACAAGGCTGGGAAATCTTCCATTCACTGAATTACACGAAATATTTCTACATGGTTCGTCGCTACTACCAAAAACATTAAATACAATGTTAGTTTTACTTATTCAAAGGTATATCAAAGACTCGAAACGTTTTACATATAATTATAAACAAATACTATAATAATGTAACAATAAGTAACCACATAAGTATTCATTAGCTAATATTATTTACAAGGAAGTTTTGTAAATAGATGTACGTATGTTTATGTTTGTTGAATAAAAAAAAAGTTCGCCATACTATTTTTGTATAAAAATTTGATTGATATGTTCGGAGAAGATTCATAATTTGTTAGTATCCCTTTGTAAAGAATATTTTTGAATTCAAATATGTTTTAGTTAAAAAGCCAGCCCACACTGGGCGACCTAGCCATTTCTTTCCTGAATAGCTTATTAGTAGGGTTTCAGAAAAGGTGATTTCTTGATTGATGATTTGCATGCCAATGCAATGACTGCATTCTCATTCATTAGTGGATTCAACAGTATTAGTGTATAAAACGATTGACTCGGACTCAGGGCCCTTTCCCACGGTCAGGGGGGCCCTTTTGTCAGACGTGGGGCCCTTTCCCATGGTCATGGGGGGCCCTTTCCCATGGTCAGGGGGCCCTTCTGAAAGACGTGGGGCCCTTTTGTCTGCCTTGAGGGCCCTCCCTAACTAGGGTACATTTCATTTTTCTCATTGGTTTTAGCATTTTTCTCCCGTTTTATTTTTTCAACTTCTTTGATTTTTTTCGCGAGGAGGCTGGCGCCTCCAGCGCCTCAATGATAAAACGCTACTGCATTTTGGAATTAAACTCTTCGCATTGTATTAACTGTTTATTAACTGCATGGGTTTATGGGATGTTTACAGCTTGATGCTTACAGTGATATTAAAAATATGGAATCCAATAACCAGGATGTAACAGATGTCGGTCCCGCATTCTTATCTTCCTATCAGGTTTGTAACTAACCTTTGTTTCTGTGAAATGACCGCGATTAAAGATGCATTATGTAAGATTTTAGATAAAAAACTGGCTGTTTATGCTATAATAGTTCAAAAATAGATAATGCAAAATGGATATATTGAAAATGTCCTTCAAATTGTTTTATTCTGAGCGAAGTTATCACTGCTTGAAGTTTTGACAATATGTGCTATAGTTTGTTTATTATCGTAGCAATGGTACAATAGTCAGATTTAGCTCTTACATAATGCATCTTTAAATGAAAAACAAAACAAGTAAATATATTTTGTTTTACAACTGAAATATTTCTAATGTACACTCAAAACAGAGTTATGTCGACTCTCAGTTATTTCTCTCTCTCACTAATCATTGCTAATCATTGGTGCATGTTTAGATATTTATAGTTAATAATTAAAATATCTCCATCCCTCTTGATATGCACTGCTTTATATGTCACCATATCCTGCTAGATACTTATATATTTTATATATTTTATGGAGTGTACGTGACAAGGAGTAGGGTCGCCTGTTCAACCATGTGGGTTTTCTCCGGGTCCTCCAGTTTCCTCCCATGCAAGCGAAATAAATTAAACCATATGTTAGTCCCCAAGTGACCTAGTTTGGGTCAAATGGACGTTAAAACCCAATTTCTCTCTCTATATATATATATATATATTTTATAGAGCTTTTGTAGTCATTGAAATAAGTAACAACAATGTTCCGAAATGCAAAAATTTATAATATAAATGAGTAATGAGTAATACAATATTATGAACACTCAACAGACTGTGGATGGCTATGTTCGATGACTGTGATTGACATAGCTCACACAAACTATGTCATGAATCGTTTTTAATTCAGAAAGGGAGAGAGCTTTATATATATAATTATTTCCTGTTGTATTATTGCTTGAAACGAGCTCAAAAATTTGCCTCCTTGTTTGGAAAGTAAATACATGTATTAAATAACCATTTGCATTTTTACACTATAATTAAACAATATTTTTCATTTCGCTCATTGTCTTATGACTTATAATGACTTATATGCATATTAGTACATATAATATACATATGTGTGTCTTCTGTGTCACCTTCTGTCAATTTTGTGTTATGGATACTTGTTCCTTATGATTTATTGCATACTAGTATAGAGTTGCTTCCCCTTAAGCATGTTATTGCTAATGCAAAGCCACAGGCTCCTGGAGTTTGAATGACCGAAAACCATGAACTGAGTCGTTCGTGCTACTGGTTGGCTTTGGGGTGAAGCTCCTCCTAAAAAATACTGGATGAATTTTTCCTAATACCAGATATTAAATGAGTTTTTCTCCTCCTAGAAAATATTTGATGAATTTTTCAAATACCAGATTTTAAATGATTTTTTCTATTTGTGAATTTGGTTATCTTTACAATGTTTTATATTATAAACTGATGTCTAATCATTGGCATGGTTAGCGTGCGCGTGCTGTATCATAAAGCCTGTCATTCAGTCAACTGGTGTGGTTTCGAAACCCTGGTTGTACGTAGCAAGGAGTGGGGTTTTCTTTGTGTCCTTCAGTTCCCCTCCACTGCTAAAGACCCCTACGCACAAGCGAATTGTTGAAATCAAATTAAACCATATGTTAGTCCCGAAATGACCTCGTTTGTGTCGAGTCGATGTTAAAACCCATTTCTCTCTCTCTCTCTCCCAATGAATTTGTGTTACCACCTTTTGGTTAAAGTGATTTCCCAAAACATGTACTTAGTATAAGATAGGTGAAATAGTAAAGTGTATAAATTATGTTGCACACAAAAGCATGTGTGCTTAAAATAAACCTCGATCAATTTTGGGGGTCAAAGTAGCTAAGTGCTGGCTCACTATCCAGACCTGTTAATTACCATAATGTTTTAACTATGATTATAGCCAGAACTGTCAGCTCCTCATTTAATCTCTCATAATGTTTTTAGTAGAAGATATCAATCTGAAGTATTATATAAATTATCCTTACACTCTTCCAGTTAGACTAGAGTTTTGCAGGAATTTATTAGATCTTTAATCTGTTTGATGTCTGGTCTTTGAGTGAAGTCTACAGGATGTTCAGACGCATTTCTTATTATAATGATTAACTAATGCTGCCTTAATTGATTTTTAAACTATGGATATTTTTACCTCACCAAAACGAAATTCCGTTGCTTGTTTAACAGATTAGGATCCCTCCATTGTTCAATTTAGTAAGCCCTCCAAAGAGAAATTGCATTTATTATCCTACTTGGTAATAGACCATGCTGTGCACTCTCCAAAAATACCAATCAAATCATTTAGAAGGCTGATATGCAAGTAGAAATATTACGATAAAAATAATCAGTTATTTCATGACCAATCACGACTGAGACAGAAATGATATGTCACATTTGATCATTTCTCAATCATTTCAAATCAAAATGGATTAACACTTGAACTTTTTATCGGATTTAGTCCCGAAGGTCCCCACCCACATTCTTTATATTTATAAGGCTATTGGCATTAAACTTTAGGAAAGATTAAGACTGTTGATTATTATTTTAATTCCTTGCTATTCCATCCAATATTTACAAAAATATGAGGATTTCAATACTTAGCAACATTTGGCAATGTTCTCTTATGATATAAACAACAAGAGTCATCTATATTTGTTGGCAAAAATCTTTTGATAAGCATCTTTTTAATCCAATGGAATCATAAGTCGGGAGTTATCTACCATTGAATTTTTTTATGAAAACTAGATAATCATTTTCAATACATTTAGTATGGATTAAGATATGAACAATACAGTTTCTGTGAATAAATATTATTTAGAAAAAAAATTAAACAGTGTACATGTATTTTTTACTGATTTATTAAATAGTGTATATCCGTTACTGATTTATTAAATAGTGTTTATGTTACCGATTTATGTACCGTAACTCTTTTTTTTTGTTACTAATTTAAGAACTTTGTATAACTGTTACTGATTTATTACATAGTGTATATCTGTTACTGATTCATTGAACAATGTATATCTGTTACTGAATTATTGAACAATATATATCTGTTACCTATTTATTGAACAATGTATATCTGTTACTGGTTTATTGAACTGTGCATATCTGTTACTGATTAAATTGTGTATATTTTAGGGAGCTGTAACCAATGGCTATTCATCTGATCATGACAGAACTGATGATATGATGACAGTAGGATCAGAAAGAACACGATCTGACAACAGAGAACGAGAACATGGCTACACGTCGTCACGAGCTGATCGTGAAGACTATGATACCCAGTCTATTACACAAACATTAGAAGCTAAAACATTACCTCCACAATTAACACAGTTTATGGAGACAATAGCAGGTCAATTAGACATTTTAACACAGGTAGATATATATTACTTATAGTTTACGTATTACAACATCATTTGTCTCCTACGCGTAATTTGAACCATATGTTAGTCCTGAAATGACATAGTTTGTGTCGAGTGAACATTAAACCCCATTTCCCCTCTCTCTCTCTCTGTCGCCTGTCCTCCAGTTTCCTACCACTGCCAAAAGACCCCTACGCGTAAGCAAGTTATTGAAATAAAATTAAACTGTATGATGGTCCTGAAATGAAGTAGTTTGTGTCAAGTGAACATTAAACCCCATTTCTCTCTCTCTGTTAAAATTTGGGTTTTACTTTCTTATTTTGTACACCAACCAGACTGATGAAGAAATTTTGTTTTGCCTAGACAGTGTTGTTTTTTCACCTATTTCCAACTGGTTTAGTTTCTTTTATGGAAATACTGACGAGTACGCAGTTAGACCTCGGTTTATCATGCCATCCGAAGGATCCTGCACCATTCCATCCCAACACCTCTTGAATATTGAGCCAGTAGGTAACCTGTCCTGGCTGAGCAAACTTCCTTAAGATTTTCTAACCAGGTTATCTCTATCTTAGGAGGGTCAAGGTGGCTAACTGGGTTTGGCGCTGGCTAGCCCGGAGGTTGGGTATTCGACTTCGTGCATTGGCAGAGAAATTTCATCCAGAATCTCTAGTGTGTTTCCCCCTTTTCAGTGATGCAGGACAGAGGGCCTGACAAGGACAGCTGTCTAGTCGTTTGGATGGGACGGAAAACTGAGGTTCCGTGTACACATTTGCATGCACGCAAAAGTTCCCTTAACAGTTAGAATTCAATATAAGAGTAGGCCGTATTGCCGCTGTCCGGGCAAAGTTTTTCCCTCACAGCACACTGTATGGCATATGCCCATATTCATTAGCCCAGTTCATTTCATTTCCCGATCTCAGTGGTGAGGGGGGTTGGGATAGCCTAGTGGTCTAGAGTGCAGCGCTTCAACCTCTAGCTGGCTGGCCACCCCTGGCTTGCGGCTGTGGTTTCTAGCCCTGGTGTGAGCGTATGTGGCATGGAGATAGGGGCGCCTTCTCAACCTCGTAGGTTTCCTCCAACTGCTAAAGACCCCTATGGGCAAGCGAGTTATTGAAATAAAATTAAACCATATGTTAGTCCCGAAATGACCAAGTTGTGTTGATTGTACGTTAAACCCCATTTCTCTCTCAGTCTCAGTGGTGAGGACTGAGGGCTGGGTTTAAACAATAAAATGTAGGCCTGTTTTACCTTGTTACAATATATTGATTGATATCATGTAGAGAAATGTGAAATTTTTGTTTTATGATATTTTTCTTTTAATGAAATAATCTTAGTAACAGATAGATTGTTTTTGATTTACAAGAATGAACATAAATTATTTACCTCTCAGAAAGTTTACCTTGTTTGTTTAATTTGATATATATAATATTGGAAAATAAAAATCTCATAAACAGTTAACATTGTTCATTTTATATGTAATAACTGTACTTGTGTACATCATTTTCAATCTTCATATATATATTTGTCACAGATGTTTTGGTAATAAAATGAAAACAGGTAGTTCACTTGGTGCTATAAACACGGATACAAAAAAAAATATATTGTTAATGGTAATTGATTTTCACACACCAGTGTCATTAATAATGTTAATAATATGATTATTTCCTGCCTTAACTTTATATTTGAATTCAAATATCCTGTGTGAATAACATCCCATTCAAACAGAAATAACAAATTACCAACCAGATGTCAAACTATAGTTGTAAATGAAATAAAATGAAATGGGGTTTTACGACCTATTGTTTTGCTCCTAAAATGGACTAATGAAGACAGGCATATGCCATACAGTGTGCTATGAGGAAAATTTTGCCCGGACAGCGGCACTACGTCCTACTCTTATATTGAATTTCAACTGCCAAGGGATCTTTTACTCGCATGCCAATTTGTACACGGGACCTCGATCTTACTCATCCGAAGGACTAGACAGCCATCCTTGTCAGGCCCTCCGACTAGCACCCAACCTTCTACTGATGACATTTAAAAAGTAATGGTAATGTAATGAATTATGTTGCCAATGTAATGGACCCAGCTCTAATTAGAACCAGAATAATTTTTTTGTATAGCCTTCGTTCAAGTGTTTTGTGCATGAAATTAACCTGTTTCTTTATAATGACATTATTGTAGCGTGTTATGTTATGTTATTGCATAAGCACATAAATTATAAAAATGAAAAATAATTTTGTTATTTCCTTGTTTCTTTCAGACTGTTTCCTTGTTAGAACAAAGACTGACAATGACTGAAAACAAATTACGAGAATGTTTAGACAATCAACAAAAAATTACGCTTCAAGTTCGACCCACAGACTGATGAAACGGAGACTGGCATTAACAGGAAAAAAAGATAAAAAAATAAAATATGAAATTGTAATATATTGTTTGTATATTTATTCTTGTATAAAGTAATCCGTTTATTTTTAAAATGTATATATTTGTCATTTTATCAAGTCTCATTCTTGTTCCTGGTTTATCATTCCGTCCATGTGTAAGCTCTCTTTTATCTAGAATATTCTCAGAAGTTTGCTTTTTACTTAATTCATTTCAAATGATTTTAAATATAGAGACATATTGATAAAAATAAAGGGGTAGATATATATCTAACATTATTTATATTGGTTACTGTAAATACATGTTGAACTATATCAGAGTCCTGTTTCTCGAAATCTTAACTAAAGATAAAATCCAAATTTTAGTAGATACTTCAGTTTTGATTAGCTAAACACTAAAATCTATCTAATATTATCCAATCAAATTCCTAAAATTGGTATTTTATCTCAGTTAAAATTTCGTGAAACAGGCCCCTGAACACTATTTATAGATAACAATTATTATGGATTTATTTCACAAGTGGTTATCAAGAATAATATATCAATATATACATGCTTGATAAGGACTTGTGAAATCTTGTTGAAACATGGCAGTGAATTAAACTATAGAAATTGTTGTTTATGAATAGTATTTTATTTTGAGAACTATATAATATAATATACTTTGCTGTGGGTAAATTTCATAGAAACGCATCGGTATAAACCATTTACTTAAATGTTTTTGTAGATCTAACAAGGACTGTTAAAAACCGCAGCCCCATGAGTTCTCAAAGCATTCTCAGACTGAAAAAGAATTTACTAAACTTTCAATCACTGTTTATTAGAAATATCTTTTATCTAGAAACACAAAACTTTGCACATAGTTTCTTATTGATGTATTTAAAGCAACAAAAGCTTTATAAAAGGGTATATTTTAGTTAAAATACGCTGAACAATTTTGAGTAAATTATCAACTTATGTCTTAGAATGCTTTGTGAACTCACCGCCCGATATATATATATATATATATATAGTATTGCATTACGAATCCTACACAATACGTATCATAATACAAATTCTGGTGCATTAATTTTTCCACTATTTTTTGGTATAAGATGGTTGAATGCAATAAATAGCCCTTATCTAACGGACTTTAAAAAATTTTGGTTGAGGGATTATTTTCTCATTTACATCAGTAGTTCCAAACATTTCCCACTTTCAGACGTCTTGGAACATTTTACAAATGTTTGTTATGATCTCATCTATATTTTATACAGATTTCTCATATAAGGGAGGATAAGATTTGGGAAATGTCCATTATTAATTTAGCTAGGGGGAATGTAAAAGTTGAAAAGATCTTGCTGTTAAACTGTATATTATGTTTTTGCATTTATTGTTAGGCCTACATAATATGAAATCTTAAAGGAGAATTCACACCTTTCACAGGATCCTGCAAACAAAATTTCTGAAGAAAAAAAACATCATGGTTTACAAGATAGTTGTCACTAGCCAACTGTTTTAGGTTGTAGATAGATTTATCAAGTACAGAGTTAATCCTAACCAAGAAGCAAGTCTCCATCTCGGTACAGAATTGGGTGGCTGAATGGATGAGCATGTGCATGGTGTATAATTAAGCCTGTCATTGAGTAAACTGCCATGGTTTCAAATCCCCTGTTGTACGTGGCAAGGAGTAGGGTTGCCTGTCCAACCTCTAGGTCCTCCGGTTTTGTCCCACTGCTAAAGACCCATACAAGCAAGCGAACTATTGAAAAAAAATGAACCATATGTTAGTCCGGAAATGACCTAGTTTGTGTTGAGTGGACGTTAAACCCAATTTCTCCCCCTCTCTCATATATTCGTACAGAATTAACCAGTTTTAGTCACTGAAATAGATCTGTGATTTCTCCTTTAATAGAACTATCCTATATTTTCATATATAATCATAAATTACACAATAACTCAATAAAAGCTATAAAAAATTTTTTTTCCCTTATTTCAACTTTTTTTTCCCCTGTTACCTGAAAAACGTGAAATCAATAGCAATATTGTTTAATCATTGTTGTTGAATATTTAATGCATGTAACATAAGTTTTGTCTGGAAACACAGGGGATTATTTTAATCAGGTCAGAACACATATTATAATGACTATATTGTAGTTAGAATAATCTGATACATTCATAAGTCTAGTATTATATAATGATAATAGTAAGCCATGCATGTTAGAACATTGACACAGAATAACAAACCTGGCCTTATAACCTATTTACTATAGAGAGGATTGGGTGAACTAACACAAGCGTCAAGCGCTTATGTCATTCATCAAGTCATGTAGCTGTGGTAGCGATCCTGCATTTTTATATGACAAGGAGTAGGGTTGTCATGCCAAACGTCGTGGGGTTTCTCTGGGTTCTCCAGTTTTATTCCCACTGCTGAAAACCCTGCACGCAAGCAAATAATTCAAATTAAGATGCTGGCTCGCTAGTGTGGAGGTTGCGTGTTAGATCCCTGCATTGACAAAGAAACATTTTCCGGATTTTTAGACGTGGTTTCCTCTTGTCAGTGGTGCACAACGGAAGGTCTGACAAGCACAGCTGTCTAGTCATTCGGATAGGACAAAAAATAAGTACTTATATGCATACATTAAGGGACAAGGTATAGTCTGTGGGAAGGGACGAAAATCGAGGTTTCGCGTACAAATTGGCGTGCACATAAAAGATCCCTTGGCAGTTGGAATTCGAAGTATGCCACAGTGCCACTGCCCAGGCAAAATTTCCCTCATAGTACACTGTATGGCATATGCCTGTCTAGTGTCATCATTAGCCCAGTATAGGAGCAGAACAGTAGGATGCTAAAGTTAAACCCCATTTCATTTCATTTCCAATGTTAAATAAGGATTCCTCAGTGTTGTGTAAGATATATTTACAATAAGCAACCCCCAACCGGTTTTACCCAGTGACATATTTCCCGGTCATGGAATGTCACCAGACTCCAGTTGTTGCACAGAAAGTTCGTTGTGCTGGCTTTATTGTCACTTGACACGTTTAACGACCTTAGGTTGACAATCCTATTACATATAGTAGTTAATGTTTACATCTGTTACGGTGCGTAAAGAATGTGGTAGGACAGGCTCTCTATATATTTACTCCTTATTTCGTTTCGTTTTATAATCAGAGCTTGCAAAACTTGCATGCCAAAAGTAAAAAATCTTTCACAATAACCCTTATTATCATGTTCTGGTTTTAGTTTCTTTTAAAGGCTTTTGTTTTTTTAAACAAATGAAATGAAATGGGTTTAACGTACTACTGTACTTTTTTTGTTTAAAACAAAATACTGAACAAATGAAATTTTTATCGCCGAGTAGCCTAATGAAACGTATATTTAACTACTATAAAAAAAGAGACCGAGGTCCCATTTAGTCAATGGTGTTCACACAAAAGATACCTTGGGCAGTTCGAATTCGATGTAAGCGTAGGTCGTAACGCCACTGTATGGCGTATGCTCGTCTTCATAAGCCCAGTTGGAGTAGAACAGTAGGACGTTAACCTCCATTTCATTTTATTAATTTCTTTGGTTGACTGAAACTTTTGTCATTTTTAACCTTTGAAAATGAGAATGAACATGCTGACAGGGGCGGATCCAGGATATTACGAAAGGGGGGCGTACTTTGAGGGCAAAGCCCAAATTTTGAGCACCACATGTGCGATTTCCTGGCATCTGATCTTCAAATATTTCAACCTTCTTTCATAAATCGTGGTTTGAAGGAGGTAGTGATTTATGAAGAAAGGTTGAAAATTATTTTTCAAAGATGAGCGTGTTTTTTTTTTAGAATCTGGTCATGCTCAGAGGCGTAACTACACTATTTTGCATTCAGTGGGTAAATTCTCGTGTTTGTCGGTAAATTGAAACTGTCAGTCGGTAAATTTAAAAAGTTATATAGCAAATGTTTTTATCATGATTTACCGACCAGATTCTTCGGTATTACACTGTTTCGTTACAGAAATTTCGAAACCGTCAGTTGGTAAATTTCAAGAGTTATATAGCAAATATTTGTATCATGATTTACCGACTAGATTCTTCGGTATTACAGTGTTCTATAATTATATTACAGGAATTTCGAAACCGTCAGTTGGTAAATTTCAAGAGTTATATAGCAAATATTTGTATCATGATTTACCGACTAGATTCTTCGGTATTACAGTGTTCTATAATTATATTACAGGAATTTCGAAACCGTCAGTCGGAAAATTTCAAGAGTTATATAGAAAATATTTGTATCATGATATACCGACCAGATTCTTCGGTATTACACTGTTTCGTTACAGAAATTTCGAAACCATCAGATTTCAAGAGTTATAATGCAAATATTTGAATCATGATTTACCGACCAGATTTTTCGGATTGTATCGGCAAAAAACACTGAAAATAGGGTGGGAGTTGTGTTTAATATTTGAAGATCAGATGCCAGGAAATCGCATATAGAGAGTTTTATCTTTTAAAAATTTCCGAGGGAGGACCCCCAGACCCTCCGCAGTTACTTATATACGTAGGCTAAATGGTACCTAACCAAATTTGACCTGTCATCTAGCTGTCCCTTGGTAAGCGAGCCCTTAGAGTATATATGCATTCTAAGGGCTCACTTAAGGGACAGGTAAAGCTCTTTGAGCAGCATGATTTCTGCATCAGCTTGACCAGATTCTAAAAAAAAAACAACGCTAATCTTTTCAACCTTGTTTCATAAATCCTTCAAACCGCGTGCCTTTCCTTCATTCGGACTTTTTTTTCAGAAATTCTTCAGGCAGTAAGCTACCGATCTGTTCCTGACGATTTTGCAGACAAAAAACACTGAAAATAGGGTGGGAGTTGTGTTTAATATTTGAAGATCAGATGCCAGGAAATCGCATATATGGAGTTTTATCTTTAAAAAAATTCTGGGGGAGGACCCACAGACCCCCACAGCTGCTTCGCACCTGCGGCACTCATAATTCGAACTTCGCCCTCAAAGTACACCCCCTTTCGTAATTTCCTGGATCCGACCCTGGAAAGTGTAGTCATTATATCTCACCCGCTTTTAAAAAGCTATGTAAAATAGCACATTTTTCTATTGATCGACCCGTCGGTAAAATCGGCATTTGGATACCCCCCCCCCCCAGAAATTTATCCCTAGTTACGGCACTGGTCATGCTGCTCACAGAACTTGGTAAGTGAGCCCCTAGAATGCCCCCCCCCCCTATTAGATCCCCGCCTGTGAGTAGTGAGACAATCGTGACATAGAAGTGCATTCCGCCCAGCACCAGATTTTCCCGGAATATCCTTTCAGTCCAGGATCGACTTACTGCAGAACACATGAAACATTGGCAGGCACAAATCAAGGCTTTGTCAGACACAACCCCTCGGTAATATTGTCCGGCACTTATTTGCCTTTTCTGTTAATGTTATTCCTGACAGCGGGAGTGGATGGCCGAGTGGTTAGTGCGTACGTGCTGTATCATAAGGTCTGACATTGAGTCAACTGGTGTGGTTTCTATTCCCGTCTGTACCTGACAAAGAGAAGGGTCACCGGTCAAAACTCGTGGGTTTTCTCCACTGTTACAGACCCCTACGAGCAAGCGAATTATTGAAATAAAATTAAACCGAAATGTCCTAGTTTGTGTCGAGTGGAATGAATGAATGAAATGGGGTTTAACGTCCTACTGTTATGCACCTAACTTGAGCTAATTGAAGACGGGCATACGCCATACAGTGTGCTATGAGGGAAATTTTGCCCGAATTCAAACTGCCAAGGGACCTTTTACGTGCACTCCAATGTGTACACGGGACCTCGGTTTTTCGTCCCATCCGAACGACTAGACAGATGTCCTTGTCAGGCCCTCCTTCTGCATCACTGACAAGAAGAAATCACGTCTGAAAATCGAGATGAACTTTCTCGGCCAATGCAGGGATCGAACACCCGACCTCCAGACTAGCGAACCAGCGCCTTATCCACTTAGCCACCGTGATCCCTGTGTCGATTTGACGTTAAACCCCATTTCTGTCCCTGACACTAGAGCACAAAATATCAGCACATTGGTACAAAGTGTGACACTATCGTAGTGATATCAGAAATAAGTTTCGCAGATAAAGGATTTATTTACAACAGGGGTCGGTTATCAAAACTATGTTATTTTAACGATCCGTTAAACTCTAACGGACATAACTTGGTAACGGGCATATCTTGGTAAATTTACTACAGAAAACACTATAGAATACTTTATTTTTCCTTTAGAAATATTAGCATAAATCTGTAGGAAAAGTTTGCACCACAGAATGTTTGGGGCCTTTATTTTCAGCAACAATCTTTCTCTCCGTTAAAGTTAACGGGTCGTTTAAAGATAACAGAGCTTTGAGCAACCGGCCCCAGGTATCTAAAACAGCTGGGTTACATACATTCAACATGAATACAACAGCAATACATAAGACTGGCACTATTACTACTACGAAAACTAGTCTTCTACAGGAACACATCTACATAATGCAACATTATTCTACCCTCTGCCAAGGCAGCGACTGGACTCCATACACTCGTCCAAGCCTTTCTTCTCCCCCGGCTCCTCGCTTACTAACTGTCAGTGGACTCATGAATATATACCCTATGCACACATGGTCATATCTGCAATTGTCTCTTTTATCTCGTCACGGCATGTGCATAATCCCTTGAAGTCGTTTTGATCTTGTAGACAGAACATATTGAATAATTTAGATGTTTGATAGATCGTGCCTCGACATGAGTTTATATAGAGGTGACGTCAAAATCATGTATTGTCAAAACTAGCAGAGTTCATTAAGTTCTATGCACCTAAATCATAAATGATATCGCTGTGTTACATAAAGTTCATTGATATTTATTTTTGGTCGGATTATTTTTTAGATAGTTACTGGGTGTGTGGGATTTGTTGACAATGAATTTAGAACTAATACGGACGACGTTGCTGCTGGTGAGCGTATTAGAGAGCTGGACAAACCAGTGTCTTTAATTTTTTAGCCAGAACAATCCCATCACCAGATGAAGTATTCGAAAGTCTGCAGCCTGATATGCCAACAATTAGAGTGTCCCTGGCTGAAAAGGCCTCCGGGGCCTTTGCATCAACAGTGAAAAGCGAACATATTCTGGTCAATGTTGTTCACACTCAAACTCAAAAGTATAATTACTATAATAGACGACATATTTCTGTCTCGAACTAATTTGGGGCCCTTTAATGTTGGGACCTCTGGATGCGGCCTAGTCAGCCCCCCCCCCTCCTCTTTATTTCGACCTGCCTGCCATGTATAATATTCTGTAATATAAATCCTGTAAAAGTACACCTGTCTGTCAAGTATACATGATACGTAATGTATTATTATCCATGATATAATATCAGGACATCTGTAATTAAATATCTTATTTTAATACATAATTCACAGCTTCCCGTGAACACGTGCCTCACGTCTGATCAAGTCGTTATGAAGGTAACACAAAGCTAAAGAGACAAGGCTGCCTTTTGCAGGTCTTTTTTACGCCTTTAATTTTATATAATTAACTATACCATAATCGGATGCTCGAGATAAACTTGGGTCATTAATGATTTAATTTGAAAATGGAGAAGCTAGTCTATGTCTCGAATATACCAGTGCCGTGGGTACGATAATGACCAATCAATGTGAACATCTTGTCAAAAATTACAAACAGCGATAACTTGGCTCAGAGTAAATTAATTTAAATGGAAATTTTAATATATTCATTTTGTATTATCAATTTTTGAACTACTATAAATCAAGAACGGCCAGCTCTTTATCTAAATCTTACACGGAGAGAGAGAGAGAGAGAGAGAGAGAGAGAGAGAGAGAGAGAGAGAAATTGGGTTTAAATCCACGCAACACAACTATGTCATTTCGGGACATAGTTGTGTTGAATAGGCGCCCCTATCTCCATGTCACATACGCTTAACCAGGGCTCGAAACCACGACCGCAAGCCAGAGGTGAACGGCCAGCTAGAGGTCGAAGCGCGGAACTCTAGACCACCAGGCCACCCCAACCGTGCATCTTTAATTTCGTGTTACAGTACAATGTATAATAGTGCTTATTGTACTTTTAACGGTCAGTTGTATTTATGGCGAGATTATTTTTACCGTCTACTTAAAACAGCTGCCAGCAGAAAACTTAATTAAATATATATAAAGCTGCCTCGTTGATATTTTTTGGTTTGAGATTGATTATTCTTCTGACGTATAGTGGTTCGGATGGGACGAAACACCAAGGTCCCGTATACACATTTACATGCATGGTACAAGAACTCAAGAACCCTTGACAACTGGAATTCGAATTAAGAGTAGGTCATAGCACCCCTGTCTGGACTCATTGCATACTGCATGGCGCATTAGCGCAACCGGCACAGAGCAGTAGTTGGAAGTTAAACTCCATTTCATTCATTAATGATGCATTATGGAAGATTAGATAAAGAGCTGGCAGTTCCCGCTATAATAGTTACACACTAGATGGTGTAAAGGGAATGTGCTTGAAATTTCAGTCAAATTGCTTCACTCTAAGCCGAGAAAGCCTCGTTTTTTGTGTCATTGTTAGCGCTGCCATGTTTCGATTTTCCGTTTATTCATCAACGGATGCTGAACAGCAGATCGAATAAAAATCAGACATCGAGAGTCGGTCATGGTCTTTTCATGTTAATAAATGTCTAATTAATAGTTTATAATATAGGATTTCAAGAGAGAGAGAGAGAGAGGGAGGTAGGAAGAGAGAGACTCCTTGTCACGTACAATTGGGGATTCGAAATCGCGCCAGTTGACTAAATGACGGGCTTTATGATACAGCAAGCACCATACTAAACACAACGTTCCACCTACGTCATACCAGAATTGAACACTGTCCTGTATATCCACCATTATTTCTATGTTTAAAACGCTCACGTGATCATTTGGGGGGGACTATGGAGGTGTGGGTGGGACTTATCGACGAGACTTAAGCTGTGTTTACACAACAGAGTAAAAATAAACTGTAGCGAATGTTATGTGTAATCACAAAGTCAAAATTCAAATTCTGCCACTCGGCTAAAAATGATATATAATATATATGTGCTATGGGTAATATTGCAATACATTCTTTACCATTGTTATCTTTCATTAGAGTTAGAGTTTCAATCTGTTTATCATTCAAAACGTGGTTAGATACCCCTAAATTTGTTTTCGCAAACAAAACCGCCTCTGTGACATAGCTGTCATAGGCGGCGCCATATTGAATAATTAGGAACTTTTTTGTGATTCGGCTCTGATTAGTTTGACATCTTTCATACACACAACGGCTAAATAAACATATTTAATTTCCTTCAATATGACCATAGAAGAGGAATAAATACTTCTAAAAAATTCTAAAAGCATACTCAGTGTTATCGACTAAAATCGTCGATGTAGGAATTAAAATGTCGATTAATTAGGTTAGGGCCTATTTTCAGCCGGAGCTAGCTGTAGATAGGCAGCCTTAGTTTAGGATGAACAAGCACGTGCTAACCATTCCGCCATCAACCCCCAAAGCGTAAAGAAAGAATGAATGAATGAATGAAATGGGGTTTAACGTCCTACGCTTAAGCACCTAACCTGGGCCAATTGAAGACGGGCATACGCCAACAGTGTGCTATGAGGGAAATTTTGCCCGGGCAGCGGCGCTACGGCCTACTCTTATATCGAATTCCAACTGCCAAGGGATCTTTTACGTGCACTCCAATTTGTACACGGGACCTCGGTTTTTCGTCCCATCCGAACGACTAGGCAGCTGTCCTTGTCAGGCCCTCCTTCTGCATCACTGACAAGGGGAAATCACGCCGGAAAATCGAGATGAACTTTCTCGGCCAATGCAGGGATCGAACACTCAACCTCCAGACTAGCGAACCAGCGCCTTATCTACTTAGCCACCGTGATCCCCGTAAAGAAAGACATGAAATAGACAGATTTACCTCTTGATTAATGCATATTTAATTGCATTCTTCTGTCGTTATTTATGTGTTGTGTTAGGGTACATTTGACAAACGCAGGGTCCTTGTTTATACACTTGTTAAAGAGGCATTACACTGGCCTACCAAGGATATCGTAATTTTCGCCTACTGCAGTTTTTTTTTCCATTTTAAAAATAATTAAAAGATATACATTATATATTGAAAAGGTCGTGTGGCCCAAGGTCATAAGCACCTTTCGGAAAGCCAGGGGTATTTTATTTCACTGTTATCTTCAGCGTATATTCGACATTTTGCTTCTTTCTCCAACGACTTTACAAACAACCCCTACAACTCGCTTAGCCAACAACAAACTGTTATTACGAAAGAAATTGAACTTTAAGCACGAGAGTGTAATTTTTACGTTCATTCCAAGAGGCATTAATATTCAACATATGACTGGTGAACTTTTAAAATGTACTATTTTAGAACGGCGTGGGTTGCTGAGGCGATTAATTATCGTATGACAAAACAACGAAGTTCAAAATATTGATTTTATTGCATAAAAGTACATTGTATAGAACTTCTGCTGGAGCTAGCTTTCTCAACAGAGACACCCACCCAGTCTATTGGATACATTTTACACATTTTTTGCCCCAAAGTTTCGTATGGACAAGGAGAGAGATATAGAGAGATATGGGGTTTAACGTCCACAATACGGGGCCAATATGGTTTAATTTTATTTCAATAATTCACTTGCGCGTAGGGGTCTTAAGCAGTTGGAGGAAACCGGAGGACCGGAGAAACCCAGGAGGTGGTACAGACAACCCTACTCCTTGTAACACGTGACCAGAAAGAACGAGGCTAGACATATTCCATAACTCCTCAATCTGTTTTACAGAGTTTAAGAAAGTTGTCTTTTATCTCTGTCCAAGCGGTCTGACCTGAAAGGTCAGACAGCTATATTTCAATGTATGACGTCACATTCTAATGTTTACCAACAAACTAAGATGGCGTCTATAACGTCAAAAAAGATAACTTCTGTGCCTATTTAAGCTAAATATGGAATATTTGTTATCCAGATATACTTCAAACACCTTTATTTATTTTTCTTACACTTCAAAAAAAAAATGTTTTAGAATTTAATTTGTCGCAGGAAAAAAGTTAATATTTTGGGTCATTCATTATAAGAGGCATAGATGTCATCCTTATCAGTTATACTAGCGCCCAAGCGAATATTCACTGCGGATCAGTGTGAAAACTCCTGTCAAACGGTGAGACCATATCTTATCTGCTGGGCATGCGCAGTAGACTGGAATAACCTGACACTAGAAATATCTATTCGGTTGAACACTCATGCCGTATTTCGCTTGACATAACTGAATTAAAATTAGAGTCAAAACGGAAACAATTTAATGTAAATCAGTTTATATACAATCAGATTATGCGTTGTGACCCATTAGGGTCAATTTCTAGGTACCAAATATTAGCGATTTAGCTCCTTTAATGTAACGATATAAATTACGTTATTTTAGTTAACACGCCTTCTTGCTTTGTCCAACATTTCTGATCAAATATTATTATATAATTATTTTAATCCTAAGCTTGTAAATATTTTCCATATTCTACTTCTTCTTCTTCTTTTTGGTGTTTAACGTCTGCTTCCACTTAAGTGATATCACAGACAAGACATAGGAGAGCCGAAGCTGCTTCCTGATTTTTAGAATATGATTTTGCAATCTTTCCATTTTGGCCTTAGGCCATGGATTAGGTTTTAGTGGGAAGTTCTTCCCTTTATTTAATAAAAACACATCGTTGGTACATGATCTCTTCTTCTGGATTGGTAGATGTCTTCTTTGTGGGATTTGTGTTTAGGTACCAGGCCTGTCTTCTCGTGGCCTCCCCTTCCTCCACTATCCCACTGGTATTTGTTTTGGCAGAATAGTGTTTAGATGCCGAGCCCGTCTGATCATGACTCCTTCTTACTCCACTATCCCGCCAGTTTAGTAGATGTTAGTAGTAAATTAAAATAATATAGAATTAAATAAATAAAGAGAGTATAATAAAGTTGTAGTCAAACAAATTAAAGGTAATAAAATAAAGTAAATTAAAGTAAAAGTAAAGTAAAGATAAAGTAAAATGAATTAATTAAAATTTATTAGTTAATTAAATTAAAGGTAATAAATAAAAATAAAATAAAATAAAATAAAATAAAATAAAGTAAAGTAAAGTAAAAGTAAAGTAAAGTAAAGATAAAGTAAAATGAATCCATTAAAATAAAGTTGTAGAGTGGTTGGGCTTCCTTCGAGAGGACGTTTTTACTTCCCCACCCTACGTCGTATAAAAAAATAGAATAAGTTAAGATAAAAAATAAGTAAAATGAATAAATTAAAATAAATGTATAGGATGGTTGGGCTTCCTTCGTGAGGACGTTTTTACTCAACCATCCTACGTTGTATGGAGAATTTATCCAGCCGTGACCCTTTCTTATTTCACTTATTTACATAGTCCAACTG
This sequence comes from Patella pellucida, assembly GCA_917208275.1. Taxonomy (NCBI): domain Eukaryota; kingdom Metazoa; phylum Mollusca; class Gastropoda; family Patellidae; genus Patella; species Patella pellucida. The sequence continues at coordinate 17,302,732 of OU795042.1, read as the reverse complement.
TGTCCATTAGGGTGTGGATTTCTTCGAAGATTTGTAGCTTCAGATCTGGTCTAGGGAAGAGTAGGTTCTTAGTGTTGAATGGTATGTTATTGGTCTCCATCATTCTCACTAAGTCCCGTCTCTCTTCCTTGTAAACCTCGCAGTCTACCAGGACATGGTTGGTGGTACACTCTTCTCCGCACTCACAGACGATGACTTGGTGTTTGTAGTCTCGCAGCCGCTCTTTCACCCTTAGTTTCGATATGAGTCTGCATATATCTCGTCTAGGGTGATTGGTCGCTGTCTTGGTGTAGATCTCGTCATCCAGTCGGAATCTGTATGTGTCAAGTTCAACGAGATTTAATTCCCAGATTGAATTGACCTGTCTTTTGACCATACTGTAGATTTCCGTGGTGCTGTAGTCTATGAGGCGGGGTGTAGCTGTGTCCTTGAGACCCTCGTTGGCGAGTCGATCTGCCTCCTCGTTTCCTTTAATGTTGACATGTGATGGAATCCACACGAGCTCTAATTTGCTTCCCTTCTCTAGGACCCTCTGATATAGCTGCGTGATTTCCAAAATGACTTCTGGTCTTGATTCCGAGTTGTCATTTTGGATTGAAATCAGACTGCTCAGAGAATCGCTTGGAATGACGAACTTGCCGGTCTTTTGATGGGAGATCCATGAAATAGCGTCACGAATGGCAACAAGCTCTGCAGTGTACACCGAACAGTTATTGGGCAGTTTCCTGCTTATTCCCTGTTCCCCGTTTGGCAGGTATATTCCAAACGAGCTGGTGCCCCTTTCAGGATTGCGTGAGCCATCCGTGTACACATGGTCCCAGTCATCAGACGGCCAGTTGTCTTCCAAATGTTCTAGAGAGAAAGCACGTGCAGCACTGGGGTTATTTTTCTTGTCGGTTTTCTGTAGTAGATCTAGATTGACCAGTGGTATAGGGAGCGTCCAGGGGGCGACAACTGGAGGGTCGTGTTTATTTATCACGAGCTCCCCCAGTCGTAGTTCCTTGATCGTTTCTCTGATACCCTGGCTGAAGGTTTTCTTTTTGGGATCTCTTACATATTTTGTCTTTTGTAGACTGACAAATGTTGGGGATCTTTCACCTAGTTGTGATATCTTGACCCAATACCTTGTCGCCAGTTCTTTTCTTCTTAGGGATAGGGGCAACTCCCCGACTTCTTGTAGTAGTGCCTCTCGCCTAGTCCCGAGCCCTACGCCAGTCGCAATACACAGAGCTTTGTATTGGATGGTGTCAAGCTTGCTTAAGAGTGTTGGCGCACAGTTCATGAAGACCAAAGAGCCGTAGTCTAATACAGAACGTATTAGAGCACGATATACCATCATTAGTGTAACTCTATTGGCGCCCCACGTACTGCCCGTTAATTTTCTCATTAAGTTTAGGATTTTGGAGCATCTATCTACAGTCCAGTCGATGTGCGGTTTCCAGGTCAACCGTCTGTCAAAGATTACGCCAAGGAACTTGGTTTGGTCTTTGAACTCGATGGTTTTCCCGTTCATACACAGAGTCATTCTGTTTATCCCTCTATCCCTGCTCACAAGCATGCCGACTGTTTTCTTCTCCGAGACTTTAAATCCCCAGTCGTTTGCCCATGTCATGAATTTGTCTAAGGCTTTTTGCATATTCTTTTGTAGTTCACAGAAGCTCGTCCCATTTCTCCATATGGTACTGTCATCGGCAAATTTAGCCAAGTCAGTTTTGGAATCGAGGTAGGACGATTTGTGAATGTCATTGATCATGATGTTGAAGAGAGTGGGACTGATAACAGACCCCTGAGGCGTGCCATTTTCTAATGTTTGCTCGGCACTCAGGAATCTGCCAACATTCACCTGTATCCTTCTATCGCTCAGAAAGCTTTTAATCCACCGAAACATTATGCCCGTTATACCGATACGTCCTAACTTGAAGAGCAGCCCGTCTAACCAAACTAGATCGAAAGCCTTGGTCAGATCTACGAACACGGCACATAACAGGTTTCCCGAGAGAAGTGCCTGCGACATGACTTGCTGTAGTCTAACCAAGTGGTCCATTGTTGATCGTCCTTTCCTGAACCCACTTTGATTTTCGTCGATCAATCGGTTGCTCTCCAGATAGAACTGTAATCGGATATTAACCATTGTTTCCAAGGTTTTGCATAGTATGGATGTCAAACTTACTGGTCGATATGACTCTGCCTTGTTCTTCTCTTTCCCAGCTTTCAGTAGAGGTATGACGTTTGCTTTTCGCCATTCTTTAGGTACCTCTCCTGACAGCCAGGATGTGTTGAAGAAGTTTAGTAGTATCGTTTTGGCGTTTCTTGGTAGATGTTTGAGCATGGAGTACTTTACTTTGTCCTCACCAGCCGCACTATCCTTCTTGAGGGAAAGAGCCTTATTTAACTCTCCCTCAGAGAAGGGTAGGTTGATTGGTTCAGCCACTTCATTAGATTCAATTACTAATGAAGGGTGCTGCGAGTAAAAGATTTCCTTCCTCTTCAGAAACTCTGGTGATTGGTTTTCGTCTCTGCTTGCGTCAGCAAAAGTTTTTGCTAGTAGGTCTACCTTTTCCTTGCCGTTCGTAACGTACTTATCTCCATCTTCAAGGTTTGGTATGTTGAATGATCTGCGTTTCCCGTTCATGGCGTTCAGCTTCTTCCAGACGGCACCCGTTTGCGTGTTTTTATTCAACGCATTACAGAATGTCATCCAGTGCCCACTTTGTGCCTTTTTTATGGTGTCTCTTGCAGCGTATTTCAACTTAAGGTAATTTTGGTGGTTGGCTTCATTGTAGTGGCGTTTCCGTAGGCGGAGGGCCTTCCTTCTGTCGTTGACCGCCTTCTGACATTCCGGTGACCACCATGGTTTTCTAGTCCTTGGTTTTCCAGCAGAAGTCTTTGGAATGGAGTCGTTAGCAGCACCTATAATAGAGCTCGTAATGTTGGTAGCGTACACGTCGATGTTGGTATCGATGATATCTTCTTCCTTCCACTCAAGGCAGCCTACACGGAATTTAACCCAATCAGCTTCTTTCATAATCCAATTGGGTCTCCCGTTATAGACTTCCCTGGTTGCTTCGGCCTGAATGCAGAATTCTATCAGGAGATGGTCACTGCCAAGTGTTTCATCTTCGTGTACTTGCCAGTCGCAGCGGTTTGCCAGACCAAGCGTACAGAACGTGAGATCTAGGTGCGAAGGTGGGGCATTTCCTCCGACAAAAGTAGGGCTCTCATCGTTCAGCATGCATAGGTTGTTTGCTTCTATTATTGAGCATAGGCTAGTCCCCCGACAGTCATTCCTCGGCGACCCCCACAGAACGTGTTTTGCGTTGAAATCTCCGCAAAACACTGATTCGCCCTGTGAAAGTTGATCGAGAAGTGACTGGAAGTCAACTGGTTTTTTCGTGACATCTGGGGGTACATAGACATTCACTATTGTCAAATTCGTATTATTGCTCAATGTGATGGCTATGCCCATTGCTTCTAGAGGTCCGTCTACGTCCAGTGAAACAGAAATATAATTTAGGTTATCACGGATATAGATGGCAATGCCGCCGCCACGTGTCGTACTTCCTGGTCTGTCCCTTCTCTCACAAGTGTACCCGGGTATGTAGACGTCTTTCGAAGTTGGTAGTAGCTTGGTTTCTTGGAGGCATATTACATCTTTGGGGTTGCGTGTGATGTATTTTCTCAGCTCAGCACATCTGGTGGCCAGTCCATTAACATTAAGTTGTAAAACTTTAACCTGGCCCGCCATGATGACTGTCCGGATGGATGCCCCTCAATGTTGGAGTTCTATTGATCTACTGGTGTCTCGATTTCCATAGAAGGTACCTCATTGGTGTTCGCCTTTGGTGTTGCAACCGACAAGCAACTAGAAACACCGCCAGTGTTCGCCTTTGGTTTTACCATCGACGAGCAACTGGAAATATCTCCAGTACTGTAGTGGCGGACATGAGATATCCTCCTACGTAATGCGAGATTTACCTCTTGATCATTCTTCTCGTCTTCCTCGTCGTCATCTCTACATCTCTTTTTAACTGTGTTGATCGAGTTGACGAGGGTGATTAGGGTTTCTGCGTTTACCATATATACACGGAGTTTGCCTAGGAGGCTTGCCGTTTTTGTAGTTTTGTCTTCGTCGGACACTGCCACCTTTAGGGGTTTGATGACCTAATGGTTATCAACTGGTGTGGTTTCGATTTCCCGGTTGCACGTGACATGAAGTAGGGCCGCCTGTCAAACTGGTGGTTTCTTTTGAACTGCAAACAGAAAATATACCAATCATAATATAAAAAGATAAAATCACAAAAACAACATTTCGTAACATTCTTAATCATGTACCATTTAATTAAAGAGGGGGTATTACTTGGGAAGAATGCTTACCTTACCAAATTCAGCTAAAGTAATTTTAGAATTGGGTATACGTGGCCCTTTTAATTTCATGCTTACGTGTGCAATACAAAGAGAGGCAAATTTTACAGAACTGGACAGCTCAATTTACCTCAAGGTGGCGAAGATGTAAATAAGGCTTGAGACGTGATTGTTAGGGGAGATTGTAGGCCAGGGTTAGGGTAAGCATTAGGGCTTGGTCAAGGGTTAGGGTTGGGATTAGCGCCAATCCCGTTTACATCCCCTGCTTACTAGAAGGCCAGCCGCTTTATTTATAGGCAATTCCCGTCTCTTTATTTTCTACCTATTTGCATGTCAATTATGTTTATTTTGTAATCTAGAATATTGGTGAAAAGATTTTGATCTCGATTTTTGCAGATCAATGATTTTTACGCCCATTTAGAGATTTCATAAGACCGCACATAGTCAAAACTCGAATCAAGCAACGCCTTCAAAAGACCCTGATATGACAAGAAATTGACATTAAAGTCTGTGGGGAAAGTGGCTTAAACTCTTAAAATGGCGACCTGCTGAGTACAGACAGAAGTTCATTCTTTCATTATATTATATACTCTATCAAATAATTCTATAAATAAGAAATATCTCGTGATATACAGCCTATTTATAGATCCGAGCTTTTATTTGATTATATTATTCATTCCAGAAACAGAGGGGAATCCATTTTATACACATTTTTTTGTGATGATCTGCTGACGTCTGTTTATACGAACACGTGATTTAGATGATTACTAACTATATTATATAAATTACCGTTGGGGCACAGATGAACCAGAATAGCAACCAGAATAGCAACCAGATCGTGTATTCAGAATTATTACCAATTCTCCACAACGAACAGCAGGAAAGTTAAAGCTGGGAATGTAATAAAAAATGGGAGTAGAATCTTCCGACCGGGTCACATATCAACTAGAGAGAGGGAGAGCGAGAGAGAGAGAGAGAGAGAGAGAGAGAGAGAGAGAGATGGGGTTTAACGTCCACTCAACACAACTAGTTCATTCTGGGACTATCAGATGGTTTAATTTTATTTCAATAATTCGCTTGCGCGTAGGGGTCTTTAGCAGTGTGAGGAAACCGGAAGACTCGGAGAAAACCCACGAGGTTAGACAGGCGACCCCACTCCTTGTCACGTACAACCGATGATTCTAAACCATGCCAAGAAATGGGGTTTAACGCCCCACTATTCTGCTCCGAACTGGGCTACTGAAGACGGACATAGCCATACAGTGTGCTATGTGGGAATACTTTGCTATCGAATTCCAACTGTCAAGGATCTTTTACGTGCACACAAATGTGTACACGGGACCTCGGGTTTTCGCTCCATCCGAACGAATAGACAGCTGTTCTTGTCAGGCCCTCCGTCATACATCACTGACAAGGGGGAACCACGTCGGGTAATCTGGATGAACAGCGTTTTACTCCCTTATCCACCGTGATCCCAAGACTTATACATTCACACCTATGTTTATATCCTCCATGACAATTAAATGGAACATAATATATTTGTCTGCACAAGGTGGGATTAGGTGGCCAAATGGTTAACTCGTGCGCTTTGGATCAAAAGGCTGTCATTGTGGCAAGCGGCGTGGTTTCGATTTCTAGCGTGAACGTGGACAAGGAGAATTGTCGCCTAACTAACCCCGTGGGTTTTCTGTGGGTCCTCCGTTTTCCCCCACTACTAAAGACCCCTACGCGTAGGTGAATTATTGAAAAACAATTGAACTATATGGTAGTCCCGAAATGACTTAATTCGTGTCGAGTGGACGTTACTCCCCCCCTCTCTCTCTCTATCCCCCTCTCTCTCCAAAGAAAGGAACCACTCGTCTTATAACGTACAAGGAGAGTTCTCTCTCCCAGTTATTATACTCCCAGATTAAATCAGTTTATATCTCACGAGTTAAAACTCTGATAACTTGAGGGGTGTACTATTTCATCCATTTATCTAAAGACGACTGACGCCCGCGGCGGAAATATCTCTATATTGCGGTGCTATATGAAATAGCTAGACGATCAAGTTTGGCTCCACGGTTAATATCGTTTCCGGAGAAAATGTCTGCTTTTGATGCCGGTCTTTAATATTTCAGAACACCTTCCTGTGAAAGTGAAATGAATCGAATTTCATTTCCCTTCCCCTTTCAAGGATTTGAATTATTCTGCCTCTGCGTGCATCCGTAATTAAGGGGGACATTATTACGCCGGTAAACACAAGACTGTCGTGTAGAATAATTAATCCATGGAGATAAAATCGTGTTTAACGTGCTACTTTGCTGCACCAAATGAAGACTGCAATTGACAAAGGCTGTTTCACGTACACTATAACATACCATCCGAACGACTAGGCACGATTCCCGTGAAACGCTACTATGTACTTTGTTCAGAGCCATCTTTCCGGATTGAAATAGTGTCTGTGAAGAAAAACTCTGTTTAATTGTAATTTGGATGAAAATAATTTACACTTCTTGCAGACTAACTGGCACACTTCGGTCGTGAATCCGCCGTAGTATAAATACATAACAAAAGGTATGGCTAGGGTGTCGGTACTTGGGGGCGGGAGAAAGATACTTAAGATACTTGAAACAAAGTTCTTCTTGTAAATTGTATTTTGTTTTCATTGGCAGTGGGGGGGGGGGGGGGGTGGGGTATATGGGGGCCAAATTCTAGGTATTATGAGGGACACCCGGAACCTCTGATAACAGAGGAGCCGGTACCACTGAATGTAATCCAACACCGGGAAACCAGCCCAATGCGAGTCTTGTAGAGTACAGGAAACCTTTATGAAGTCCCGTGGCACTGGTGATTCTAATAATACTCCGACTGGAATGGTTAGATTACTGATTGTTTCTGCGTGGGTGACATGTTCCCTAATATGAGTTGTCTCATTAAAAATGAAAAGCCTGTCATTAGTTACCACAGGAAAGCTAAGAATTATGACGGAGGTGATGAAACTGAGACGAGTACTTATCGATTTAATACTTTAGTTCATTATTTAAAGATGCCTTCCCGGGTACAAACTTTTTGAATTAACGATATATGTTGACTAAAAACATATTCAAAGTAACCAATCTATCAAAAATTTGCTTCAATTCCCTTTCAAAACTTTGCTTTCGTCGTGAATACCCATAGCTATAAGCAAGCTGTTGTTAGACGCAATGTCTGCCAACTTAACTTCATTGTGGGAGGGTCCATTTTCAGAATGTATCCTTTATAATTACTGTACATTTACCATACTTACTGAGGCCTAAGTAAATTCTAAGTTATTTCTGTCTACTTCTTTTTAGACCTTTTAATCGCAGAGTCTTTTGTACGTTGACAACACTCAATGTCCCCCAAACCGCCTAACCATTTGAGCAAGAAATAACAACTGCTCCCCGACCTAAGCTGGCAGACAATAAGCCAGCAAAACCTGTTGGGTTGCTAGTTAGTGATTCCCTGACAATATTGCCCAGTACTTGCCCAATGGGCGTTTTTCGCGTAATCCAGTATTTTTCTAGTAAGATTTGGTGTCTATACTTTCGATATATACCAAATTTGACATACTTTTATTGGAAATAACCACCCGATAAATACTTTGCTGGGAACCCAACTTTAACAAACTGGATACATATATAATTAGATAGAATTTCAAATCAAGTAAACTGTAGGCGTAGATTGGGTTTTGTTTTAGTGTTGGTAGGGATGATGGGGTGGCGGAGGGAGGGGGGTATGTAGATTAACGAGACTTACTGGGCACAGTGGGGGCACACCATACATTATATTGTTTAATCTTTTATGCATTTTTCATCTATAGACATGTCAGTTTTAATTACAACATTTATTTTTATCTTTTTATCTAATTTCCTTTAATATTACAAGATTTGTACATTGAAGGCAGTCACTAGTTAGGATCCGTTACAAAGTGCAGTAGCTGGCCTGTCAGTACTGTATGACGATCAAGGGCGTGGATTTGTCCATACTTTTTGTGTGTGTGTGTGTGTGGGGGGGGCGAACCCTTGAACCTGGTAGAGTTAACTACCAAACCAAAATAATAGTTACGAACAGCTTACTGTACCAGTGTTATTTCGATAAAAGTTGTTACTAGGGGTAGTATGATGGCAATATGGACAAATTGACTACCGACATTTAAGGAGGAGATGTGGTGAATATCAGTAACTGTGGCGAGACCGAAGGCAGTGGTTAGATAGCCTTCAGAACGGAACATTCATGCGGATATCAACCTGGAAATCTTTTCTTGCGATCCATATCATGGGGTTGGGGGAGCAGAGACCTATCCACCCCCTTCCGATTGTAAATCCATCAACCTGGAAATCTTTTCTTGTGATCCATATCATGGGGTTGGGGGAGCAGAGACCTATCCACCCCCTTACGATTGTAAATCCATCAACCTGGAAATCTTTTCTTGTGATCCATATCATGGGGTTGGGGGAGCAGAGACCTATCCACCCCCTTCCGATTGTAAATCCATCAACCTGGAAATCTTTTCTTGCGATCCATATCATGGGGTTGGGGGAGCAGAGACCTATCCACCCCCTTCCGATTGTAAATCCACGCCCATGTGAAGACACATGTATATTTAAGTTTCGGTATATTAAATAATGAAGAAGTTTGTTTTATCCCAAGAGAGAATTGACTCCCCTAAATCTAAAGTATTACCATATGCAAGGAGGTCCCTATAAAATCAAGAATAATCCAATAAACTGAACCGTCGTTTGCATTAAAAGGGCCAGTCCTATCGGCAGCGGAACGTGCGGTTCTGCCAAATCAGATATAGTCTTTGGCACCTAGAAATGGACACAAGTGGGTAGCAACACATATATTAGTATAATATGAATGTATATAAACTGATTTACATTCAATCGCTTCTGTTTTTACACCGGTAGTATTCTTCTATACATGGGATATGTGTAGGATTCTGGCACGCGATTCGTGTGTCAATTTTAAAATTTCCACCTTGTCTTAAATATTTGATTTCAGAAGCCCATACGCCATTACAAGAAACATCGTTATCCAAATGTAGAACGCATTACCACAAAGAAAAACTGTTCGGTAACTGTTTCAGTAGTCCAGTCTTCACTATTTGTCATAGAATTACCAAACTGTAATGGTATGTGTTAACAATTGTGCGTTTGAGCGGTGGTTAAGGTGGAAGGGCGTTGCACAAAGAAGTGCACATTTCTTCCTCTGCCGACGATATTGCCACGAGTCGACTTATGAAATGAAACGGGGGTTTCCGTCGTACTCTTCTGCATTGCTAGCCTGGAGCCCTGGAGATCGAGTGATCGATCCCTGCATTGGTCGAGAAAGTTTATCTCGATTTTCCGGCGTGGTTTCCCCTTGTCAGTGATACACAACCGAGGGCCTGACAATGACAGCTGTCTAGTCGTTCGGATGGGACGAAAAACCGAGGCCTCATGTACACATTGACGTGCACGTAAAAGATCCCTTGGCAATTGGAATTCGATATTAGAGTAGGCGGTAGCGCCGCAGCTCGGGCAAAATTTCCCTCATAGCAGACTGTATGGCGTATGCCAATCTCCCTTTAGCCCAGGTTAGGTGCATAACAGTTATAGGACGTTAAACCCCATTTCATTTAATTCATTTCATTTCATTTCATTTCATTTCATTTCATTTCATTTCATTTACTCTTTAGTAACGTCGATTAACAAGAGACATTTGGTAACGATAAAATAGGTTACGACTCATTTGGGTTACGCATCTACAGGGGTACGACTCATTTTGGGTCACGCCCACACCGAGGTACGACACGTTTGGAACACCGCATCTACCGAGGTACTTCTCCGCTGGGTTACGCCTCCATCCATCTGGGTACGACGCCCTTGAGTTACGAAGGTAACATTATCTGTATTATACAGCGAACTATCACGGGTTAGGCCGTTTGTGAAATCGCTCCATATAAACGACACAATAAAAGTTATATGAAGTATTCTAGGTGTTCGGATGAACGACTGTGATATTTGTACAAACCACTGACACGAGTTGAAGGTTGAAATAGACACAGGGTGTTAGTGTATCTTTGACAAGGCGACCCCCACGTGCTAGTCTCTCAAATATTTAATTGGTGGAGATGCGCAAATACTATCCTTTTTTTTCCTTCTAAATATATAGCTAGACGATGTCGGTGTACACTAGCCAAAAATGCGAAACGCAATTTGTAATATTAACAGATATATTTTCCATTGGAGAGAGAGAGAGAGTGAGAGAGAGAGAGAGGTTAAACGTCTTTTCGGCACACACTAGGTAATTTCAGGACTAGCATATGGTTTAATTTTATTTCATTCAATAATTCGCTTGCGTGTAGGAGTCTTCAGCACCGAGAGGAAACTGGAGGTCTCGGAGAAAACCAACGAGGTTGGACAATCGACCCTAGTCCTGGTCACAGCCGTGGAATCGAATTGACTCAGTGACAGACCTTAAAAAACAACACACACGCGCTAATCATTCGACTACCCCCGCCCCCTAGGTATTGCGCGGGTTCAAGACGTAATATACCTACACATTCGAAGTTTCTGTGGTAGCTTACAATATTTGCGTGTTGTCTTGGTGGTAGTCGCAAGTCCTCTGTACTAATATGTTTGTTCATTATTAATCACCATGTGCCGTTTGACCTTTCTATGTTCTGCATTTCACAATACTAACTAACAGATGAATCAATTTAATTTTTTTTGAAAGTCGCTTCTTTTCAGATTATAAAAATAAATATTTGTTTTGTAATACTGTACTGTAGGTTATCTCTCTTTGTATGTATACTAACACTATTTTTTAGGTTATCCCGCCCTCGCAAACTCTACCCACAAGGTAAATAAAATAACAATGTTTTATAGACCAGTTTAAACTAGTAAATGGGTCACATTAAACCAACTCCTTATTTGGTGTTATTGTTGAACCCGTGTTCAGGATCGGTTCATTCTTTAATTTGTATTCATTCACAAATCCGCCTAGTCGCGCAACTAGGTTATTTTAATTCTGATAGGGTGCAAGGTTCTTTAATTGTTGAGAGAGAGAGAGAGAGAGAGAGAGAGAGGGGGTTTAAAGTCCACTCGGCACAAACTAGGTCATTTTGGGACTAACGCATTGTTTTCAATTTTTATTTCAATAATTCGCTTGCGCGTAGCGGTCTTTAACAGTGGAAGGAAACCGGAGTGCCCGGAGGTTGAGAAGGTGCCCCTATCTCCATGTCACATACCCTCACACTAGGGATCGAACCACAGCCGCAAGCCAGAGGTGACAGGCCAGCTAGAGGTCGAAGCGCGGCACTCTAGACCACTAAGCCATCCCAACCCCCTGAAGAAACAAAAGAATTATAACATTAACTCTGTAACGTCAGGTTCCCACTGCCGTGTGATTCGTTACGGTAGGATTGTCCCTATATTGAGTCTACGATCTGGTACGTGTAGAAACGTACGGATATGTTTCGATACGATCAACACGATTGCTACAACTGACCATATTATATGACAAGACCTGATAGGGTCACCATGATTACTTCACGATTAAAACCACCATTTCAATCGTAGTGCTAATTGTTATACCTTTTTGCAGTCAAATGCAAAAGTGTTCTTTTGGGTTGGTCCGATTGTTCTTTTGGGTTGGTCCGAGTGGTCTCCGTTTAGGTCCGAGTGGTCTTTTTTTTGGTTCAAGTAGTTTTGGTCTGAGTGGTCTGGATACAGGCCCAAACCACCCACCCGTTCATCGACACAATCTCTCAGCTGATCCAATGTACAAACGTTAATGGACAACGTATAGTCGTTCGGATCGGACGAAAATCGAGACCCCGTGTACAAATTGGCGTGCAAGTAAAAGAACCCTTGGCAGATTATGATGTATTTCGATATAGAGTAGGTTGTAGCGTCGTTGTCCGACCAAATTTCCTTCAAATCACACTGTAGACGTATGCCAAGTCGGAGCAGAACATGTTAAACTTCATTCAAATTTAATTTCCATTGCACTGCAATTACCTTTCCCATTGCACATGGCTACACCGGATCGTGGGTGTCACGTGTTAATCAGTAAGAATTATTTTTAGAATCCATTGTTGCGCTATGGCCTCCGGATATTAGATACATTGATTGTGAAGCCTTTTAGCGAGCATACAAATAACTGTAATAATTGACTGTGATGTATGATTCATTCTTGACCTAGCTAATTCTATAAGAATTAAGGTCTGCATGCCACTGTGTCATGCTCTATTACACGTTTCAGGCACATGGCGGCATCGATCTCTGGTTACAAAATCAGTGTATTAGGGCGAAATGACTCAAATGAGCAGTGGGCCTATAGGGTTTATTTTAATGAACAGTCCATAGAATCGAATTTAACGAGCTTTGATGTATTGTTAAACCATTGAAAGGCGAAATCCTTGTTTCACAAATCACGTAATTACACATTAGCGTGTATGTTAAAATAGCTAAATCGCTTATATTTATTATTTGGAAGCTAGAAATTGTCACAGATGGATCGCAACACATATAATGATACAATATGATTGTATATAATCTGATTTACATTCAATCGTTTCCGTTCTTACTCTAATTTCAGCTCAGTTTTGTTCGGCGAAATACGCTATTCTCTGGCACATTGAAATTGACACAAATGGGTCGCAACGCATAAATAATGTAATATGAATGTAAGTTATTTAAATTCGATCGTTTCTGTTTTTCCTTAAATTTCCAATCAGATATGTTCGACAAAACACGCTAGAGGTCTCAATCGAATGGCAATCTCTAGCGTCTGGTTATTACAGTCTACACTGATAGTATTTATTGCGCATGCTCTTAAGATAAGAATATGCGTCACCACCACGAACCGTCCATTTTTCGGATAATGTATTTTCGTTTTTCGGGCACAAACATCAGATAATAGTGAGAGAGAAAGTGAGAAATGGGGTCTAAGGCCTACTCGACACTAACTATTTAATTTCGGGACTAACGGTTAGCACGTGCGCGCTGTATCATAAAGCCTGTCATTGAGTCAACTGGCGTTGTTCGAACCCTCGGCTGTGCGTGACAAGGAGTAGGATCGCCTGTCCAACCTCGTGGGTTTTCCTCTGGGTCGTCCGGTTTCCTCCTACTGTTAAACAACCCTACGCGAAAGCTTGACATGAAATATAAACTGTGCGTTATACCCGAAATGACCTAGTTTGTGTTGAGTGGACGTTAAACCCAATCTCTCTCTCTCTCTCTCTCTCTCTCTCTCCCCCCCCCCCTCTCTCTCTCTGTAGGGCGAAAGTTATTTTTAGTCTTTCTCCCTAATTTCCTTTTCCCCCTTTTTGCATAGCCATTTTTGTTGAATATTTGGTGTAGAATCGAAGAAAAGGGCTTGAAAATACATTTTCTGCCAGGTCTCTAGTAGGGTCGCCTGTCCAATTTCGTGGATTATATCCGGGTCCTCCGGTTTACTCCCATTGCAAAAGATCCCTACGCGAAAGCGATTTATTGAAATAAAATTAAACAATATATTAGTCCCAAAATTACCAAGTTTGTGTCGAGTGGACGTTAAACCCATCTCTCTCTCTCTCTCTCTGTCTCTCTCTCTCTCTCTCTTGAAAATTACGCAATATTTTGACAAAAGTATTGCGTTATGCGCAATCCCAAAAGATAAATTCTAGGGGAGATGTGTACATACACTTACATATAACGGCAGAAATAATGGGAATACAGTTTTACAAATGGTCGCCTTTCTGGCTTTAATTTCAGATTGTGAAATATTTCGATATAAAGTATAAAACAATGTTTACATATAGGTCACGTATTTGTTCATTAGTCAAGGTATATATATGTAGAATCAAGTCACGTAGGTATGTTAGATAAGACAACGACGAATCGCTCTTAACCTTAATAATGTTTCAATCTTACCAACTTCTTGCGAAACCGGTTTTCTGTCGACTATGTAATTGTCAAATATTTGAATTGAAGTAGCTATCAAACACAGATAGCCTTGAACCCCCCTGGCGTACGCTAGGACTTATTACAAAATAATTTTACTTCAGACGTAATGTATGGCGGAGGAGGAGTGGGGGTTACTAAGTATTTCACGAAGAGAGAGAGGAATGGGGTTTAACGTCTACTCGACACTATATAGGTCATTTCGTGAAAAACATATAGGTTTTATTTTATTTTAATAATTCGTCTGCGCGTAGGGGTCTTTAGCAGTGGCAGGAAACCGGAGGCCCCGAAGAAAAACCACGAGGTTGGACAGGCAACCCTACTCCTTGTCACGTACAACCGGGGATTCGAAATCACGTTAGCTGACACAATGACAGGCTTTATGATACAGCGCGCATGTGCTAACCATTCGGCCATCCAACCCCCCAGTATTTCTCGGCTGTATATTTTAATCAAACTGAAATCTAATTAGAAATGAGATGAAACGAAATGGGGTTTAACGTCCTACTCAATGTTCTGCTCCGACTCGGCTAACGAAGAGACAGACGGGCATTCGCCATACAGTGTGCTATGAGAGAAATTTTGCGCTTAGGCCTACTCTTATATCTAATTCCAACTGTCAATTAATCTTTTATGTACACACGGGACCTCGGGTTTTCTTCAAATCTGAACTACTAGATACCTGCACGTGTCAAACCACCCTGCCACTCCCAATTTTCTAACAATTGCGCAATGATTAATTGTCACGATATACAACATTAATTTCGTCGTTTGTTTTCCTGTAAAATCTTCCTGTAGATAAATCTGGATGATTTGCTCAACACTCCGGTTTTAATAGATGTTAATGACTTTTTGTTAAATATAGAATTATAAAGTAAATTATACGGTGGCCTGTTAGTGCCATACATACACTGATTTATACATTTTTCTTGCAATTGACCTCATATGAACAATCACAGTAAAAATTGTGATAAATAAAATCACACGAAAAAAACCTTTCCACCACGGTATTAATATTTCCTCCGCGGTGTAAACAATTTCTCCGCGGTGTAAAAATTTTCTCCGCGGTGTAAACAATTTCTCCGAGGTGTAAATATTTTCACCGCGGTGTAAATATTTTCACCGCGGTGTAAACATTTTCACCGCGGTGTAAACAATTTCTCCGAGGTGTAAACAATTTCTCCGAGGTGTAAAAATTTTCTCTACGGTGTAGTAAATAGGCCTTTCTAATTTTCCACCGCCACATTAACTCAAATTGATTATTAAAACATACGTTATGCAAGAGCTAAATCTTCCTATTGCAGTTCTTTCTTCTTAAATGTTATCTACATTATTAATTAGACATTAATTAGCTAATCCAGACGATAATCCACCCTCGATGTCAACGCTAGCCTGTGATGTTTACTGGATTAGGGTCCCATCTGCTGTTCAATTTTCATTCATGATTTAATCATGAAATGGATTTTCGAGAATATGTTTTTTCTTTTATCGTACGACTTTTATTTCTAATGATCAAGACAAAGCCAAAAATTAAATTGCTAAATTCCCTGTTCAGAGTGGATCAATTTGATTGAAATTTTCAGCAAATTCCCTTTACGTTATCTAGTTTTTAATTATTAAAATGAGAACTGTCAGCTCCTAATCTAATCTCCCATAATGTTCTTTTACGTTCAGTCAAGAAAAAAAAACATCGACTGTGTCCAACTTACGTAGCGGGCGCTAACTTGTTTATATCAACTGTAGCGGATGTCGAATGATGCGACAATTTCACAACTTCGTGTCTTTGTAAAAATCAAACGGAATTGTGTAACACTATCGTTAGTATAACAGAGACCAGTTCAGTTTCGTACATGTACGATTTATTTACAACGGAATTAATGAAATGGGGTTTAACGTCCTACTGTTATTCACTTAACCTGAGCTAATTGGAGACGGGCATACGCCATACAGTGTGCTATGAGGAAAATTTTCCCTGGGCAGCGGCGCTACGGCCTACTCTTATATCGAATTCCAACTGCCAAGGAATCTTTTACGTGCACTCCAATGTGTACACTGGACCTCGGTTTTTCGTCCCATCCGAACGACTAGGCAGCTGTCCTTGTTAGGCCCTCCTTCTGCATCACTGACAAGGGAAAATCACGTCGGATAATCGAGATGAACTTTCTCGGCCAATGCAGGGATCGAACACCCGACCTCCAGGCTAGCGAACCAGCGCCTTATCCACTTAGCCACCGTGATCCCCTATTTACAACGGGAACAGGAGATCATACAGATACATAAATACATCAAAACTACATAAACTAGACTATACTGGAACTTAAACTAATAAACCAGAACTGGGAACTAGACTTCTACAGGAACACATACAACAATATTAAATCAACCATTCTGCCCTTCTGCCAAGGCAGCGGCTGAACTCGGATGAGTCTATACACTCGTCCAAGCCTTCCGTGTCCTCCCGGCACCTCTCTCTATAACTGTCAGTGCACTCCTCAATATATACCACAGGGTCGTATTTAGCGGGGGTACAGGGGGGTACATTGCACCTCAGACAAATAAGGCGCCTGGAGAAATGCCCCCCCCCCCAACAATTTGACAATCAATTATAGAATAATACACTTGATTATGATCACACAGTAATGCTCTCCAGGCACTGATCTGTCGGTCGGGTTTAAGGGCGGCCCTCAGTTACGTGGAGGCTACGGCGCCCGTTCTCTCTGCTGCACCTCCCCTTTTAAAATCTTACATACGGCCCTGATATACCCTTGAGCGACAGATAAAACTCGTGTTCATTCTTTTATCTCGTCACGGTATGCTTACTGATGGTGTGTCCTCACTGTGCCCACTTTTGATTAATCCAATTAAGGTCTAATTAGGATTAGTGTATTAAGCGGATTAGGATTAGGTGTTATAGGTAATTAGATGGGAAAAAACCCCAAATATTTATGTATTTTTTTTTATTTTTCGATGTTTTATATATATTTAATAAAAATATAACATACATGCTCGGGCTCTATACAGGGAAGCACAGCAACTATAGAATGTTGGAATCTCTCTGATCATCTCACCTGAGTCGGATTTTATATTCTTCATGGACTAAGTTTTCTCCACCTTGAGCATTGGGGATGTACTGGATGTTTACTTGAACGTTTGCCATGATGAAATATGACAGACTGACTTCTGTGTGTCCTTATAAAGACCGTGTAATGTGTAGGCTTACTGAGCATAATTCATATTATATTCAAGTGTCATTTTTTTGAATAAAATTCATCACTCTAACGATTACAGTGAGATCATCTCACCAATTATAAGACTGAATATTTAGTCACTTTCAATATTTGTTTTTTTCCATCTAATTACCTATAACACCTAAGCCTAATCCGCTTAATACACTAATCCTAATTAGACCTTAATTGGATTAATCAAAAGTGGGCACAGTGAGATGTAACCTTACTGATCAGTGCATATTCCTTTTGAAGTAAAGCGGAGCGTGTGCAAAGACAACATGTAGTTTGTAAAGAACATATTGAATTAATTATGTTAAATAAGATCGTGCCTTAACAGAAGTTTATATGGGGTGTTCCCACTTAGCCGGCAGGCTTTGATGTTAAATTTTGCCGCTAATCCAGAGTTAATCCTAGAACAATGGTGTTATAAACTATAGTCCATCTCTTTTTTATGACTAAAACTGTATTGATTTTAACAAATTTAACTTTTATTAAATAACATTAAATAGCTTACACATATAAAAATATATTGAATTTAACAAATTTAATATTTACTGAATAACATTAAATTATTTACACATATAAAATGCATTACAATTTAAACATTTAACTTTACAATTTTAACTTTTATTAAATAGCATTATATATTTTATAAATAAATGCCTTACAACATTACGATCAATTTACAACCCCACTAAATAGGAAATATTTGTTCCATACCGATTTACACTTATACGGCCATTTAATAACTGTGTTTTCAAATGTTCAATTCTTGTCTCAAGTTGTCGATATTTCTTACCTAGAGGCCTTTTGGTACCACCAAATAATATTTGTGAAAATGGTGATTTCGACATAGGATTATTGTCCTTGTTTTATTAAGATAATGAACTTGTAAATATTAGGATGGCATGCTATCATTTTACTCAACAATAAATTTAATTTCGACACAGATCGACCATCTATTTATATTAATATACTAGTAGTTGGTTTATCAATTTTATTAAGAGGGATTAAGAGGTCGTTAACGCTGAACACTAGTTAACAGTTCTTGGGGACTACTTTTAAACAGACTATAGTTTTAAGATCAATCAAAGGATTAACAGTTTGCCGGCTATGTGGGAACACACCGTTTATATCGAGGTGAAAGTCAAAATCATATCCTTGTATTGTCGAAACTAGCAGAGTTCATTGAATTTTATGTACCTTAATGATATCACTTTGTCACAAGTCTGGCCACTTTGTCACAAATGAATCATTTTAAGTCCAATATTCGGTAATAGAGATACATTATGTAAGAGCTAAAATCTGCCTATTGTAGGTCTTGCTTCTTATCTCAAATGCTATACAAATTATTATTGAGACATTAATTCACATGACAGCCCATAATCAACTCTCTAGACACCATCGGATGGTCGTGATTTTAATGGATTGAAACACGGTCGCCATTTAAT
This sequence comes from Patella pellucida, assembly GCA_917208275.1. Classification (NCBI taxonomy): domain Eukaryota; kingdom Metazoa; phylum Mollusca; class Gastropoda; family Patellidae; genus Patella; species Patella pellucida. The sequence continues at coordinate 17,283,757 of OU795042.1, read as the reverse complement.
AAAAAAATTAGAAATGGATATCGAGACAGACTTAACACGGGCAGCAATACAAATTGAGACTTCATCATTCTTATCTTAACTACAAACATTCATAACTTAGCTCATAAAGAAGAGATTTGACTGAATGTTTTAATATATTCCCTTTTAACTATCTACACTATTATAGTGAGGAGTATCAGTTATTTATGTAATTTTTTCATAATGTATCTTTAATGTAGTTTGTAAAGTTACATTCTCCGAAATTTCACTCAGTGGCTAAATTATCGATGAAGACAATTAAATGGGATTTTATGTCCTACTGAGTACTGTTCTGCTCTGACTGGACTAGTAAAGCCAGTCATACGTATTCAGTGTTTTATGAGGGAAATTGTGCCCGGACAGTGCCTTTATGTGTACACGAGGTATCGATTTTTCGTCCTTCGTCCTATCCGAAAGACTATACATGCCCCCCCCCTTTGAGGCCCTCTGTTCTGCACCAGTGACAAGGGGGGGGGGGGCTCAGGAAAATCCTTATGAACTTTCTCGGCAAACAAGGAACCCCCACCATCTTACTCATTCAGCCACCGCGGCTTCCTCCATAGACAAATAAACACGACAAACGTTTGTTACAGTATTTTCTAAAAGCACGATTTCTTTATCAACGGTCTGCATCCTTCATGTAATGTAACACGTATATGAAATAAACCGGGTTGACAGGCTCAACTTAAAGGACTTGTCCCATATTATGTCACGTTTTTTGTGTTCTGCTAAAGGTGCGTTTAACGTTTAAGTACATAAATTAAACGCCACAATATTGTCTACAAATACATATCCCCAAAAGCATGTCTCGAAGTTTCAGCTCAAACTATAGAACTCTAAATTTGTTTGTGTGTGTGTGTGGGTGTGGGAGGGGGGGGGGGGGTAAACCATTCTATTACTCAAAATAGGCTAATTAAACGACAACGATCGCTTACCATGTTAAGATATGACTATCCGGGCTTGGCGAAATTATTGTATTTACGGACTAAGCTACAACCTCATAGTATGGAAATTAAAAGTAGATATTTCTGCGAAAAATGTATAATACAATTAACTTGTTTGATTCACTCATATTTTGTTGGGAAGGTTTCTTTAATGAAAAACAGAAATAAACACTTTCTACGTTTTATGTAAATTTTATGTACACATGTGTCACAATAGCTGACCTACTGACCCACACACCTTGTCGAAAATAGAAAAATGGGAAACAATGTCAAAATGAGGACAGAAAAATGTTAAAAATACGTGAGCAACATAAACTGGAAGCGATTTGTCGACACCATCCCAGTTTCTCACAAATCTTACTCAATTTAAACAATGACTGTTCATCGCTCATAGGCTTTTGTCTGTCCGAGACACTTTGTTGAATGAAGGTTCTTTAATATAACGACCTTCATTAATGAGACGGGGATGCGTTTGTCATTTATTTGTGGGTGGTGTAGCAAATTTCACTATTCACCGATTTGATTCTAGGAATTAGAATATAAGCCCGGAAGATCCTTATTTGAATTTTACCCCTAAGTTCCCAATTTGGAATAGGTAGATGAAGTCCAATAAATGTCCGAATCTTTGTGACCACCGATAAGGATGGGATGGGGTGTGGGGATGGTGGGAGGCACAGATTCCTTGACCATTATTTGTCATGATTGTCAATTCGACGTTTTCGGAAGGCCGCACATCTTTCTGGACTTTGGTGATTTTGACGTTTTCAATAAATGTCTTTTATGCTCCATCGGCAATTGTTTTAATTCATTATTTTGATAGTCTACTTTCGTTTTATGGTCTCTCTCCATTTACAAATGGCGTAGTTTCGATTTCCGGTCGTACGTGACAAGCAGTAGGGTCACCTGTCCAACCTCGTGGGTTTTCTCCCGATCCACATGTTTCCTGCACTGGTAAAGAGTAAAGACCTCTAAGCGCTAGCGGATTATTGAAATACAATTAAACCATGTGTTAGTCCTTAAATGACCTACGTTGTGTCAAGTGACCGTTAAACCCCATCTATCTTCTTACATTCTACTCTCAAAAGTTCACATGAATTATCAAGCAGAAGGGCTGGGCAACATACAATGAGATAAGCATTGTAAATAGACAAATTACATTTACAGTCACGAGTCGGAAGAGTTGCCATATAACACGTCATGACCATAGTAACAGAATTAAAAATGGTGGAAATGATATCAAATATCAAGGCTATGAGCTATCTATATTAAACGACTGTTTCCAGTAACTATACAATGACTATTGATGACAAAAAAGCGACGATAGGCGACATTTTCGTTATACTGGAAGTAATTTGTTGGCGCCGGTAAACCAGTGCACTGAAAAGGTCGCCGAAACAGTGGCTAATTATCTTAAAGTGTATGTTAGGATGAAATGTGGTTTAACGTCCTACTGTTTTGCTCCTAATCTGGGTTACTGAAGACGGGCATACGCCATTTTGCCCGGGCAGCGGCGCTCTGGCCTACTCTTATATCGAATTCCAACTGCCAAGGGTTTTTTTACGTGCACGCCAATGTGTACACGGGACCTCGGTTTTTCGTACAATTCGAACGACTAGACAACTGTCCTTGTCAGGCCCCCCGTCTTGCATCACTGACAATGGGGAACCACACCAGAAAATCTGGATGAACTTTCTCGGTCAATGCAGGGATCGAACACCCGAACTCTATAGGCTAGTGGGCCAGCGAAAGTTTTTTTTTAAGTCTTATCCCTTTCCCTTTTTCCCTTTTATGCATGGCGATTTTGGTTTGGTGTAGAATGGAAGAAAAGGTTTGAAAATTGGTTTTCTGCCTAGTTTTGGTGAATATTCATGATTTTGTTTGGAAGGATACAAAAGTTGAGAGGTTGGTTAGGTTGAAATGTAGGGCCGAAAATTGCATGTTTATTTATCTCTACTTCCAGCTTGTGTATCTCAAGTTTTTCATGATGAACCTCATATATGCATTTTGAGCAAGACCAAAATAAAATTTGGGAATAAGTTAGAGCCGGTCTAAGAGACGACAATGGCATTAAAGTCAATGGGGAAATCATCAGTTATCTATGGACATCTGGAAACTGGCGATTTAAATGAACGCTTTCAACCACCATACTGGCGTGGTTTCGAATACCCGGTTGTACGTGACAAGGAGTAGGGTGGCCTGTCCAATCTCATGGGTTTTCTCCGGGTCCTCCGGTTAACTCCAACTGCTAAAGACCCCTACGCACAAGCGATTTATTGAAATAAAATTAAACCATAGTCCCCAAAAGACCTAGTTGGTGTCGAGTGGACGTTAAACCCCATCTCTCTCTCTCCATCTCACTCTCTCTCTCCATCTCTCTCTTCTCCAACCACCATTCCTTTTGTTAGTCTCATATCTAGCACAAAAAAGTCGATGATGTTTAACATTCTTAAGTGCGCTTTGATTAAAATCGCCTCTATTCTAGTAACCAACACTACTTTATGTCTAGTCTTTAATGGGTTTTATTCGAGTTTAATTAACATTGTCAATATCGACAATCTAATAAATGATTAAAACACAACTAGTCAAACAATCACGATCTGTTCTAAACTAATTTCTAAGTACACATAAGTACAAATGTGTCATCACATCTACAGCTAATTTTTGTATAGACAAATTACATTCATGAACAGTCGTGAATAACTAATTACTAGACGAAACCATTTAACATTGTTATTTGATACCACACACACGAATTTTGATTTAACAAGAATTTTAAAGATGCTCTGGCCTCAAATGTTATATAGATTATTAATTGGACAATTATAACGGATATGTTCCAGCTATTTCTCAAGGGTAATATAATGTAGCAAGGGAGAAAAGAGGGCTCGGCATCTAAACACTATTCTGCCAAAACAAATACCAGTGGGATAGTGGAGTAAGGGGAGGCCACGAGAAGACAGGCCTGGCACCTAAACACAAATCCCACAAAGAAGACATCTACCAATCCAGAAACAGAAGAGATCATCTACCAACGATGTGTTTTTATTAAATAAAGGGAAGAACTTCCCACAAAAACCTAAATCCATGGCCTAAGGCCAAAATGGAAAGATTGCAAAATCATATTCTAAAAATCAGGAAGCAGCTTCGGCTCTCCTATGTCTTGTCTGTGATATCACTTAAGTGGAAGCAGACGTTAAACACCAAAAAGAAGAAGAAGAAGAAGAAGAAGACAATTATAACGGGTATGTTCCAGCTATTTCTCAAGGGTAATAAAACGTAGCAAGGGAGAAAAAAGTAGTGTGCCGTGTGATTGTTCGTGTGCCCGGAGACGCCTAGAATGCACTGTCTGTGTCTTGCGTTTAAAGATACGTCATGTTCATACTGACTTAGTGATGGTGAATTCCATATGGCTCAATCGGTCCAGTAGCCGAGTCCAGGCACAATTCACCCATAGCACACTGTATGCTGTTTGCTCGTCTTCGTTGCAACGGCTGGTGCTGAAAAGTAGGATGTTGAACCCCATTTGATTCATTCGTTTTGTCTGAGGCGTACACTTCCTCGTGTTGGCACTTACTGAGTACATTTTAAGACCATTTGGATGGCTGAATGGGTAGCGTGCGCTCTCGCTGTATCATAAAGCCTGTCATTGAGTCAACTGGCGTGGTTTCGAATCCCCGGTTGTACGTGACAAGGAGTAGGATCGCCTGTCCAACCTCGTGCTAAAGACCCCTACGCGCAAGCGAATTATTGAAATAAAATTTTAAAAATAAAAAAAACCCCCATATGTTGGGTCCTGAAATGACCTAGTTTGTGTCGAGTGGACGTTAAATCCCGTTTCTCTCTCTCCCTAGATGACTTAATTGATGAATTCTTGTGGTTCATTTAAGTAATGATTGCGGAAGAAGAGTTGATAACGTTATCAGTGAAGAGATTCCGTGGAGTGATGAAGGCCACAACCTCCATGTCTGCAGATTGATGAGGTTCCGTCTCTCATTATATGTGATTCATTTCGGCGGAAACTCATATCATAAATGTCTGGAGGGAAGTTGAATAACCAGAGGCGGATCCAGGAATTTTTGCAGGAGGGGGTTTACCAGGTTCTTGTTAAGGACATCTGTCATCATCGTCTCTAAATTAAAAAGGCATACATAGACAGAAATCATTTTTATAATGATGTAGGATCACATTGTGATTTAATTTCATTGCTGCAAGGCATTTAATTTTTTATGTAGCTGAGAAGGATGGGGTTTGGAAGCTCCCCTGGATCCGACTCTGACAGCTGATAATGTTTATGTCTGCAAGTCAAATCACCCATTAGAATCAGGTTATGAATGAACGTTCCGAAGTGGTCATCCGTTGAAAAGGTTTAATTATGTCTGCATGGGTAACGATGGTCAGAGAGGCGGCAATTTCCTGCTACCATGATACTTTATTTCGAGATGGCAAAATATTACAGTGTTGTCCTCTAGTTGCTATGGAAACCGTCGTTGACATACACTTCCGTTGATGCCCAATACTGAAGAAATGGTACATATTATAACATCGGTTATGCCAGAAAAGGAATTGGTCAAATTATTGAAATTCAATAGGATTTAAACGTCCCACTTTTCTGAACCGAATGTCTAATAAAAACAGACTATGATGAACATTTAGCCTGGTGAATTCAAACTGCCAAGACTTCTTCTACGTGCACGTCAATGTGTTTACGGGGACCTTGATGCTACGTCCTATCCGAACGACTAGACATTAATCTTACCAGGTCCTCCACCCTGCACCACTGACAAGGGGAAACGAGTCGGAAAATAGTCGTTAGGTAAGGCCGTTCAAAGTAAATTTTACGTACCGCCATCTTTAATGTCTGAGAATCGTCTGTCGACGTCAGATTGTTTAACGAACATCGACAAATTACACCTTTAAAGGAGGTAGACCTCTAATATCTGGGACCTAGAAATTGACACAAATGGATCACAATTCATATAATAATGTAATCTGATTGTATATAAACTAATTTACATTCAATTGTTTCCGTTTTGTCTCTTATTTCAAATTAGTTATGTCCAGCGAAATAAGGCACGAGTTTCAACCGAATGGAAATTTCTAGCGTCTGGTTATTCCAATCTATTGCGCAGGCTCTCCAGATAAGTTATGGCGTCATCGTTTGACATGATTTGTGGATATGTCTAGCCTCGTTCTTTCTGGTCACTTGTTATTAATGACACTGAAACGAACTATGGTACACGATTCGTGTACCAATGCCTAATTGTTTATTTTGTCTTAAATATTGGATATCAGAAACCTACCTTGAAAAGCTAAGATAACAACATCAATGTTAATTTAAATCGACAAATAATTCGTGTTTTCAACGTGTAAGACTTTGGAAGATATTGAGTTCGAGACTTAGCTACGTTAAAGTCTTTATTTTGTAAAATTAAAAAAAAGGGAAAATATTTATTGGCTTTCGGCCTGCCATGTCTTCATAAGTCCAGTCGGTGCAGAAGAACAAGACGTTCATTTCCTTCGACTCGCAATATCTTTTTGGATCTCAATACAATTTCCGGATCAAAACCTCTTTGATTTAGGAAAAAATAAAATAGTTGTGTTAATCGAAGGTGTTATATCGATTAATGATTGGGAAAGCTCTATACTCATACAATTAAATTTATATTTCGAAAGAGGGGTTTGAAAGTCTGAATGGTTAAAGCTTGCGCCTTGGGTAATAAGGTCTGTCGATTCCCCACTTGTACGTAACAGGGAATGTCTTCACCTGTCCAATCCCTATAGTTCCTCCTGTTCCCCTGGTTTCCTCTTACTGCTTAAAACAACCCTCGTCACGAAATGACCTCGTTTGTGTTATACCCCTATTTCGAAAGAGGAGTGTGGTGGCCGAATGGTTTTAATCGTGCGCAATGGATCATAAGGTCTGTCATTTAGTCAAGTGGCGGGGTTTCTACTGCCCGCGTGTATGTAACAAGAAGTAGGGTCGCCTGGTCAACCTCGTGGATTTTCTCTGGTTCTTTCGATTTCCTGTCACTGCTAAAGACTCCCACGCGAATAAGAATTGTTGAAATAAAATTGAACCATGTGTTAGTCGAGTGGACGTTTAACCCCATTTGTCTGTCTCTCTTCAACTTGGATTCCCCATGTCAGTAGTGTAAGGAAACGCCTCTAGTCATTCTGGGACGAAAAAACAAGTTCTGGTGTATATTATTGGCTACACGTTAAAGATCCCCTAAGAGTTGGAGTGTGAAATAAAGATAAATGTAGTGTCGCCGTCTACGCAAGATTTTCCACGGAGCATAGCACACCGCAATGCTAGAGCCCAGCTTATGTCGCCCTACGACGCGATAAAACTATCGGCGACTGGGTTACGATCAAGTGGAACTAATCAGTGGTGACGAATTGGGCGACCTAAGCGCTCTTACGACTGGGGGAGTCAAACGCAGACCAATCGCCGTAAAGTTGTCTCCAGTTTCTCCGAGTCGCACATGTTCTACTCCTACGACTGGAAACAACTAGTTGTCCCTAGTCGCAGGCGGCATAAGCGCTCTTACGACTGGAACCAACTGGTTTCTCGTGGTTGCGTCCAGTCGAAACGACATAGGCTGTCAGTTGCCGCTTGTCGCCGACAGTTTTGTCGCGTCGTAGGGCGATATAAGCTGGGCTTTATACCTGTCTTCATTAGTCTGTTTATATTATTAGTGGAGAAAAGCAAAACGTTGTTGTTGTTGTTTATGAAAGATTTAACGACCAATACAATTGTGACCCCCCAGTACAAAACAGTATACTTGGGTCAAATTGAAGAAATGGAGATAATGGTGTCAAATGAAAAGAGGTTTTTATACTCTTTCATTTGACACTATTTTCTCCATTTCTTCAATTTGACCCAAGTATACTGTTTTGTACTGGAGGGTCACATTATCTGATATTATGGACAGGTTAAAAGCAAAACGCTAAATCCTATTTTATTTCATTGAGCCCTACTTTTTCTTTCTGTGGCTATCACATATCGTGTGATTGTGTTTACATAACCGATCAAGTGAGTGAAATTAACCTGTAACCACAGATCTAACGAAAACATCTGATTATAATTATTATAGCTTATCTACAATTGACATGTCAAGGTTGTAATGTACAGTGTCCTGTCAGCAATTCTCAGTTGCTAATAAACAATTACCTACTTGAGCCTACACAAAATGTAAACCCCATATTATTACTTGACTAGTTGCTGAATCGTCTGGAACATCCATCTTAGTAGAATTAAAGATACCTTGCCGCGTACAAACTGTGGGATTTGACGATATATTTGGACTAAAAATATATGCAAACTAATTTATCTATTAAAACTTGGCTTCAAATCCCTTTCAAAACTTTGTACTCGCAAGGAGAACCCCACGCTATATAAAATCTATTTTTAGAAACAATGTTTACACCTTACTCGATTCAGGGGGGGGGGGGCATTTTTCAGATGTGTCCATTTATCATACATATTTAGGCCTAAGTACATTCTTATTTATTTTATGTCAATTTCTTTTTTCGCCTTTTAATTGCAGAGTCTGTTATGCGTTTACATTCCCCACTGTTTCCCAAAGCGCCTAACAATTCGATCAAAATATAACAACCGCTCCCAAAATCAAGCTGGCATACACTAAGCCGTCGGGTTGCCAGTTAGCGAAACCTGACATTTTGCCCAGTGCTGTGCTTTCCCCATGCGTGTTTTTCGGGTAATATGGCATTCTTCTAGTAGGATTGGCGTCTATACTTTCCATATATACCAAATCTGCCATACTTTTATTGGAAATAACCACCGGATAAAAACTTTCGTGAGAATGTATCTTTAATGATTTGGCCATAAACACCATCTGCATCAAACACGTGAAAAAAGAACACGTGTTAATAAATTTATTTTCTAAAAATACCAGGCCTCATTTAAATGCAGTAACCGACGAGACAATTATGATAAGAGATCTGTTTTTAACAGGATGCAGACCACCAATTACTTTCAAAATATAATCCCCATCAATTTCCTTTGAAAGGCCCAATACCACTCTTGTTGTAACTGACTTATATGTCCCAAACTTTATTCTGATCAACAAATTGTACTATTTTACAATATTTTAATTAATAGATGACACAAATTTCATCTTAACACACCTAATTGAAAAAATTGGTAAAATTCAACTGTATGACTTGAAAGGCTTTACGTATTTTCAAAGCCTCAGGACAAGTAAAATAGGTAGGACAGGTAGGACACTTAAACATCTCGTAGTTAGAATAAGGCTATTTTTATCTGGACCTGTCAAGGCAGCCATAGTGTTATTGTCCCTTTAATATGACGTTTGTTTTGGCCTAGACTAGAATCACGATTTAGAGGATAACACTGTTAAAAAATAAAATAAGGTTTAACGCCCTGCTGTTCTGCTCAGACTTCGCTAATGTGGACGACCATACGCAATACAGTATGCTATGGTGCAAACTTTTGCCTGGACAATGGCGCTACAGCCAACTTTTATGCCAAGGGTGCCTCCGAATGTTACAGACCCCTACGCGCAAGCGAATTATTGAAATATAATTAAACCATATGTTAGTCCCGAAATTACCTAGTTTGCGTCAAGTGGAAGTTAAACCCCATTTATCCCCCCCTCTCTCTCTCGCTCTGTTAAGTGTCGGGCGTTATCAGACAAAGATAATAACATCTATAATAGGTGCCATTAACCATCTATTGGAATGGTATTGCTCTTTCATGTGTGAAGCTTTACAAATAAAACTCGACTACCTCAACACAAAGGAACATATTGTCTGTTACGTGGAATACTTTGTTGATGCTGTATCCATGACTACCAGAATGTGTCCTGTTTAGATTTGGTCTTTTTGCCCTTGTCAACAATAAAACAAACCTATTAAAAATTCATTATTAAAGTGTTGTAGTACATATTTTGATATACATGTATTTACTTATCTTAATTAACTAATTGCCTTAAAGTGGATAAGTTAATCTATACTCCGAACCCTGATCGTTCTAATCTCAATGTACTGTCTTATCTATTTACCTTTTCTGAACATCTAATGTAAAATAATTTAGTATTACTTAATATGCATCTTAATCATTCATTGAGTATGTACCTATATTTGAGTAAGTCCTCAGTAATGTAAATATGTTAATTTATATCACGTTTTGTATTATATGTTTAACCGTTATCATGTACATGTTCAAACATTTCTGGTTCAATTATTATTAAGATATTAAGTTGGCGATAGCGACTGGGTATAAATATAAGAGACGAAATACGGACAATTATGTTCATTCGTTAATAAACCCAGTTCGACGTCAAATAATTATAGGTGAGTTAGTTTATTATTGTGTCGCCTAATAATTCATTTAGTATATATGTTTATTTTATGTGAAATAGTTTACTACACATATTCACATAGTATGATAATACTTTATATTCGCTTATTGATTAATATAATATTACGTTCTTGATGCATAATAAGACAATGTGAAATACCTAAGAATTACACTTGGTCACATAATATATGCTAAAATTATATATTCAATTATTCATTAATAGATAACTTGTAATTGATGTTTTAAGTATGATTTCGATATATCTTTATTTGTGTTATTATGTTCATTCGTTAATAAACCCAGTTCGACGTCAAATAATTATTACTTATATTTCTTATAGATTAAAGCTTCGACGTATTAGAGCTACGCACCCCCAGCATAAGATATCTCAAAATACGTCAAGCTAACACAAAAGAGCACGCTCGCAAAAGGTATCTCTCACCATGGTTTCCAATTGTCAGCGGCAGAAAGCGTTCCCCAAACAGTTTATTCGTCCGGACACAGTTAAATACAACGCTGGATTCCCCATTGACTTTAGGGTTAATTCTCGTCTCTTAGACCGCCTCTAACTTTTCCCCAAAATTTCGTTGGGTAAAAAGCTTTCTACCACAGATGGAGCAACATGTGGCAAACTCTTGCCAAAAAGGACGTGTGAGGTTCTTCATGAAAAACTTGGAATGTCAACAAATATCGTCATGTAAAAGGGGGAAAAGGGTAAAGGGGGAAAGGGAGAGAGAGACTAAAAATAACTTTGGCCCTTGTTTCTTGGGTGATGGCGTAGAAATATTCAGTGATCTGTGACCTATATATCTTGCTAATAAATGGGCAGAGTGGTCTTCTTTTTACACATTGTGATATTATAAGTCTGCAGCCAAATACACATAGGCTCGGTCCGCTATCACTCCCCTTTAATACTTCCGATCTGGAACCAATCATATATCTGTATCTGATCCACGCCGTGGGTATAGATAGTGTAGGGGTCTACCTGATGGCGTGCTGGGCCGCTGAAGGGCGGCAGTCAGACCAAGCTCGGGAACCCTTAAGAGAGGTGGCAACGCTCTCTCTCTCTCTCTCTTTGATTATTTGAGGTAAATCGTTTGAAATTCGAGGGCATTTTTCAGACGTGCGGACAGGTTAGGCGGCCAACGCTGCCTACCCAAGAGAGGACGGGGAGAGTCGAATCAAGTCAAAGACATACATCATCAGTGATCGTTAAAGTGCGAGAGGTTATAGTTCCCCTTTAACTGTTTACGTGCACTTCTCGAACAATTCAACAGAAATGAAATATTTAACGAACACTTCCCCATTTCTGATCCACCTGATATACCTGTATTTATTGACATGTTACCATGGCGATGATCTATTAGTAATACCATAGAACTAGCATACTAATATTCTATGGTAATACCGATTCCATTACAAATTACGACTGGAGCAAAGGATATGTGGCAAATTTAATGGCCATGTCGCCTAATGAGTTTGAAAAAATGCTGACATAATTGCGTTATTATATAATGTGCGGTAATGGTCATTCTTATGCTTCTGTCATTGGTATTAAAAGACATACTGGTTCCCGTATTACTAAAAAGGTGATTAGATGACATTAATGTATATAAAGCACTGATCGACATTGGACCTACAATTAAGAGCCATCATTAATCTTTGTAGATATAAAAAAACACATACATTCAGTCAGTTTTGTTTATAAAGGTCATCCAAGGGAATGGTTTAAAATGACCTTTACGTGGCGGAGATGACCTTTATGTAAAAGTAAACAGCTTGGCTGGCAGGTTTTTGACGGGGGTTCTATTCTGGAATAATTCAAGCACCATACCAAACAAAGCTAATATGGACGATCTCTGTTATTAATCTCTTTCTTTTACGGGTCTGGAAATAAAATGAAATGAAATGGGGTTTAACGCCCTGCTGTTATGCACCTAACCTAGGCTAATGGAAGACGGGCATACGCCATACACTGTGCTATAGGGGAAATTTTGCCCGGGCAGCGGCGCTACGGCCTACTGTTATATCGAATTCCAACTGCCAAGGGATCTTTTATGTACACGCCAATGTTTACACGGGACCTCGGTTTTTCGTCTCATCTGAACGACTATACAGCTGTCCCTGTCAGGCCCTCCGTTCTGCATCACTGACAAGGGAAACCACGCCGGAAAATCGAACACTCGACCTCCAGGATTGCGAACCAGCGCCTTACCCTCTTAGCCACGTAACCCCCCTACGGGTCTGGAACTAAACGTAGGCTGTAATAAGTTTATTGTTAGTAGACAAATTTCGCGGATTTGTCGCTTATTATATTTATACATGGTTTGTTAAACGTCAAAGGAACAGGTTATTATAAACTCCGATCTAGGAATCTTATTAGTGTATTCGGTGGGATATTTCCACGGTTAGACAGGTTGATATTGTAACTATATGTTATACCAGTTTAAAATAAAACATTTTCCAGCATTTCCCGTTTTTGACTGATTCGTTTTTACCAATAAAATAAAAATCAAGTACGAACAATCCAAACCATAAGACAGAATTGGAAGTCCTAAAAGCGTTATAGGCAAAAAAGTGTAATCAGCAACTGGACTGCTCCTAGTGTACAAAAATACACGACAAGCAGTGGTTACAGGTGTCCGGAAGAGTAAGCTTACCCTCCTGCCTGGCGCCACACCCGCCATAGCCGCATCGAAACTATTAGGCGAAATGTCGGTTAAATAATGACGGATTATACAAACTTATAATTTAAAGTTGGATTTTGTAGAAATGAATTGAAATGAAATGGGGATTAACGTCCTATTGTTCTACCAGATTAAGGATAGAGGTGTAGAACTAGTCCGATTAAAGGATTGACATTAATCCTCAAGACATTTTTCTTAATCATTGATGGTCCAAAACTGTTTTTTTTATCGTGTCATTAACCAATAAATAATATCATGAAAAAAGCGTTCTAAATTTAATAGACATTTGAACAAGTTAATCTTTTTTTCACGATTCTTCACTATGAATTGAAAATGGATTGGGACTCTTCACATGACCAATGCTCAGACACACAACACGAAATTCTTTCTACTTCCAGAGCAACCCGGTCCCGATTTCACAAATTGTTTGCAGACTTAAGAATTTACTCTACTTTCAAGCAATGTGTTTGAGAAATGTTTTTGATTCAGAAACACAAAACTTGGCACATATTTTCTTATTGGTGTATTTGATACATTAAAATAAGGCGAATAGTTTTGAGTAAATTCTTAATTTAAGCCCGAGAATGATTTGTGAACTTGGGTCAGTTATTTCGTAGACCACACAATCAAAGCATGTCTATACAGAACAAAGAACAGGAGACCTGTATCTAACTAGGATGGTTGGGTGTGTAAATGACCTTTGTGTGGACGCATGGTCCATAATAGATTATAATAAAACAGGCACGCTAGAGAAAACTTACCAATAACATTAATGTCCATTTGATAAAAATACAGATATATATTTCGTTTCGATTATTTTACACTTTCGATGGCCTACACTACATGAAGATCTGATGAGTTATTGTGGGAGTTCACATAAGGCGTATAATGAGCGGCATTTGACCCTATGACACCAGACATTGGTTAATCAATCAGCGTTGTCATTTCTAGGGGTTTACCGTGCATTAAAAGGCATAGAACTCGCCGTAACAGACCGTTCCATTGGCTAATCCCTCACATTATTAGGCCACGGATAGCCATTGATTAACCCATTGACTTTAATTTTAGGCTCGTCTCTTTGACCGCCTCTAACTTTTCCCTAAATCTTTGATGGATTAAACGCTTTCAACCACAGATTGGGCAACATCTGGCAAACACTTGCTCTAAAGTAAGTATGAGATTCACCATGCGTAGAAATCTTGAGGTACACCAACTGGAAGTAGCAGACAAAAAAAACATACAAATGTCCGCCCTACATTTCAACGTAACCAAAATTTTAAGTCTCCAATCCTTTCGCTGTTGGCGATTGAAATCATTTCTTATTGTTATGGTGGACCATATCATGATAGAGCCGTCGCTGAATCGAACCTGCCTTATTCCATGTTTAAAGATACCCGTGCTCTTCTATTCGTATTGGACAAAAGAAAGCGACTCTCATGTGACCAGTCATTTTTTTTGCCATACCGCCATGTTCCAATAAGGACGTGCTCGGCACAATGCTATTCGCGAGCCTTGTGGTCGCGTGACAAAATAGGTCTTATAGCGCCATATCTACCGGATATGGCCTTAGCGCGAAAGAATGACGTTACACGAGCGTCAAAAGAGCTACATCGTCTCTTGCAGACGTACTTCGAGGTCGGCCAGAACGTTGATGTCCTTTACGTGTTGAATCTGTTGCTGTTTTACAATAATTGTCTCATGGTCGAGGGATGGTGACGCAACTGTCATTGAATATGTCCCATTGATGTCCCAACATTCATAGCGTCAGTTTTCCTGCTATCTCTTCCCTGTAGTGAGTTATCGATGTCGCATTGTAAAGTACAGGCAGTGAACTCATCGATTTTAAAACATTCCTTAATATGAGTCAATGCAATGACCGATTTCATATTTTGATGATGCATGAGGTTTACATGTTGCTCTGACAGCTTTTACTGATTTGCATATAAATCAGAAAATTAATTGCACTTTTGCATAAATATATTTACGTAATAAATTTATCTTGAGCGCATATTCGAGTCTTTTGGTATGTTTCTCTGTGTGTATATGTAAAACTGGTTAAATGGGGGTCTTAGCGACAAAGCAAAAGTTCCAAAATCATCAGAGTCAAACTCAAAGGTAGACCATGGTTCGAGCCAGTGACCAAACTTTATTTTGAAACCATATTTTTATTCAGGTTGTCTGAATGGGATTGGGGAACCACCACCCCTTAATAATTTGTATATACATATACATTTGTATATAATTTGTATATACATATATATTATTAATACAAAAAGGGTGTATATACATAGTTAAATTGGCAAACATATACATATTATATAGATATAATAAAATGGGTGAAAATGTACAGTATAATATATATTATATAGTTAGTAGTTAATGATTATACATACATGTATGCAAGCACATTAAGAATCTTTTAATAATAATCAGCATTAGAAAGACTAGCCAAGATTCAGAGGCGGATTTGTGGCGCGTATCTATTTTTTACACATGTTTTAGGGATTTGGGCCCCCCCCCCCTGGATCCGCCTCTGCCAAGATTATACATAAAAGAGAAAATAAAATATTATTTGACCGAGATAAGATTAGAATCTGTTTGACATATCTATAAAAATAGTAGTATTAACATCAAGACTGTAGGCCGTGAAGCCAAAATAATGACAGTTTATATTTTTAAAATCATGTTGTAATTTGTCTATGGTTTCTGTTCGTGCATTTGAATGTAAGGAACATCGTAGGAGTGAGCAACTTATAGCACACTGCATGATCTATGT
This sequence comes from Patella pellucida, assembly GCA_917208275.1. NCBI lineage: Eukaryota > Metazoa > Mollusca > Gastropoda > Patellidae > Patella > Patella pellucida. The sequence continues at coordinate 17,267,986 of OU795042.1, read as the reverse complement.
CCGTTTTAGCCCGATAAGAACAGGAAGAAAGTAGGACATTAAAGGACAATATTGGTGCCAGTCATTATCACATGTGATAGAGCTGGTTAAACACATCCCAAATATACTTTTAACGCAGAGATCAGCGCTACTACCATAGTTGAGTAATACATGCTACCCAAATTAGCAGTGACGTAACGAAAAGGAAAACACGAGCGACTGCTCTATATAACTGACTGAAGCGACGATTGAAAACAGACACACGGCTAAATTTTTAATCACTAATAATTCCTTCGAAGACCAACAGTTGTTATATGGGACTATAAGAGGATTTCTGACAATTAAATAAAGTAATTGAATGTCATTAGATAAAAGCCTCGAAAGAAAAACAGAAAAAGTCCGTGCATTACCATGTTTTAAAAGGTATAGAGTGAATATAAACAGGGGAATGTACGGACTATTTCTGACACCAATATTGTCCTTTAAGTCCCATTTCAATTTATTGAAAGTGAAACGCTGCTTGTGTACAATGATGAAATATTATGACGAAGAACGTGTTAATGCCGATCTACGTTTAAACGTAAATAAATCTGTCTGTTATCAGTGACTCGTGGCATGCCGGGTATATGATCAAATGCGTGTTCATTGCTCTATATGTATGATAATATAGATGTCGATATTCTGTAAACGACCTTCACCTTTTACAAACGTTTGGCGTCTAACATAATACAGATAATGAATGAATATAATGGGGTTTAACGTCCTACGCTTCTGCACCTAACCTGGGCTAACTGAAGACGGGCATACGCCATACAGTGTGCTATGAGGGGAATGTTTGCCCCGGCAGCAACTGAATTCCAACTGCCAAGGGATCTTTTACATGCACGCCAATATTGTGTACACGGGACCTCGGTTTTTCGTCCCACCCGATCGACTAGACAACTGTCCTTGTCAAGTCCCCCGTCTGCATCACTGACAAGGGGAAACCACGCCAGAAATCGAGATGAACTTTCTCGGCCATTGTAGGGCCGCGTACAAATGCTTGGTGTCTAACATGATACTGATAACGCTAGGCTGATTTCACAATAAATCAGATACGTGGTCGGTGTAACGGCTGTGTTACTATATAATGAACATAAAATGTTTTATTGTATAAAATATTAAATTATTCTCTTTTTATTGACATAAATAAAAAAAAATATGATGTTTTTATTAATAATGTAGTTATTCATTGATTATTGAAATGAAACCAGGTTCAACTTCCTTCTTTCTTGTAAGCTACCGACCGGGTTTAAGGACACTTCATGCAGTAAGCTATGGGGGATATTGTGACTTGACAGCGGTGATATGGCTAACGCGTTTTTTCGATGTCAGTGGATCTTTAATGGTATTTTTTCCACCAGATATGTTTCATTGCAAGACCCCTCACACTGCACAATCCAGGTCCCACTTGCCAGTGATCCAGCACAGAAGAACTGGCAAGGAAAAGCAAACGTCGAGCGTCTTGCCAGTCTGATATCGTAGTGCCCGTCTTCATTAGTCCTTTTGAAGCCCATGACTAAGACACTAAACTGCATATCATACTTCCTTAAAGAGAACAACTCCGAAATTTACGTGGAAACTGAATACTGGTATAGTTCTTTATTACGTCCATCTGAATAACCCACAGAGTTCGAAAACCTGTATCGGGGACTTTGCTCTGGTTCAATTTTTAAAACATATTTCTGGAATCAGGCGTCGGTAACGGTCCGAAGATTTTGAATATGGGTAGGGCACTTTGCCATCTCATAAATAAACAAGCTCTACAAACCTGAGCTGCGCATTTTGTTTAGAAGAAATTGTTGTCGAACGAATGATTCAAGGCAAGGACAACGGCATGCATAGAGAGGTATATCATTTCGGTCATGTTTCCCCACTTCCAACTGTCAGCGTCACAATATGGACAAGGTAACTTTTTTACAGTAAACCCCACCCTGACAAGTCGAGGTTTGAAACCTGAACATTCTAGCGGAGAGTCACTGGCTTGCTCTGACAGCTCATCTACCCAGGATAATATACGTCTATATTAATGTCACTTTAATTCAGTATTGAGAATGTTTTGGTATAATGAACGTCTATATTTAATGTCACTTTAATTCAGTATTGAGAATGTTTTTGGATAAATGATGATTTATTAAATATGTTTGACCAGGTGGTCTACATGATGTGTGTTGTTGTTATTGACAATGTAAATATATATATAATATTATACAATATCAGTGGCGGATTCGGGCCGGGGGGGGGGGGGGGTCCAACCCCACCCTGCTCAGCTACATAAACAAATTTGTAAACAAAACACTTTATGAGAAAAGTGTAACGGCTGTGTGCTTTATCCTTGATGGGTTGGGCATTCAAAGTGTGAAGTAGTGATATAAACATATGTGATATCACAATTAATGCTTTTTATCACCCAATAATACATTTGACAGTAGATATCGCTTGTGTGATAAATTACATAATCTACTGTGATATATACACAGTGGTGATATCGCTTTACATAAATTTGATTGGTCAATCAAAAAGGAACTACTTTCTTTTATTTTAAAGAAACCACTTTGTTTAAGTAAAGAGTGACTTTTTTATAAAAAAAAAGGAAACTGCTTTTATTTAATTGACCTTGAAGGAAAAAACTGGGTCAGTATATAGGACTATACAATAGCTAAACTGCTTTCAAAAAATGATGTATCACTACGCTGTAATGTAATTAGGTTCTATAAAAATGAAATCTATACCAAAGAATTATATTTATTTATTTGTGCATGTAAGAAAGGATTGGGTGATAAATAAAATCTCCAACTCGTGTTTTTTGATACCAAAAAATATCAACACTCGTTGATAAAGTAAAAAAACTCGGCAGAGCCTCGTTTTTTTTTACTTTATCAACTTGTGTTGATATTTTTTGATATCAAAAAACAGTCATAGGAGATTCTCTATGTATCAACGAAATTGAATCACAATGTGATCTTATTAATTTATTTAAAAAATTGACATCAAATGGGGGTGTTGGATGTCTCTTTTTAAAAGGCATAATGTGAATGGATGCCTACGCAATTTAGAGACGAGAATGGCATCATGCGTTGTCAACTGCCAAATTTCCGTAACAGGAACCTGGCAAACACCCTCCTGCAAACATTCCTGGATCCGCCCCCTGATGTGTGTTTATTGAACTGAGGTTTAACTGTGTACTTTTATCATAAAATAATAGTACATTATATTATGTGTTTACGACAACAGGTGTATACTTTGATTGAAATGTTGTTTAAACCACACCTCGCTCTACATATAACATGTATCTATGTTTGTTTATTGACGATATGCTAGTGAAATAACTTAAAATATATAATAAATATATAACATGTACGGTATTAAATTGAAATGAAATTAAATGGGGTTTAACGTCCTATTTTATAAATAGTAGGCTATGTATGCAACATGTGTATGTATGTATTTTCATTAAAATGGTGGGGTGGGTGGATGGCTGGATGGTTAGCACGTGCAAGCTGTATCATAAAGCCTGTCATCGAGTCAACTGGCTCAAATCCAGTTCCATCCCACCCCACCCCCACCGCTTAGATCTTTAGCGAGAAAGAGAGAAATAAATTGGGTTTAACGTCCACTCAACACAAACTAGGCCATTTTGGGACTAACGTATGGTCGAAGCGCAGCACCGAACTGGGCTAATGAAGACGGTATTGTAGATAAAGTATAATCTGAGCTATTAATCCAACATCATATGGTATAAAATTTAGGTCATTTTGGACGGGAGTTCAAAGGTAGACACCTCGTCTAGAAGCTTGCTTACAAGTTTTTAAATATTCCCGAAACGTCGTACGTGACATCATTCACGTGTTTCACAAAGCTGTGGATGAATTAAATCAACACTGTTGATCTGTATTAAGTGTAAGGATTACAGACTAATCTCACACACCGTGTTAGTGTGTCGCCATTTTAGTCATGACAAACGGTTACTATAGTAACCCCTTTGTTTACATATGGAGATAGTATATTAACACCCAGAACGTCAACATTCCATTGTTCTATTCTTGTCATTTAATATTCTTTCAATCAACGACATTCCACAAATCAGGCAAATTCTGTATGTTAACCTTGTACAGTATAAAACAAACAGAGTACGGAACAAGATGGTTAAACGATAAAGCCCTGCATACACTGCTAACATTTTCGGGAACATCTCGGCAACACACCTGTGCAGCTAAATTTTGGCCCTGTATACACACGGAAACGGTTCGACAACATGATGGGCAACTTAACAACCATTCCTTGCTGGTAGCTGCTATTTTATCTACATCACTTGACTCCAGATAGATCATGTGATTTATGGCTCATTTCTGATTGAATAAAACTCGGCAACATCATTAGCTTATCGGCAACAAAACTGATATTATATTCATTTCGGTAACATCTGGACAACATGTTACCGAATATTGCCGAATGTTTACGAACAGTACACAGGGTCAACCCTCTTCACCAACGTCGCACCTAGTCAACATTTTGCTTAACATGTTACCGAAAAATGTTGACAGTGTGTACAGAGCTTAAAGGAATATTATTTGTGAATGAAATGAAATTGGGTTTAACGTCAACGTCCTATTTTTGTTTGCGCACACACCCGCAACCACATCCACACACACTCACACCTTTACGTGTACTATTAGAACAAAATCGCTTATCGCCGATCACCACTGACAAGAGAAATCAGTCTGGAAAATACCAATCAACTCCCTCGGTCAACATCGGGTTCAAACCTGGGACCCCCTGATTCATACTACAACCATGCATTAACTCATATGTAAAGAGTAACTTGATTGAACGGGATTTCGGTGATTTCGGTACAAACCGTGGAATTTTAATTAACGCATAATAGCAAATCTATAAGCTATTTAAATCAAAACTCATTAATTTCTGCAGACTCATGTATTTATCATCAGTCTAATTATAATTATTTATTTTATTTTAAAATATTTTATCGCTCAGATAACTTGTGAAAAAACACTCAATGGTATATATAATGCATCAAACAACTTTTATAAAGACAGCGCTGTATTAATGTTTTTGTCATAAATCCAGGATACATTTGAGCTTATTAACAAAATGCCATTTACTCAAAGTAAATTTTATATGTAGTACCGGTTTTACTCCCACAGACATGATTGTCTCTATAATATTTGTATATCACCACACATGACCTTTGAGAGAGAGAGAGAGAGAGAGAGAGAGGGTGGGTAACGTTCACTCAACATTGGCTAGGTCATTTCGGGACTAACATATGGTTCAATTTTACTTGAATAATTCGCTTGCGACTTAATCGATTTCACGTACAAGCAGTGAATCAAAACCACGCCACTTGACTCAGTGAAAGACCCCATGCTACAAAGCGCACGCGTTAACCATTCGCCGCTCACCCCCTCGTGGTTTAAACATTGACTGAGATAGGAAATAAAACGTAAATACTTGAAAAGGGATTGGGGAAATGTCGAAATAATCCGAAATGCGTTTGGAGATTAATCCTTTTATAAAACGTGAAATAGGATTAGACAAGCGACCCTACTCCTTCTTAAATTCAATCCAACCTCGTGGATTTTCTTCCTCCCACTGCTAAAGACCCTACGCGCAAGCGAATTATTGAAGTAAAATTTAAAAACCATATGTTAGTACCGAAATGAACTAGTTTGTGTCGAATGGACGTTAAACCCCATTTCTGTCTCTCTATCTCTTAAACTAAGTTCATATAAGTTAAATACAAAGATAAACAACGGTTGTTTGTTATTAAAACTGTATAGATTGTATATCTTGTAATCGGATTATATTCCAAGTTATAACGTGACAATCAGGTGGTCACGGTGGCTAAGTGGGAAAGACGCGTCGGGCGTTCGATCCCTGCATTGGTCGAGAAAGTTCATTGAGATTTTCAGGCATCGGTTCCCCCTTGTCAATGATGCAGGATAGAGGGCCTGACAAGGATAGCTGTTTAGTCGTTCGGGTGGGAAGAAATGCCCAGGTTCCGTGTACACATTGGCATGCACGTAAACGATCCCTTGACAGTTGAAATTTGATATTCTCAAATGTACCGAATCAGTTTATAATAACATTTTTTAAAAAAAAAAACAACCCAATAATACATCTTTTATAAGTTGACATTTTTAAAATTTAGTCCTAAAATAGATTTATTATTCTTATCTGTCAAAAGTAAAAAAAAAAATAACATTTTTCCACGCACAAATAATATATTAGATTATACTACTTTAGAGAAGGAGAACAATCTATCTATTCATCCTAGATGATTTAATTTCATAAGACCTGTGTTTTATTGTAGCTGGCCGTGGGAAACGTGGGGTGAACGTACACCGCATACCCACACAACAACGATCATTCATCGCTGTTTTTCAATTGTTATGTCATTCTATGTGGAAATATTTCCCGTCGTTTTTTTTCTATTTTGAAGTATTTAAATCCCAGATGACTTGAATTATTTATTGATTGTCAAAGTAGAAATATCTATTTTCTAAAAATACGATTTAAAAATAAAATATATTTGTGATTAATGGATAGCTAAAATTAGCTAGGGGAACATTTGTTATTGGTGTATATGTAGGATGTAAGTTCAAGTCCAGGAGTCAGAAATAGTTTTTAATTAATGCGCCCGATGTTCCAAAATAAGCTTTATTCCCCCGTGATTTAACACTTGCTTTTCTATTCCTGGACAATTTTGACAGCATTTAAAATTTTGAAATATATTTCTACGGATTTTAGTATTACTAAAGGTCACCTTCATTTATGTACGTAACTAACGTGAGAAAAAATAAATGGTAGCTAGCGTGTCTCAGATGTACCATAAGGTTTGTCATTGTGTCAACTAGTGTGGCTGTGCGTGATTCCTTAGTTGTACATGACAAGAAGTAGGGTCACCTTTCCAACGTCGTGGGTTTTCTCCGGATCCTATGTATCCCCCCCCACTGCTAAAGACCCTTTATAGTCCTTCTACGCACAGGCGAATTATTGTTATAAAATCTCTCTCAGAATATTGTCGTCAGCGACCGCTCGTCCGTCAGTCAGTCGTCAACATTGGCGTGCACGTGAAAGATCCTTGGCAGTTGGAATTCGATATTAGAGTAGACCGTGGCGCCGCTGCCAGGGCAAAATTCCCCTCATAGCACACTGTATGACGGATGTCCATCTTCATTAGCCCAGTTTAGGAGCAGAACAGTAGGACGTTAAACCTCATTTTATTTCATTTTTTTTAAATGCATATACAGTGTTTAAGGTCATGAGACGAGGACGCCTTTGATCACTTGAGATATCTTGTGGCCGACAATTATAACCACTAAATTCCAAATATATCTGATAATTACTTAATGGGTTGTTACTTCCAATCAGTTTTTAGTGTCCTGTAAATGCTTCCATTACCGACAACAATCGTGCACTACCTGGACGATTTAGCTGCCATGGGCGTATGTTTCGTTGCCTGGCAACCTATCTTTTATACTGAAGATAACCGAAATAAAAATAAAACTCAATTGAAAATTAACCACTGTTTTAATTGGTTCGCTTTGAGTCTGTAAAATGTTAAATTTGGGGTTAGTAATAAATAGAAACTTAATTTTGTCTTTTATAATGCATTATATTTTCTATTTTATTACTAGAGACTTAGATGTAGAAATGAAATAAAATGGGGATATCATATTTTCTATTTTATTACTAGAGAATTAGATGTAGAAATGAAATGAAATGAAATGAAATGAAATGAAATGAAATGAAATGAAATGAAATGAAATGAAATGAAATGAAAATGGGGTTCATCACATTTTCTATTTTATTACTAGAGACATAGATGTAGAAATGAAATGAAATGAAATGAAAATGGGGTTCATCATATTTTCTATTTTATGACGAGCGACTTAAATAATGTGGAAATGAAATGAAATGAAATAGAGTATAAAGTTTTACTGTTTCACTAAATTTATCTAAGATACAATCCAAATTTTAGTAATTCGATTGGATAATATTAGATTGATTTTAGTGCTTAGCCAATCAAATTGAAGTACCTTCTAAAATTTGGATTTCATCTTTAGTTAAGTTTTCGTGAAACAGGGCCTGGGTCTCCAGTTCTTCACCCTATGTGAAACAAAGTACGTCTCCTTCTTGTTTTTATTCGGCGCCATTATCACCAAAGCTCCGCCTGGGATGTCTGAACGATGTTATACTGTTGAGAATGCTAGTACACGTGTATAAGTAAATTGAAAGAACTGTAGCACTGAGACAAATGTCAATCAAAGTGTTTTTACTTACTGACACCATTGATATTCATCTCGCGCAAGTGCATACCCATCTATAATTAGAAACATCATGTGATCTATGACGTAAACAACGACCACATAACATTCCTGGCTGGGTATTCTGCCAAACATTTTTCAGCGACTGGCGTACGTATAGAGAAAACACTAACATAACTGACACTGTATTTTATACATTATATTTAATACGAACACTTGTGTTAAGAATCTGTCAGTTCTCTGTCAAGTTGTCACTCAAAAACCATCAAAGGCAGATGTAGGCCTATTTCTAGAACACAAGAATGTTAAATGAAATGGGGTTTAACGTCCCAATGTTCTGCTCCGAACTGGGCTAATGAAGACGGGCATACGCCATACAGTGTGCTATGGGGACAGCAGCACTACAGCCTACACTTACATCGAATTCCTGCATCACTGACAAGGGGAAACCATGCCGGAAAGTCTGAATGAACTTTCTCGGCCAATGCAGGGATCGAACACACGACCTCCAGGCTAGCAGTCAAACGTCTTCCCCACTTTCTGAGGTGTCTACAATGTTATATACATGTAATGTACATTGTAATCCAACACGATTTGGCATACTATTATTCAACTGCATATATTAATGACTCGATTTTACATTCCCCCTTTTAAATTCGTAATAATAGGTTACCTCCCTTGTTTGGTCGGACATGACCTAATTAATATTCAAGACACACTCATCGTATCTTCTGTGGAATTAATGGAGACCGAATGTTTATTTGGCCTTAAGTTATGTTAGGATTATTTGATTTGGACAAATTGTTGAAAATACATTATTCATTTAAAAGTCATAACCCTTTAAAGTTACATTATGGGAAATTAGATAAAAACCTGACAGCTATCACTATAATAGATAATAAATAGATACTGTAAAGTGTGTTTGCTGAAACTTTCAATCATATTCATCCATGTTGAACTGAGAATTTAGCGATTGAATTTTCAGCCTAGCCCCGATCATCATTACTTAAGTATTTTGGTACGACCCCCCCCCCCCAACAAAGTCTCGATTATCCATTTCATGATTTAATTTAAATGGAAGTTGAGCAGCAGATCGGATCGTAATCCAGTAAATATCACAGTCTAGCGATGACACCAAGAGTTGATTATGGTCTCGATAAGTTAATTATTGTCTAAATAATAATTTAGATAACATTTCATGACTAAAGAAATACTTGCAATATGTAGATTTAGCTCTTGCATAATTCTGATTCTAATTTTCTCGAATGAGTGTGATTCTGATATAAATCGGCTATTATAAATTAAGAACAATATCGCTACTTGAGTTTATATAACCTAACTGTACTTACATACTGGAAGAAACATGTCTATACATACATACATACATGTACTTCTAATTGTAGAAAATTATTCCGTATCAGTCACATAGGCGTTGTTTCCTTTGATATCCAATTACTATAGTGCTTTAATAAAAACAATGAAGTAATGCGATCTTACCATTAAAAAATCTATATTTACAGAAATAACTTTTTACAACAACAGAATATGATTCGGTCTGTTTGCAGTGCATGTAGTTTAAAACATTGGAATCATTGACGTGTTTGATGTTACTATTTATATTACTTGTTTTACACAATGTAGATCGTAATTATAGTCAATGGCGTACGATATATATAGAGGGAGGGGCGATGATCTGAGGTAGTACCTCCGCCCAGTAACCCCCTGTTACTATTTGTATTGCTTGTTTTATATAATGGTGATCGTAATTTAATATGGGGAGGGGGTCTATAGGCTTCTGTCTGTTCTCCAATTCAGTTTCGGTGAATAAATATTGTTAAGAAAAAAAGTCCGTAGCGTACGATAATGAAGGGTCCCGAAGCGCGTGATGTAGTACCCTGCCACCCCCCTCCCCGCCTAGTGCTCTTCCCTTCCCCGCCAAATATTCGGTAGGGTTTAGTATTTTTAATCATTCAAGAGAGTGAGAGGCGGGGGTTATCGTTAACTCGACACGCAGTAGGTCATTTCGGGACTAACATGGTTCAATTTTATTTCAATAATGCGCTTGCGAGTAGTTTTTTTTCTACCAGCGGGGGAAACCAAAGGACCCGGATAGAAACTTACGAAGTTGGATAGGAGACCGTATTCATTGTCACGTACGATTGGTGAATCGAAACCACGTCAGTTGACTCAATGACAGAACTTTTGATACTGCGCGCATGTGCTAGCCTTCGGACCCCCCCCCCCCTTAAAATCATTCGAACTTAGAAGAAATATACCGACATTACAATTACAAGTTCTCGTCTCGAACAAATCTATAATATTTTTATTGGACATTTTGACTTTTAAAGATTTCAAATCTTATCTCCATAATTAAAACTTTGAAAGTTCACCACGTATCTGTTTGTCACTGACGTCACTAATGACCTTCATCTTTGGGGGGAAAAATAGACTGAAGGTCAGAGGAAGAAGGTGCTTGACACTAATACCGCAGCATATGAAAAAAAAAACAGGTTGATATTAAATATCCTATCATCGGTGTATCTCACCGACCACATCAATAAACATCACTTCACATTTTCTTGCTGATATTTCTTTTACGAATTGATATTAGGACGCCCTAAAAGTAATTTGTGGAATAAAAAATATACGGAACACGAAGAATAATATTATTTATAATAATATAGGTAGTATGCTACACTCTTGATAGCCTGTAAATTTATTTATTAAAGCAACAGAGGTTGTCACCACCTATTTGCTCGTCATGTACATGTGTTTTTAACGTGAAACAGGGAGGTAGATACAAAGGGAATAGAGGCTTAGAGGCTTCCCTTCCCCCTTGTGAAGGCTAATGTCCACTTCCGCCGAGAGAGAGAGAGAAATAGGGTTTAACGTGAGAGAGAGAGAGAGGGAGGGAGAGAGGGGGGGGGGCTTCCTCTTCGTATAGGTTATTGTCCACTTCCACCGAGATAGAGAGAGTGAGAGAGAGAGAGAAAGAGAGAGAGAGAGGGAGAGAGAGAATGTGTAACGTCCAACTAGGAAATTTCAATAATTCGCTAGCGCATATGGGTCTCTAGCAATGAGAGGGAACCGGGATACCCGGAGCCCCCCCCCCCCCCAAGTTGGACAGGCGACTCTACTCCTTGTCACGTCACCTGACTCTATAATAGACCTTCTGGTCCAACGTTAACCATTTTGACATGACACCCTCCCCTTGCTTCCACCTATAGGGGTGAAATTGAACGATCGGGATAACTAACTTGAACTTACTAAAATATAATTCATTTAAATAGCTGGGGCACACGTTGAGTCAGTGAGTAAGACGTTGGCTTGCTACCCTACAGGTGCAGTGTTAGATCCCGGTGAAATGAAATGGTTTTGGCCGAGAAAGTTCATCTGGAATTGCATTTGTGGTTCCCCCTTGTCAGTGGTGTACGTCGCATGGACTGGCAAGCGATAACGTATTAAAGTTCAGATAGGACGAAAAATCGAGGTCCCGTGTACACATTGGCGTGCGCATAAAATCACGCTTCACAGTTAGAATTCGATATTTTGCCCGTCTGAGGGAAATTTTGCCCGGACAGCTGGGCTACGCTCTACTCTTAGATCGAATTCAAACCGCCAAGGTATGTTTTACGTGCACGCCAATGTGTACACGGGAGCTTGGTTTTCCGTCCGATCAGAATGACTAGACACATAGGTCTTTGTCAGACCATCCGCCCTTCACCACTGACAAGAGGAAACCACGCTGGAAAATTTCGACGAACATATCGCCCACAACCGAGGTCGACGTAGATGCTCTACTTCCTTCGGGGGTTGGATGGCCGAATGGTCAGCGTGATCGCGCTGTATCATAAAGCCAGTCATTTCAATTGATTTCGAATCCCCGGTTGTACGTGGCAAGGAGTAAAGTCGTCTGTCCAACCTCGTGGGTTTTCTCCGGGTCCTCCGGTTTCCTCCCACTGCTAAATACCCCTACGCTCAAGCGAATTATTGAAATAAAATGAAACCACATGTTAGTCCCCTTTTTTACTATTTTGTCTCTCTCTCTCTCTCTCTCACTCTCCCTTTCTCTCGGCAACCACCGGGGTCGAACCCGCCACTTCCAGGTTAGTTCATTTCAAAGAAGAAGGCGACGTCGATGTTCTACTCCCTTCATTTATTTTTATTTCGGCGCTGTTTATATGTTCACACACTGCTCTAAAGACCTTTTCAACTCTTTGAGTCTTTTTCTAATTTTCAGGAATTTTTGGCACGTTCCTTGCTCTTACCATTTTTAAATTACAAGTAAATATCCTGCTTATCTCACAGGAGTAGGGCCAGTGCCAATAAACCACTTTAAAGATGACGAGCAAACTTTTAATGAAGAAAAAGTGTCGGAATGTAGTCTGCGATAGTTTAATTTATTTTTAAAAAAAGATATAAACATATAAATTTTTGTATATTTGTAAGAAAATAAATGGATTCTCGTCTCTTTACAAGGTCGTTTATCCTTTTATTTTGTTTTCTGGGTGTTTTTGACCGAAAAAATATATTCTTGCTTCTGGCTTGTGGACACTCTATAGTTTTGTTCCAAGAGGACGTTAAACCCTATTTCTCTCTCTCTCTCTCTCTCTCTCTCTCTCTCTCTCTCTTATACCCTGGTTCGCTCCCTGCACTGGCTGAGAAAGTTCATCCAGATTTTCACTTTCAGTGATGTAAACTTTCCGTGATAGCACAATGTATGACGTATGCCCGTCTTCATTAGCCAAGTTCGGGACAGAACAGTAGGGCGTTAACCCCCATTTAATTTTTTACATAGTTCATTACTACCCACTCTTATGGCTTCCCACCCCATTGATGGTTTCCAAATGATAATCTCTGATGTTTGTATTTGCTCCATATTGTGTAGATATATATCTTTATTGTACTATGGTTGTCATTCTTTGCTGGATTAGACGGGAGAACCCTCGTCGAAAAGTCGCTGAAATAAATACTTTAAGCAATTTGTATTTCGTATAATTGTGTCATGTGTTAATCTTATACAGTTACTAAATGCCACTTAACAATTAAATGCGAATTATCCTGTGAAATCTTGTTGAATTAATGAATGAATGGGGTTTAACGTCCTACTATTATGCACCTAACCTGGGCTAATGGAAGACAGGCATATGCCATACAGTGTGGGAAATTTTTAGCCCGGGCAGCGGCGCTACGGCCTACTCTTATATCGAATTCCAACTGCCAAGGGATCTTTTACGTGCACTCCACATTGCCAAGGGATATTTTACGTGCACGTGCACACAGGACCTCGGTTTTTCGTCCCATCCGATCGACTAGACAGCTGTCCTTGTCAGGCCCTCCTTCTGCATCACTGACAAGGGGAAATCACGCCGGAAAATCGAGCTGAACTCTCTCTGCCAATGCAGGGATCGAAAACCCGACCTCCAGGCTAGCGAACCAGCGCCTTATTCACTAAGCCACCGTGATCCCCCTAAAATCTTGTCGAAACGTCACAGTGAAATGAACTATAGTACATGTAATTGCTATCCATAATTTATAAATAGTATCTTATTTGATTACGTCCAATTACTAAATGACATTCAAAGAAGTGTATGGTCAAGTGCTATACAAAATTGGCTACGGTAGAAAAGATGCCTTGACAACAATCTGATTCGCTTGACAGCAATTGAGATCCTCTCGGAGCTTGGGGTTGGATGGCCAAATGGTTAGCATGTCATACGGTATGTCATTGAGTCAACTGGCGTGTTTTCGAATCCTCGGTTGTACGTGACAAGGAGTAGGGTCGCCTGTCCAGCCTCTTGGGTTATCTCCGAGTCCTCCGGTTTCCCCCCACTGTTAAATACCTCTCTGCGCGTTGTATCCTAAGGTCTGCCATTAAGTCAATGTATGTGGTTTCGATTCCACCGTTGTACGTGTCAAGGAGTAGGGTCTCCTGTCCAACCTCGTGGGTTTTCTCCGGGTCCTTCGGCTTCCTACCACTGCTAAAGCTACCTACGCACAAGCTAATCATTGAAATACAATTCAACCATGTGTTTATTCCGAAATGACCTAGTTTGTGTAAAGTGAACGTTAACCCCATTTCTCTCTCTTTCTCCTTCGGGGCTTAAGGTTTGTGTATGATTCGGCTGAAAACTTGTTTTCATGTGTGCAGTAATTGATATATTTCAAGTATTGGTATATATATATAGATATATACAGGCACCATATTCAAACAGCTTGCCAACTAGATGATACCTTACCTTTAAAATTCTATAAATAGCTTATTCCTTCTTACCGTGGGAACCGATCAAGTTGATGTACTGTTTTGATATAGTTGAAGGCACCGCTGGTTCCAGTATATCTACCTTGTCTGCTTTATTTCTCCCATCATTACCAGGAACCGTCGTACCGTATTCTACGTAATACACGACCGGTGCCATTAAATACCCACCTGTAGTTGTTTCTTCCAACTGAACCAAAGAGAGAGAGAGAGAGAGAGATAGATAGATAAATGGGGTTAAACATCCACTCGACAGAAACTAGGTCTTTTCGGGACAACGAACTTAGCCATCCGTTTTCTCATAATATTGGGAGCCACAGGACTCGACAAGTAAGGCAGTGGCTCACGAACCTGGAGATCCACGGTTTGATCACAGTGTTGGCCGAGAAAGTTCCTGGAGTTGGTAGTTTCCATTTGCCAGAGGTTGGATTCGGGTGGTCCGGCAAGGTACAACATCTAGTTGCTCAGGTGGAACGAAGAACCGACATTTCCTAATCGAAATACAAGTAGACCGTAGCGCCGCTGTCTGGGTACAAAATTATTCCCTGATACCACATTGCATTGCGTTTGCTTGTCCTGATTTGCTTGGATGGGCCATGCACGCAGGACGTTGAGTCCAATTTCGTTGAATTTCATTTACTCATAATATCGTAAACCATAGGGGCCTATCCGATTGAACCTGAGATTAAAACGTAAAATAATCCGTAAACAAGAACTATTTTTAGTACATTTTAATAGCCCGGGTGCTAAGTACGTCGAATACGGTATACATATATATAAATATAGATAGATAGATCCGTTGTTGTCGATATCGTACCACTGAAAACAGCTGTTACATTTGGATTCCATTTCTTCGTTTGACGTCAAGCTCGTGCCGGCTACGTGCTCGACCCCGCGTTATGACCTGTCTAAATAGTCCGCAGGTTAACTTTCTAAAAGAAAAGCGCCCCCCCCCCTCCCTAATAAAAATCTTCAATTGTTCTTCTTATATTTTACTTATTACACAACAAGGTCATTTTTCAAACAACACTAATGGCCACTTCTTGACATTATCCCGCTACAAGCAGGAAGACGAGGATGTGACGTCATGAAAACCGTGGGTGGTAGCTGCCATGTTTCTATTCCCCTTCCGTCAACACTGGTATTTGATTAATGATTGGTAATATTGCGTGTTCGTAGGTCTGCCAATGGCGAAAACAACAGCAAGCTATAAAGAAGAAGGGGGATCACGTGGCTAAGTGGGTAAGGTGCTGGCTCGCTAGCCTTGAGGTCGGGTGTTCGATCCCTGCATTGGCCAAGGCCAAGAAAGCTCATCTCGATTTTCCGGCGTGGTTTCCCCTTGTCAGTGATGCAGTCGGAGGGCCTGACAAGGACAACTGCCTAGTCGTTCGGATGGGACGAAAGACCGAGGTCCCGTGTACCCATTGGCGTGCGCGTAAAAGATCCCTTGGCAGTTGGAATTAAGTTGTTACCCTCATAGGACACTGTATGGCGTATGTCCGTCTTTAATTAGCCCAGGTTAGGTGCAGAGGCGTAGGACGTTAAACCCCATTTCACCCATTTATATAAAGAAGAAGAAGAAACTATATAACATAAAAATATCTTACACGGTTATGTGCATATACAAAGGAAACATAACCTACATGGACCGACTTGTGCAAAGATACATAACTTCCCAAAGATCAGAATGAATTGTATACAAAAGCCCCTATAAGCATGTTAAAATGTCTATTATTTTTATTCATCATTAGTATTTTAAATTGTTGTAAATCATTCAGTTTATAAAAATTTGATTCACGAAATAGAATTAATCTGAACAGCTCTTTCTTTTTTCGTCATGTCTTTTACAATTTATTATCAAATTAATTTCGTCTTCTACCTTGAGTCTTGACATTTATTTCACAAACGATCGTTTACGTCTAATTTTAAATATCTCCCTGTTTCATTTTTCAATTTATGTGCGATTATTCTTAGAATTTTTTTTATAGTTTATATCATTTTTTACATTTGCATATGACCGTAACTTAAATAAGGACGTTGTGTCGTTGCCTTTATATAACATAGTATTTACAAAACCTAACACGGGTACGGATGTACTGTGTGGATTACTGAAAGTACCGATTTCATTTGTCCATCTGCGTAGCAAAGGACAACGTATAGTCGCTCGGAAGGGTGGAAAACCAAGGTCCCGTGTACATATTGGCGCGCATGTAACAGAACCTTGACAATTACAATTCGATATACGCGTAGGTCGTTTAACCCAATTGGGAGATGCTAATTGTAGGGCGGTTGAGGAGGTTCGAGTCCACAATGACAAACAGAAACCAGGCTGAAAAATGTAGAGGAACCTTCTCGACGAACACCTGGATTGCACCCGAGACCTACTTATTCGTCCCACCCCTTTAAAAATCCCCCACACCTGGTAATTTGTTACTTTTATCAGTGGGAATTGCTTCATGCATGATCAGAATTCCCCTCTATAATTACTATAACACCACAGTTAAAATATGTCACACACGTAACTTACATTTAATAAGTACGAAACAATTCATCATGATGTCGTGTTTATGTCACGTGATGGGCAAGAAGTGAGTACAAAGAGGACACGAGCAATTTCCTTCTCGTCGTTTGAACATCGCACTCGCACGTTTCCGGAGAGGCAACAACATTCGCCATTTCTTGTTGACTAAACGTCATTAACCGATAATATATGTAATCAAAGGTTAATGAAACAAGGCCAATGATGTCAGAAGACTTCAAAGCATCCATATTACGTATCTGTAATTAGTGTACCCACACGACTGTTTTTTGTTTTTTTTTTAGCAATTTCGTGCATCCCACTCCCCGAATCCACACTGACCTTAAAGGAGCTAAATCGCTAATATTTGAGACATATAAATTGACAAAAGTCGGCCGCAACGCAAATAATACTGTAATATGAATGTATATCAACTGATTTTCATTCAATGGTTTCCGTTTGTACTCTTATTTCAAATCCGTTATGTTCGGCGAGATAATCCAGCAGTCTCAATCGAGTGCAAATTTCTAGCGTCTGGTTATGACAGTCTACATACGCTGTAGACAATCTTGGCCGTTTGAACGGGTTGCGCACAGTAAGTTATATTCCTGAGAAATGGCGGCGTCATGCAGTACCAGAACCGAAAAAAGAATAATTATGAAGCTACCTATTCGTAGCTAACTCTAACCTACGACGGAAGAGGTCAAAATATTTAAACTTGGTTGGTATAGTACACTAAACCAAAGCGGGGTTGGGATGACTTAGTGGTCTAGAGTGCAGCACTTCGACCTCTAGCTGGCCGGTCACCTCTGGCTTGCGGCTATGGTTTCGAGTCCTAGTGTGAGCTTAAGTTTCCTCCCACTGCTAAAGACCCCTACGCACAAGCGAACTATTGAAATAAAATTGAAAACCATACGTTAGTCCCATAATGACCTTGTTTGTGTCGAGTGGATGTTAAACTCAATTTTCCCTTTCTCACTAAACAAAACACGACTGACCCTGTCTTAAAAAACCCGGCGATACTGGTATAAAAATAAGCGCCTGAGCAGTATATATAGGCTAGTCTATGGTATAATGTGGAATCTGTAGAAATCAAGTCTATTGTATGATGTTGAATCTATAATCAATTATATGGCATACTATTTAATCTATTGAATTAATGCAAGAGCTCAATAGGCCTATTGTGGGCCTTCCTTTAGGCCTTAAATATTATCTAAATTATAAATTAGATATTAACAAAATCTCGATGCCATCGGATGGCTCCGATATTAAGTAGATTTAAATACGTTTCATGGTTGATACGATTACCGTAAAAATGGATAATCGAGACTTTGTTTATTATCGTAACAATGGTAACGCGAAAAACCGAGGTTAGACTGTAATTGATTCGCTGTTAACTAGTGAGTGAGGTAATTGGACTGAAAATTTCAACATATTCACTGTTAATTGTTATAGTGAGAACTGTCAGCCCTTCGCGCTTTTTTGCAAAAAAAAAAACCCCAATGCAAGCAAACTTGCAAACTAAAAACGTTAAATCTTTAAAACGGGTTCAACGCCATTCATTGGTCAACATTCGACAGTCTCTTCAGATGATATAGTAAAAAAAAAAGGCCAGTGCCGCCTAAAATATTCACTAAAAATATTTGATAGATCTTTTTTTTGAATCCGGTTAAATTTAAGTAGGAGATTACCAGCTGTTGTATTAATTAAATGTAACCAATTTGAGTATACTCCAGAGTGAATTAATCCGTGTACAAATATATATTGTCACAAAAATTGTCAATGAGAGAGAGAGCGTGAAATGGGGTTTAACGTCCACTCGACACCAACTAGGTAATTTCGAGACTAACATATGGTTTAATTTTATTTCAATAATTCGCTTAACAGTGTGGGGGGACCGGAAGACCCGGAGAAAACCCACGAAGCTGGACAGGCGACCCTACTCCTTGTCACGTACAACCGAGGATTCTAAACCACGTCAGCTGACTCAATGACAGGTTTTATGATACAGCGCGCACGTGCTAACCATTCAGCCATCCAACAACCTCCACCCACTTATTCCCGAAATGACCTATAGTTTGTGTCGAGTGTACGTAAAACCCCAATTCCTTTCTCTCTCTCTCTCTCTCTCTCTCTCTCTCTCTCTCTCTCTCCCTCCACTCACCCCAACCCCGTGTACAATTATATCTTATCGCAAAAATGCCAATGACGATTAGTGTCTTTATAAATAAAATATTAACTTCGATTGACAATAGAAATAGAAATTGTAGGCGTTCATTTCACCCACGATTGTAGCTCTGTGTGCCTTCAATATACAAATCACATTTATTCTTAGCCTCTGATTAGTGTTATGAACAAACTTCCTAATAATCAACGTCAACTCCATCGACCATCCTATTGTATGTTTACTTCTTAAAAACGAAATCAATTGTATGTAATTAGCTTTAAATAATAGATTTTCCTTTTAATATAGCGTTTTGTTTTATTAGATCGTTGCAACTAAATATAAACTATTTAGAGAAAACATATTCGAGTATCTCGCTTGTTTGTGGGGGAGGGACAGAGAGAAAGAGAGAGAGAGATAGAGAGAGAGAGAGAGAGAGAGAGAGAGAGAGAGAGAGAGAGAGGGAGGAAGGGGATGGGTAACGTTCACTCGACACAACCTAGGTCATTTCGGGACTAACATTTGGTTGTGCGTAGGGGTCTTTAACAGTGGGACTCGGAGAAAACCCACGTGGCTGGACAGGCGACCCTACTACTTGTCACGTACGACCGGGGATTCGAAACCACGCCAGTTGACTCAATGACAGGCTTTATAATACAACACACACGTGCAAACGATTCGCCGCCCCCCGCTTGTTTGGGTAAAAGAAACCCGATGGATAGTGAGTGTAATATCTCAAATAATATTTAAAGGACCGAAGTCCGTAACTCAAAATCCTCCAAAATTTTTGACATCGAAATCACGAATTATTGGTCAATTTAAATCAACATTGATGATGTAAACTTACCGGGAAAAGATGAGCTTCTGAAATCCGATATTTAAGATAAGATATTTTGTTTAATGTTAGTACACGAGTCTTGTACCATAATGCGCTTCAGCCCCAGTTGTATTGAGAGACTCTAAGGGACGAGGCTAGACACATTGCATCAAACCATACGGAGTTATGTAGACTGGGATAACTAGACGCTCGAAATTGCTGGCTTATTTCGCCGAACATAACTGATTTGAAATTGGAGTAAAATCGGAAACCATTGAATGTAAATCAGTTTATATACATTCATGTTACAGTATTATATGCGTTGCGGCCCAATTTTGTGAATTTCTAGGTCCCAAATGTAAGCAATTTAGCTCCTTTAAAAGAGGATTTAATATACATATATCCAGAAATATTAGCACAACCGTAAAGCTGCACTACTTTGTTTCACAGTAAACGATGAAAAGATAAAAGGTATGCCGACACAAACTGATTTCAACACTGGTTTAATAACATTTTTACATTTTAAAGTACTTTTCGTCGTCTTGGGACTATTCATACATAATGTCATTGTATAAAGATGGACAATATAGTATATTTATACATATCTACATAGTAACACTGTTGTTTAATTGGCTATAGTTACCATTGTCTAGTTACATTTCTTTTTGTTTTTTGTTTTTTGTTTGTTTTGTTCTGCGTGTAGTGCGGTCCTCCTGCACTTACTAATAGTGTATCGTTAACTAAAAGAAAACATGTAGGCCTATACACGTGTAGTATATGGGTTCAATTTCGATACAATGAGTGGAAGATAATCATAGATTTAAGAAAATTAATTAAGCTAATGGCCCATTGTTACTTATTGACTATTAAGTCCAGGAAAGTATTTTTTTTTAGAAAATGGTTTTCCATTAATTCCCTTTTCGTGGTGTCATTGACTTTACATATATAATATATATATATATTAATGAATTGAAAGATTTCCAACAATTTTAAAAACGTGTAGTACGGAGGAACTGGTAAGGGACAACGTATATGTCGTTCGGATGGAACTAAAAACCGAGACGTAGCCCATAGCCCACTGTAAGGTCAAAATTTCCCTTAGCACACCGTATTCCTGTCTTTATTAGCCCAGTCGGAGCAGAATTATAGGACGTTAAACCCCATTTCATTTCCCTTTCTTGTTGTCTGGTGAAACAAGGATCTGTATGGAACACGGGCAATCCAACTACGAATATATGATAAATCAAATGCCAATAGATGATAAATCAAATGCCAATAGATGATAAATCAAATGCCAATATGTATTTTTATCAACCCCAGTCGCATCAACTGTGCCGAAGCAATTGATAATTGTCACAAATCAACCCCACGGGATGATAAATCCAATGGATATTTGACACACCCAATGTGAATAAACCAAAAATATGATCAACAAATTCAAACCAATACAGATCGATATTAATCAATCAGCGTTGACGTTTCTAGTTGTTTCCCCACAGCTCCGTGCATCAAAAGGCAGAGAACAGATCGTTTCAGTGACTAATCTGTCACATCATTCAGAACACGTCAATAAAACAACTCCTTCAGATCCTAGTGTAGTAAAGACAAGGGACAAGAAATTTTGAACTTTAAAAACGAAACGAAATAGGACCCGTGTCTTAATCAGATTTGATTCAAACCTAATATACATATATATTTAATATATTTAATAAATTTGATATTTGGCATACCCAAACAAAAATATTATATCTAAAAAAATATTCAAATGCAACGGGTAGTTAGCATACTCAGGGGGTGGGGTGGGGTGGATGAC
This sequence comes from Patella pellucida, assembly GCA_917208275.1. Lineage (NCBI taxonomy): Eukaryota > Metazoa > Mollusca > Gastropoda > Patellidae > Patella > Patella pellucida. The sequence goes on along the minus strand of OU795042.1, from coordinate 17,246,106 downwards.
TGAATGGGTAGCGTGCGCGCGCTGTATCGTAAAGCCTGTCATTGAATCAACTGGCGTGGTTTCGAAAACCTGGTTGTACGTGGTAAGGAGTATGGTCACCTGGATAGCTTCGTGGGTTTATCCGGGTACCCTGGTTTCCTCCCACTGCTAAATACCCCTACGCACAAGCGAATTATTGAAATGAAATTAAAACATATGTTAGTCCCGAAATAACCTAGTTTGTGTCGAGTGGAAGTTTAACCTCATCTCTCTCTTGCGCTTCCCCCTCTCTCCTCTCTCTCTCTCTCCCTCTCTCTCTCTCCCTCTCTCTATTGGAAACTCAGACCTGATGGATATTTGACATTCACAAGTCCAAATATATTTTACAAACTCAGATCTGAAGTATATTTGGCACATCCAAACCAAATATCCATTTGACAAGCTCAGACCAAATGGCCATTTGGCATACTCAAACCAAATATATTTCAAGAAACACCAACCCTAATGGCTATTTGACATACCAAAACTAAATATATATTTAACAAACTCAGACCAAATGGCGATTTGGCATAACCCAATCGAAACGGAAATTAATTCAATTCTATCCCAAAATGAACACACAGTTTCGAATTGATTATCTACGACAGAATGCAAGTCAGACGTTTATCAATTTCAGCTCGACCACTTCATTCATCCAAGTAATATATATTGTGGGGGGTTTGGTGGCCGAATGGTTAGCACATCCGTGCTCTATCATAAGGCCTTTCATTGCGTCAGCTCGCGTGGTTTCGATTCCCCTGTTGTACGTGACAAAAAGTAGGCTCGCCTGTTCAACCTCGTGGATTTTCTCCGGGTCCTCTGGTTTTCCTCCCCCACTGCTAAAGACCGCTACGCACCAGCTAATTATTAAATAAAATTGAACCATGTGATAGTCCCGAAAAAACCTAGTTTGTGTTGAGTGACCGTTACCCCCTCGCTTTCTCTCTCCCATCCCCCTCCCCCTCTCCCTCCCTGCCTGTCTGTATATAACATGTATGTATGTTTGTTAAATAACTTGAAATATATAATTTATAGTAAATTAACATGTATGTATTGAAATGAAATAGGGTTTAACGTCCTACTTTATATATACATGTAATATATATGCAACTCCCGCACCCCCCCCCCTCTCTCTCTCTCTCTCTCTCTCTCTCTCTCTCCCTCGAGCGTACTTTAGGAGTTCGTCTCACATTTCCACATGTGGTTAGTTAATAAACCAGAGTGATTGGATTTGTAAACACCGTTCTTTTGTTTCCGATTCTAGTTTAGAATATCTCCATCTTATTTTCTCTTCTTATCGAGTTTTTTGTTCTCATTAAGTGTTTCTATCGGATATAGCACCTGGACCTTAGTGCACAATCTACATTTGATTATTATTGTTTAAAAGAAGACACGAAACATCTGTGTTAAAACCCGCCCACTCTCGCTCTGGGACTGAAATCTTAGAGATAATCGAGTTTACTTCATCACAATGCTTCCATTTTTAGACCACAGTTTTTCTTCGAGTCGCCCACGCATCCTGTCAGATTGTTTCTTGCAATAAAACGTCAAAACGTCAGAGAGCAAGGAAGACCGTATATCTCTTGGGTGAAGATGTACTGTACCGTATATCGGTTAATCATATACGTCCGGTCTTTGAAGAGTTGTTGAAAGTTCCTTTTTCCTTTGAATTTCGTCCTGATCCTGGCAAATTATAATATTAGGCACGTTGAATCTATGAAAGGAATACCTGACCAGAAATACTATGTCTGTTATTTACCAAGATATGAAGAATTAATATGTGTGTGTGGGTGTGTGTGTGTGTGTGAGAGAGAGAGAGAAAGAGAGAGAGAGAGAGACGGGAGAGATATGGGGTTTATCGTCCACTCGACACACACTAGAGGCCATTTCGGGACTAACATATGGTTTAATTTTATTTCAATAATTCGCTTGCTCGCGTAGGGGTGTTTAGTAGTTGGAGGAAACCGGGGGACCTGGAGAAAACCCACGAGTTTGGACAGGCGAACCTATTCCTTGCCACGTACAACAGGGGATTCGAAATCACGCCAGTTGACTCAATGACAGGCTTCATGATACAGCGCGCACGTGCTAACCATTCGGCCATTCAACTCCCCGAATTAACGATGAAGACGATATAAATGAATTTTAGTCATTAATCCAGCTTTGTCTGTAATAGTGCAAACTATTTCGACGAGCCTCTTTTAGTGAGGTGATCTGTGATTGAGAGTTTAAATTCGCGTTTCTAACTCAGGGGCGGACCCAGGAAATCCTGTTGGGGGGGGGGGGGTTCCCCGAGAAAATCGAGGTGTCAGTGGTGATTTGTGTCGCATATCTATTTTTTTGTACTGTTATTTAGGGGGACCGGGGACACCCCCACCCCCGGGATCCGCCTCTGTCCTTACTAAACATTGAACAGTCGATTTGGGTGCATTTTAGCTTCGAATACCCCATCCGTGGCTTTAACTTAGGCGAACCCAATTTCTGAGAGGCCTTATGAAATGGGGTTAAACTCCTACTCTTCTTCACCGTGACACAGTGCGCTATTGTTTTACCAGACACAATGAAAATGAAATTAAGTTTAACGTCCTACAGTTTTGCTCCGAACTCGGCTAATGAAGACGGACATACACATATAGTGTGCTATTGATTTTACCAGACAAAATGAAAATGAAATAAAATGAAATGGAGATTAACGTCCTACAGTTCTGCTCCGAACTCGGCTAATGAAGACGGACTGTATACGTCATACAGTGTGCTATGAGGGAATTTGTGTCAGGATAGCGTCGCTACTGCTTACTCTTATATCGAATTCAATCTGCCAGCGGAAGAAAACCGGAGGACCCGGAGAAAACCCACGAAGTTGTATGATTCGACAATAATTTCAAGAGATCTGCAAGGTACATCAAGAAACGATATTATAGTAACTCAAGGCAACCAATGTATTATTTTTTTTCCAAATTTGAAGTGGCTTGTCGGCAAGTAACCAATGACAATAACCGCTCAGGTTTGATATCTGATTAAGCAATGGTCAATGAGCTGATAATGCACGCACATTTTTGTTGTTTTGACGATGTTGAAGAGAGAGCAACTGTGAGTTTATTAGGATCCGGAGAAAACCAACGAAGATGGACAGATGACTTTACCTCTTGTCCCGTTCAACTTGACTCAATGACAGACCGTATGATCTAAAGCACACTCCTTAGGCCACCCCCACCCTTCTAAAATAAAAATAAAGAGTGGTGACTGAAATCATCATGTGTTTACGCGGGCCGAAAGGTACCTTACTCTTATCTATGACTTGCCCAACGCTAAAAACATTAGCATAATTGATTGTGTATATGTGAAATAGACCTGACCGAAGAACAAAATAGTGCCAATAGGGCGGCCCCCGCGTGGGTCAAATGTCTGTTTAAACATGCTTATTCTGTTAAAATCCCATTTTCTTCCGGGGATTTATTATTCAATCTCGAGTTGTGTCCGTGTTATTGCACAGACATCCCTGATACGACGCAGGTTTTCTGTTCGTCGAAGTCATTTTACTTTCGTTTGTTTGTTTACAGCCTGAATTCTGCGCGTTGACCTCGCGACCTGTGCCGTTTAGATAACGTTATATGGATATCATGGCTATTTACTGTGTCAGAGTCACTTCTCTGCAGGTAGAGTGAGTCAGTCGTTCAGATTATGCTCCACCCTGCCCTCAAGGATCACATGTCTAAGTGGATAAGACGTTGGCTCGCTAGCCTGGAGGTCGGGTGTTCGTCCCAGCATTGGCCGAGAAAATTCATCCAGATTTTCCGGCATAGTTCCCCCTTTTCAGTGATGCAGGGTGGAGGGCCTTTTAAGGACAGCTGTCTAGTCGTTCGGATGGGACGAAAAATCGATATAAGAGTAGGCCGTAGCGCCGCTGCCCGGGCAAAATTCCCCTCATAGCACACTGTACGGCATATGCCCGTCTACCTTAGCACACGTTAGGTGCAGAGCAGTAGGACGTTAACCTGTCTGTCTGTCTGTTTGGTGTTTGACGTCTGCTTCCACATAAGTGATATCGCAGACAAGATCTAGGAGAGCCGAAGCTGCTTCCTTTTTTTAGAATATGATTTTGCAATCTTTCCATTTTGGCCTTAGGCCATGGATTGGGTTTAGTGGTGGACGTTAACCCCCATTTTATTTCATTTCATTTACAGCCCCGTAACCATGGTGTTTATAAACAGTCCGTGATGAGTCTAACACCTGTTTATATCACCTGTCTAACAGGTAATACATGATGCATGGAGAATGACGCGGATTAATCTGAAATAGACACATCACAAACACCTACATAAACATGACATAACACATACAATAATATGGAATGTGTTTTTATACTTGTATATGATAAATAGAGATAAGTATCAGTTTTATATATACACTTTGTTTACTTCATTGACGTAGGTAAAATATCAATGGGTGCCGAATCTAGAAGAGGTCAAGGTCATTGCCATCTATTTCTGGTCTTCATCTCGTACCAGAAATCGTTGGCGCATTCTCAATGAATCTACGTGTTCTGAAGAAATAAAGATTACCTCCTTAAAAATGATTAGCGATGCACATATTTTACAAAGTTTGGTTCACGCCCACGTATTTCTTAAAGAGAGATAGAGAAATGGTGTTTAACGCCCACTCGACATAAACTAGGTCATTTCGGGACGAACATATGTTTTTTAATTTTATTTTAATAAATCGCTTGCACGTATGGGTCTTTAGCAGTTGGAGGAATCCGGAGTACCCGGAGAAAACCAGCGAGATTGGACAGGCGACCCCACTCCTTGTCACGTACAACCGGTGATTCGAAATCACGCCAGTTGACTCACCATTCGGCCATTCAATCCCCTGTATTTTCAAAACGACACACAACAAGCAATGTTAACAAAATATTATGCTCTATTTTGATTTTTAAGACTTCTGTTATTATGAAATTAAGCACATTTATAAAACACTTTTCAAAGGGGCATTATGCACGATTAGATAAAGACAAAACTCGCTATAATAATTACAAATAGGTAGTGAAAAGGCAATTTGTTGAAACTTTCATTCAATTAGTTCACTCTGAGTCGCGATATTGCCGTTAGAAGAACAATGTAGTCTCGATTGTAATTGCGGCCGTAGTTAAGATAATACACAATGTCTCGATTATCCATTTTTAAATTAAATCATTAGTAGATTGGCGAATCGTTCTAATCTACTTACGATCGGGGTCATCCGTTGGCATCGAGAGTTGTTTATATAACATTTAATGAAAAGAAAGACATGCAATAGGCAGATTTAGCCATTGCGTTTTGCCTGTTTGTGTAATGACTTGTACCAAAAGGGCACTGAATTATTATTTCTTTATTGGACTATAAGTGTGAAACCATTAGAAATGGGAGAGAGAAAGAGAGAGAGATGGGGGTTAACGTCCACTCGACACAAACTAGGTCAATGTAAACATTAAGACATCAACATAGTGTTACAATTAAAGATGCATTATGGGACAATGCATTATTAAATAAAGAGCCGGCAGCTTTCACTATAATAGTTAGAAACTAGATAATGTAAAGAGAATTTGCAGAAAATTTATATTAAATTTGAACCACTCTGAACCGACAATTTAGCGATTGGATTTTGGGTACAGCCTCATTCATCATTACTAAGGTTGGTAAGATAAAACATAGTCTCGATTATCCATTTCATGATTTAATCATGAATGAAACACAACAGCAAATCTGATCCCAACCCAATAAATATCGCAGGCTAGCGATGCCATCGAGAGTTGATTATGGTCTGGATCAGTTGATTAGTGTCTAATTAATAATTCAGATAAACTAATGAAGGAATATTTAGCTCTTGCACAATGTATGTTTAATTGATCTAAAATAATTCGTGAACAACAATATCGATTAATAAACAAATGTTCTGATTGTGCTGTTCTTTTTCTTAAATTATATTTTGGCACGCTTGAGCCTTTAACATTGGTCGTGATACGATTACATCTATTTCTCTGGCCAGTAAATGAATACGCCACTCCTCCATCCGCCTACTCATGAAAATTACATGAACAGGTAAAATTAAATGGAACGTTTATTCTCTCTTAAAATAACATCTCTTAAATTCTTCATTAAACGAGTTTAAAGGTAGCACATGGGTGTTGGGAGGGTCTAGTGGTCTAGAGTGCCGCGCTTCGTCCTCTAGCTGGTCGGTCACCTCTGGCTTGCGGCTGTGGTTTCAAGCCCTATAGTGTGAGCGTATTTGACATGGAGAAAGGGGCGCCTTTTCAGCCTCGTTGGTTTCCTCCGGACACTCAGGTTTCCTTCCACTGGTAAAGACCCCTACGCGCAAGCGAATTATTGAAATAAAATTGAACCATATGTTGGTCCCGGAATGACCTAGTTGTGTTGAGTGGACGTTAAACCCCATTCCCCCCTCTCTCTCTCTCTCTCTCTCTTAAAAGTAGCACGTTGAACAGTTTCTTGTGAGTATACATATTATGCGCATGTGAAGAAGCCATTCCACCCACAATAGCTTCAGATTACCATTTACTTTCTATGATCATCCATCCAAATATATTTTGAGACTAAGAGTACGTTATTAGCTGTTTGATTAATTGCGCACTTCTCAGATTTTGAGTAGGCCCAGTGGCGTTATTTCGACACCTTAACTACTATCACCCATTTTATTAATGAAGATCCAAGATTGTTATTCAATCAAAATATCCCAGCTGCCAACCCATTCTATGATAACATTTATTTATATCCGTTACCATTTACAACCAGAATTATGAGTATCAAGATAACCATTCATTCACTTTAGTTATCACAAGCACTTCTTTATCTTTAATTAAACGCAAGGTTTAAAAAGGTTACATATCTCTTGCATCTTAAAGACCCAGTTTAACAGCGAACGCAGTGTTCTAGCTTACACAACATTCTTTATAAAACATTAATCATTCCATTAAGAAATGAATTTCATTTTGAACTAGAGTCCGTTAAAGTCTATTATTTACAACGAAAGCAGTGTTATACATTTTGGTATTATAAGTTAAGCATTCCATTGAGATGACTATGTTAATAATTATGGATTGTTCTGGTAACCGTTCGGGTCGTTTTGAGTCGTCGGTAACTCCAATCGGATTAAAACACAGATCCTATTTCGTTTCGTTTTTTTATAGTTCCAAATTTCGTTTTACTTATCTTTACTGTATAAGCCGCGTTCTGATTGATGTAAAGGATTGGCCAATGAAACGGTCTGTTGCGGTGAATTCTTGGAATGTCTGACGTCATAGGGTCAAAAGCCGCGCTATAACCGGTCAGATCTCCATGTATTTGAGGCCACCGGAAGTATTAAAAATACGAAATAAACATCTGTAATTGAGCCAGATTTTCTATAACCTCGATTGGTTTCAGACTTGAAGTACCGCAGGAGGTTGTTATTTAAATGTCGGCATGAAACTGCGTCTCGGTCGTACAGTGTTATGACAGTTATGGTCTGCATATTGCCAAGGGGACTAGGGATTGAGAGGGGAAGTTGCGGGGGAGGGGAGCGAAGAGACATATAAGGCCAGAAGTAAACGATTACAAACCAATATACGTAATTGATATTTGCTAACTAATCCGTCCTACCCTTAATCCCTCCCAGAATTTTAACTCATCCAAGAATTCGACTAATGAAGTCAAGGTCGTCATATCGTGAGTGGTGAGTATGCAGGAATATAGAGGAACGAACTCATGAAGAATTTGGGATGGATTCTACGCTCTAAAGTAGGATTTTATTTTGGCAATATGGTAACATAATTAGCAGAAGGTAACTTTCCCACGATCTCAACGCGATATGATCACATTCCTCAAACAATATGTTTAAAATACAATTCTACCTTGCTAGATTCTTGTAAAGGTAGTTTAAAGGTGAACGCTACCCGAGACAGTGATTTCACCAAGGCGGATTCTTGTACAGATAGTTCAAACGTAGGGGTTTCCCCAGATATTGTTTTAATCTAGGTGGATTCTAGTACAGGTAGTTTAAATGTGGGGGTTTCCCTAGACATTGTTTTCATCTAGGTGGATTCTTGTAAAGGTAGTTTAAAGGTGGGGGTTTCCCTAGACATTGTTTTCATCTGGGTTGATTCTTGTACAGTGTTTCCATCAAGGTGGGGATTCTTGTACAGTAGTTTAAAGGTGGGCGTTGGTTTAAAGTCGGGCAGTTTAAAGGTGGGCGTTTCGTGGGGCAATGTTTTTCATTTTGTTTACTGGTCATTAAATAAGTAAATCATAAATTGATTAGCAAGCGAACTCCTATATATTGTGTCCTGTCCGTGGGTTTGTCTTGTGTAAATGTTTATTTGTGGTAAGGTCCTCCTGTACTTACTAGAGAAGTGGCGTCGGGTGTTCTAGAAAGACACAGATTAACCTGCCCCTTAAAGTGTACTTGGATTGTAGAAGTCAATCAACAATTCAACGAGCCCAGTTGAACTCACTGAATGAGTAAGGTGTTCTAGAAAATAGAGATATACACTATCCTGTGTTACGTTTGATTGCTATATCGATATGGAATGAAAAATCAATATTACTGGCCCAATGATTTAGATACACCAAAGTGTGGTATCTTTAAACTCCCCGAATGAAAAGTGGTATTAGGTGTTCTAGAAAAGAGTAGGTATATCCTATCCCGTACAAAATTATATTTATGTAGAATGAAAACAAATGAAATGGGGTTTTACGTCCTACTGGTCTGCTCCTAAACTGGGCTAATGAAGACGGGCATATTCTAAACAGTGTATTATGAGGGAAATATCGAATTCCAATTGTCAAGGGATCTTTTACGAGCACGCCAATGTGTACACGGGACCCCGGTTATTCGTCCCATCCGAACGACTAGACAACTGTTCTTGTCAGGCCCTCCGTCCTGCATCACCGATAAGGGGAAACCACGCCGGAAAATCTGGATGAACTTTCTCGGCCAATACAGGGATCTAACACCCGATCTCCAGGCTAGCGAGCTCGCGTCTTTTTTTCTATTTTTTCCTTTAGATCGAGTTACATACTTTCAAATGTGTCATACAGTATAAAACATAAGACATTATAAGACAATTATATCACAGACAGAATATAAACGATGTGACTATAAGTAAATAAATATTACTCGTGTTGTTGGTTATTCGTGAATGTCAAGGTGTTCTAAAGAAGTACAGAACACTTTTTGATACAATTTTATATAGATAATCACCTACTTTAACAGGAAGTAACTGCCTTAACCCGATTAAACGTCAAGTAATATCATTTCCATTCCTCTTTTTTTTTTATCTCTTTTTGAATTACGCCATCAAGGGATAATGAAGACGGGTATACAGACCATTCAGAGTTCTATGAGAGATGTTTCGCGGCGCTTCCGCGTATTCTTCTTCGAATTTCAAGTATACCAAGGAATACTTTATACGTTCTCCGTATTGTTCTACAAATCGTTAATTTGCTAAGGGGACATAGGGTTTTTAGGAAGAATGTAATATAACCCGGAAGTTTCAAGCAGAAAAAACCTCACGAGGGAATCCGTGGCGTAGAGTCTGCGTGGTATTTGATTAATGGCGGGTGGCTGTATTAAACCAATTCAACGGTAACTTAATTGACCGATTCTCGCTAGCTATTGAATAAAAAACAAGAAATTTACTTTCATGGGTGCTAAGACATCATACAACCCAGACATTCAAAACTATAGATTTGTAAAGTACTATTCCCTTTTTTCTTTTGTGTAAGCAATATCAGGGTTATTTTCGCAAAATTGCGAGATTGGAAATTCTCAATCACTTTGGACCTCTCGCAAAATTGCGAGATTGGACACGTAAGGGTTAAAAAAAGAAAGACCACGATTGCATTAATTTCCAATCAGTCAAAAATACATGATGATTCATTCCAATACATGGGTACGTGAAGCCAATAGTATAACAGCACTGATCGTATTGCCGCTATTACCGGAAGTTAAGCCCAAATTTAGATTGTAATATATATATAGAGAGAAATGGGTTTAACGTCCAGTCAACACAACTAGGTAATTTCGGGACTACATATGGTTTTATTTTATTTCAATAATTCGCTTGTGCGTAGGGGTCTTTAGCAGTGGGAGGAAACCGGAGTGACCGAAGGAAACTCACGATGTTGAGAAGGCGCCCCTATCTCCATGTCACATACGCTCACACTAGGGTTCGAAACCACGGCCGCAAGCCAGAGGTTTTCAGCCAGCTAGAGGTCAAAACGCGGCACTCTAGACCAATAGGCCATCCCAACCGCCCAGATTGTAATACAAGTTGATCATCTATTTATTGTGATTAAATGGAGTTCATTTATTGATGGTCGTGGTAATGAACTAGAATCTTGACTATACTGAATTCGGAACTCGAGAGGAATCTCTGGATATTTCAACCCTGACTGGGAAGTATATTGTTTTCTACGCCTTCGAATGAGACAAAAAAATAACCCAGCCCTATCCAAGTATATTCTGGCGTACATGTAGAATCACCCTTAAAAATTGGAAATCGAAGTCGAGTAGGCGGATAAGCAGCTACCTGAGAGAAAAAATATTTCCCCCCCGGAGAACGCTAGATCGGAGACGGTCCTGCACAAATGACGTCATATGTGGATCGTGGGCATGTGGCTTAGGGTTAGGGCCAGGACCTGCGGATTTCGTCAAAGTCTCTAGACCTAACACTTATACTGGTCCAAGTCTAACTGTTGCCCTAACCGTAACCTACAATCAACGCATGACGTCACATGTGCAGGACTGTCTCCGATTTTGCGTTCTTCCTCTAGCACTGCACCCCGAGCTCTAGAAACAAATAAAAGAGAATGTTAGTCTCAAAATGACCTAGGTGTTGTGTTCACGAGACGTTATCCTCCATTCCTTTCATTCATTTATGTATTAATAACATACGGCTATCCTCGTCTGATAAAACCAACTAACGTTTTATGTCCCGGGCAGTTAATCCACACTAATTGATTACAAAGAAATAAAGGAAGACAACTTGGATGTGGTGAACAAGAAGCGAATAAGTTTATGGGTATTATGTCGAAAAACAGTGGTCGCAATAATAAGTTGTCGCATTTCACCTGCCATGTAATCCAGTCTTGTGGGTTTTCCCTGGACCCATCCAACCAACTGCTAAAGGCCGTTACGCGCAAGCGAATTATTAAAAGGAAATTGAACAATATGTTAGTCCCGAAATAATATAGATTGTGTCGAATGGACGTCAAACTTAAACCCCCGTTTAGCTATCGTGCAAGGAGTAGGGTCGCCTGTCCAACCTCGTGGGTTTTCTCTGTGTCCTCCGGTTTACTCCCTCTGCTAAAGACCCCTACGCGCAAGCAAATTGTTGAAAAAACCCATATGTAAGTCCCTAAATGACCTAGTTTGTGTCGAGTGGACGTTAGACCCCATATCTCGCATTCTCTTTGTGTGCCTGTCTGCGCGTCTGCGCTGAGTGAAGAAATCGTAATGTGTAACTTCTTTTGGCGACTGATCTCATCAGGGGCGATTGCGCGCGCATAGATCTTGTCTATAGTAGGATTTGTTTTCGGTAATTGACGTCACAGCTTAGAAAAGGCCAACGCACCAATATAAAGGGAGAGCAGGTGTTCTATAAAGACAAGCATCATTTTAATCAAATTAGCTGAACATCAAACATTGGAAACAGTATCCATTAAACTAATCTGTGACTATATATAGCTACTAATTGATAGAAAGATCTATTTGGTATCTGGCAGTACATTGATTACCAATACAAGAAGACGGTGTGATTATTTAGATAGAAAAAAAACCCCATCAATAAACACATCCTCATTTTAGCCTTTTTTAAGTATTGAATAAACGTCATATCATGTAAAAGAAGATTAAGAAATCGAAGTTTGTGAGCTTAAAGGGTTAATATTCTATCGGCAAAAACAATGGTTCAACATCCTAATAGGAATCCAGACAACCGCTACACAGCATCCTTCGGCGCATTTAATAACGTCATAGCACAAGAAGATTAAGAAATCGAAGTTTGTGCGCTTAAAGGGTTAATGTTCTATCGACAAAAACAAGGGTTTAACATCCTAAGAGGCAGCCAGACAACCGCTACGGCATCCTTCAACGCATTCAAAATGTTTGCGGTGACGTCGGCGTTGTGTGTCGGGTATTAATAATAAATTTGAAGATATTGGGGAAGATATTGAATTTTGTATGATTAAAAGGCTAATAATCCTTGACAAAGAGACCCAACTAAGTAACTAGACAACAACAACGGCATTCTTCGAACTACTCAAAATGTCTACCATGACGTCAGCATTGTGTGTCGGGTGTGAAGAAATACTTTAAGAAATTGCAATTTGTATGATTTAAAGGTTAGTGTTCTTCACGACAAAAACAAGGGGTCAAGGGGTCAATACCCTACCATTCCCAGACAAACAAAAATACGGGTATTACTTGAACTATTTATAAAAATGGTGTCTATGACGTCAGGGGTTTGTGTGTAGTATGAATGAAGTGTGAGATTTAATTGCCCCGCTGTGTTTAATTTAAAGCTCTTATGGATAATCCTCATGTTTTCTACAACACATCCATCTGTGTAATACCGTATTAAAGAGTCAATGGTCTGTCGTTTATAATCCGCCGCCAATTTAACAAGAATACTACTCTAATATAGGATTTATAACCACTGCTTTGTGGTCTTTTTCGTTATTATTAGGACAGTGTTATTCTTAACCACATGTCTACGAACGAAGATTACCTCGTAAATACCGTATTTATAAACACTAACCCTAATGCATTATTACCTCTTATACTTATATACAGAAGATATGATATACAATAACCCTAACCCTTCTTTGTTAGGATTACCCTAACCCCAACCCCAGGGGCCGCGGAGCCGGGGGGCTAGGGGGGCTTTAGCCCCGGCAATAATTTTTAATAGTGAAAATAAAATGTCGCAAAAAGCTCAAAAAAAGCTTGGGGGGGTATGGTCAGTAGCCCCCCCGAAATCGGGCCCGCTCCGCGGCCCCTGCCCAACCCTACTGTGGTTAAGATTGTCATTTGGATTTTTAAGACAATGCCTTATTACCTTTCGCAGTTTACACCACGCTGGAATGTACTTTGATTGAGAGGGTCGAGGTGGGTAAGGGGTTGACCGATTTTGACCAAAGTGAACTTTGTTTGTCCGTTTTGATTTACGGCTGTTCGAACCGATCCGTTTATATTATTTGAAGTGGATGCCGAATATTGACAAATTTCCATTCATAGTAAACATATATATTGAGCCATTCATAATCTGATATTCCCTACAGAGAACCACCTTTGGGGGAGAGAGAGAAATGGGGTTTAACGTCCACTCGTCACAAACTGATAAACCGGAGTACCCGGGGAAATTATACAAGGTTAGACAGGCGAGCCTACTCCTTGTCACGTACAATCGGGGATTCGAAACCGCGCCAGTTGACTCAACGACATGTCTTTATGATACAGCACGCACATCGACCCCCCTGAGCCACCTTTGGAATTGCAATTACAAAAGAATTTCACTAACGTTAATGGGCCTGTCTAAAAAAAGGTTTCTGACATCTATTATAACCCGAAGGTCATTATTAATCGTCAATTTTGCCATTAGATACTGCACCAAATATAAAATTATTAATAGCCGTCTTGTGGCCTATAGCGAACAAACAAAAACAAATTTCCCCCGATTTTCGTTCGACTTAACTACAGACAGAGCAACTAATGGTCATGTCTAAAGGCGGATACAGATCGACCTTGCGACGCGACTCAACTGTCGGCGACTATCGTAGATCGAATTCAGCAATGATCTCCGACCAGTTGCTTTCGGTCGTACGATTGAACGCGTGCGCGCTCACATCGACACCGATACACCGACTTGTGGCGTCCTCACGAATAGATCATGTGACTCGTTCAAAATGGCGCCACACAAAATATGCCTAATTATTCTAAAATCTCTCCATCTAATTAGCGAAACTATTTTATGAAAGTAATTTAAATTAACTCGAGGGATTCAAATTTTTGTTTATGATTCTATTTGATATGATTTATATTCCTAAATTTTAGATTTATCAACAAAGGCTTTATGTCAACATATTACAAAAACGTCTTAAACAGGCAGCTACAGCAGTCGCGTTAGCCGTTTATCTAGGCTTAGAAGAGAAGCAAAAAAAAAACAAACGAATTTGGAAGAAGGATTGGCAATCAGGCTTTCTTCTTCTTCGGTCGTCCACGAGGTCGCCATTTTGAATTTTCATTCGCCGGTCTGATTGGCTAAAATTTATAGCGCAGTCGGCAACCGATCGTAGAAACGCACGCATCGACGATGACGAGTCGGCGACTGGTTCCGTCGCGTCGTAGAAGTAGAACATGTTCAACTCCTGCGACTCAGTCGCCGATCGCGAAAAACTGTCGCACGACGGTCGTAGCGAGACTCAGATCTATTGGAATCGGTGACTGAAATCGTGCGACGATCGGCGGCAGTCGCCGGAAAACCAGTCGGCGACCAGTTGAGTCGCGTCGTAAGGTCGATCTGTAGCCGCCTTAAAGATTGTGAAAGAGAGAGAGAGAGAAATTTTAAATGGCATACAATTTGATTGGAGAGAAGGAGGGAGAGAGAGAGAGAGAGAGAGAGAGATGAGGTTCAACGTCCACTCGGCACAAACTACGCATTTCGGGACTAACATATGGTTGAATTTTATTTCAATAATTCGTTTGTGCTAGCAGTGGGAGGAAACCAGAGGACCCGGAGAAAACTCACGAGGTTGGAAAGGCGACCCACTCTTTGTCACGTACAACTGGGGATTCGAAACCACACCAGTTGACTCAATGACAAAAAAATGGTCGTATATTACTGAAACCACGCCATTTGACTCCATGACGGGTAAACCTACAAAATCGCGAATTTCGAACCTCGGTCAACAACAAGGGAGATACCCGATCGAACTTTCCGGAAATGTATTATCCCAATCAAACGAAAAGTGACAATCGAATTTTGTAGCACAACGCATGTGCCTATCGAATATGACAAAAAGACACCCTCCGCACACCCTCGCCTCCTACCGAACAAACCACGACAGTTACGTCACAATGCTACTCACACTAGTCACACAACCTCGGTTATGACAGCATTGACTTCCGTTTAATACTGTCAGTTCGGTACCTTCCGGCTTAACACCCGAGCATCCTCTATCACAAGAGTTACGTCACATCTGTTTTCGGGACTATGAACCTAGAGCACCTTCTTCTGTTTTAACCTTGAGTGAAGTCAATGGCGTGGACATCTCGGGACAGAAAGTTCAATCAATATTATCAATATAACGTTCAGTCTACTTCATTAACGATAAACCATCAGTACTAATTAGTAATTATTGTTATCATGACGGTTCATCATTGATGTATCAAGTCTGTTGGACATGAATGGCGAAACTCATTTAACGTAAACCTATTAATCGCCATGTTGTTGATCTTAATAACCATATATCACGTGATCCAGTCGCCGCACTCATTGATATGATTATCCGCTGACCTTTGTGAACGTGGTGGCTCATCTCCTGTTACGTATACAATTCACCGTATTCACTGAAATACATTGAAACCATGGGTGGAACCAGGCTTGGGATGTTTAAAGCGAAAATTTCATTTATTCCAAGGAAATCAAAACATAATTATTTAAATGTCTTTTACTAAATAGGTTCTCAACTCACTATTATAAGATCATAGGCATTATCTAAGACATACAAATCATTCACATAAAACTTTGGAATATTTTCTACTCGTCCTGAGCTGTTTGGAAATAATATCATTTCATTTCACTGAAAAACAACGTCGGGTGATGTCTCGATCGTCAAGGTCTGTGGTTAGCCAGTTAATGATAAAAATGTCTGGGTGACCTCGATTTAAAATAACACAATTACCTCCCTTGAGTTTCTCCTTTTTTTTGAAACCAAAGAAAGCCCATATTTCCATGCGCGAAACAACTCAATTTTCTCAAGGAATCTCAACGTTCAAAATGATATTTTTGCCAATTTCTCAACTTGCAATAGTAAATTATAGGATTAATAGGATTATTCTTTAACAAGGTAGAACCGTTTATAGATAGGCCCTACCATCCATTTTGGGCTTTAATTTAATACATTTTAAAAATAAAATTTGAATATTAGAAATTCCCGCTTTGAAGAATACGAGCACTAGGACATAGTGTGGCGAGTCTACCCGGATCAAAGAGAGAGAGAGAGAAAAATGGGGTTTAACGTCCACTAGACACAAACTAGGTCATTTCGGGACTAACATATGGTTCAATTTTATTTCAATAATTCGCTTGCGCGTAGGGGTCTTTGGCAGTGGGGGGAAACCGGTGGACCCGGGGAAAACCCACGAGGCTGGACAGGCGCCGCTACCCTTTGTCACGTACAACCGGGGATTCGAATGACAGGCTTTATGATACAGCGCGCACGTGCTAACCATTCGGCCTACCAACCCTCCGAAATTCCAAGGACGTATACTATTTTCTATCGATATTTTTTCATTAATTAGAAACTAGTACTATAAGTGCATGAGGGTTTTCACGTAACATTGTTTAAACCGGAAACAAGGCTAGGAAATCTCACAGAACTTCCCCGGCTAACACTGGCTTAGTACCGGTATTTTGGTCAGCACCATACTAACGGAGCCACCACGGCTTCTCTAACACGCTATATATTGATCTATTTGAAGCCAAGGTGACAACTAATATTAATCATACTAATGTAGTAAGGTAGCAGGTTGTATCTAATATCCAGACCTGTATTTAATAATACACAATAATAATAGTATATCTGTTAGTAGCGGATGACTAGGTTTCAATAGATTTGTAAGTAAATGGTCCAGAATAAGTCTATATTAGTCTCAACGTTATCTGAAACCTATATACGATAAAGCAAACACAGCGAACACAACCTGTAGGGTTTCAAATTTAATTAAGATCGTGGCTAGATTTTTTTTTTACAAAACTACTACCTTGACTCTTTTCCGTTATCTGCAATAAAGCTAACGCAGCCAACAGAATGTTACAATTTCAAATCTAAATGCAACGTTTGCCATGGCGGTTAGATTGTTTAGAATCACCTCCCTGGCTCTTTCGCAAACAATATTCTTAGGGTTTCAAATTTAATTGCAGAGTTTGTTTGAAAGCCATGCAGTGTCTCGATCCTTTCATGTTATCTGTAGCCTACAGACAATACAGCCAACCAACAAACAAAACCGGTGCATACTTCAATTTTTTGCGATTGTGGCTAGATTTTTCAAAACTACTTCCTTGGTTCCCCGTCTATACGAAGGTGATCTATGACCAAATTAGTAAAGAGTCCTACTGAAAAACATGACTTAAATATAGAGCTTACAGCACCACCAACCAAAATGAAACAACAAACTAACACAATCCAATTCTTTATGATGACTTCAAGCAAAGAACTATTACTATTTATTAAACATACATTATGCAAGAGCTAAATCAGCCTATTGAAGATCTTTGAGGCCTGAAATATTATCTGAATTAATATTTAGAGATAAATTAACTTATCCAGACCATAATCAACTTTCGATGTTATCGCTAGTCTGCGATATTTGCTAAATTAGCATCCGATTTGCTGCTCAACTTTCATTCATGATTTAATTATGAAATGGATAATCGAGACTATGTTTTTTTTAATCGCACCGACTTCAGTAATGATCAAGGCGAGGCCGAAAATTCAATTGCTAAATTCTCGGATTAGAGTACATCAATTTGACAGAAATTTTCAACAACTTTCCGCACAAGCGAATTATTGGAATAAAATTAAAAACCATATGTTAGTCGCGAAATGACCTAGTTGTGTTGAGTGGACGTTAAACTCCATTTCTCTCTCTCTCTCTCTCTCTCTCTCTCTCTCTCTCTCCAAGCTATACATGACTGAAAATGGTGGTTCTCGATGGAAAATGCCAAGAATCCTCCTTCCTGAGATCGAACCCTCTAGGAATTTCGTTACCCAATTAATGTATATAGTATTACTTTCAATGCAATGAGTAATGGTAATGGATTATTAAAACTGAAAAAGTAATTGTAATGATTACATTTTAAAGAGTAATGGTAATGGTCATGCAATGTGAGGGCCTGTTGTTTCTAGTGGCTTAAAAATATACTATTAGCGGCCTGCTACTCTCCCGTCAAAAGGCAAAACTTAGTTACTTACTTTTTTCTTATTTTGAGAAAACAAAGGAAAACATAACCCAAGCTCATCCATTGATTTCACCATTGAGTTTCTAGTTGAATGAAGGAAGTTGCTAGGTAATGTCATGGGTGTAAATGCTTACAAAATCAAAAGATTGGAAGATCTAGTACAGCAACATAAAGCGCATACCCTAGTAACTACCAATTTGGTCCTAACTCAATTTTGATAAAAACAAGTAAGTTACTAGGTTTTGCCTTTTAACGGGAGTACTGAAGTGGTTTAAAGATATACCCATCTTAAAAGCCCAGTTAGTGTTAAAAAGGTAAGATTTCAACTAAAACAATATAACTGCGGTAGATTTTGCCTAGATAGCACCATATCTGGTACCACTACTTTGAATACCAGCTACCAAGAGATTTATTCAGCATACGGGGCCGCGTGTTTTTGGTTTTCACTCCCGTCATTATACGTCCGTGGTATATGTATGTAAATGACATATTACTAGAAATGACAGTCTATATTTTATTTCTTAACTTTTATTTTATATAAAGACACTTAATATGACGAGGGGGGCGAATGCATAACTCAAAATCTTAGTAGTTAAACCTATCCACACCAACACACTGACAGCTAAATTTTATTACAGGTAACTTTCATTGTTTTCATCAGCCCATAAACGCAATTTTATTTGGGGTGTTTGGATGGCCTAGTGGCCTAGAGTGCCGCGCTTCGTCCTCTAGCTGGCCGGTTCCCCCTGGCTTGCGGCTGTGGTTTCGAGCCCTAGTGTGAGAGATATGGGCGCCTCCTCAACCTCGTGGGTTTCCTCCGGGCACTCCGGGTTTCTCCCACTTCTGTAGAACCCTACGCGCAAGCGAATTATTAAAAAATTTAAAACCAT
This sequence comes from Patella pellucida, assembly GCA_917208275.1. Taxonomy (NCBI): domain Eukaryota; kingdom Metazoa; phylum Mollusca; class Gastropoda; family Patellidae; genus Patella; species Patella pellucida. The sequence goes on along the minus strand of OU795042.1, from coordinate 17,226,981 downwards.
ACGTTAGTCTCAAAATGACCTTGTTTGTGTCGAGTGGACGTTAAACTCCATTTCTCTCTTTCTCCATTTTATTTGTTTTATCAGAGTACTATATGGACACATATCACTTAATATTCCCCCATTGACTTTAATGTTAATTCTCGTTTCTAAGATCGGCTCTACCTTTTTCCCAAATTTTCGTTGGGTAGAACGCTTTCTACCACAGATGTGGCAACATGTGGCAAACTCTTGACCAAAAGGACGTGTGAGGTTCTTCACGAACAACTTGATATATACTCAAACTGGAAGAAGAAACTAATATACATGCAATTTACTGCCCTACATTTCATCGTAACCAACCTCTCAACTCATTTATCCTTCCGCCTCGAAATCTTGAATATTCACCAACACCTGACAGAAAATATATTTTCAAACCCTTGTCTTCGATGCTACACCAAAAAGTCAACAAAAATCGCCATGCAAAAGGGGTGGGGTGGGGGAGAAAGACTAAAAATAACTTTCGCCCTTGTTTCGTGGCGTAGAATATTTGGTGATCTGTGTCCATATAAATGAATATGGTTTAATTTTTTTTACTTATGACAACCCAGTTCACGAAGGCGGGCGTGGTGCGATGGTGGAAATTGTGTCTGGACGGCGGTGGTTTCCGATTTCGCTTCATTAAATTTCAGCTTGCAAGAGTTTATTTATGGGCACGCAAACGTAGCCGCATTGTTTCAAATTACATTAGAAATGCCCTAGATGGTATCCAAATTGGGAGATTGTCTACTGTTGGAATTTTGGTTAAAATAATCAATTGTAGCACTAATCTACTAAATCTGCGCGGTATAAATGTACATATTATTATTATTATTATTAATCCAGATGCTCGCACTCTCTCTCTCTCTCTCTCTCTCTCTCTCTCTCTCTCTCAATGCATGCCTCCTCTGTAATTAATCATGTAATTGATCACTCGTGCCAAATATGGAATAAATAATAATTTATAATAATAATAATTTATTTCTTATATAGCGCATTACACAGAAGTTTCAACGCGCTTTACATATAGACACATGCTACATTAAAACTGATATAATAACAATACTGTGTAGAAGTATTTAAAAATATGATCATGTAATATACGGCATATGTTAAACTGTTGAATATACACACAGAAATATGATACATTTAATACACTCAAATTTATAATAAAAACAGGAGGATAGAGTTGGCAATATATGTACATGATATGATATTTTACAGCAGTTACAGGTTTTAGGTGTTATAGGACTCTTTAAAAAGATGTGTTTTCAACTGACGTTTGAAAGATTCAGAATTTGAAATTGTTCGAAGGGAGACAGGCAGAGCATTCCAGAGCCTCGGAGCACAGTACTTGAATGCACGATCGCCATAGAAATAAACCCATTTCTCCCTCCCTCTCTCCCCCCCTCTCTCTCTCAATGCATGTCTCCTCTGTAATTAATCATGTGATTGATCACCCATGCCAAATATGGAATAGTAACTGTCCAATCATTAGTGATAACATGATATTCTCTTTTCAATCAGTATCGGCCATATTTATCAATATCAATTACAGATTTTTATATGTCTCAATCTATCACTCCTATGAAATGTCTTGTCTATGAATATGGTACCAATAAGGACATAATTATTAATATAATGCTATCTGGTCGGATAGCCGTGGCGATAGAGAGGCGGCTTCTCACCAATGCATCGAGGGTTCAATCCCAGCTCAGGGCAGGTTTCCCCCGAGTTCTTCGTTAAGAAGGCATTTTGGTGGTGAATGTTCTTCTTCAGCCTTTTGGTAGAGGTGGTGTTGCTTTCTTTCAGTTTTCCAAATTTCTTTTGTTGGCGATCTTTTATCTTCTCATCTTTGGCAAGGTTGGTAGAGCTGATAATGGAATGAAGGGAGTCATAATCTTTTCCTGTGAATTGATTCTGTAGTTTTTGGTGTAGATGGTAAATTTGAGGAAATAGTCGTTGCTTGGTGTTTCTGTGGTGTTGAATGCGTTCACGAACAAGGAGCTTGCTTGCTTTCTGTAGAATCTTGTTTGCACCATTCGAGTTCACAGGTGATTTGAGATGAAAACCGTTGGGCACAATGTCACTGCCCCTGCACCGCATAAGAAAGGTTCATAACTTGTAATTACGCCTACTATTAATAGGGCCTCATAATTGTGTTTATTTATTGTCTCATTTTGGTTTTGTCTTTGTCCCCCTAGATTATTGTTAACCCCCTATTAATTTTAATATTATTTAAGTGTTATTTACCCTTTCATTAATGTAACTATTATCTTAGATTATAACAGCTACATCTAGCTATTGTCACACATTTCTTATTACATGGCTTCATAATTGTGTTTACTTTACTTATTGCCTATTACATTTATGTCTTTATTACCCCTGGATTATTGTTAACCCCTTATCAATTAAAATATATTTAAGTGTTAATTACCTTTTCATTAATTGAACTATCATCTTGGATTATAACAGCTACATCTTATGTTTTTATATTTCTTATTAACATGGCCTCATAACTGTGTTTACTTTACTTATCGCTTATTACTTTCATGTCTTTGTTACCCCTAGATTATTGTTAACCCCTATCGATTACTATTAGTTAAGTTTTTATTATCCTTTCATTAATTTAACTATTATCTTGTATATATAACAACATATGCCTATGGCTTCGTTTTTGTATTACTATAAATATTACCTTTTAGTTTAACTAATTATCATTTGTGCTTGATAACGATAAGAGAATACTTGTCGAAACGTCGTGCTATATATATATATAAACCAGTGATTGTTATTTCCATATAAATTGTGTTGTGTTTTTTTTATCATAGGCATCATTCAAACACATACAAATCATTCACATAAAAATTTGCAATATTTTCTACTCGCCCTGAGCTGCTTTGAAATAATGTCATTTCATTTCACTGGAAAACAACGTCGGGTGATGTCTTGATCGTCAAGGTCTGTGGTTAGCAAGTAAATGATAAAAATGTCTGGGTGACCTCGATTTAAAATAACACAATTACCTCCCTGGTGTTTCTCCTATTATTTGAAACCAAGGAAAGCCCATATTTCCATGCGCGAAACAACTCAATTTTCTCAAGGAATCTCAAAAAAGAAGTTGAAAATGATATTTTTCGCCAATTTCTCAACTGGCAATAGTAAATCATAGGATTAATAGGATTATTCTTTAACAAGGTAGGACCGTTTATAGATATCATCTATTTTGGGGCTTTAATGTAATACATTTTAAAAATAATGTTTGAATATTTGAAATTCCCGCTTTAAAGAATACGAGCACTAGGACATAGTGTGGCCCGGGAGGCGAGTCTACCCTGAGCAGAGAGAGAGACAAAAATGGGGTTTAACGTCCACTAGACACAAACTAGGTCATTTCGGAACTAACATATGGTTTAATTTTATTTCTATAAATCGCCTGCGCGTAGGGGTCTTTGTCAGTGGGGGAAACCGGTGGACCCAGGGAAAACCAACGAGGTTGAACAGGCGACGCTACCCTTTGTCACGTACAACCGGGGATTCGAATGACAGGCTTTATGATACAGCGCGCACGTGCTAACCATTCGGCCTTCCAACTCTCCTGAATTCCAAGGACATCGTATACTATTTTCTATCGATATTTTCCATAAATTAGAAACTAGTACTAAAAGTGCATGAGGGTTTTCACGTAACATTGTTTAAACCGGAAACAAGACAAGGAAATCTCACAGAACTTCATCGGCTAACACTGGCTTAGTACCGGTATTTCGGTCAGCACCATACTAACGGAGCAACCACGGCTTCTCTAACACGCTATATATTGATCTATTTCAAGCCAAGGTGACAACTAATATTAATCATACTATTGTAATAAGGTAGCAGGTTGTATCTAATATCCAGACCTGTATTTTACAATACACAATAATAATAGTATATCTGTTAGTAGCGGATGACTAGGTTTCAATAGATTTGTAAGTATATGGTCCAGAATAAGTCTATATTAGTCTCAACGTTATCTGAAACCTATATACGATAAAGCCAACACAGCGAACACTACCTGTAGGGTTTCAAATTTAATTACGATCGTGGCTAGATTTCTTTTTTACAAAACTACTACCTGGACTCTTTTCCGTTATCTGCAATAAAGCTAACGCAGCCAACAGAATGTTAGAATTTCAAATCTAAATGCAACGTTTGCCATGGTGGTTAGATTGTTTAGAATCACCTCCCTGGCTCTTTCGCAAACAATATTCTTAGGGTTTCAAATTTAATTGCAGAGTTTGTTTGAAAGCCATGCAGTGTCTCGATCCTTTCATGTTATCTGTAACCTACAGACAATACAGCCAACCAACAAACAAAACCGGTGCATACTTCAATTTTTTGCGATTGTGGCTAGATTTTTCAAAACTACTTCCTTGGTTCCCCGTCTATACGAAGGTGATCTATGACCAAATTAGTAAAGAGTCCTACTGAAAAACATGACTTAAATATAGAGCTTACAGCACCACCAACCAAAATGAAACAACAAACTAACACAATCCAATTCTTTATGATGACTTCAAGCAAAGAACTATTACTATTTATTAAACATACATTATGCAAGAGCTAAATCAGCCTATTGCAGATCTTTGAGGCCTGAAATATTATCTGAATTAATATTTAGAGATAAATTAACTTATCCAGACCATAATCAACTTTCGATGTTATCGCTAGTCTGCGATATTTGCTGAATTAGCATCCGATTTGCTGCTCAACTTTCATTCATGATTTAATTATGAAATGGATAATCGAGACTATGTTTTTTTTAATCGCACCGACTTCAGTAATGATCAAGGCGAGGCCGAAAATTCAATTGCTAAATTCTCGGATTAGAGTACATCAATTTGACAGAAATTTTCAACAACTTTCCGCACAAGCGAATTATTGGAATAAAATTAAAACCATATGTTAGTCGCGAAATGACCTAGTTGTGTTGAGTGGACGTTAAACTCCATTTCTCTCTCTCTCTCTCTCTCTCTCTCTCTCTCTCCAAGCTATACATGACTGAAAATGGTGGTTCTCGATGGAAAATGCCAAGAATCCTCCTTCCTGAGATCGAACCCTCTAGGAATTTCGTTACCCAATTAATGTATATAGTATTACTTTCAATGCAATGAGTAATGGTAATGTATTACATTATTAAAACTGAAAAAGTAATTGTAATGATTACATTTTAAAGAGTAATGATAATGGTCATGAAATGTGACGGCCTGCTGTTTCTAGTGGTTTAAAGATCTACTATTATCGGCCTGCTACTCTCCCGTCAAAAGGCAAAACTTAGTAACTCACTTTTTTTCTTATTTTGAGAAAACAAAGGAAAACATAACCCAAGCTCATCCATTGATTTCACCATTGAGTTACTAGTTTTTGCTGTGGTATTCTAAGCAAATGAAGGAAGTTGCTAGGTAATGTCATGGGTATAAATGCTTACAAAATCAAAAGATTGGAAGATCTAGTACAACAACAGGAAGCACATGCCCTAGTAACTACCAATTTGGTCCTAACTCAATTTTGATAAAAAAAAAAGTAAGTTACTAGGTTTTGCCTTTTAACGAGAGTACTGAAGTGGTTTAAAGATAAACCCATCTTAATTAGCCCAGTTAGTGTTAAAAAGGGTAAGATTTCAACTAAAACAATATAACTGCGGTAGATTTTGCCTAGATAGCACCAGATCTGGTAACACTTCTTTGAATACCAGCTACCAAGAGATTAATTCAGCATACGGGGCCGCGTGATTTTGGTTTTCACTCCCGTCATTATACGTCCGTGGTATATGTATGTAAATGACATATTACTAGAAATGGCAGTCTATATTTTATTTCTTAACTTTTATTTTATATAAAGACACTTAATATGACGAGGGGGCGAATGCATAACTCAAAATCTTAGTAGTTAAACCTATCCACACCAACACACTGACAGCTAAATTTTATTACAGGTAACTTTCATTGTTTTCATCAGCCCATAAACGCAATTTTATTTGGGGGTGTTTGGATGGCCTAGTGGCCTAGAGTGCCGCGCTTCGTCCTCTAGCTGGCCGGTTCCCCCTGGCTTGCGGCTGTGGTTTCGAGCCCTAGTGTGAGAGATATGGGCGCCTCCTCAACCTCGTGGGTTTCCTCCGGGCACTCCGGGTTTCTCCCACTTCTTTAGAACCCTACGCGCAAGCGAATTATTAAAAAATTAAAAACCATACGTTAGTCTCAAAATGACCTTGTTTGTGTCGAGTGGACGTTAAACTCCATTTCTCTCTTTCTCCATTTTATTTGTTTTATCAGAGTACTATATGGACACATATCACTAAATATTCCCCCATTGACTTTAATGTTAATTCTCGTTTCTAAGATCGGCTCTATCTTTTTCCCAAATTTTCGTTGGGTAGAACGCTTTCTACCACAGATGTGGCAACATGTGGCAAACTCTTGACCAAAAGGACGTGTGAGGTTCTTCACGAACAACTTGATAGTAGTAGTAGTTGTTTATTAACGTCTCACCAGTTATAAATACATCACATTCATAAATTAAAATATGCTAAAAACTGCCATTCATTAAGAATTATGAGAGACGAGATGAACATTACATAGACACAAATAAATAAGCATAGTAAAATACAAATAACAGAAAAAACATACATACGGAGGAAATTTTAAAATTCATATCTACAATAGGCTAAAAATAATAACCCATTCATGAACATGGATATAAAGTTTGCCTCCGCCTTTTTAAAATATCACAGCAGGTTTTGGCACTAAACTTAACTACTTCGTCACTGGACAGAATAAAAGACATTTTATCAGATTTATTAAAAGACGCAAAGTTTGGACACACAGTTTGTATTAACGTGAATAAAACATTCCTAAAATCGCTATACAGCTCGCATTCTAAAAGACAATGTTCTTCATTTTCGACTTGATCGGTACAATAAAAATATATACTCAAACTGGAAGAAGAAACTAATATACATGCAATTTACTGCCCTACATTTCATCGTAACCAACCTCTCAACTCATGTATCCTTCCGCCTCGAAATCTTGAATATTCACCAACACCTGACAGAAAATAAATTTTCAAACCCTTGTCTTCGATGCTACACCAAAAAGTCAACAAAAATCGCCATGCAAAAGGGGGGGGGGGAGACGACTAAAAATAACTTTCGCCCTTGTTTCGTGGGTGAAGGCGTAGAATCTTTGGTGATCTGTGTCCATATAAAGGAATATGGTTTATTTTTTTTACTCATGCCAACCAAGTTCACGAAGGCGGGTATGGTGCGATGGCAGAAATTTGGCTGAACCGCGGTGGTTTCCGCTTTCGCTTCATTAAATTTCAGCTAGCAAGGGTTTATTTACGGGCATGCTAACGTATACACATTGGTTTTTCGTGTTATCCAAACGACTAGCCGCATTGTTTCAGATCCCACTATAGAAATGCCCTAGATTGTATCCTAATTGGGAGGTTGTCTACTATTGAAATATGGTTTTGATTACTTAATAATGTTAAAATAATCAATTGTAGCACTAGTCTACTAAATCTGCGCGGTATAACTGTACATATTAATATTATTAATTCAGATGCTCCCTCCTCTCTTTCTCTCTCACACACACTCAACTCTCTTTCCCTCCTCTCTCTTTCTCTCTCTCTCTCTCAATGCATGTCTCTTCTGTAATTAATCATGTGATTGATCACTCGTGCCAAATATGGAATAGTATGGAGTGGACGTTAAACCCCATTTTTCCCTCCCTCCCCCCCTCTCTCTCTCTCTCTCTCTCTCAATGCATGTCTCCCCTTGTAATTAATCATGTGATTGATCACCCATGCCAAATATGGAATAGTAACTGTCCAATCATTAGGGATAACATGATATTCTGGTTTCAATCAGTATCGGCTATATTTATCAATATCAATTACAGATTTTTATACGTCTCAATCTATCACTCCTATGAATGTCTTGTCTATGAATATGGTACCAATAAGGACATAATTATTAATATAATGCTAGTATGAATTTAAAGGCAAAATTTTTTTCTCGGCCAACATCTCCGGGCTAGCGAGCCAGCGCCTTACTCTCTTATTCACCGTGGCTCTCTGTTAACGTGTAAAAGAATTAGTCATTGTTTAAAACAAATATAAATTATACACAGTTGTTTAGTTTTTTCGCAAACTCGACAGAACGTTCTGACATCAAAGCCAGCGAACTTAATAAATATAGTTATGTTTTTATTGCGGTAGGTAAATAATAAATGATTGATGAGCTTTAAATTCCAGCTTGTTTGATGTTATTGTTTTACATATTGAACTCAACTAAGGTTATGCAGTCCGCCCACAATTAGCTCCCCTTGTGAACAGACACTAAGCTAGTTGGCCGACATGTTAAGTCGTTAATTGACGATTTTAGTCGAAAAGATTAAGTATAGTCCAAGAATTTTAGTAGTATTTATTCCACTTCCATAGTTCAATATAGAGTTCAATACATAGTTCAATATACAGTTCATAGTTCAATACATAGTACAATACATGGTCCAATACATATAGTTCAATACACAGTTCAATACACGTATAGTTCAATACATAGTTCACGGTTCTATTCATAGTCCGATACACATTAAAATACACATTAACATACACAGTTCAATACAAAGTTCATAGTCCATGGTTCAATACATAGTTGGAATAGGAAAAGGGGTGTTATCTAGGATTTTAAACAGAAGTTTGGATTTTACTAAACAATGTCTTGATTGAATAAATTGTTGCAATGGAATTTAGTAATTGAACAGGAAATAAACAATTCTATAGAATACAATTACTGTTTATTACTGATGGACGTTTCCACTAGACTTTATCATTCCTTCACCGAATTCTATGGAATACAATTACTGTTTGTTACTAATGGACGTTTTCACTAGACTTTATCATTCTATGGAATACAATTACTATTTATTAATGATAGACGTTTTGAGTAGTCTTTATCATTCCTTTACCGAATTCTATGAAATACAGTTAATTACTGAGGAACGTTTCGACATTCTATGGAATGCAATTACTATTTATTACTGATAGACGTTTTGAGTAGTCTTTATCATTCCTTTACCGAATTCTATGAAATACAGTTAATTACGGAGGAACGTTTCGACTTCATCATTCCTTCACCGAATTGCAATTGAAGAATTTTACTTGTACGCAAGTATATATCTCGTTCTTTTTTGTGCCAACCGAAAGCATGGCAGTTGACTTATCAGTCTAGATGTCACAACAACTTGCATGTATTTTCTTATTTTGTTTGCTTTTCAGTTATTTTGATCTCATTTTCCGTATTTTGTCGATTCTATTATGTACTTATCTTTATCCCTATCCGTTTTTTGAGGGCGCTATCTCTACTTTCATCCCATTTTGTCCTCCAAAATACACAACTATCTACATATCAAAACAGAAATAAACCATTGTATGTTCTATTTTAAGATTAGTCTTAGAATGTCTACCTGCATGCTGTCAATAATAACACTAAGACGATTAGGGGGAGATTATAGAACTTGGTTAAATCGGATAACTCTATTTTTTCCCCCCAATATCCTACGACGCGGGGGCCACGGTGTAGGACTTTGACGTTCATAGAACCGAGCGATTGAAAGTTGTAACAAATCGAAGAAATAGATATGGAAACATTATAATAAGACATTAACACAAAGATTAAATATACATTGTGGTTGTAGTATGACCAGTGACCGCCGTCATTGATGACCCCGTATAAAAAGTAGGACGTTTAACCTCATATCATAACATTTCCATCCATTTAATGGATCTTTTAAAGAGAAAGAGAAAGAAAGATATAGAGAGAAAAATGGGGTTTAACGTCCACTCGACACAAACTAGGCAATTTCGGGACTAACATAGGCTCAATTTCATTTATTCGCTTGAACGTATAGGGGCCTTTAACAGTGGGAAGAAACCAGAGGACCTAGAGAAAACCCACGAGGTTGGACATGCGACCCTACTCCTTGTCACGTACAACCGGAAATTTGAAACGCCAATTGACTCAATTAGATACCGTATGATACAGCACGCATGCGCTAGCCATTCGGCCAACCCCACCCCCCTGCATCTTTTAAACGATTACCCCTTAAAATTTATGACATTTATTCCGACATTATTTATTTTAAATTTAGATATCCGAAAACAGTATTACCGTGATGACATTTTATAAATCAAATGAAGTGAAATATAGGAATCGGAGGAATGATGATAAAAATACTGAACTTAAATCTGGATGGAGAGATTCTCAAATACATAGTTTATGTAAAAAAGAAATATATATGAAAATAGCAAGATTTATAGGTACGATAATAAAATTTATGGGAACACTTGTCGTGACGATAATAAAGAGTATCAACATTATTTATGCAAGGTCTATATATTTCAGGAATTTGTATGGGTGCGTTTCGTCCAACTGTTGATTGAACTGTCTTTGTTTTGAGAGATCTCTCTCCTGGTCTCCTTTGAACTCTGGTTAATGTGGGTAAGTCTGTTTTGGGTCAATTATATTCACCAAGGCCACTGTTTCAACAACCGACTCCTCCATATATTCACATGGATCAGTATTTCAACAACCGTTTTACTAATCTGAGTCGGTTAAAGATCAGTATTTCAACAACTGGTTTACTAATGTGAGTCGGTTAAAGATCAGTATTTCAACAACTGGTTTACTAATTTGAGTCAATTATAGACCAGTATTCCAACAACCGGTTTATTAATCTAAGTCACCAATAGCTCGTTCCGACGCTTAAATTGAGCTGGTTTAAAAGCTCCGGGGATCGTTAAACCAGTTTAACTTAAGCGTCTGAACGCTCATGTGGGGCAAATAAACCAGTTTAAAAGCCCCAGCTCGGACCTGTCTTTGAAAAGGTATTTTTAAATTTTAAACGGGTTCATCTTGGCCGTCTGAACGGGTTGGTTTATAAAATCCGGCCCCAGCTTGCTTTGAGCATGAGCAGTACGCAGTAGTTACATTGCTGTGAAAATATCTGGGTCAGGCAGTACCAATGTTATCGAAAGCGTGTGAGAACCGAATAAAGAATATGACGCTACCCATGCGCAATTAACTCAAACTGGTTTCTTAAAAGCCCCGGCGATTATGAACTGTTTTATTATTGATGAGTATTGAACAACCGGTTTGTCAATTTGAGTCAATTGTAGACCAGTAGTTCAACAACCCTTTATTAATCTAAGTCAATTATTGATAAGTATTTAAACAACCGTTTGTTAATTTGAGTCAATTGCAAATACGTTTTTCAACAACCGGTTTGCTAATTTGAGTCAATTACATCCGGTTGATTTATTTGAGTCAACAACTGTTACTGGATCTTTAATTGGTGTCAAGTATATTCATGTGAGTCAGTATTTCTTACAACTAAAAGTTCGCATATTTGAATCAACTGCGTATTCAGACAGGCCAGTATTTTAACAACAGGCTCATCAGGTACTGCTTATAGTTTGGAACAGATGTTTTCTTTTTAAAAAGACTTCTAGATATACTATCAATGATGTAGGATAGATGGCCTGACAAGGACAGCTGTCTAGTCGTTCGGATGGGACAACAAACCAAGGTCTCGTGTACACATTTGTGTGCACGTAAAATACCATAGGCAGTTGGAATTCGATATAAGAGTAGGGCCGTAGTGCCGCTGCCCGGGCAAAATTTTCCCCATAGAACACTGTATTGCGTATGTCCGTCTTTATTAATAGTCCAGTTCGGAGCAGAACAGTAGGACGTTAAACCCCATTTCATTAATTTTGTGTTGTGTTCAGATGGGTCAGTATTTTAATAATAGGTTGACCACTGTAAGTAACATTCACTTGAGTCAGTACTTCAACTCACCATAAATATGTCTTTATTTCAAGTCTATATCAGATATACTCTGAAATGTTATACGGTTGTTTTAAAGGGAGAATAACACTCTTAGTGGCTTGACTGCTCCAGAAAATAAAAAAATAGCCTTATTCTAAGTACTAGATGTTTTAGTGTCCTACCTGTTGTGTAAATTAACCATTACCACCTATTTTACTTGTCCAGAGGGCTCGAAAATACTTTTAAATCCAAGTCATATTTGAAAAGGTGTACGTAAGGCTTTCAAATCATTTAGTTGAATGTTTTACATTTTTTTTAACTTAGATGTGTTAAGATGTAATTTGTATCATCAATTAATTGGAATATTGTAAACTTGTACAATTTGTTGAGCAGAATAAAGATTAGGACATAATATTCAGTTACATCAAGAGTGGTATTGGGCCTTTAACAAAAAACACACCTGAACTGAAGTCTCTAGAAATATTATGCATGTATATATTAACTTAATGACTGTCCCGTATCCTTCATTCATAGTTATTTGATAAGTATACGTTAATAACAAGAAAGGTAGCCTCGGGGTTGTTTCTAGATATTTTTATGCTGTAGCTGACTACTAAAATTTATATAGCAAACAGATCAAGTAATAAAAGAATGACATGTCAGAATACAGCGCTACAGTACGGCCACGTTACCGAATAGTGTAAAAAGATTTTAATTCTCCCTAAGTGGGCCAGCATCAAACTCATCTAGACACCGTTTACAAATTCAGCTTTGACACACAAATCCATCAAAACGATCGATACGATCGATAGCTGAATAATTAGACATATTTTGACCCATCCGAATGACTAGACAGCTGTTCTTGTCAGCCCCCCCCCCCGTGCTGCGCTACTGACGAGGAGACGCCACACCGGAAACGTACTGAGCAACACCGGAAGCGTGTCTGCGACCTCCAGGCTAGCAATCCAAAGTCTTCCTCTCTGAACCACCCGGCTCTTTAATTTTCGGAAGAATGATGATATTATAAAAAAAAAACAATGACTGTCCAGACATTATAGATTAAAAGACCCCTATCATTTTAGCTTTTAATATAAGAGGGACGCTACCTACATATTATAGGTCATTACCTACATGATAACGTGTAATCTCACTTTGAGCTCTTTAAAACAGATGGGCCTACTAATTAATTGGTAGAGAGTCTTGTGAAATCTATAATAGATAGGTAGACCTTATCGTAATTTCTGGCAAGTAATCATATCTACATGTAATACTATTATCTCAAATAAGTCGGTAAATTGTTATCTTGTGGTCTTTTAATGGTCAAGTTCAACCCATGCGCACGTGTTGCCATTGTCATAACATAAAAATTTCTATAAACATTCAGACAACGCATAGTCGGTCGGATGGGACGAAAAATTCGAGGTCCCGTTTACACATAGACGTTCAATTAAAATATCTCTTTGCAGTTGGAATTTGATTTAGGAGTAGGCCGTAGCGCCGCTGTGGGTCTGTCTTCATTAGCCTTGTCGGAGCCGAACAGTAGGACGTTAAACCCAATTTCCCGGGCAAAATTTCCCCCACAGCAGCACACTGTATGGCGTATACCCGTCTTCATTAGCTCAGGTTAGGAGCCATATTCCTGAAGCAACGGCCCGAGATATCCCTCTCTGGCCATTGCTGGATTGGCTTCGGATTCTTGAACTTTTAAGTAAGTGTGTCTATTCTTCTTGTTCTACCAAATCTACCACTTACGTACAGTAACATGACAGTCCGTCGTTTAATCTCGGGTCTTCCTTAATATTTTGGACAAAGATTTAAGGTATTAAAAATGTTGAAAGTCTGTACATTACCATACAGTAGTGTTTACTTTACGTCAATACCGATAGCCTCGTTTGTCACACAATTAGTTTTGCTGCAATATCCTGCTATGCGCTGGTTAATATAGCATAAAAAAACGTGCAGCCATGACGTAACGTTATGTAAACACAGTTGCCCTAATTAAACGTCCTGTTTTAAAGGTAATAGCTTTGTAACGAAGTCAGTGATTGGTCAGTAATAAGACCACTGACCAGTCATAATTAGTGACAATAATACCCACTTAGTCCAGCAGGGAGGAGTAGGATTAGCTCTAATCAAACGGAACACTGCGAGGAGGAGGGTTAGGAGCAGAACATTAGGACGTTAAACCCCATTTCCTTTCCATAAGTGACATAAATAGTTATATTTATTGATCGTCATATTGATATAATAATTTCCATTTTGTAATAACTTTTGGCTAGACAGCCATATTTATTGTTCGTCATATCAATATAATGATCTCCATTTTGTAATAACTTTGTAATAGCTTTACAAATCTGAACGGTTATATTAAATCGAGATATTTATTGCTAAAATGAACAGGTATTACAATCTGAACGGTTATTACAAAATATGAACGGTTATTACAAATAAAAAAGGATAGTTGCAAATCTAGATAGTTATTGCCACAAAGGACGACTATTGCACAAAGGACATATCTGAACGATACTACAAATAAATCTGAACGGTTATTACAAATCTAAACGTTTATTCCCACAAAGTACGGAGAGAGAGAGAGAGAGGGGGGGGGACAGAGCGAGGGAGAGAGAAATAAGGTTTAACGTCCACTCGGCACAAACTAGGTCAATTCGGTACTAACAAATAAATCTGAACGGTTATTACAAATCTTAACGTTTATTCCCACAAAGTACGGAGAGAGAGAGAGAGAGAGAGAGAGGGGGACAGAGCGAGGGAGAGAGAAATAAGGTTTAACGTCCACTCGGCACAAACTAGGTCAATTCGGTACTAACATATGGTTTAATTTTATTTCAATAATTCGCTTGCGCGTAGGGGTTTGTAGAAACTGGAGGAGGCGGAGAAAACCCACGAGGTTGGACAGGCGACCCTACTTCTTGTCACGTACAACCCAGGATTCGAAACCACGCCAGTTGACTCAATGACAGGCTTTATGATACAGCGCGCACGTGCTAACAATTCGGCCACCCCCTTACAAAGGACGGTTAATTGCCAAATCTGGACGGTTGTTACACAACCCTTTTTTATACGTGACTCTGGTGGTATCGATTTATTAATAAGTTTTTTTGTAGTTTCGAAAATAGTACTTAGGTACTTAGACCGTGCTTAAACATTAATAATATATTGTATTTCTTATTCAGGTGTCAGCTTAAGTAAATAAAAGATAAAGCATGTAATGTATATCTATGAAATCCAGTTTCAATATACCATACTTATTGCCTGCGGGTGTGTTTATCTCGGCCGTGTGACGTCACAATAGATATGATAACAGTATGAACCTTTGAACCTTTTGCTGTGGTCAAAGTCCTGAGATAGCATAATTATCATGATCTGAATTAGTGGGTTTTGCTAATACGATAACACACATAGGCCCCCGTTTTAAAGGTGCGAGACAAGGGGTCCCGTTTTTCGAAGGTTCGACAAGCGAATCCCTTTTTTCAAAGGTTCAACAAGCGACTCCCTTTTTTAAAAGCCCAAGCAGTCAGATCGTTCAGTGGGTTTTGCTGATACGGTAACACACAAGGGCGCCCGTTTTAAAGGTACAACAATCGGTCCCTTTTTTTCAAAGGTTCAACAAGCGACTCTCTTTTTTTAAAGCCCAACCAGCCAGATCGTTCACTTTTGATTCGAACTCCAAAATATCACTGCTTTAATATATACGCTGTTGTAATTACATGTATGTAATTAAAGATGGGTTCCCAGCAAAGTATGTATCGGCTGGTTATTTCCAATAAAAGTATGGCAAATTTGGTATTTATGAAAATTATAGACACCCAATCTTACTAGAAAAATACTAGATTACGCGAAAATCGCCCATGGGGCAAGGACTGGGCAATATTGTCAGGGAATCCCTAACTGTCAACCCGACAGGATTTGCTGGCTTATTGTCTGCTAGCTTAGGTCAGGGAGCAGTTGTTATTTCATGCTCAAATGGTTAGGTGGTTTTGAGAACATTGCGGGTTGTCAACGTACAAAATACTCTGCAATTTAAAGGTGTAAAAAGAAGTTGACAGAAATAATTAAGAATTTATTTAGGCCTCAATAATATGGTAAATGTAAAGTAAGTAATGATAGATACATTTTGAAATATGGACCCTCCCACAATGAAGTTAAGTTGGCAGACATTGCGTTTAACAACAGCTTACTTACAGCTATAGCTATCCCCGGCGAAAACAGAGTTTTGAAAGGGAATTGAAGCAAATTTTTGATAGATTGGTTACTTTAAATATGTGTTTAGTCCAAATATATCCTCAAATCACAAAGTTTGTGCCAGGGAATGCATCTTTAAGCAAACACGAGTATAAATAAAAAATATCTTCTCAATGAATGGACTAGCCAGTAGAAAAAAATATTAAAAAAAAATGTTTATCTAACTAAGACAGATAAAGGGTGCAGTGTGAAATGAAAAGAGAGGGAGAAATTAGGTTTAACGTCTTCTCGACAAAAACTAGGTCCTTTCGGGACTAACATATGGTTCTTAATTGTATTTCAATAATTCGCTTGTGCGTAAGGGTCTTTAGCAGTGAGAAGAAACCGGGGAAAACCAACGAGGTAGGACAGGCGACTACTCCTTGTTACATGCAACCGGGTTATGTTACAGCGTGCACTTACTAACCATTCGGCCATCTAACTCCGCTGAAATGAATAGAAACCACTGTAAAGTAAGTTAGAAGTGATCAAAATGATTGTTTTTGTTTTAGAAATATTTGAATTTAAATGAGTATGGCTTCATCTAACCTTTAAATATGTATGACCTTATTCAACATTTAAATATGCATGGCCTTATCAAACCTTTGCATGTGTATGGCTTATCCAACCTTTAAATATGTATGGCCTTATCCAACCTTTGCATGTGTACGGCCTTATCCAACCTTTGAATATGTATGACCTTATCCAACCGTTACATATGCATGGCCTTATCTAACCTTTGAATGTGTATGGCCCCATGAAACCTTTAAATATGTATGACCTTATCTAACTTTTAAATATACATGGCCTTATCTAACCTACGCATGTGTATGGCCTCATGGAACCTTAAAATATAGGTGGCCTTATCTATCTTTTAAATATGTATGGTCCTATCTAACCTTTTTAATATGGACTTAATTAACCTTAACATGTGTATAGCCTTATCTAACCTATGACCTTATCTGAAATTTGCTGTGTATGTCCTTATCTAACCTTTAAATATACATGGGCTTATCTTACTTTTAATATGCATGGCCTTATCTAACCTACGCATGTGTAGGGCCTCATGGAACCATAAAATATATGTATAGCCTTATCTAATCTATGACCTCATCTAAAATTTGCTGTGTATGGCCTTATCTAACTTTTAAATATGCATGGCTTTATCAAACCATTAATCCGCCAAGTTGAAACTTTAAAGGAGAACTTTAAGATGTGACAGAGTGCGCCCCCCCCCCCTACACACGCGCAACATGCCACTTTTCAAACTTATGTTTAAGTTTTTGCCATCACGTCCTTTAATTTTTTTCCGAATAAAATAATAATAAAAAAAAGGACAATTAAGAAGAAAGTTTTGACCTCGATGGAAAACAAACAATGTGACACACTAAGAGGCACGTCTAAAAAGTTGAGTTGGATCATTTTAAAACAATAGTGAGATAAGCCATCGATTACCGACTTCGCAAAAATTAAAACCATGAAAAATAAATAAATAAACCGATTTTACTCAAAATTATTCGTCTTATTTTAACTATTATTATAGCCCTTTATGAAACTTTTGTTGTTCTAATGTATCAAATATATCAATAAGAAACTATGTGCAAAGTTTTGCGTTTCTGGATCAAAGATATTTCTCATGAACAGTGATCGAAAGTAGAGTAAATTCTTAACTTAAGTCTGAGAAGGTTTTGTGAACTCTGGGTAGGTGTTTCAGAGAAAAAACTAGTCGTTCGAATGGGACGAAAAACCACGGTCCCGTGTACAAATTGGCGTGCACGTTGAAATTCGATATAAGAGTAAGCCGTAGCGCCACTGCCGGGCAAAATCTCCCCCATAGCACTCTGTATGGTGTATGCCCGTCTTCATTAGCCCAGTTAAGGAGCAAAACAGTGGGACATTAAACCTATTTTATTTCATTTCATTTAGAAAAAAACGTCACTTCCATTTACTTTATTTGTGGAATCAATTTTCAACAATCACCAACGACCTATTTAGAAAGGACCGCTTGGTTTAATAAGACTGGAGGTCAAACGCGGACACGATTTATTTGCACTCTCTCGTAATAGTGTCAACGACCAAGGTATTGGCCTTAATTATATAGATCTGTTTGTTAATAAAATTATCTGTTGATAATTCTGACTTTGTCGTGTCTAGAGCATTAGTATCAGAAGATGTGTCAACATGATTGATATTTATACAACATCTCTTTAGAGTTGCAGGAGTAGGGTCGCCTGTCCAACCTCGTGGGTTTTCTCCGGGTCCTACGGTTTCCTCCCACTGCTAAAGACCCCTACGGGCAAGCGAATTGTTGAAATAAAATTAAACCATATGTTCGTCCCGAAATGACCTAGTTTGTGTTGAGTGTACCGTTAAACTCTCTCTCTCTCTCTCTCTCTCTCTCTCTCGCTCTCTCTCACCCCCTTGAGATTATCTTGTTAAAAATTCAAGCATTCATAAAGTTGCTCAGATTAAACAATATTGACTGACATTTTCAATATATTGTATTTTTTCATTATCTAAATTTGAACGGTCAGCTCTTTATCTAAATCCTATATAATGCATCTTTAATTG
The DNA here is from genome assembly GCA_917208275.1 of Patella pellucida. Lineage (NCBI taxonomy): Eukaryota > Metazoa > Mollusca > Gastropoda > Patellidae > Patella > Patella pellucida. The sequence continues at coordinate 17,208,284 of OU795042.1, read as the reverse complement.
ACTTCTTAAATCTACAAGAATTGGTTTTTAATAAGATGTACACAATTTAAATTCCAGAGAATCGAGGTGTCCGAATCGAGGTTTGTCAGCAAAAGTTTTTGACCTGATATAATAACAATAAATAAAACGATGTCGAACAGATTCAAACTTAAAAATAAATCAAAATAATATTTTTTTTTTATGGTGTCAATCTGCCCTTTTTTACCAATGGGGTCGTTGTTTATGTGTGTGAGAGAGAAATGGGGTTTCACGTTCAATTATTATTTCAATTATTTGCTTGCGCTTAGGGGTCTTTAGCACTGGGAGGAAACGGAGGACCCGGAGAAAACCCACGTGGTTGGACAGGCGACCCTTCCCCTTGCGACGTACAACTGGGGATTCGAAACCGCGCCAGTTGACTCAATGACAGGCTTTATGATATAACATGCACGTTCTAACCATTCGGCCATCCACCCCGCACACCTTGTTATGTGCTGACTTACAAATGCGAAGTCTTTTATGGACTGTACGGACGAATTTGGTGATGTGGGCTGATGTTTGGTTGCCTGTTAGCTTATCTTTATTTTATTTTGTTATGATTGATACTACACTTTAAAATAGTAACATTACGACAGCCCTGTGTTTATTTTTAATAGCATGATTAATCTTATAGATAAGATAATCCGTGAACTTTCGAGATAACCCCAGTCTCGATCACCCCTAAAATCATTAAGATAAACCATGTTTCTAGAAATTACCTGTCATTGTAGTCATATTATTAAAGTAGAAGTTGAGAAAGAGAGAGAGAGAGAGAAACGAGAGAGAGAGAATGGGGTTAAATGTCCACTCGACACAAACTATGTCATCCAGGGACTAACATATTTTTTTTTTTTTTTTAAATTGTATTTCAATAATTCGCTTGCGCGTAGGGGTCTTTAGCAGAGGGGGGGGGGGGTGGGAGAAGGTCCTGGAGGAAACCCATGAGGTTGGACAGGCGAAACTAGAAGTGATGTCGCTTTTATTTTTATCAATTCGTGCCGTGCCGTGCGTGTGTTTATGTAGGCCTACAGCAATTGACAGTTACACCCGTAACGTCACATTTGGCGCGTTCCTGACAATTTGTTAATTAAACGTGGAACCATTAGAACTTAAGCTTGTGCTCGCTTAAAATAAATTCATGCACCCCCCCCCCCCCAATCAAAATCATGCACCACCACCCTTTAATATGTAAATTGTGACAAGGGACCATACAACCAATTGTTTATTGTTAATGGATTGTGATTTAGATAAGATAATATATGGACTAGGACTCGTACATACAATGATATCATATTATCCGTTATCTTTTATTTGTCCACAGCCACGCTAATTATTTATGTCGGTCAAGGTCACGATGTATACAGTATGAGTGAAGGGAAATTTTCTTGCCTGAGAATTTTTTGTATTATTAATGATGACATCATTGTCGTTAATCCATATCATGTCTTGAACAGCCTCTGAGATATATTGTCCACTCCAGCACGGCGTGGTATCGCAAACCAAGTTTCAGTTTAGTCTCATGAATAATTCATAAAGACAAGTTCACGGTGTGTGATTAGCTACTATTATCCACTGACTCCTCGGACGAAAACATAAATACAATCAGCGATTTTATCTGAGAAAGCATTTTTTTCTCCATCGTTTGGCATAGATTTCATGGAAGGTGGGAGTGTATGTAGGTACAATATCTACCATGTTTTGTTGACTGTTCATGGACCCGACACGGAATGACCAGGAGTTAAAAAGCTCAACCTCGTTGGTTTCCTCCGGGCACTCCGGTTTCCCCAAACTTCTAAAGACTCCTACGCACAAGCGAATTATTGAAATAAAAATTGAAAAACCATACGTTAGTCCCAAAATGACATAGTTTGTGTCGAGTGGACGTTAAACCCCATTTCTCTCTCTCCAGGAGTTAAAAAGACATAAATTTGGGAAACGGTCACCCCCGACATATTTATGATGAGCAGATTGCTAAATGTGGTCCCCATTGTGCCTATAAAGATTGGGACCAACGGAATAGTGAGCAAAACGCTACAGCCTGCGAAGTTACACCAATTTACTATTGAAGTCAATGGGCAAATAATTACTAGTCTGAGACCATATCAATAATTTTATTAAAATAATTGCGAAATCATGTTAGGCTCGTCGTGGGTATACTATTAAGATAAAGATCATCGGGGTGTTCAAAAGAATGTTACAGACCAATAAATTTAACATTTAACATTAAGGTCAATGGGTGGTTGGGCTAACAATTACATGTACTAGTCTGAGTCCAGTTGGTAAAATCGAGTAATAATAACCAATCAAGTGGACCTACCCTTGAACAGACGACCCGGAGTAGTGAATCTTGAGGCAAGATAAAAACTTTTATATTACATCATATTCATTCCTTATTTGTAGCTTCTGCCATGCGGGCTACACTTATTATGATTACGTGAGAGATACGCGTAGACACATGATAATGCAGATAAAGAGCCCACATTTTGCGCAACTATGACATTTTATCTTTTTTTTTATCTTTAGAAAAAACCCCAGTAAACATAAATCTATGTATGTGATAAGAAGCCATAGCAATTCAAAATATACAGTGGGCTTATTAAGAGGAAGGTCATTGCAACCCTCCTGAACCGACTTAAAGGATCTCCTCTCCAACTGTCCGACCTGATCTCCTCTGAAACATTCTGACCTTAACGGGCTTAACTAGTCTCCTACCCAACCATCCGACCTGAATTCCTACCCAACGGACATAACGGATCTCTTCCCCAAACACCCGACCTGATTGCCTTCCCAAATGCTTGACCTGATCTTGCACATAACTGACTTAACTGATCACCTCCTCGATGATCTTCTCTCTAACCGACTTTACTGCTTTCCTCCCCTACCGTCCGACCTGATCTCTCCGACCGTCCGACCTGATCTCCTCTCTAACCGTCCGACCTGATCTTCTCCCTAACCTTCCGACCTGAATGCCTTCCCAAATGCTCGACCTGATCTCGCACCTAACTGCCTTAACTGATCACTTCCACAATAATCTTCTCCCTTACCGAATTAACTGATCTTCTCTCTAACCAACTCTACTGATTTCCTTAGATTTATTAGATCTACCGAAATGTTACAGCTAAAAGCGAACGTAGCCCCACCACGTCTAAAGCTATGACCTGAATAGTCCCTGGCTGGATATCCTGCCATGGACAACGCCGTTTTGAGCCGCTTGATAAATTTGGAATAATTCATAGGTGTGACAGTTCCCATGTGTAGGTATGAAAAGGCGGGAGCGTTAAGGGGGACACTATTTACTTCGAATGCCAGTTTACAGGCTCTTACGGGACAGAGGGGGGAATTAGGAATGCACGGTATTGGTATCTTTAGGACCCTTTGCTGATATTGGATGGTTTTTGACCAGCGCACCGTTATAATGCCTACATTGGCTTGAAAATTAAAATCGGAACGCATAAGGTATACATGCTCAGAATTGAAGGGTTGGTCGGGAACCAAAATATTTGATTTTCGAAAAAATGAGGAAAATGCTACTAAGCAAGCCGCCCAGAAGGCAAGATCAAACGGAGAGGTAAGGTTTATGACTTTTAGAATATCAAGCAAGATTTGGGGGGTAATAGGCAGTTTCGGCTTAACTTTGTCGCCTAAGGTACGCCTTGTACCTTGCAGAAGTGAGGTTACGTGCCAGTTATCTAGGGGATTCGTTAAATTTGCCTCCACATGCATCAGCCTTATGATATTTAGATACTGTCTAATGGACGCGAAAGACAGCCTTTCAGATAGGTACGCAATATAACGGAGTAGGTCGTTTAACTTAACTGGAACGGGATCAATGCCAATCAGTGAACAATAATGTAGATATGATTTAAGGTGGTTTGCGTAGGTTCGCTGGGTTGATTTAGAGAATATATTTCTCCAAAGGATATCCACTCTGGAATCAAGCCGATTTACAAGGTTTGGACTTGATTCTGCAAAAGAAAAGGAAGAGTTTTAGCGGATATGTGCATATGATAATCCATAATAGATATAAAACTTTCATCATGTGCGAATTCGTGTAACCGAGATATTTTATCTGCTACAGTATTAAGCTCACCTCTAACATATCTTGCTGAAAGGTGAAAATTGAACATAACCGAAAGCCAAAACACGTGCCTTAAAGCATGCATAACGATACCGTTATATTTGCAGGTTCCCTTATTTAAACATGCCACCGTAAATGTGTTGTCTGAAAATATAATAACGCGTTTGTTTCGCAAATTATAGCACCATCGACATATGCCAGCTATCACTGCCATCGTTTCCTTATAGTTTATATGCATGGGGGCAATGTCAGGGAAGTCGTATTCCCAATTTACATAAAACCAATCGTTCCGGAAGTAACCTCCCCCACCAATGTTACATGCATCGGTAACGACGGACACTTCCGGAAGATTATCTAGCAACAATGATCTGCCATTAAAAGTTCCTAAACAGTGTTTCCACCATTGTAAATCCAGTAATATATCTTGGTTTAATAAAACCCTGTGCCGCGAAGATGACATACTATTAATGCGATTCAAAATTCGTCGGATGAATACACGCCCGCCACGAACTACGCCTGATGCCCAATTTAACATGCCAGCCAGCGACTGCAATTGTTTCTTCGATAAGCGCTTTTTATTTAAACACGAATCAATTTCAAACTTTAAAGATTCTAATTTTTTCGAAGGCAAGCATAGCGACATAGCATTTGAGTCAATTTCGATGCCAAGGAATGTTAGGCGTTGGCAAGGGTCGGTTACCTTAGACCAGTTAATGGCAAATCCTAAATAACGTAGAACCTCAATAAGCTTAAGTAATGCTGCTGAGCATTGCTCCATGGTGGGATAACAAAGGAAAAAATCATCAAGATAGACAACAGTATTTTCATAGCCTTGGCGCATCATCATCCGGCGAACGGCCTGGGTTAGTCTGTGGAAAATTCCAGGTGCGAGTTTAGAGCCGAATGGGAGCTTTGTGTCAGTAAGGTGCCTCCATACACCGTTAAAATTCCACCTTAAACCCGTTACAGTTTGACTATGTTTACTAATTTGTACAGACCGATACGCCGACTTCAGATCTACCTTGGCCATGAAGTAACCCCTCTTTACAAGTCTAGCGGCATCATCCACTGTCTGATACCGATGCTTATCTATATCACTTACATAATCGTTTACAGCTTTACCCGGAGGATAGCTGCAGTCGTGAATAAGCCTAATGCCACCGTTCGATTTAGGTATGATGCCGATGGGACTAGTAATTAGGGGTTTACAAAAAACTGGCAAATAATTTCCATTAATGATTTCGTTTGTGATTTCTTTTGTTGCTTGTTCGTAGTATTCGCTACCCACGCGGGCAGATTTATGATTTTCACTTTCAGAAAATTTTGGACTCGATTTTGGATCAATTATATCAAATCCATTTGAAATACCGTTTAAAATAAAATCCCTGTCTTTGTCATTTTTTAGAAGGTTATCCCAAGACGAATATTTTAAGCCCCAAGATGCGTTGGGGCCCTTTACTAGTTTTTTGGATATGAACCATGCTCTACTGCAGAATGTTTCCCACCACACCCCACTGTTGAACAAACGTGTTTAAATTTACAGTTGTAAAAATGACAACCCCGCGTGGAGTTGAACAATTTACAGATGACCTGGCCGGTGTTTGTTGCTGGGTACGGCGTCGATGGTTGAGTTGAGTTCTTATACGTTGATTGGGTGTATTGTCCTTGTCGATAGTATTTTGGTATAAGATGAATCGTTTGCAAGTGCGTCACAGACATGCCCCAACGAAAACCGAACTGGCTCTGCAGAATGCGGTATTCCCTGTCATAATAGAGTACAGACACATGTTCGTATCGTGTGAAAAGTTCCAGTGTGCGAGTTGTATAGGCCAAATAATCTCTGATCTCACTAATGGTCATCTCCCCTTTCTCCAGAAGACAGTTAAGTATTGCGACATTGGCGAGGGACCACTGCACGAGAGATATTGACTCTAACTTTGGTTTTGAAACTCCTGATCTGAACACTATGTCCTGTCCACAATTTGATTTCAATACCACGTGCTCTTCAGTGTCGTATATATTAGGTCTAGGTATAAAATCTACAATATCGAGATGTGATGATTTCTTACCGAGAGGGCGTGACTTGAGGTGGATGTGAGGGTCTTGCCAGGAAACTTCACAACCGGGATCATTTGACTGTTGAGACTGTGCGAGTGCCGCTTTATGGGCCGCCAATCCATCTAATAGGTGTTTGACTGTAGAATGTTTGTCAGCAGCTGGGTGGGTATCAGACCCGTGATGCGAATCGTTACAATCAGAGTTGTTGGTAGACACCATCGGGACCCGATCAGGATATCTTGCTATAGCCTCTTTAACAGCTTGAAGACATAATTTTAACTGACCCCTTTTGATTTCAGTGTGGGCTAAATCGGCCTCTTCTAGTAGACAAAGAGCTTCAGTGGATGTGAATCCTTCCCCGCATAAGATCGACACTGTCTCTGGACTTAATTTATGAGAGTAAGCGAATACCTTTAAATTTTCTAGATCTGCCTGATATTGGTATGTATGGTCACAGTGATTAGATTGTCGATCCATCTCTTCCTCATTCTCTGATGCATTCCTCTGTTTTCGGTTAGCTTTACGTTTAGGAGGCATTCTGATCAAAACATATATAAAAAGGCTGCTTTTATCAGGTAAGTCGCCAGCCAGCCACACCCGCCGAGGTCTACTACAGGTAAAGAAGCGCTTCAATAAAGATGGCTGTGTGAACAACGCCTGTGATCACGCACGTGCGGCGAGTTGAGCGAGTTCACCGATTGGCTGAGCGGAACAACGTACACTGGCTATTGAAACCTATCACGGTTTAAAGGGACAATTCGACCACAAAATTAAAAGTAAATTACCAGGTAATTTTATACCTAACCTTTAAATATACATGGGCTTATCTTACTTTTAATATGCATGGCCTTATCTAACCTACGCATGTGTAGGGCCTCATGGAACCATAAAATATATGTATAGCCTTATCTAATCTATGACCTCATCTAAAATTTGCTGTGTATGGCCTTATCTAACTTTTAAATATGCATGGCTTTATCAAACCATTAATCCGCCAAGTTGAAACTTTAAAGGAGAACTTTAAGATGTGACAGAGTGCGCCCCCCCCCCTACACACGCGCAACATGCCACTTTTCAAACTTATGTTTAAGTTTTTGCCATCACGTCCTTTAATTTTTTTCCGAATAAAATAATAATAAAAAAAAGGACAATTAAGAAGAAAGTTTTGACCTCGATGGAAAACAAACAATGTGACACACTAAGAGGCACGTCTAAAAAGTTGAGTTGGATCATTTTAAAACAATAGTGAGATAAGCCATCGATTACCGACTTCGCAAAAATTAAAACCATGAAAAATAAATAAATAAACCGATTTTACTCAAAATTATTCGTCTTATTTTAACTATTATTATAGCCCTTTATGAAACTTTTGTTGTTCTAATGTATCAAATATATCAATAAGAAACTATGTGCAAAGTTTTGCGTTTCTGGATCAAAGATATTTCTCATGAACAGTGATCGAAAGTAGAGTAAATTCTTAACTTAAGTCTGAGAAGGTTTTGTGAACTCTGGGTAGGTGTTTCAGAGAAAAAACTAGTCGTTCGAATGGGACGAAAAACCACGGTCCCGTGTACAAATTGGCGTGCACGTTGAAATTCGATATAAGAGTAAGCCGTAGCGCCACTGCCGGGCAAAATCTCCCCCATAGCACTCTGTATGGTGTATGCCCGTCTTCATTAGCCCAGTTAAGGAGCAAAACAGTGGGACATTAAACCTATTTTATTTCATTTCATTTAGAAAAAAACGTCACTTCCATTTACTTTATTTGTGGAATCAATTTTCAACAATCACCAACGACCTATTTAGAAAGGACCGCTTGGTTTAATAAGACTGGAGGTCAAACGCGGACACGATTTATTTGCACTCTCTCGTAATAGTGTCAACGACCAAGGTATTGGCCTTAATTATATAGATCTGTTTGTTAATAAAATTATCTGTTGATAATTCTGACTTTGTCGTGTCTAGAGCATTAGTATCAGAAGATGTGTCAACATGATTGATATTTATACAACATCTCTTTAGAGTTGCAGGAGTAGGGTCGCCTGTCCAACCTCGTGGGTTTTCTCCGGGTCCTACGGTTTCCTCCCACTGCTAAAGACCCCTACGGGCAAGCGAATTGTTGAAATAAAATTAAACCATATGTTCGTCCCGAAATGACCTAGTTTGTGTTGAGTGTACCGTTAAACTCTCTCTCTCTCTCTCTCTCTCTCTCTCTCTCGCTCTCTCTCACCCCCTTGAGATTATCTTGTTAAAAATTCAAGCATTCATAAAGTTGCTCAGATTAAACAATATTGACTGACATTTTCAATATATTGTATTTTTTCATTATCTAAATTTGAACGGTCAGCTCTTTATCTAAATCCTATATAATGCATCTTTAATTGACTTCTTAAATCTACAAGAATTGGTTTTTAATAAGATGTACACAATTTAAATTCCAGAGAATCGAGGTGTCCGAATCGAGGTTTGTCAGCAAAAGTTTTTGACCTGATATAATAACAATAAATAAAACGATGTCGAACAGATTCAAACTTTAAAATAAATCAAAATAATATTTTTTTTTTATGGTGTCAATCTGCCCTTTTTTACCAATGGGGTCGTTGTTTATGTGTGTGAGAGAGAAATGGGGTTTCACGTTCAATTATTATTTCAATTATTTGCTTGCGCTTAGGGGTCTTTAGCACTGGGAGGAAACGGAGGACCCGGAGAAAACCCACGTGGTTGGACAGGCGACCCTTCCCCTTGCGACGTACAACTGGGGATTCGAAACCGCGCCAGTTGACTCAATGACAGGCTTTATGATATAACATGCACGTTCTAACCATTCGGCCATCCACCCCGCACACCTTGTTATGTGCTGACTTACAAATGCGAAGTCTTTTATGGACTGTACGGACGAATTTGGTGATGTGGGCTGATGTTTGGTTGCCTGTTAGCTTATCTTTATTTTATTTTGTTATGATTGATACTACACTTTAAAATAGTAACATTACGACAGCCCTGTGTTTATTTTTAATAGCATGATTAATCTTATAGATAAGATAATCCGTGAACTTTCGAGATAACCCCAGTCTCGATCACCCCTAAAATCATTAAGATAAACCATGTTTCTAGAAATTACCTGTCATTGTAGTCATATTATTAAAGTAGAAGTTGAGAAAGAGAGAGAGAGAGAGAAACGAGAGAGAGAGAATGGGGTTAAATGTCCACTCGACACAAACTATGTCATCCAGGGACTAACATATGGTTTTGTTTTTTTTAAAAAATTGTATTTCAATAATTCGCTTGCGCGTAGGGGTCTTTAGCAGAGGGGGGGGTGGGGTGGGAGAAGGTCCTGGAGGAAACCCATGAGGTTGGACAGGCGAAACTAGAAGTGATGTCGCTTTTATTTTTATCAATTCGTGCCGTGTCGTGCGTGTGTTTATGTAGGCCTACAGCAATTGACAGTTACACCCGTAACGTCACATTTGGCGCGTTCCTGACAATTTGTTAATTAAACGTGGAACCATTAGAACTTAAGCTTGTGCTCGCTTAAAATAAATTCATGCACCCCCCCCCCCCAATCGAAATCATGCACCACCACCCTTTAATATGTAAATTATTATGACAAGGGTCCATACGACCAATTGTTTATTGTTAATGGATTGTGATTTAGATAAGATAATATATGGACTAGGACTCGTACATACAATGATATCATATTATCCGTTATCTTTTATTTGTCCACAGCCACGCTAATTATTTATGTCGGTCAAGGTCACGATGTATTCAGAATGAATGAAGGAAAATTTTCTTGCTTGAGAATTTTTTTTATTATTAATGATGACATCATTGTCGTTAATCCATATCATGTCTTGAACAGCCTCTGAGATTTATTGTCCACTCCAGCACGGCGTGGTATCGCAAACCAAGTTTCAGTCCAGTCTCATGAATAAGACAAGTTCACGGTATGTGATTAGCTACTATTATCCACTGACTCCTCGGACGAAAACATAAATCCAATCAGCGATTTTATCTGTGAAAAACATTTTTTTCTCCATCGTTTGGCATAGATTTCATGGAAGGTGGGAGTGTATGTAGGTACAATATCTACCATGTTTTGTTGACTGTTCATGGACCCGACACGGAATGACCAGGAGTTAAAAAGACATAAAATTGGAAAACGGTCACCCCCTACATATTTATGATGAACAGATTGCCAAATGTGGTCCCCATTGTGCCTATAAAGATTGGAACCAACGGGATAGTGAGCAAAATGCTACAGCCTGTGATGTAACAACCATTTAACATTGAAGTCAATGGGCAAATAATTACTAGTCTGAGACCATATCAATAATTTTATTAAAATAATTGCGAAATCATGTTAGGCTCGTCGTGGGTATTAAGATAAAGATCATCGGGGTGTTCAAAAGAATGTTACAGACCAATAAATTTAACATTTAACATTAAGGTCAATGGGTGGTTGGGCTAACAATTACATGTACTAGTCTGAGTCCAGTTGGTAAAATCGAGTAATAATAACCAATCAAATGGCCCTACACTTGAACAAACGGCCCGGAGTAGTTAATCTTGAGGCAAGATAAAAACTTCTATATTACATCATGTTCATTCGTTTTTTGTAGCTTCTGCCATGCGGGCTACACTTATTATGATTACGTGAGAGATACACATAGACACATGATAATGCAGATCAAGAGCCCACATTTTGCGCAAATGTGACATTTTATCTTTTTTTTATCTTTAGAAAAAAACCCAGTAAACATAAATCTATGTATGTGATAAGAAGCCATAGCAATTCAATGGTCGACCTGATCTCGCACCGAACTGCCTTAAATGATCACCTCCACGATGATTTTCTCCCTAACCGAATTAACTGATCTTCTGTTTAACCGACTCTACTGATTTCCTCCCATGTCGTCCGATCAGATCTTCTCCCAACCGACTTAACGGATCTCCTCCCCAACCGTCCGATCTGGTCTCCCCTACCGTCCGACCTGATCACCCCTTCCCCCAACCGTTCGACCTGATCTTCTAACAACCGAATAACTGATCTCCTCCTCTACCGTCCGTCCTGGTCGTCTCCCCGGCCGTCCGACCTGATCCCCCCCCCCAACCATTCGACCTGATCTTCTCCCAACCGACTTAAAAGATCTCCTACCCTACCACCCGACCTCCCAATCGTTCGACCTGATCTTCTCCCAACCAACTTAACTGATCTCCTTCCCTACCATCCGACCTGGTCTCCCCGACGTCCGACCTAGTCTTCCTCCCAGCCGTCCGCCCTGATCCCCTCTCCAACCGTTCGACCTGATCTTCTCCCAACCGACTTAACTGATCTCCTCTACTATCAACCGACCTGGTCTCACCTACCGTCCAACCGGGTCTTCTCCCCAGCCGTCCAACCTGACCCCCCCCCCAACCGTTCGACCTGATCTTCTCCTAACCGACTTAACTGGTCTCCCCCCTACCATCCGACCTGGTCTCCCCAGCCGGCCGACCTGACCCCCCTCCCCCCAACCGTTCGACCTGATCTTCTCCCAACCGACTTAACTGATCCCCTCCCCATCCGTCCGACCTGTTCCCCTACCCATCCGATTTAACGGATCTCTTCCCCAACCGTCCAACTTTACTTTCTCCTCGGCCAACCTAACTGATTTCCTACTCTCCAACCGACCTAATCTCCAAACATATTAGCAGACTAATTTGGAATCTAACATCCATCAAAATTAATACTTGATTTATGCATTTAGATTACGTAATGTATACACACTTACATATATCACGCAAAAATATATCGCATATAAAACATTTTGCAATAAACCATTTTCAAAGTTATTAATAACAAGCTGAAACCTGTCAATGTGAGCTCTCTAAATGGGAAAGTCATTGCACCCTTCGTTAAGAGTCGATTTTCAACGTTTATTACGAAATAATTTGGCTAGATGACGATATCAATGGCCAAACTTCTTGCAGTTTGAAAAATAACAACAGCATTAACGTCATCAACGATATTAGCAACATTAGCAATAAACTGAAATATTTGAGTTCAAGACAAAGTCGTTGACAGGTACGCAATCCTACATTTGTATTTAGAAATAGGCCTACTGTTGTTTCAGGCATATTGCGTCACGATAAAAACAACTGTGACAATTTGAAAAATAAATAACAACACTATAGCCCTTATGCATTGTACGAAAGACGTGGTCGGTAACAAGGGTAATCTAAGACCCTAGACAAAAATAGGTTTTTGGATGCATAATTTTATTCAAATACGATCAGATTACAGCTTTATATGAAGACTCAATAATAATCAATCAATGTGAATTTTTTTTTGAGGTATGAACAATGATGATATGAATTATAAGGTATTTTTGAAACCATACGAATCTACACATAGCTTAAAGCGAGAATTTCATATTTTCTAAGAAAGTCAAAACATAATTATTTCTATGTCTTTTGCTCAATAGGTTGTCAACTCACAATTATACGATCATAGACATTATTTACCACACTTAAAATTCATTGACACCGGAAATAATAACACAGTTACCAACCTTGTTTTCCTATTTTCCCCATGAAAAGCTATCTTCAAACGTTTGTATTTGATGTTGAAAATGATATTTTCGCGAATTATACGATAAATAGGATTATTCTGTAGGACTGTTTATAGATACCATTTATTGTAACAAATTTTAAAATTAAAACTATGTTATTTGTGTTACAGCGGCTGGACGTCCACTGCCGTTATTTAGACATTGAGATCCAAGTTCAAGTTTTGGGCGTATTGCTTTGTCTGCTGTGTGCCTTCTGCTCACTTCGTTTTTCCATGTGCTGCTAGCGCCACCATTATTTGTTTTATCACATTTTGTTGATTTATGTTGTTACCTCTTTTGTTTTCTTCCGATTTAAGCTTTATTCACGAAACACCAAAACTTGTTCAACATGTTGCCACTGCCTCACGTGCATTCTATTTGTAGCATAATACTTGACATTATGCATTGCCGGGTACAAACTTTGTGATTTGACGATATATTTGGACTAAACACACATTTAAAGTAACCAATCTATCAAAAATTTGCTTCAATTCCCTTTCAAAACTCTGCTTTCGCCGGGGATACCTATAGCTGTAAGTAAGCTGTTGTTAAAGGGACAATAACACTCTTGCTGGCTTGACAGGTCAAGAAAAAAAAATTAGCCTTATTCTAACTACAAGATGTTTAAGTGTCCCACCTGTTGTGTAAGTTATCCATTACAACCTATCTTACTTGTCCAGAGGGTTCGAAAATATGTTTAAATCCAAGTTGCATTTGAAATTGCTCACGTACGTCTTTTCAAACCATGTTACGGCATGTACTTGAATTTTTCCAATTTTTAAAATTAGGTGTGTTAAGATGAAATTTGTATCATTTTTTAATTGAAATATTGTAAAATAGTACAATTTGTTGACCATAATAAGGATTGGAACATATTATTCAGTTACAACAAGAGTGGTATTGGGGCTTTAAACGCAATGTCTGCCAACTTAACTTCATTGTGGGAGGGTAATAATAATCTCGTCATTTTACAAGTGTAGCAAGTTAGGCCTGAGGCCTGTTTTGGATTTGGCCCTTGGCACAGATCGTGCGAATGATTTCGATCATTACTGCAGGAAGAAACCGAAGTACTCGGGGGAAAACTGCCTGATCGGACTGGAGACCGAATATCCCTCTCACTTACAACGATAAATTTCTTGCCCTGAGCTAGGATTGAACCCTCGATGCATTGGTGAGAAGCCGCCTCCATATTTCAAAATGTATCTATCATTACTTACTTTACATTTACCATATTGAGGCCTAAATAAATTCTTAATTATTTCTGTCAACTTCTGTTTACACCTTTTAATTGCAGGGTATTTTGTACCCTGGCAACCCGCAATGGTCCCAAAACCGCCTAACCATTTGAGCAAGAAATAACAGCTGCTCCCTGTTCTAAGCTAGCAGACAATAAGCCAGCAAATCCTGTCGGGTTGACAGTTGGTGATTCCCTGACAATATTGCTCAGTCCTTTCCCCAAGGGCAGTTTTCGCGTAATCTAGTATTTTTCTAGCAAGATTAGGTGTCTATACTTTTCATAAATACCAAATTTGCCATACTTTTATTGGAAATAACAAGCCGATTAATACTTTGCTGGAAACCATCTTTAAGTATTTGACAATGTATAAAATTCTCGCTAGACAATTATGAACCAGTTCCTCACAAACGTTAAGGATTATGGTCGCGGGGCCCTGAAATACCCCTTGTATACCCTTACGGGTTAACGTCATGAATGTCACTAAAATTTGCAAAACATCTTAGTTTTAATTTTAGTTAGAACACCCGTCTTCAATTAGCTCAGGTTAAGTGCATAACAGTAGGACGTTAAACCCCATTTCATTCATTCATTCAATCAGTTAGAACACGTCGTTCACTCGTACGTAATCAGATCTGCTTTTAGAAATGCTAGAACTGTCAGTCATATTATTTCAAAAACTTTTATAATTTGCACAGGAAGATGGAATATTTACGTAAAAACAAAGTCGTTAGCATGCAGAGACCTTTCGAGTAAATTAATTCCCCTTTTAGAAATAAGAGCCAGGTTTGTCATCATGTCTTTTCTTAGAATAATTTTTTGACCTTAAAATCAACGAATACGGAAGCAACTTCAAAAATAGTGCCTACTATATCTAGCACTTAAGAACATGATTTGCATCACGAAAGCGCAAGATTTACGTCAGATCAGGAAGAAAACAATCATAGTACTCTATTCCTGTTGAACTGTAGAATGCAGTAATGAGTGCAGAATGTCCCCAGGCGTCACAGAGGCCCATTGACATAATTATACGCATGCGTCATACATAAGAAAAAAACACAGAGATCATGTCATTTATTTATAATCAGCGGAATACGAAAATACGGAATAATCCTAAATGCACATACTATGACGTCGTTATCGGATGTACGAAACAACATTGTGGAGCTTCTATTTATTGTTTATGCGTATTGATTTGAATTTATCTAGGACGCGTTCTTTAGGATTAATACGGCCCATTCTATATTAACAGTCATAAATATAGCCATAAATATACCTGTTAGAACTATCCCCTAAAACAATCAGATGTTCATAAAAAATGGTAAAATAGCCCGGGTCTTTCTTTGGTCTGCTTCAGACACGGGGGTAGAGGGGAGCGGAGGGGGGGACTTTCTGTTTTCAAACTTCTTAATGCTGCTGTTACCTGCTTTACGAGGATTTGGCACGTGACCAGTTAATCGAATATAATAAAATGTGGTTTAACATTCTACTTTTCTACACCAAAACGTTCTATATAGAAAACGGATACCCACCATACTGAGTAGTGTAAGCGTAGGGTCAATTTTATGGAATGCTTAAAAATTATGAAAGCATTACAAAACTATAACCTACTTCAAATTTAACAAGACTTGCTTTAGTTGAAAATCAAAAGATGCATGCAGAAGGAAGTTGATATTATAGCTGGTTTTCATTTATAAAGTATTGTGAATAGCCTATATACAATCAAATAACGATTTAAAATCGTATTATAATAACTTATTGTCAAAAAAAATAAAGGACATATGCAAATAGATAGATTATGAAAATTATTTAGATGTGATAAGACATCGAACACACAGAAAAACACTAACAAATCTTAGAATAATCACACATAAATTGAAAATTGAAACAGGGAGATATTTAAAATTAGACGTAATCGTTTGTGAAATAAATGTCAAGACTCAAGAGGTAGAAGACGAAATTAATTTGATAACAAATTGTAAAAGACATGACGAAATAAGAAAAAATAACTGTTCGGATTAATTCTATTTCGTGAATCAAATTTTTATAAAGTGAATGATTTATAACAATTTGAAATACTGTTGATGAATAAAAATAAAGAAATTTTTGTATAATTTTGTTTCTGTCCATGTATGTTTCTTTTTCTTTGTTTCATGTATTTTGTATATTATGCACATAACCTTGTAAGTTTTTTATGCAATAAACTTTCTATTCTATTCTATTCATAGACCATGCATGTTTGCCAATACCATTCAATATACGCTGAAATGTACAATTTTAGTTGGGACAGAGGCGTTTCGCCTTTCGCCTATTCTTACACGGAATTCCAACTGTAAGGGGTTCCTTTACGTGGACACGAACGTCTACACGTGACCGCATTTTCTTGCACCTTCTGAAGTTCTAGGTGCTGCTTCTTGCAAGGCACATGCGACAAAAAAGGATTGATAATTCATTTTACTAATTTTTTGATTGCTCATGTTAGGCATGACAGAGTCATCACTTATTTGATCAAAGTTACTTGGCTATATAGGCAATCTACTACGACCTGTAGTGCTTAAAATTTTCCTCATAACACACTGTGTAGTGTACATGCCTGTCTTCATTAGCCATCTATGAGAGAGAGAGAGAGAGAGGGGGGGGGTAACGTCGACTCGACACAAACTAGGTAATTTCGGGACTAACATCGTTTAATTTTTTTTTTCAATAATTCGCGTGCGGGTAGGAATCTTTGGGCAGGCTTTGTCACGCACAACCGGGAAAACGAAACCACACAAGTTTATTCAATTAGAGACCTTATGATACAGCGTGCATGTGGTAACCATTCGGCCATGAAACCACCTTTTGTTAAGAAAAATAGAAGACTAAATCCCATTTTATTTGGGGGGATCACGTGGCTAAGTGGGTAAGGTGCTGGCTCGCTATACTGGAGGTCGTGTGTTCGATCCCTATATTGACCGAGAAAGTTCATCTCGATTTCCCGGCGTGGTTCCCCTTGTCAGTGATGCAGACGGAGGGCCTGACAAGGACAGCTGCTTAGTCATTCGGATGGTACGAAAAATCAAGGTCCAGTGTACACATTGGCGTGCACGTAAAATATCCCTTGCTGCCCGGGCAACATTTCCCTCATAGCACACTGTATGGCGTATGCCCGTCTTCAATAAGCCCAGGCTGGGTGCAGAAGCGTAGGACATTGATCCCCATTTCATTCATTCATTCCATTTTATTTGTTAATAAAACTTCAACAATATAGGGCCTTTAAAACTATGGCCACCGTGATCTATGTATACGGCCTCTATACAAACAACCCAGATACATAATAACCCTAGATCAGTCATCTTAAATTATAGCCGTAATTTCATCTAATTAAACATATTGTATAATTTTATAAATATGTTAAACTGACAACGCCCAGGCTGTAATATGCACCGGAAACAAACTGATGAAACTTTAACATTTACGAGCGGAAATAGCCGGGGGTTAGTTAGGTTGTTAAGAGAAGTGGCTATTTATATCTTTTCAACAAGGCCAGAATTGAAGGAGGCCACCATCACTGAAGAATTAGCCAACTATTCAGGTCTCGGGTGCTTAACTTTTACATTCATTGCAGACTTCACACGTCTTGGTAGTTATATTACCGTTAAATCGTCTAGGTTGGGTGTATTCTTGGAATTACTCCATTTTCTTAATGACTTGTTACACGCTAATTACACTCCATTTTCTAGCGTTTCCTGTTTCCGTTAATAATTACAACAGGGTGGTATTTGGATTTCGGCTATATTTATTTATTTATTTATATGAATGGCTGCAGAAATCAGAAACTGAACAAAATGAGTGAAATAATTCGTGAATTGTTAACTATGACAAAAGGGGACTGTATAGGGACCGGGGAATACGTGACACAAGAGGTCCAAGTTCCCACATATATTTTAGTACAATTGGTAAACAACTAATACGAAAAGTCCACGATACGTAAAAGAAGTTATGTCTAATGTTAATTGGACTTATAGAAGAAGAAGAAGAAGAAGAAGAAGAAGAAGAGATTTTATTGCATACAAATCTTACAAGGTTATGTGCATATACAAATAAAAATAATAGATTTATACTTGAAACAATACATTTTAATATGGGTTAAGGCGCGAAAATTTACATATTGCCCGAAAATTGTAAACGGCGATCACCAACTTAAAATCAGTGACTGTTTAGAGTTGATCTTTATTTTCCATAACATTTAGAAACTTAGTTTGACTTTTTTTGATACGAAAACATGGCAATTAATTATCCTCCATATAATATAATAAGGGGGGTGCTTAGCACGTGCGCGCTGTATCATAAGGTCTGCCATTGAGTCAGCTAGAGTGGATTCGAAATAAAATTTAACATTGTGTTAGTTCCGAAATGACCAAGTTAAACCCCCTCTCTCTCTCTCTCTCTCTCTCTCTCTCCCTCTCCCCCCCTCTCTCTCTCTCTCTCTCTCAATATAATCATAATATGTCAGGGTGGCGTCATTTCCTTTATATCTAAATGTGTTCAATACTTCCTCCATTCACATACACTCATAATATTAATCGGTATTTCCAAAATTTTATTTTAAACTCTCTGTTGACATCTGGCAATAAAATTTTCCACTGTTCAGTGCATAAATTATAGACAAATAAGGAATAAAGTTGATGTAAGCTAATGAAATATGAACGTTTTAAATCCACAATATTCTTTTAAAGTGACAATAAATTGGTTGAAATGAACTGAAATGGGGGTTAATGCCCTACTGTTCAGCTCCGACAGGGGAAAATAAAGATGGCCGAACGACAGACCGTATGCTATGGGAAAACCGTTTGCTAGATCACTCGTATATATAATTCCTACTCCCAAGGGATATTTTACGTGCACACCAATGTTAACACGGGGTCTCGGCTTTTCGTAACGAATGGCTAAACAGCTATAATTGTCAGGTCCCTCGTGCTGCCCCATTGACAAGGGAAAATCAAGCCCCAAAATACCGGCCAACACCGGGATCGAACCAGCGACCTCCAGGGTAGCTAGCTAGCGTCTTACTCACTTAACCACCGTGGCTTCCAAAGTGACAATAAGTCTATTTACGTATGCATATTTATAGTACTAAATCGTGAATATGTATTTTGATTAATTGGTAGTTCTTACGGTTTAAGAGAGCACCATTCACAAAAAATGCCAAGATGTCACTTTATAATACATACATACGATACATACACATTTAAAAGATACATAAAAAAACTGTATAAATTAAAACTTGACTGATGTAAAAAGAAACGTAATAATATATAGTTCATAGATAGCTTCTACCGGGGAGATGACTTAAAGTTAACAGTATTAAATATAACCTTATAAATAACAAGTACCAATGTACTATAGACACCGTGGCAGTCATCTTGAAAAAGTGACGTCATATTAAAAATCGAAGCCCATCAGATTTTATTCGAAGAGTGTCGCCCCCATGAAGAAGACGAAGGAAAAGAAGACGAACAAGCAGAAGACGCACAAGAAGAAGAAGAAGAAGAAGAAGAAGAAGACGAAGAGAACACAAGAACTAGAACAAGAACAAGAAGAACAAGATGGTTCTAAATAGCACAACAATACAAAATCTGAATCAATCCTAAAATCAACAGTCGTGTTCTGTCCCTTTAAGTTTGAATTTGGTTTTCCCTATGTTTTATTTTAAACTATTTATGGCATCATAAATATCACTCGTGCGCAAAACGTTATCTCAGTGACGGTAATTTAATATCAGAAGCCGTGCGCAATAAAGAGGATGTCATATATATATTTAGATCAGCGTCGTATTGAAGAGAGAGAGAGAGAGAGAGAGAGAGAGAGAGAGAGAGAGAGAGAGCTTAACGTCGACTCAACCCAAACATTTCGGGACCATCATATTGTTCAAAATATTAAAATAATAATTCGATTTAGCGTAGGGATCTTTAGCAGTGGGAGGAACCGGAAAATTCGGAGAAAACCCACGAAGTTGAACAGGCGACCCAACTCCTTGTCAAGTACAACCGAAGAATCGAAACTATACCAGTTGACTCAATGACAGACCGTGCTAACCATTCGGCCATCCCCCCCCCCATGCTCGTCTACAAACTTATCGAATCTTAGAAACCTCCACTTTGCTCAAGGGAGATCACGTTGCTAAGTTGGTAGGACGCTGGATCGCTAGCCTGGAGGTCGGGTGTTCGATCTCTGCATTGGCCGAGAAAGTTCTTCCAGATTTTCCGGCGTGGTTTCTCCTTGTCAGTGATGCAGGGCGGAGGGCCTGACAAGGACAACTGTCTAGTCGTTCGATGAGACGAAAAACCAAGGTAGCACCGCTGCCCGGGCAAAATTTCCCTCATAGCATACTGTATGGCGTATCCCCCTCTTCATTTATCCAGGTTAGGAGCAGAACAGTATAGGACGGCGTAAATTGTTAGACGTACAGCGTAAGTTACGTATGATATAAGGCTTGATAACTCTTAATTTTTAATTTAGTTGACAAAAAAGATGACATTTGTTTTACAGTATAGCAAATACACAATGGGGGTTACTCGAGCATATTGAAAATATCGGAGCTTAAACTGTAAATCAATGCATATTCCATTCTAACCACAGCTGTATGACGGTAAGTGCTATGTAGCTACAACCATACAATTGTGATGTAGCGACAGGTTTACTTATTACGAAAACTTACCGCCTTTACCAAGAAGCAATAATTGTGATGTTCGAAGAGTGTGTAGAGTTGTTTTAAATGTAGTCAAGCAATGTATAAACGTTTGCTATCGGAAGTACATAACAAATAATATACTGTTTCTTGAAAAAAAAACCACAATTTACAAAGGCGTCTTTATGGGCGCCGACATTTTTAATCCGGGAACTTGAAAGTAGTTCCGATGGCGGATTTCGTCATGCAGCCGATGGCGATGTTGGATGTAGGGTACCAGAGTATGTCGAGGTTTGCTGAGTATCATTAAAAGCTGATCCATGTCGACATATTATTCTGGCCTTCTTAGGCTCATTGTCACTTTAAAACTCGCTAAACTAGCATGTTCATAAATTATTTGAAATCTTTGAAACAAACGTACGCTAGCTATCTTACCACAAAAACATCTGATATTATTTGAATCATATTGCTAATATCAGATGACAAAACTTAAAGTTAGAAGAACACTGCGTAAACGTCAAATGTGATGGTTTGCACTTGACAACACTTTCATCTTAAAGTCATAATAAATTATTTAAAAAAAAACCTGCTACTGACTCACTAACTAACTTTCCGAGTTCGTTCCTAGGGATGTTCTAGCATGATTTCCCCATCCCCATGGAAGAGTTTCTTGTTTTTCGGATAGAACGTAAAAACGACACCACCTATCATCTCGCTGGCGTGGTCATAACAGAATCCTTGACAGTGACAGTAGGGATTTTATGAAGAGCAAGGCCAAGAACATTATAGATTTCCACATTGACGTAAGTGTTAATTCTGCTCTCTTTGACTGGCTCTAACTTCCGTTGGGTTAAATTCTGTACAGATGGAGCAACACGTGGCAACCTCTTGCTCAAAAGCATTTATGACGCCCATCGTAGAATCTTGAGATGACCGGAAGTAGCATATATTATAGCAAACATGTAGCTATCCTAGGTAATCCACCGTATATTTAAACATCACAAATCTTTTAACCAAATACCGCCTCAAAATCTTGATTATTCAATAAAACGTGGCAGAAAGTATGTACATGTACTCCCTTTTTCAATGCTATCCAAAATGTCGACAGCAATCCTCGTGCAAAACGTAGGAAAGGGAAAGAACGGGATACCAATTGAGGGGAATTTACGAGTGGTCTGTATCCATATTCGACGACCATCTTATTCAGCTTAGAATAAAACATATAGGACTAAGACTAGTAATTATTTGCTTATTTTTCATGATGGACCAATGTAGTTCGAGTTATTAATAGACAATTTTTCCCTTAATTTTTTCTCTCCACTTCCTTCATTTTTGGGTTGACTTTTTGGTCTAGAATAGGAGAAAAGGGACCAAATTTGCTATTTTATAGCAGGTTTGGGTAATACTGGTGATATTACAGTGGAGGGATGGGGGTGTAAAATGTCCTTTTGCGGAGCAATGAAATGTATCGGAAGTGAGATTTTCACCCCAGTCAACTTCAAATCCCTGTAGCAAAAAATCTAAACCATCACCCCCCTACAAGTTTATGATGAGGAGATTGCCAAATGTGGTCCCCATTGTGCCTAAAAAGAATGGAACCGACAGAATGTTGAGCAAAAAGCTACAGCCTGGGATGTTAAGGCCATTTAACATTGAAGTCAATGGGCAAATAATCACTATTCGGAGTCCATATCTATTTTGCAATCTGAAACTAAGATTAGTGACATTTTAACTATAAAGTTTATAGACTTGACGAAGTAATAAATGTTTCTAAATCTATCTGGTATCTAACAGAAATAATAAACTTTATTATATTGAAAAAAAAAAAAAAAATTAAATGCCTAGAAGGAAATAAATCAAAATGTTATATTTTACTTCAATTCCCTGTCAGATCGTATTACTTTATATTAAAGGTCATAGTGTGTAAAAGGTCAGCTTTAAATTTTAAAAAAAACGTAGGCGGCTCTAGTATTTCGTAACAAAATGACGCAGCATTTCGGGTTTAGAATACCGCTTGCGACGTAGTTTGATTCTATCAATATAACAGGACTACAATAAAATTATAAGTGGTTCCGGGTGTTCTTAAAGGGGTGCAAACAGAAATAAATATTTCCATCGAATCTCTATTCCCTTGCAAGTGTAGGGGTGGGGTGGAGTGGGGGTGGCCGAATGGTTACCACTGCGCGCTGTATTATAAAGCCTGCTATAGAGTCAACTGGCGTGGCTTCGAATCTCCGGTTGTACGTGACAAGGGGTAGGGTCGTTTACCCAACGTCGTGGGTTTTCTCCGGGTTCTCATGTTTCCTCCCACTGCTTAAACTACCAACGCGCAAGCGAATTATTGAAATGACATAGTTTGTGTCGGGTGAACGTTAAAACCCATTTCTCGCTCTCTCCACTGTAAGTGGTTCATGTTAGGGGTGGGGAGAGGTGGATATTACTAGTCTTAAAGATGCATTATATTAGATTTAGTAATTATCTGTCCGTTCTTGCTGTAATAGTTCAAAATAAAATAATGCAAAATAAATATATTGAAAATTTTCTAACAACTTTTTTATTCTGAGCAAAATTATCTCCCTTTGAAGTGTTGACAAGATGTGGCATAGATTGTTTATTATCGTAACAACGATGCCTGTTATTCGAGACGAATGCCTAGTCTCGATTTTAAATTAAATCATTAAATTGATTATGAATAGTTAAGATAACATATGAATCCAAAATAAAGACCTGCAATAGGCCGAATTAGCTCTTACATAGAACATCTTTAAAGCGGAAATTTCAAATTTTTAAGTTATATTTTTAAACTTTATTAAAATAAAGCCTGAAACTAGATGGAATCCATTAGCAGTCCCAACTTGTTAAAGAATAATCCTATTAATCATATAATTCACTATTGCCGGCTGAGAAATTGGCAAAAATATCATTTTCAACTTCAAATTCCAACGTTAGAAAATCGATGTCCCATGTTGTCAATAGGAAAACAAGGGAGGTAATTGTGTTGTTATTTCCTGTGTCAATGATTTTTAAGGGTGGGAAATGATGCCCATGGTCGTATAATACTGAGTTGATAAGCTATTGATAAAAAGACCTAGAAATAATTATGTTTTGACTTTCTTAGAAAATTTGAAATTCTCGCTTTAAATGAAAAGTAAATACGTCAATATTTGAATTTGTTTTGTCCGTCGGTTAGGTGGCTGGAGGGGGGGGGGGGTAACCCCATAGTTTTTATTGACGTCATTTACTTTTAGGAAGTAAACGGGCGGGGCGGGGGTAAGCGGGACTAACGTTTTCAGTTGCGATCATAAAGTCTCTGCCATCGTATTGTTTGCAGTTTCAATCCCATGTTTGCATGTGACCAAGACGAGAGAGAGAGAGAGAGAGAGAGAGAGAGAGAGAGAGAGAGAAAGAAAGAAAGAAAGAAAGAGAGATTTTTTAACGTCCACTCAACACAAACTACATTTAGGGACTAAATGTGACTAAGAATAAGATCGCCTAGCTTGTGTTTTTTTCTCCATATTCACCGCCCCCCCCCCCACACACACACACTTCAAGCTTGTAATATAATACTAAATAAGTCATATGATGCCCCCCCCCTCTCTCTCTCCCGCCCCCCTTCTCTCTCTCTCCATCTACAGTATTAACAATATATCAATGCTAGATTCTTTTAAAGTCAGCCAATGTAATTTAAAAGTAATGTCATCTGTACTGGAAATATATCTATTCTGAGCACAAAATTTGTAAACCAATACGCGTAGGAGGGTATCTTCCGTCAAAGATCGAAAAATTGATTCCTCCGCGTTTCGTCTGGGAAATGTATTTTGGTGTTCAAATCCCGTGAGTGATGAGTCCTTGTCGCTTAATCAGATTCGTATTACATTTGAAGAGGTGTAAATATTAGGCTTAAAGGTTTGTCTCGAGGTGTTTGTATTTAAAAGGGTTATTTGTTACTCTTGATAAAGGGCTGGAGTGGGTGAGCCGTGTGGTGGGGACGTCATAGCAATCACATGGTTATTATCCACCTTGTTACTCACTATCAAGTGATATACGAAACGTGTAATATTTATTCGAATATACTAAACAAAGACCCCAATAAATTGTTTACCAAAATGATTTATTGCCAGTAGGTCAACAAGCACATAAATAACATTCAAAACTTCCTACGCTTTTTTAAATGAATTTTTTTACATAATGCTAACAGCATAATATATATCTGTCGGCCATTTTGTAGGATAAACCAGTTCTATTTTTAGTAACGGCTTATTACTTTGACAAGACATAAAACGAGATATAACAAGAAGAATGTTTGTCGACGTGGGCCTGTATAGGCTCTGTATTCGTGTTCACTTTAGTTAGAATGAATAAATTATATTTGAATGTAATATCCTTTTAACCGTTTTTTGTCAGATTTTTAACAGAGAGAGAGAGAGAGTGAGAAAAGAGAGAGAGAGAGAGAGAGAGAGAGAGAGAGAGGAGAGAGAGAAATAGGTGGGGTGTAACGTCCACTCGACACAAACCGGGTCATTTCGGGACTAACGTATGGTTTAATTTTATTTCAAAAATTCGCTTGCGTGTAGGGGTCTTTAGAAGTGGAAGGGGGTCGGAGAACCCGGAGAAACCCCACGAGGTTGGACAGGAGACCCTACTCCTTGTCACGTACAACCGGGGATTCGAAACCACACAGTTGACATAATGACAGGCTTAATGATACAGCGCGCATGTGCTAACCATTCGGCCATCCAACCCTCTAGAATGTGTCAGACTAAAAGGCATACAAAAGGTAGCCCAAAAATTATTAAAATCGATAAATCCTCACAGTGATAAAATCGATTAATCCTCACAGTGATAAAATCGATTAATCCTCACAGTGATAAAATCGATAAATCCTCACAGTGATTTTGTGACGTCAAATATTTCTGTGTACGACAATAATCTACTAGGTGTTAACTCGTTTCTGTCCCTCGAGATCGACACCAAGATAGCATATAATGACACACTAGGCGAATTTCGGCGGCGATTGATTCATTCGGCTAGTGTGACCACCGCTTAAGCTGTTAGTCTCCATTTCACATTGTAAATCAAATGACGATTTGTAACGTTAATAAGATTAAATCAAGCGTGGCTTATAAATAAATGCTGTATTCAATTGATTCATGCCACACTACAAATACTCAACCCCCGGTTTGCTAGTTAAGACGTTTAAAACAATCGTATGTCATTTTTAGACTTGCATACGCTTTTTTGCATATGGTCACATGCGCAATTGTTAGGAGAGTTTCTCACGTGGACCTAGGTATTTCGAACAACTAGGCGATATTTTACTCGTCCTCTCCGCCAGCTCTAGACCCTTTAAAAGCCCTAGTCAAGAGTACAGTCCCCTTAAAGCCCCACTAACTCTTTTCCAACCCACTAAACAAGTGATATTTTGATACTTTTTAAAATATATTTTTAAAACCATTTATTTTCTTACTCTTTCATAATATTATGTAAATAAATTAATTAAATCAACCAGTCAATAATATCATGTATTTAGTATTGGACTTAAAATTTGTAATAAACAACAACAACCAAACACGTGACCAATCAATATGATTAACTGCTATGACGTGGCCATTCATTCATACTATTAACCACCCGGGGGGTATTATCACACCCTGGTTAATTAAATCATTATAAGTACTAATAACACTGACCTACTGTCACTTAAGGTCACAACCTCGCTAATCTACTTATAATACGAGAGAGAGAGAGAGAGAGAGAGAGAGAGAGATCTAATTTCAACGTCCACTCTACACAAACTAGGTCATTTCGGGACTAACATATGGTTTTAATTTTATTTCAATAATTCGCTTGCGTGTAGTTTTTTTTTAGCAGTGGGTGGAAACCGGAGGACCCGGAGAAAACCCACAAGGTTGGACAGGCGACCCCACTCCTAGCCACGTACAACCGGGGATTCGATATAATACGAGAAATTACGCTAAATGATTTGTGTTTATTGGTATTAAATAGATTTGACGAATGTCTTCGGAAGAGATTTTACACCATTTACAATGTATTTTATTCAAGAGCCAAGGTTCATTATTAAAACTGCGAGTATGGATCACACCCTTTTAAATCTAGGTATATTGTAATTCATCAATTAAATAATGGAGTGACGGTTCATTATAAAAACTGTCAGTATAGATCACGCCCTATTAAGATCGCCAATGGAACCACAGTGGCTCAGTGAGTAATGGCACTGGCTGTATAATCTGGAGGTCCCGGGTAACTTCCCGTTGATAGCCGAGAAAGTCCGATTTTCCCTTATCAGTGGTGCAGAAAAGAGGGTCTGGTAAAGCATATGCAATGTATAAAAAGACGAGGCCCCCTATGCATTTGGCATACACGTAAAAGAATCCTATGCCGTTTTGGATATCCCTTATCACACACCTGGACGTCAGTCCAGATGGTGCAGAGAAGGAAGACCTTAAATGGGCCGGTTGTTCATAGCTCTGTTATCTATTAACGATCCGTTAACTTTAACGGAGAGAAAGAGTGTTGCTGGAAATAAAGGCCCCGAACATTCTGTGGTGCAAATTTTTACTACAGATTTATGCTCATATAAAAAAAAGTATTCTATAGTGTTTTCTGTAGTATATTTAACGGAAATTTAACAAACAACACGTTACCAAGATATGTCCGTTAAAGTTAACGGATCGTTAAAAGAAAACGGAGCTTTGAGCAACTGGCCCCATGTCATTTCATTTCATATTCCCACATTTGACGAATCTCTCAAACAGAAAGTGGAGGTGGGAGTTTCAGGGAATTGAAGAGGGCGACTATAGAAGAATGAAGTGGATGTTACGTCATTTACAACAACCCCAAAACATTCCTATAACCCAATCCACTTATACAAACCATTGGACAATTAAACGGAAGTGGGATTTTCAGGGAGTTGAGTGTCCACAATGGCTTAATAAATGTTGCGCTATTTACAAAAAGAAAACAGCCGAGTACAAATAAAGGTATTTCATTGTTTTTCAATTGTCATACCAATTTAATTAAGACGTCGGCACATCCTTAAAAAGCTTCTCGTAATACGTGAGGTTGTCCGGGATTTGAAGAGTGTCAACAGAACAGCAGAGCGGATGTTACGTCATTCAAATTTCATGCAAAAGAGTATTTAGGAAGTCCCGGGCTAGATCCGGGTGTTAGACAAAACAATTTCTCTGTAGTCCATGATGGGGAAAACTCCCGTCAAAAGTCAAAACCTAGTAACTCACTTTTTTTTTTTATCAAAATAGAGTTTGGATCTAATTTGTAGTTACTAGCGTATGTGCTTCTTGTTGTTGTATTAGATCTTCCAATATTTTGATTTTTTAAGCAGTAACACCCATGACACAATCGAACAACTTTCTTGATTCCCCTAGTATACCACAGCAAACCCTAGTAACTCAATAGTCAAATCAATGGATAAGTTGGGGTTTAATATTCATTCGTTACGTTTTCCTTTGTTTTCTCAAAATAAGAAAAATGTGTTAGGCCTACTAGATGTTGCCTTTGGCGGGAGAAAATATCAGATGAACTGGACCCCAGAAAAGTCCTTCGGGTGGGACAAAAAAAACAGATATCCAATGACAACAGGTTAAACCCAATTAAGGGTATTTGAAGACTATTTACAGAGAAACTAAAACCAACAACAAACACATAAATAATAAAATAATAAGTAAATCGTCTTCGACGGCCCGTCCCAGATTAACATTTCATCAGCTATCTTTAACCGAATTTATTTTTCTCTAGGAATTAGATCAAAGAAGGAAATATACACGCTCCATGTGTAATTATCTATTATTACTTACCTATCCCTTTTCTAAACGTTTGTCTCAATGT
This sequence comes from Patella pellucida, assembly GCA_917208275.1. Lineage (NCBI taxonomy): Eukaryota > Metazoa > Mollusca > Gastropoda > Patellidae > Patella > Patella pellucida. Next base: position 17,179,767 of record OU795042.1, on the reverse strand, counting down.
TTAACGTGATTAGCAATGTTTTCTACGCTTCACTAAAACGTTTCACATGTTTTTATTAAATCTGTCTTCCGTTTGGTTCTAGTTAAAATAGAATAATGATCGAAGGGTAACACGACTTCAATAAGTTGTTAGTCCAGAAATAACCTAGGTAGAGTTACTGAGAGAGGGGGGGTAGTGTGTGTGTGTGTGTGGGGGGGGGGGGGTATGGAGGCAACTTTACACCATATCACGTTTAGGGGTGGAAATCGTTCCCTGAAAATAGCAAACATTGTGATTTAAAGCGGGCGGATGCGTTAGACCACTATAGTCTACACAAAACCAAGTTTTGATGAACGCCATTGAGTCTTCTTGCTCACACCCACACACTCGCCGTAAACAAAATGATTTAGTTTCGGATGAGGCGAAAACAAGGATATACTAGTGATACAATGTTTGTCCCTAAATACCTAATTTGTGTAGCGTAGACGTTATCCCCCCCCCCCCGCCGCCCACCCTCTCTCGCTCAGATGAAATGAAATAGGGTTTAGCGTCCTACTGTTCTGCCCCGAACTGGGCTAATGAAGACGTACATACGCCGTACAATGGTCTATGAGGGAAATTTGCCGAGACAGCGGCACTACGGCCTACTTTTATATCGAATTTCAACTGTCAAGAGATTTTTTACGTGCACACCAATGTGAACACGGGACTTCGAGTTTTCGTCACATCCGAACGATTAGACAGCTGAATCAAATAATGTGGTGTGTTACATAATAAAACAATCTTTAAATTAAATTATATATAGTCCATATATTTTATTGTTTAGATACATTGTTTTTCCAATTCAATTAGTTTTAAAAAAGATTCTAGAACGAAAATATATCCGCGTAAATATTTACTAGTACTTCACTGACGACTCTCCTGTTAAGATAACAAGATCTGTGTCCACCTATTGGTTGCATATTCAATCCCTAATCTCACCGAATGTAGTGGTCGTCAACAACAAACTTTATCTACGTATTACACAGATAATATGAAATGAGGTTTAACGTCCTACCTTTCTACACAAACTGACCAATGAAGAATGTGTTTTATATAGGAGGTAAATGTTACCCGGACAGAGGTGCTATACGGTCTACTCTTTTCGAATTCCAACGTTTCGTGTTTTTTATGTACACGCCAACGTGTACATGGGACATCGGGTTTTCATCGCATCCAAAAGACTAGACACGATGTTCTTATCCGACCCTACGTCCTGCAACACTGACAAGAGGAAACCGCATCGAAACAGGCAAAATAAATTTATCGGCCAACACCAGAAGCGATGTCGAGACCTCCAGGTTAGCGAGCCAGTTCTTTTACTCACAGAGCCATCCATCTTTTACTGCTAGGTAAAATAGCTGGTTAATCCAATGGAGAGAGAGAGAGAGAGAGAGAGAGAGAGAGAGAGACGAGAGAGAGAGAGAGACTTTGGCATTTTGGGAGAACCCAGATACAACCCACGAGGTGGCATTCAGGGTCTGTTAAGATGCTATAAGCCTTGTACAATCCCAAATTTTCGTCTTAGCCTACGTCGGGATTTCAACCCGGAATATTCTAGTCTCGAGTCTAGTGGCTTTACAGACATTTCAAAGATTGGCTAATGCAATTATCAAATTGGTAGGTCACAAATTGCGTATGCAATAATTTATCTTATCTGTTTTTCATTTAATTATGGATATGTAATCAGATATGCAATCAGATATGTAATCAGATATACACAATCAGATATGTAATCGGGTATACATAATAATATATATTATGCCTACCTATACCAAGACCTATATCTTATCACAATTTATAAACTCTGTCTGCAACAACGAGTAGTTTTCCACGGACAAATTAAATATCACTTCCTGACAATCTGCCTCCAAATGAAATGAAATGGGGTTTGACGTCCTACTGCTCCGTACTGGGCTAATGAAGACGGGTATAGTACGCCATACAGTGTGCTATGAGGGGAATTTGGCCCGGACAGCGGCACTACGTCTACTCTTATATCGAATTCTAACGGTCAAGGGGTCGTTTATGTGCATGTCAATGTGTACACGGGGCCTCGGGTTTTCGTGCATTCCGAATCACTTCACTGTTGTCATAAAATCTTATAGTCATTCATATACTAGATGATCGAATCGCCCACTCTTAACTTATGAATTCCAATCGTAATATTTTAGTGGCATTTAGCGATCAGGAAACACATTAACAGAACACAGTTCTGTTAATGAATTCCAATCGGCGACAATCAGGAATATTGTGGAGAGCAATGGAGATCAATATTTTTTTTTCTGGAATCCGATAGATGAAATAATACTTATTAGATTCTAGAAAATCTAGATTAATGAAATGCCCACGCCCTCTATCGTCAGTAAATGTTATCAATAACTTAATTGTGAAATCGATGCCCTACGTAATCGATTCCAGTAAAATCGGATTAATGAAATTGATCCATGCCATTGACCTTTAGTGAAATATAATTATATACTAAGTGGGCAAAGATTGTTCAATTGTGGCTAATTTATTTGTGAATTTAGGAGAAGACTAATAACAATTCTATCGACCTACCAATGAAAGAGAGAGGGAGAGAGAGAAATGGGGTTTAACGTCCGCTCGACACAAACTAGGTTATTTCGGGACTAACATATGGTTTAATTCTATTTCAATAATTCGCTTGCGCGTTGGGGTCTTTAGCAGTAGGGGAAACCGGAGGACCAGAGAAAACCCACGAAGTTGGATAGGCGACCTTACAACCGGGGATTTGAAATCACGCTAGTTTGACTCAATGACAGGCTTTATGATACAACGCGCACGTGCTAACTATTCGGCCACCCACGGTTTCCTCCCACTGCTAAAGACCCCAACGCGCAAGCGATGTATTGAAATAAAATTAACCCGTATGTTATTCCCGAAATGACCTATAGTTTGTGTGGAGTGGACGATACCCCCTCTACCCCCCCCCCCCCTCTCGCTCTCTGTAATCGGCTCTGTCTCAAGGGAATACAGCAATCCACCAATCTGGTCAACGTAGGCGGTAATTCTGAACAGACTGTATGGGGATGCTCGATTCATAGTCCAGAACGTCCCGAATTGACAATAGTGCAATCGAGTTTCAGCCCTGTCATAGTTCTGTTAGTCGGAGGTGGTGTGGGTAGATTTGTGAAGTAATTCAACACAACGACTATGTTTCGGCTGCATGCGTTGTAGCCCGAAATACCCCTTTTCATTTAATTGTCACTATTTATGGGACTGAAAGAATTCAATTCCAGAACTTTCAATCGAGTACGCCCTTTGTCTTTTTGGAATCAAAACCGGCCTCAGTCGGAAAAACGTCAGTCGAAGAATCGTTTGATTATTAGGCGATACCCTTAAATTTTACACATAAGTTCCAAAACCGCCTAAAAGTGGCTGCATAAGGGATATGACTTCATTTCCGGTAATATGTAAGCAGACGATAAGACCTGATTGTCGTATGCGTACAAAATTATGGGTCTCTAACCTAACATTTCCTGTGTGGGAAATAGCTTTAATTAACGTCCGCTTCCACCGAAGTGATATCGCAAACAAACTAACATTTCCTATTTTTTATTTGTCACATATTATACCACTGAATGTGGGCACCATTACGCCTCGCCTGTCCAACCTCGTTGGTTTTCTCCGGGTGCCCCGGTTTCCTCTCGCTGCTAAAGAAAGACCCCTACAAGCAAGCGAATTATTGAAATAAAATTAAAACCACATGTTAGTCCCGAAATGATAATACTAGGATTACACTAAAATGTAGCATGCGTTAGTGTCAATATGTATTGTCTTGACGAAATATTACCCCCCCCCCCACCGACACACACACACCCACCCCTGTCAACCAAATTCACACGAGCCTAGTGTATAATACCGGCCCATTACAACATGAGACAATTTTTTTATAGGCGGCCTGACCTTTCAAATATGCAATTGTATTGGCCTTATTGGGTATAGTCTCATTCTTACGTGGTTTATAAGAGGTTTTAGATGGCTGTTATAATTGTATGGGCTAAATCCAAGTGTAAAGGGATCACATATAAATATGAATCGCTTGGATTGGACCTGAGCCAAATCATTATAAAAAGGTATAGAATGACCCCTTTAATGGAGTTGAATATGTATTCAATCCTCGTATTATCAACACACATGTGTATTGTTAACAAAATGGCCGTGACATTGAAATCTTTCTTCATTTTTTCTAAACCGTTATCGAAATTTCACAACTTCAAAAACATAACTACGTCATTTAAAATTTCAAATGTGGGCGTAATAATTAAAAAGTGATTATGTACGACTTTGTTACGTCATTGTCTTATTCTATTTTTAGACTGTAATTCATTTCCCTGTTGTAGTAAAACATCGTACGTCTTAATTCAACAAGTCTCCATGTAGGTCATTGGTAAAGCCACAGCCTAATTTGAGAAAGTTGTACATAGACACTCCTTTGTACAAAATAATTTTGTTGAAAGCTAACTGGGTGTTATATAGTATGTAATATATGACATACGTAGGTGTAACGGTAAATAGAACACATTACAAACGAATTAATGAAATGAAATGAAATGGGGTTTAAAGTCCAACTCTTCTTCGGTAACCGTAAAACGTCATGCAGTATGTTGTCCAGGTGGGGGTATTTTGTCCGGACAGCGGCGGTATGGTCTACTTTTATTTCATATTTGAGCTGTCAAAAGCTCTATTACACGGGACCTCGTATTTTCGTCTCATACGATCGACTACAAACTAATAAAGAACACCACATAATAACAACCGAAACGTTATATATTTTGAATCTACCAAATTCCTATAATGTGCTTAAATTCGGAGCATTCGATAACACTTCTCATTGTATAGGGAAACTTAATACAAACAAATTGTTTCAATAATGTTCTTGCGCAAATTGTCATAAGCGGTAGGAGGAAATTGAGCAATAATGGCACTTCTAATCGTATACACTACACGCACATGATCGAACACTTGATTCGAATATAACACTGAGTTTTCTGATCAAAAATATAAATAACACTAAATGTCACTATTTTTGGGATTGAGAAAATTCAATTCCGGAATTTTCAATCGAGTACGCCCTTTGTCGGCCTCCATCGGAAAAACGTCAGTCGAAGAATCGTTTGATTATTGGGCGATGCCATTTTACACAGAAGGATTGGCAATTCCAAAACCGCCTAAATGACAGATCTTATGGTGTAAACGCGTGCTTTAGGCCACTGCCTCCCTTCCCCACCTCTCTCGTCAAAAGGCAAAACCTAGAAACTCACTTTTTTTTAATCAAAATTTAGTTAGGACCAAATTTGTAGTTACTATGTGCTTCCTGTTATTGTACTAGATCTTCCAATCTTTTGTAAGCAGTTACACCCATGACACATTTGCCTAGAATACCACAGCAAAACCTACTAACCCAATAGTCAAATCAGTGGACGAGCTGGGGTTTAATTTTCATTCATAACGTTTTCCTATGTTTTCTCAATATAAGAAAAAAGTGAGTTACTAGGTTTTGCCTTTGGACTGGAGACCTCCCATACCATTGTATCTAAATCATGCCATGCAATCATTACTAACCCAGACGAATAATTTATTTAAGAAAAATAATTCATTAATTTTCATCATATTACTGAAACTATTAAACCCCATTGATAGATACACCGATTTAAATGCGGTTTGGCAAGTTTACAAATTTGTTTCATCTGCCCTTAATCATATTACATAGTGATAAATGTTGTATTATTTATTACTAACGATACTATTTCAATTATTTATGAAATAGTCTACATCATGTATATTATTATCATAACATATTATACGTATGTGCATCATACCATGTAAATTAGGTCATACGTTAAAGGCCCACCTTCACGTCTAAACAAGAATCATCGACCGAATAAAAATAGATAATTAACAATCATAAGTGATATGGTACTAATCTATTTACGAAAATGACGTTATATGTGCGTATCTTTCAGTAATTGCGATGCCTAGGGGTTCCAGAAGTTAAGACTCCACCACGTAAATTCCTCACCAATCTTCTCGAGATAAACTAATCGTAATATGACAATTATCTATTTCAGGAAATGACGTCGTGAAACTGGACCCATCTTTCGATATTGAAGACTTTATAAGTGGCATCAAAGAAACTTTAAACTCCCTTCCATATCCCATTCCGATATATTTTATCCAAATAAACCACCGGAGGATATTAGATACAAAAGCAATCGCGACATCGCCATTTCGAAACCTTTTGATTTTTTGCGATCTGTAAAAGGAACGTCAGAATTTAACTGATACATTTTCAACGCTCTAATAAATCGATCATAAAAAAGTCCACCTCATTTTTTTTAAAGTTCCGCTTTGGTGAATTTAACATGATATAAAGTTCATAACATTTGCCGTATTCAGAGAGAGAGAGAGAGAGGGAGAATGAGGGAGAGAGAGAGAGAGAGTTTCAAGTTCACTCGACACAAACTTGGTCATTTCGGGACTCACATACGGTTCAATTTTATATCAAAAGGGGTCTTCAGCAGTGGGAGGAAACCGGAGAACCCGGAGAAAAACCACGAAGTTGGACAGGCGATCCTACTCATTTTCACGTACAACGGGGGAATCGAAACCACGCCAGTTGACTCAATAACAGACCTTATGATACAACGCGCATGCTCTAACCATTCGCCCCCACACACACCCACCCCTTTAGTGAAACATAGTCGCGTGTTATCAATATGCACATGCCGTGACAAAGTAAAACAAACTTGTGATTTAATATTTCAGTTTCTCCATTCAATGTTTACGAATAATATCCGTATCTTTAAATACCCCAAATATATAACATAGTTACACCACCTAGTGAATATGGAATCCCGAAATTAAAAAAAAAATTATCTCAAATATTTTTCATTATTTAATGAAATTAGAGTTGAGTTAAACTGGATGTATAAAAGGAAATGTCGTTTGAGAAAGGTGGGACGTTAAACCCAATTTCATTCTTAAAACTATGTTTATTTCCGTTTAACATATTCTTGGGCCTTAAGAAATGAACAAAATGAGGTTTAAGGCCTAATAGTAAAGGATATTAATGTCGCAGACTCGAACAATGTCTCGTATATACCACTGAGTTTTCTTTCCATGGAAGAAAAAAAATGATCAAAATAATAAATAACACTAAAATGTTTAAACGTTAAAACATTCAGCTAAACCAAAATTATTATATTTAACGAAGATTTATAAGCAAGCTTATCGACAGTTCACAACAAAACAACGATGTACAGTCAAACATGGCTGACATATTAGTGAAATTACAAAACAAATTTAAGGTGTGAATGAAATTTCATGGATGTCACAGCAGATCTATTAATAAATAAAATAGCAAACCATACATACATCAGTCGTAAAACAAAAACGCAAATAGATCAACGAACTTTAGTAAGATATAAATAAAGAAACGGATGACATCCATGCGATGAAATAGCAACTTTAATCAGTCGATATTTATATTTGAAACGATGGTGTAAGATATTGATACGTCGGTCGCTACGGTAAATTGTGACGCTGTATCGGAGTAGCGGTTCGAATGAATGGATTCTTTCATTGCTGTCAGTAAATGTCATTCACTAGCCTTCAATTGACTTGGCGCTTTGCCAACATCGCTGTGTAGCGTACTTGAGTTAAAAATAGTAACAGTCGTCATTTCTGATCAATCAAATAGCGCGTTACTACCACGTTCCACTTTTAGAAGTAAGGCGGGCTTTGTTTGTTGTGTGAGCGCGGTTGTGATTGGCTATGCGGTATCTATCTGTTTACACTCGGTCTAGCATAAATTTAGGTCTAGTGGCTGTTTGATTTGCTTCATATTCACTGCGAGGGCTAAAGCGATAGAACGTTTGTGTGTAGTTTGTAAACCAAAGGGAAAAAAGCAACCGAAGCCCTCGATAGTGTTCTGTAATTCTACAAAGCGATACATTGGAAGTAAACAGTGCTAAACGGAATAAGTCTTTATTAACTGGATTACTACCCGAATATCTCACAATCTATGTCAACGTGATTCTTCAGCAAAAAAAAAAAGACCACTCGACCACGTTGGTTCAACATACCCATTTGTTTTGGGTATCTCTTTCACCCACAAGTGACTGCTTTCTATTCCGATGCCTTGCCTGGAAAGCGTGTATAGCATGACGAGCGATTTCCTTGGAGACTTCTACAGTCCCGACCGGCTACACGGGGACATCAAATCAGATGATAAAATCCTGATGCTGGATTGTCGATGTCAATCGGACTACGCTCGGAGTCATGTAGTGAACTCGATCAACGTAACCTTGCCAAGTTTACTGGTGAAACGACTAAGGAAAGGAATATTAAACATGTCCGCCATCATCCACAACAATGAGGATAAAGACAGATTCAATAAATATTGTAAAACGCATTTAATTGTACTTTACGATGAGTGTTCCACGGACTTGAACGCCAATCCATCTAGCATAATAAATCTTTTAGTCAAGAAACTTCGACAAGATGGCTGCCGCGCAACCTTTCTCCTTGGTAAGACATTTTAGCTTATATTACTATTTACTCGACGCCAGGCAAAGGGGTCACACAAGGTTGGCTGGGATATTTTGGTTGATATATTTACAATTTTATATAATTTTGACACATAAATAAACAACAATAAAAGATGTAAACAAAAACCGGTAAATGTCAAATTAAATAAACACAAAAAGTGGATCTAGATTTTAAGTATTTTCTATTCTTTTAATTTCAGGTGGTTTCACAACGTTTGTGCAGCGTTTCCCCGAATTTTGTGTTTCTCCCGAAAATTCTGAAAACTCTATAGTGGGACTATGTAACTTACGGATATCCGAAGATTCGGCGTACGGCACGTCAAGTGACAGTGAAAACGATGGCACTCCGTGTTTACAGTCTCCCTTCCCCGTCCAAGTGTTGCCACATCTCTACCTTGGAAATGCCAAAAACTCAGCCGATCTTAACCAGTTGAAACAAAACGGGATCCGCTACATTTTGAACGTTACCCCTAATGTGCCAAATATGTTCGCAAACGACGATTCCTTCAAGTATCGCAGAATTAACATCAGTGACCATTTGTCTCAAGATCTATCCGAGTTCTTCCCAGAAGCTATCGCCTTTATTGGTAAGTATTTAAAACCCATAATTCCTATTACTTAAAAGATACTTCGTGGTTTTAAGCTGATCGGATTGGATGACAATCGGATTAACAGTTTAACGTAATGGTCTTGAACTTCATTATCTTGATTAAAGTCTTGATGAATGAAATAATCTATGGAACCCGCTCGTGGCCATACTTAATAAGGCCAAAATGGTGATTGGCAAGAGGAGGGGGGGGGTCTTTTCAGGATAGTTATTTTTTGCCATATAATCAACAATTTAACTTTTTTATCCACTCTTAAACATTGGTGTATATCTGTCAAAAAACAACATTAGAAAGCAGAATTTGAAAGAAACATTGACCAAACATGATTTGATTATAACAAAAACCGCTAGACATAATGATTTATCAAGAATGGAGACGTCTTTGATCAGAATCTCATTCACGTAGACTTGTAGTCCCACTAGCTAGCCATGTGTTTCTTATTAGTCGAATTTCACTACAAAAATATCGAGGAAGGTGGTTCGCCATTTATTTTGACTGGTATATATGCCTGTAATTTGACTCCTTTTCCTTACATTCATTAAATGTATTTGAATAACCCAGTTAGTGAAATCCCGCTTCCGATTTTCCATTTACCGGTGTGTTAACCGTTACCAGAACGCTAACCCGGTTCACCTCTTATTTTTGTAATACTACGTAGGCGTATGACCTAATTTATACAGATTGCCAAACGAGAAAAGGCAAGGGTGTGGTAGGTAAAAAGACTATTAAAACGCCTAAAACACTGTTTTTAGATTACATTTTATCACTGATAAAACGTTTTGGGCAAGTCCTTCCCTCAAAAAATTGTAGGCCCACGTAAGATTGAATATACATGTACAATGAACACAAATGTCTCAACGTTATAGGTACGTACACAGTTGTCCCGAGGCTTTCGTTGGCCTAATTGAACGAACTAGCATTTAGTACATGCGTATTTCGCCTTAGGCCTTAGGCCATAACAGTTATTGTACAAAGTTTTGCATGATAAATAAGTGCTTGTTGTTTAAGTATTCGTGAAGACAGAGTATGGTAATTAAATGTCAAGAAAATCGTGATCCTCATGTCCACATCTCATTAAGCATTCTTATTAACCATTGTCAATGAATAATTCAGAGGATGCACTCTTATAAGCCGTGGGCTAAAGAAAGTGGCACTTAAAACAAAGTAAATGAATTCACGAATTCTTGGATTTAAAAAAAATGGTTATGATTTCATGGAATTAAAAACCAAAATAGTTATAAGAACGGAAATTACGGTAAATGCCCCCCCCCCCCCTTCCCGAGATTTTCCGATATCAGGAATTTTAATAATGACCGGCATAACTTTCAATAAATTCATAAAATGTGATTGTGAAATACTAAAACTTACGGTTTATTAAAAAAGAAAACATTGGGATTTTCGGATTCCATGAACTTTAATAAATAAGAATTTAAGCATTACTTGACATTTGCGATATATATATATATATATATATATATAAAGAATAAATTGTGCTAGATATGCCCACGTAATCTTGTCATGCTATGTTCGACCAAATCCGTAGGTGTAGATATATAACCAGGCTAACAACGGTGCACCTCAGGGAATTACAGATACTTATATTGATTATTGGCGACGAGGTTAACCAGTGATCTTTTGGAGTAAAATAACTGTATTAAAACATTCGTGAGAGATCCTATTTATCTCGACTATCACGCCTCATTGTGACTATTAAAGATCTTCGCGTGATGCTTATAAAACGCAAGGATACGTGCAGCGAGATAGTCTATTGACCCTCCGACCACTAAAACCTAAGGTTATTGAACGTATTCGAACTAAACTAAATTTCTTGTCACCATTGAATCTTTTCTTAAGTCTGTCTGGCAATCGAAATGTTTCGTGAGTGAGTAAATGCTGGAAGATGAATGGCGTCCCACAGTAACGGAATGAGAATATAGCGACCTCAATGTTGACATTTAATTTCTAACTCGTTCTCCATTATAGCCTAACCACTCTGGCCTCGTTATTTATAAATAGACGGGGTATGGGTGAAAAGCCTTTAGACGAAGCGAGGTCAGGTTTCCTGTCGAGAATTTAGCTAGTGGGATATATGTATACATACACAACACTCGCTTCACTCTATATATCTACCCTCGAAACACACCACGTGATATACACGAGGCATCCAGCTGGGTGTAATTGACAACTTCCTGTTTATTGAAACCCAAAGCAGACGATCTTTCTGACTGCAAGTTGCCCGGATGTGTGACCTCCTGCACATGGTTATTTGATAAGCTAAACTCTTTCAATTTCACGTGTTCAGAAATCCATAAATAACGGTATGGCTCTTTGAGTGTGAAGGCAGACATTGATAAAATATGTCTCTGTACGGTAATAAAACACTTAGGCTTATCAAGATATGGAAAAGCCATTATTTCATACTGCTATCACCATGCAAATATATGTAAACAAACCAAGTTTTAAAAGACATAATACTCATGGATTTTTTTAATGTGTTTTTCAGATGAGGCCCGAGAGAATAATTGTGGTGTTCTGGTTCATTGTTTGGCGGGAATCAGCCGATCCGTGACAGTCACCGTGGCTTATCTTATGAGCAAAAGAAACATGACCATGAACGAAGCCTACGATTTCGTCAAGCGATGCAAGCCTAATATCTCGCCAAATTTCAATTTTATGGGACAATTATTGGACTTCGAAAAGATCTTACACGATAATAATTCACCGTCGCAGTCGGTTGGACGATCGCAGTATCGCAATTTTGAATTTTGTAACCGAAATACGATGTCTCCGAATTCTGGGAACGAAGCACCGCCATTAACTCCGGCTAGTCCCGTGTGAAGCATTCTTAACAGACTCGATTGGTTAAAATTAATGAGCTTGGGGTGGTTTAATCCACGTCCATGGCATTAAAGCTAATATGGCGCTGAACCAGTGACAAGAGGTCCGAACTCTACACAAGGGCCAGTGGGGCACGAAAGCCCCGAGTTCCAACCGATAGGAAGGTAATAGTTGAAATGAGCCGACGAGTGCCGATTCGCCACATAATTGAACTTGATGTAATCGAACAAAGCGAAGGTGGCCGTATGGGACTTGTTTACCGAGCAGTGCTACGAAAACTTTCTTTTTGAAAACAAAAACCCAAGAGAAGTTGTTTATGTCTTTCAGTGTGTATAATGTAACTTTATAATAATATATAATATTAGAAGAAGAATTGTTGGTGCATAAGGCAGCTAAAAGTGATGTTAGTAGAGTATACAATGCCACTTTAATCATATTCATTGTTCAAAGAGTCAGCTGTGTCGTTCTACATTTATAGAAATTTAATATACATAGATTAATAAGACTTTTTAAAAGACTTATAAAAATTGTTGAATAAGAAATCGTTAATTAATTAATTAAATATAATTGTTTAGTTTTTTTTTTCGTCCAAATGTTATGTGAAATCTGCATTGTTTAAAATCGTTCAAGTTTGTTAACATTTTATGATAAAGGAGTGCGACAAGGCAAACGTTCCTACCCACTCCTTTTCATTTTGTTTTTTGTTGACTATTAAAAATATATTTAGTGCTGTTGAATCAAAGAATTGTTGAGATATTTTTTACGAAAAAAAATTAAAAATGTATGAAATTTTAAAATATAGCATAAATATTTTTGCTAAGTATTTGTGATGAAGAATTCAAACTTAGAGAATGAGGAAAAAATAGAATGTATTTGGACTAGCACAAAGCATTCCGACAACATGTTGATATTTATTTACAAAAAGAAAAGAATCAAAGAAAATGAATTATTAAATAAAATCATAATATCAAAATATACATCCATAGTCATTTATTTCATCTTTTCTGTTCATGTACATCTTTCAAGATATTCTGATTACCTCGATGTTTGAAAAACGTTGTCATTATATTTTATACACAAGATTAAAGAATAAGTATATATGTTTTCTATAAATAGTTGTGAGCTTATTCTTATAGGGAGGGGGTGAATGGTCAGCACGTGCGCGCTGTATCATAAGGTCTATCATTGATTCACCTGGTGTAGTTTCGATTCCGAGGTTTAAAGTGATGAGGAGAAGGGTCGCCTGTCCAACCTCTTAGGTTTTCTTGCTTAAGAACCCTACACGCAAGCGAATTATTGAAATGAAATTAAACCATACGTTAGTACCGTAATGACCTAGTTTGTGTCGAGTGGTCGTTGAACCCCATTTCATGCAGGGGTTGGGGTGGATGGTTGAATGGTAAACACGTGCGCGCTGTATCACAAGGTCTGTCTGTCATTGATTCAACTGGTATGGTTTAGATTCCTCTGATGTACGTGACAAGGAGTAGGGTCGCCTGTCAAACCTCGTGCATTTTATCTCTGGGTCCCCGGTTTCTTCCCACTGCTGAAGACCCCTACGCGCAAGCGAATTTTTGATTTAAAATTAAATTGAACCATGTGTTAGTCCCGAATTGACCAAGTTGTGTCGAGTGGACGTTAAACCCCATTTCTCTCACTCTTTCTTTTACCCTGGTTCGCTCCCGGTGCCGACAGAGAAAGTTCATCGTGATTTCCCGGCCAGCGAAGCAGGAAAAAGTGTCTGGCAGTTGGGATTCGATGTAAATGGTAAGAGTAGCCCAGTCGTAGCAGAACAGTAGGGCGTTTAACCCCAATTCATTTGATTTCTTATACCCATATCCCACTTGTTGAAATTGGGAAAAGGTTATAAACAAGTGGAATGTGTATATCGAACGGTTTTGAAACTGATGTATTTAGCATACGAAAGTGGACGTTAAACCCGGGCCTATCCGTAATAGCAGTAATATTGTTGTCGTACACTGGTTTTATAAAAAAGTCAGGTTAACCGTATCTTCTGAACGCAAAAGTACGGCAAATGAATCCGTTGTAAAATGCTCAGCTCTGTCGACCTGTCTAGAAACGGCCTGTTACAAAAAGAGCCACGACCTGCCTTGGTCGTATGAACAAGTCGCCTTAAAAACGCCCACCCCGGCTAGGGTTCGCGCACAGTTTGTCCCTTGCCGGTGGTGCAGTAAGAATTGGCTGGGGGAGGGGAGGGGAAGGGAGTGGAGGCGAGGGGATGCTGGTCGTTCATTTGAGACATGTTGCATGTAAAAAAAAATAACCATTGCTGTCTTGAATACTATGAAGAATAGATGGAACGTCATTTGTCCTGGCAAGATTTTCCACATAGCACACTTCATAGCGCATGTCCGTCGATAGTATCTCTTTTAGTGCAAATCAGTTGGACATAAGTCCCCACTGTATTTCATTGACGTAATAACAAAGTGTTCGACCCAATCTCGTTGCCTCCCCCACCCTTCCTCCTCTTTGCTTGTAACCACCTATACCGGCGACTTATATAAGTTCAAAAATGACCTAGTTAGTGTCGAACGTACATTGTGATCCATAACAGCACTTCTCTCTACACTAATGGTTCAAACCTACTTTAGAGCGTATTTATTACCCTAAATATGCTATATAAGAGTCCTGGGGCCTGTTTCACGAAATTTTAACTTAAAGATGTAACTGAATGTCATCGATTTAGGGGTTTAGCGGGCGTACAAAGTCAAAAATCAACATATAAAAAAACAAAAACCCGATTTTATATAACGAGGGTATGTTTTTGTAACGTTTTCTTCTACCGATCAGGCCCATCCAACAATAACGAAATTCTTCGGCAATCTCCGGAAACATTCGGTTTTGACGTCATCTCAGGAAGGAATGGACATCAATATTATCAAAGACACTAGAGTAACTGCGATCGGTTGAATGGCTTTGAACGCTCGCAGAATCGTCGCCAATACCGGCTCTCTCTATGAATCACAGCATAATAATATGCCTGACATTGTTGACGTGTTCCTGAGATGACGTCACGCCAGGCTAGTAGACTGGTTAATTTTGTTTCCGTGAGTGTCGAGAAAATTGAAATTGAAATTCGTATTGTGTCTAAACCGCTGGGCAAATCACATTGAAATTTTATATTCAGCCTATTTGAGGATTAAACTACACATATTTGGTGAAAAAATGGTTTATTGGATTTACATTCAGTTATATCTTTAAGATAAAATACAAATTTTAGTACATACTTAAATCTGATTGGCTAAGCGCTAAAATCAATCTAATATTATACAATCGAATTACTAAAATCGGATTTTATCTTAGTTAAAATTTCGTGAAACAGGCCCCAGGTTCTAGCTTCAAAGGTTTTCTCCAGGACCTCCCCTGCGCAAGCGAATTATTGAAATAAAATTAAACCGAAATTACCTAGTTTGTGTCGATTGGACGTGTAGACGTTTAACCCCATTTCTTTCTCGATCTAGCTTCAAATGTAATATTATATTTTATATAGCGATTATTCACATTATAAGACCATAAGGATTCTATTCTATTACTGGGAGATTGCTGATACTAAAATTCAAAACAGCCTTCTTTTTAATTATCTGATTAACCCAGGGCCATTTTTTTTACGTTAATGAGTGCCACAACGCTATGAGCCACCTAAGACCCCAAAATAAACGGGAGATTCAAATAAACCAACGAAAAATATTTCATGTTTTTATTAGTTTAAGATAACAAAAAAATACAAGAATTTAAATAGCAAATATCGACAGTCGAATTTGAGTTGGAGACATAATATGTAAAATAACAATGCAGTGTAATAAATTTATCATACAGTTTGTAAATTTAAACAACTTTGCAGGGGAAAACATGAATTAATACTTAAACTTTTGGTTTTCAACATGTCAGCTTATATATCTCTCTATATACATTATTTACAAAGCTTCAATTAATTAGTGGTTAGGAATTCAGCAAGAACCATAAAGACCATAATCACAAAAGCGGCAGTAGTGGTCACAAACTGGACTGCCAGCAATAATGTACCGTGGTTGTGGCCTTTACGTTCACAAACCCAAACACTGCCACTTGAACGTAAAGACCATACTGGAATACACTACAAGACCCGGAGAGAAAAAAGTCTACTAAATGTTCTTTGAAATACTGGAGATTCATGAAAGTGTATTTCAGTATAAATTCTGAAATAAAAAAAATTGCTGAAACATAAAAGTTAATAAACCTAAAAAAAACAAAAAAACCTACAAATTATTTTATCAGATGAAACTGTATCTCAATAAACAGGAAACTAAGCTAAAATATAAAAGTTATAAACCCTGAAAAATAAACGAAACATTAATGGTCTGTATAAATCCTGAAAACAGTTATTGTAATAAACTAATGTAGGGCCTACCCTATGAATAAAGTGGTTAAACCCTCTTTATTAACTCAATATTTTTGTGCCTCTGTTCTGCCTTTGTCGATTCACGGCCCTAACCAAATTAACAAGTTTTGGACGGCTGTGATGGGGCGCAGTGTCCGATCCCAATTTTCGGTACACTTGCTTGACGTAACAAGGGGCAGACATCGTGAACATGTTCTTGTCGGAATTCTTTCGTACCTGTAAATAAATAATAATATATGTTAATTAATTTAAAATTTGTTTTAGTTAGTTATTTATCCGCCGCATACACAAAAGTTATAGTTACTGTATTTATACTTACTTCTGCCGTAATGTTGATCGCAATATGTAAACCGGGCTTCGCGGAATGTCCTGTATGACGATTCTCTCCCAGACGAAAAATGCCTGCAGTTTCTATAACTGTTGCGCGACAGTATCCAACTTTCGGACGATGACTACACCTCCAGTGTTTATTTCCATTGGCGGATTGTTTCTGAAATAATAGAAATTATTTGTGTTAAATCTGTTTAAAGAAGTCAATGGGTGGAATAGCCGGAAAACATATTACAAATTATGTACGTACAGTAGAACTTGCTACGGCGTGCTCTCATAATCAGCGAACACTCGCTTCAACGAACACCAAAAAATCCACCCGAGCGATTTTTAAGTAATTTAACCTCTACTAAACACGCACCTGTTCAACGCGTGCAGCGGGCACTTATATGTATATAAAAGATCGAATTACCTTCAATGTGTAGGAATAACCCTCTCTGTCCGTTAACATGGGTTTACCCCTCTTTGATGCATCGAAAACAACAGTATACCTCGGACCTTCTTCAGGAGCAACATCAAACACGGGAGCGTCTTCCTCGATAGAATCTTCTAAAATTGGTTCTGGTATAGTAATCGACCTATCTACTGTAAATGATTCTCCATTAGGGGTGATGGATTCGTTCGAACCTTCTTCAGGAGTGACATCAAACACGGTACTGGTTTCATTCGTTTTCATGTCGTCGTCGGACAAAGAAACTTCAGCAGCAGCAGGATAGGCCTAAAAAGTGCAATATATATATATATATATAGGTCTATGGTAAGTAAAGGTAAGTAAATAATATGGGAATATATACATATAATAATAGTATATCTATTGTTCTTAATACGAATACTTCGGCAATAGCAGGATAAGCCTAAAAACTGATATGTATGGTAAGTACGGTAAATGAATTAAAATTATAGACTATTTTAATATTACATCATTTTTACATATACCTATAATAACTTACGTTTAAACACGGTACACATTTCCATGTGATCTCTTCTAAACCTTTCACAGCTCTTCTGTACGTAGCCTGCGATATCCCTGAAATATTGTTTTGCCGTATATTATTCATAAGATTGCGTATTCATATTATGCGAATAATTTATTCTTATTTTATTTAAATTAGTAGTAATTACTTAAGTTTCTTGAAATATGTTTGATTCCCACGTACCTGTGTTACAAATTCTGTGTTGCCACAAACCACACTGTTCGCATTGAATTCCTTCCTGTCTTGGACGCACGGTCGCTGAACAAAAAATACACGTAACCTCCATTGTAAACTTGATATGTTATATCTTCCGATATCAATATCAAATGATGAAACCTTCATTTTATCGAATTATTTATATACAAGTTTGAATTGATTTGATGTTTAAAAAACAATAGAGGTGCTAAAATTTAAAAACAAACTCATTAAATTGAACAAGTCTGATTGTTAAACAAACAACGTTTAAAATCATTTAAAATCTTCATTAAATCAACCACTTATCTTATATAATCAAATCCTAATCAAATACATGGTTTCTAAATCGGAATTGATTTGTGACCCCCCATGGCATACTGGGTCTTAATGAGGGAATTTTGAAAATTGAGTTATTGTTATTTTCATATTCTGCGACTCAATACCTTCAATTTGATGTATAGTTTGTTTAAATCGAGCATAAATTGACTGAGTTGTGGCGGCTTGAAGCCATCCAACACACCAAAGTAAGTTTTGAGAAAAATCAAGTTAAAGATTTGGTATGTTTCAAAACAAAATACCATAGCAACCAGGCCATTTATTTGCTTTTTTGTCGTGGAATATTGTTTACTAGGGGTTTTCAGGGGTGCTGAAGACGAATATTATAGTAAAAATTTCATCCGAGAATTTCCGCCATTTTTTTTTCAAAATGGACGCCAAAATGACAAATTTTCGAGTTTTCATAAGTAACGTGTTTATTAATGTCATTGATCGGGTTTTGGGGGTTACTGCATTAAAAATTGCAGTATAAGAGTCGATCAGATAATATCCGCCATTTTGTTTTTCATAATGGCGGCCTAAATAATAAAATTAATCCAACAATATCGACCATTTTGTTTATCAAAATGTCGACCAAAATGAGAATTCTGATTTTGTCACCGTATATTTGTAACCGCATGGTGCCATGTCATTTTATTTGTGTTATTAGGCACACGAATGTTGTAGTATCAAAGGGTCGACCGGACTGTATCCTCCATCTTGTTTTTCAAAATGGCCACCAAACCAATTATTGGAGATTTTATACTTGGTACTCGTGTAATATATCATTTTTGGGGTTTTCGGGGTCGCTAAAGACGACAAACATGGTTTTGGGTCGATGCAACGAGTATTTATCATTTTACATATTCGATGATTTCATGGTCACTCATCAGTTATGGTCACACCTTGCAGGGTAGGGTATGCTATCGAGTATAAGAAAGGGGAACATTTTTCAAAAAACAACAGTATACTAAAAACTCTCATAAATTTAATAGAACATAATAACAAATTATTTTATAATGCAACAGAAAATATTTGTCTGACTATTGTATACATCTTAATTAATTGGGTACTGATAGGTCTACTGTTTTGACTGCCGAGTTCTTATTAAAAGACGTGTCAATAGGTGTTATGATCATAAATGCAGTATAAATATGGTTTGACAAAACACCTTAATTGAAACTAGTTATTATCGCCATTGTATAAGAATTATACTATGGAGTTTTACGTATGGCACAGTTACGATACCAGTGTACAGATTAGGCTACAGTGGATAGCATTGCTTTACGAGAATTTAATTTATTAATTCATAGGGCATCGGTAACGTTCGAGTATGTAAAAGGCGGCCATGAGAGCTCTCGGTTAGGTGAAAATGAATTGAATTCACTGAAATCTGCAGTTTTAAGAAAATGCAAGGTAAAGGTGTCGGTATGTTCTGTGTAAGATAAAGCACAAGACCGAGGATATGCAGGGGAAGAAAGACTGAAGAAAATAGCCCAAGCGAGATAAACCGAGGCCGGTAAGCCGAGGGTTTTTTCTCGAGTCTTTCTTCCCCAGCATAATCGAAGTCGATGACTTTATCTTGCTTATAAACCGTCTATGTTTAAAAGTACTAAAAATGAGAATTCTAGTAAGAATTCACGTAAGAAAAACCTTATGCCAGTAAATAATGTTTTCTAATGGACCAACAAACCTACCCTGGAAGAATAAACCGATACAGGTTTAAAGAAAAACTTTATATAAATATATTTAGTCAGCAGGATATACCGGGCATAGAACATACCCAAAAGATCAGAGATTTAACATTACAGGTTTATAAAAAAAACAATATCACACAGCAACCATGCCATTAAATCATTCGTTATTTTGTCGTTTAATATTAATATTTTCTTCTATAAGTTCTCAAGGGTGCTGTAGACGAATATTGTAGTAAAATCATATTTCCTGTTATAACGTGTAATTTAGAACAATGTATACATTAGTAGTCTAAGTTTGTATATTATAACTTTGGTGAGTTTAACTTCAGTTAATCTCCTTAATTAATTAGCACCTTGGTGCTAGTGGTCGGAAGATTAAGGTTGTTGATTGGGTAATCAAGTTTAGTAGTTTATTTTAATCTTCTAATCATCAAAGAAGCCGCCACAGCTTTACAATTGAAATTAAGATTCTGGGTGTACAAAAAGTCTATTTTTATTTTAATTTGAACAATATTTTATTCAAATAAGAAACATGTTATTCATTGTAAACTGTCAAAAGTTAAGGATTCAAAAACTAACCAAAGGCTTATATTAATTCGTCCCCTTATTTAATAAATATACGTATAATATATACACTGCACCTACAAATACATTAACAGTGCTGTATTTTGTAGTCACTATTAATCGTGGATGCAAGTAATTTAATAGTTAGTAACATTTACAGTGCCTTACCATTTTGTAATACATTTAGAGGCCGTCAGATGTATAATAATCGAGAATTCAGTTAGTATTCTACGGTGGTTATCGTAGTCTTTTAGATAAATGTATAAATTTGTGGACTGTATTAAAAATGTACATATCCATTTGCAAGGTAGTATTACTATCGCCGTTTGAATTCTAACATTGGTAAACTTTGGACAATGTTACAAATAATGTTCCGTGTTCTCCATTGTTATTTTCAGCCTTCGGTACCGTAACGGTATCCCAAAAATTATGATTCCCTAAAATTTAAAATTCATTGGCATGAAATGCTTAGGTTTAGTTTCGTGCATTTTGGAAGCGGTGTAATTAAACAATGGCATATATCCCCCACTCGATAATCGTCGGGTTTAGACACATTGGTCGTTCTCATTATCCTGATCCATTATGCTAATAGAATAATATCCAATCTGCATTCTTTACTTTGCATGCCGTAAGAAGCGACAGTAAACGGAATTCACCTATACATACCTCTTCAGAAAGCCGTTCATTGGCTATTTTGTTTATTTTCATTTGAGGGCTCTAACTTATTTTCTAACCGACCAAACGAGATAAGTATAAAATCATCGCCGCTTTGATTAGTTATTCGGTGTAAATAATGGATTATCGGCGGCCTTATCATTGTCAGTTATCAATCAATTAATCCCTAATACCGTACGCGAGAAGTGTTTACAAATTAGCATTACTCAATGACACGTGTTGATTAATTTACGATGTTTTTGATTAACACTACATGGCTATCTATACTAGGTTTATTATACGATCAGAATTATGTTGCTTCATGTAATGTATTGGACGTTTAATCTTTAATAAACAAACAACACCAACAATTGTTTTTGCCAGTTTCATAGTGAATCGCATGTAGATAGCCAAATAACATGGCCCAAATCTAATTTCTATCACTCGCTTGAGCCTCGATCCGGCCACGGAACCACATGCTTTGCACGCGTTGTCTGGGCCAATCAGCAAGCGAGTCGTGTTGACAGCATAGCAACAAACCGAGGTTGTGTACAGTTTTGGGGGTTTTAAAACCCCTTTGTATTCGTTCAAAATGAATTCATCGGCAATTCTTTGGTCATATTTATAAACCAGAGATTCCCCGCTTTACAACAATGCCAATTAATATGCAAGAGCAATGAGCGGTCGCCCGCTGCTAGCAAAGAAACATAACGAATTTCACCGATAATTTTAAGAAATATGACAGATTCATAAATGCGGTACTCGTACAAAACGTTCAAGTAAAGGCGTTCTAAAATCTTGTATTGGTATTTTGACCTTTTGTATCGATAGATAGTATATTAATAGACCCATTTTTGTTAAAATCTCAATTTCGATCAAAATCAATTATTTTACTAATTTTGTCCGTAGTGAAAAATTAGATAATGCGCATTACGACTCAATATGCCATGGGGAAACACATTTGATGTTTAACAAAGAAATGAGAACAGCTGTAATCCGATATATTTAACCCAATCAAATCCTTACTGACCCAAATTATAGCTGGTGCCGAAACAACGCATGTAGCGGGTGCCGAAACAGCTAGGTGCCCAAACAACTAAGATTCCTGTGGACCGTTGGTTGGCTTGGATTTTGAATGGATTAGAAAAGCCTCGCCTTTTAATAATAAAATGGAAAATCGTGACTATTTTGCGAAAACTTCAAACACTCCTAACTTGTGAAATTTTCTATGCGTTCATTTATCTTTAGTTGTTTTGGAGCTATTATAGCAAGAACGACCAGTTATTTATCAGAATCTTACATAATGTGTCTTTAATAAAATAGTTTCATCCACCCCAAACTGATCGCGGTGATCCAGCTAAGGTTTATGGTGAATTTAGGCTAAGAAAATATTAATGTGAAAAAGGGGGGAAGATTAATATTATTTTGATAAAGTAGTCTTGTTTAAAATATGACATTGCTTAATGCTGCTGTATTCAAGCACATTACTCCGGATGTTAGATCGCCTGGGGCTAAAACATTAAGACATGTTTTATTTTGTCTTCACTGGAAAGTTGAGATTTTTAAGGCGTGAATTTTTGACCTTTTCATCAAATAAAGGTATTAACTTTAATACGTTTAGTGTATTATACTAGGAGGTTGGGGGGCGTAGTGATTTAACGCGTGTGCTTTATATCACATGGTTGGTCATTGAGTCAACTCGCGTGGTATCGATCCCAGGCGTGTACGTGACAAGAAGTATTGTGGCCTGACAAACCTCTTGGATTTTCTCTTTGTACTACGCACCCCCACGACGTGGCGTGCACGTACAAGATCCATTGACAGTTAGAACTCGCTATTGTATGGCTTATGCGGTCCCAATTTCCCTCATAGCACACTGTATGGCTTATGCTGTCACAATTCCCCTCATAGCACACTGCACGGCGTGAGCCCCTCCCCATTAGCCCAGTTCGGAGCCGAACAGTAGGACGTTAAACCCTATTTCATTCCATTTCTGCAGCCGGCAAGGAAATTAAGAAATACAAAACACATCTAGTGAACCTTTTTAGAAACGAGACGTAAACAGGCTATTACATAGGTTTTACAATTGAACCTCGGTTTAAAAAAGCCGCACTTAACTCGGCGATAATTGATTTGTTCGTTGTTGTTTGGTTTTATTCCCCGCTCTCAGCTTCGCTTCATTCCATTTATTATGGCTGGTACGTGGCAAGGAGTAGAGTCGCCTGGCTAACCTCGTGGGTTTTCTCCGGGTCCTTCCGTTTCCTCCCACTGCTAAAGATCCCTACGCGCAAGCGAATTATTGAAATAAAATTTAAACCACATGTTAGTCCCGAAATGATCTAGGTTGTGTCGAGTGGACGTAAAACTCTCTCCCCTCTCCCTCTCTCCCTCCCTCCCTCTCTCTCCCTTTCCTCCTCTCTCTCTCTCTCTCTCCTCTCTCGTTTCGTTCCATTTATTATGGCTGATTTCATGTTTAGTACCTGATGAAATATTAAATGTAGTCATTAGTGTATATGGTTGAAATTAATAATAGAAGCAACAGTCGAGTGAGTCGTCCTTGGATGTTTTTATGTTGTTTATGTTATAACGCCATTTGATTTTGTAAACGCCATTGTTGTTGAAACTGGTAAAATGCAGTGGAGGTCAACTTGTAGTGAATTGGAAAGTGGTTTAACGTCCTACTGTTCTGTGCCGACTGGGATAATGAAGGCTGGAATACGCCATACAGTGTGCTATGAGGGGAAACGTAGCCCGGACAGAGCGCTACGGCACACTCTTATATCGAATTCAAGCTGTCGATGTAGCTTTTACATGCACGCCAATATATACACGGAACCTCGTTGAACAAATCCGCCCACCAACCCCTGACATTAAGCAGAGTTTGACACATCTTTTTTCTGGAATCGACAAAGCCAACACTTTATTAACTTATTTTTAAATTCTAGTAAATTTCTTTTTTCCAGGACACAATGCACAGAACAAATAACGATGTCACTATGACATGTCTATGGGTTCTTTTTATTATTTATTTGTTTTTGTCATTATCAAACATTGAAATAGTTGCCATATTTCCCATGACAGTATGCATTGTCATTGTCTGGTTTCAACCAGTATATATTATTATTATCAATATTTATAGTTGTACTGGCGATAGACTATGAATTTGAAAATTTGTGTTGATAAAGCGGAAAGTATAACACATGTAAACTGGCGATGTCACGAAATGAAATGGAGTTTAACATCCTACTGTTCTGCTCCGAACTGGGCTAATGAAGACGGGTATACGCCATACTGTGTGCTATGACGGATATTTTGCCCGGAGAGCGGCACTACAGCCTACTTTTATGGGATTTAACGTCCACTCGACAGAAACTAAATCATTACGGGACTGCCATATGGTTCAATTTGGTTTAAATAATTCGCTTGGGTGTTGGGTTCTTTAGCAGTTGGATGTAACCGGAGGACAAGGAGAAAACCAACGAGGCTGGTCAGGCGACTCTATTCTTAGTCACGTACAAGCGCTGGGTCGAAGTCACCGCACATAATTCAATGACAGACCTTATGGTGAAACGCGCAAGCGCGTTAACCAATCGGCCACCAAATGAGGGCATTCTTTTCTAAATCAACTAACTTGTATCATACAAATATTAGTAGTAGCTGTCCAGCCTCGTGGGTTTTAGTCGGGTCCCCTGGTTTTTTCACACCCCTAAAGACCCCCACACGCAAGGAAACTACTGAATAAAGCTGAACCATATGTTTGTCCCATATTAACTCACAATTGCATCTTTCAAAACCTCAGATCGTTTCCGATAACTGCAATAGACATGATTGAATTAAAATGGAAATGGTGTTTTACGTCCTACTGTACGTCATACAGTGTACAGCCTACTCATTATCGAATTCCAACTTCTTATATCTGAAAGAAACGCGACCTGGGTCTTTCGTCCAATCCGAACGATAGCTTGGCCCCTTGTCCTGCACCACTGACAATGGAAAACCACGCTGAAAATTTCCAAGGAACTTTGTCGGCCCCCCAAAACCCCCAACTCATTTACATAAACGAGTTTACACCCAAATTTGATCAGGTTTATGTATTTACTCTTTACAGGAGATACAATATATTTTTCATTTATGAAATGAAATGGGGTTTAACGTCCTACTGTTCTGCAATTAACCTGGGCTAATGAAGATGGGCATACGTCATTCAGTGTGCTATGAGGAAAATTTTGCCCGGGCAGCGGCGTTATGGTCTACCCTTATATAGAATTCCAACTGCCAAGGGCTCATTTAGGTGCAAGCCAATGTGTACACGGAACCTCGGTTTTTCGTACTATCCGAACGACTAGACAGCTGTACTTGTCAGACCCTCCGTCCATTATCACTGGTAAGGGGAAACCACGCCGGAAAATCTGAATGAACTATCTCGGCCAATGCAGGGATCGAACATGTTTACTTATGAGTAACAGATGTTATTATGTACAATATAGTCTATTCACAGAAATAACAATATTAACCACAAAAAAAACTATTTCTTTCTCGAACAAAATGACGTTTTTTTAAAAGTACTGCTTATAGTTTGGAACAGATGTGTTCTTTTTAAAGACGGGGATCACGTGGCTAAGTGCGTAAAGTGCTGGCTCGCTGTCAGTGATGCAGACGGAAGGCCGGGCAAGAACCGCTGCCTAGTCGTTCGGATGGGACAGAAAACCGAGGTCCCGTGTACACATTGGCGTGCACGTAAAATGTCTCTTGGCAGTTGGAATTCAGTTGCTGCCCGGGCAAAAATTTCCCTCATAGCACACTGTATGGCGTATGCCCGTCTTCAATAAGCCAAGGTTAGGTGCAGAAGCGTAGGACGTTAACCCCAGTTTGGAACAGAACAGTTGGAGGTTACACCCCATTTCATTTCATTTTTCAACATGCCAAGATTGACATTTCGTACAGTTAATAATACAACAATTGTCGATATTATAGAATGTTTTTTCAACGTTCTTAATAATAATAATAATTTATTTATAATGCGCCTAAAAACATTAAAATTGCTCAATGGCGCGGTTAACATCACACACAGCAAATAAAATAAAATTAAATGGATGATAAAAGAATTAAAATGGCATATATATAAAGATTATAATAAAATATGAAATGTGTAATAAACAAATTAAAATAGCTAAAGCATAACATAGAACAGCGCCTAAAAACAGTGTACATGTACGATGGAATCGGATACCTGCATTAAAAGCCATAGTAGTCAACAAAAAGGTGTGTTTTTAAATTGCTGACAATACTGACGCAGTGCGACAGATATGTTGGAACATATGCATAAAATAAAAACCAAGTACGAACAATCCAAACCATAAGACAGAACTCGAAGTCGTCAAAACGTTATAGGCAAATAGTGTATTGAAGCAAAATAGTGTAATCAGCTAATGGACTGCTCACCGTGTACAAATACACGACAAGCAGTGGTAACAGGTGTCCGGAAGAGTAAGCTTAACCTGCCTAGCGCCACACCCGCCATCGCTGAATCCAAACTATTAGGCGAAATGTCAAATGTCGGTATACTAGCGTGATTGGCCAATGAGCTTTCAGTATGTTAAATGCACACTACTTTCGTTCGTTTTTTCGGAGTTGGTGGCAGCACAAAGGCTGCCCGAGATTGAAATTCGGGGTATAAGACCTGCCATCTACGACGTGCTACCACTCCCGGTTTTGGGGGTCATTCCACTTTTGATTCAGGACTTGACACGCGCAGCACGTGATCAACGACTTGTTGAGATATATTGTAAACACACAGTACACTAAAATATGTTTGATAAATGTGTTCACTCTTTGGTGATCTGCTTTGCCTCCCTTGTGAGATTTTTCAAAATTAAAATTCATGTGATAGGCCGGGTTAGTCCCCCCCCCCCCCCCCCCCGGATCTATTCACTTGATAATCACTATATCAGTTGTACTTACAATGTCAGTGCGCTATATGTCATGTGCGCGAGTTTGTCGCCTGCTATTTCATTTCTATGTTTATGTTTATTGCGGTTCTGCTGCACTCACTAATGTAAATTATGTAACCCTATATCACAACAACTACATTGATGATATTTATAGCCGGTGGCTAGTTCCTGCAATTCTAGAATGCCACGGAAACAATTAATCTTGTAATTCCAAGTACAACTTCAATCTGAAAACATACGGATATCTGATTCAACAACAACAACAAAAAAACAACCCAAACCCCAAAACTAACCAACTTCGTGACGGAACTGCTAATGTGTTCTTTACAAAACTTAAAATAATTCACCGGTTTGAGTTAATTTGAATTAATTGTTGCTATCATATAAGAGGAGTTCAGGTTGTCTGCATTTTGTTGAAAGGGATCAAAAGTCTATTCACGTAATAAAAAACAAAAATATGGCGTACAGCATCAACATGATGGTAACCGACTTCTGATTGAGTGCAAAGGCACTGAAAGAGTTTGATTAAAGGGTACGTAACACTCTTGCTGGTTTGACAGCCCCAGAAAATAAATAAAAGCCTTATTCTAAGAACTAGATGTGTCTTACCCGTTGTGTAAATTATCCATCACATCCTATTGTACTTGTCCAGAGGGCTCGAAAATATTTTAAAATCCAAGTCATATTTGAAAAGGTTCACGTGAAGCTTTTCAAACCATGTAGTTGAGTGTTTCCAATTTTTTAAAATTAGATGTGTTAAGATGAATTTTGGATCATCAATTTATTGGAATATTGTAAAATAGTACAATTTATTGACCAGAAAATAGATTGGGACATATTATTCAGTTACAACAATAGCGGTAGAAAAAGTGAGCATACGCTGCACAATGCACCAACCATCATTACTTCGAGATAAATGATCGATCGCTAGGATCTGGATTTCACCATACGTGGTAAAACCCGCTTTTCCATGTACGCGTGATCGTGACGTTTCGGTGCACGTTATCGCGGTGACCATGGACATTGAAATTAACGCTGCGAAAACGCGTAAAATGAAATAGGTCTAAGAATGAAAATCTTGCTTAAGTGTCGCCTTTTGAGTAAGTAATTGTACTTAAATACAATTTTTCCACTGATCCCAAAAGCAGACATGGCTGGGTGGAAGAAAGCAGACTGTGGCCTAGTTACAGTGATAGCATAGAATCTATAATACCGAATCCACGTCTCTATCGGCAAGATTGGTTAGACTGGAGAAGAGGGTAAGGCGCTGACTCGCTAGCCCGGAATTCGGTTGTTCGATCCCTGCATTGGCCGAGAAAGTTAATATCCAGATTTTCCGGCGTGATGCAGGAAGGGGGGACTGACAAGGACAGATGTCTAGTCGTTCGGATTGGACAACAAACCAAGGGCCCGTGTAAACATTGATGTGCACCTAAAATGTCAATGACAGTTGGAATAAGAGTAGTGCCCCATCTTCATTAGTCAAGCTCGGAACAAAACGGAGAATACTACCATATATGAAAAATAAAGTTAATATTAGTAGTCCTATGTCGATGCTTTTGCAGTCGATTACAGACAATCCTAGAACATGTAAGAAGTTTGTAAGATGCAACTTGGTAAATGAGTGTGATAGTGACAGAATTTTTTTTCGGCGATAGGCCCTACTCCGAATCCGATTATAGTCCTTTGATGTGACAGTCGTTTCGCCCTACTTGGATATGTAGGGGGTTGTTTCGGCCCATGCCAGTAGAATATAACTCGTTAGGAAGAGTTATTTACTGGATCCCATACCTTGGCTTTCGTCACTTCCGATTCATGACACCTGTATTACCCATCTATCGTAGCATGGCGGTTTGTAAAGAGAGAGGGAGAGAGAGATAGAGAGAGAAATAGGATTTATCGTCCACTCAACACAACTAGGTCATTTCGGAACAAACATATGGTTTTTTAATTTTTATTTCAATAATTCGCTTGCGCGTAGGGGTCTTTAGCAGTGGGAGGAAACCGGAGTGCCCGGAGGAAACCAACGAGGTTGAGAAGGCACCCCTATCTCCATGCCACATACGCTCACACCAGGGCTCGAAACAACAGCCGCAAGCAAGAGGTAGCCGGCCAGCTAGAGGTCGAAGCGCGGCACTCTAGTCCACTAGGTCATCCCAACCTCCCGCATGGCGGTTTGTATAAGGTATTAAATGGTAGAATGTCTATTAAGCTATCAATACCTGTGTTGTGTGCAAAACAACGTAAAAGGTTACGCTTTAACTAGGGTATGATTCCAGTTACAAACAATGTAAAAGGTTACGCTTTAACTAGGGTATGATTCTAGGGTATGATTCCAGTTACAAACAATGTAAAAGGTTACGCTTTAACTAGGGTATGATTCCAGTAAAACAACGTAAAAGGTTACGCTTTAACTAGGGTATGGTTCCAGTAAAACAACGTAAAAGGTTACGCTTTAACTAGGGTATGATTCCAGTTACAAACTATCTTTTGATGTATATATGTTCCACAATGACGTAATTTTTAGAGACCAATTGGTTACATCTAAGGTAATGCATATTCACACAATGGTGCAGATTTCTATTAAAATCGTACAGCCATTTATTCTTTTATAGACATAAAAAGTTAAAAATTGATTCCAACAAAATTGCCTATTTTTCACGGACATGTCAAACAATTAAATTAAATTATGTATTCCACTTTGCTCTGATTTATAACTTTTATATGCCTTTGAAAACAATTCTGTTTCAGCCTTAAGATCTAAATTGCAGGAAAACGAAATTCGATAATTGGATTCCGTCTTCCTCTGCTTATTTACAAAGTGTTCTGGCAGGTTAATTCTGGGTCAGTCGGATAACTTTTACCCAGTTTTTACGTTAAAAGTTAGATCGAGGGCTGAAGATAATTTAGGTAAATTCATGTCTGATGTGTATTTTCAGCTGATCAGCACAAAATGTGGAAAACTAAAACGTTCTCTAAAAATGACACATTCCCAGAATTTGCTCCCAGATAGAGCTATAAAGTCTTAGAAACCAAAACTCTGAATTGCGATATAAGCAAGGTGGAAACAAAACAAACGGGCGAATTCTCCCCCACTTGACATTTCTAACCGAATGCAACAATTTTGTAAAGTGTTCCATTTAACGCATGCGTAGTCTTAATGTTTTATGTTCTAAGAAACTGACAATGTCCAAATATGTGATATTTTCAAGAGAAAACTGGATTTATTCTAAGGGAAGAAATCAAAGGGATAAAAATTCCAGGTTGTAACAAACTTCAGCCATTTTAATTAAAAAATTGAAGAAATGGCAAGCAAATTTCGAATTGGAGTATCACTTGGAACAGACAGTAATATTTTTTATCTGAAATTTTTATTTCGATGAAGCGTGAACATCAATAGGGCCGAAATGAAGCGAGAGGTTATCAAGAATCGAAGGACTGATAGTGACACGACAAGGTGTCTACGCTGTTACCATTCCTCGTCGTTAGAAATGGTAGAATGTTCCAAACCATCATCGTCACCGTTGTTCCTCGCATTTCGAATTGGCCCGTACTGATAGGGAAGACTGAAATCAATGTCTGACAAGCTCTCACTTTCTGCCAATACCATATTGAAATATACATGTACATCGACTACTATACGAATGTCGACTCTGACGTCATGTCACGTGATTTAGCTTCAGCTAATTTTATTGTCGGATGTTTCCGTAATTGCGGAAATCCGAAAGTGTTTTTTAACGTTATTTGTTACTAAATCTTTATAAAAATTAAATTTCACTAAAACATTCTCCTTTAAGCTCTATTTCATTGCATTTCTATACTGGCTATCTAATTCGCATAAGCGACTTACAGAAGTATAAACAATTTTGAAAAGGCGCCATTTTTTAAAAATGTACTCAGCTGCTGTTTTAGCTCTTAACTAGGTACGCCACTGGGTTCCGGTCCCGAAGAATTTCTGTGTATGTGTTTAGTATGAATTTCTCACGGCGATTTTTTGGTTTGATTAAAATATGTGACATTATCTTGACAAGTGTACTCCAGTAGGAGCAATGTATATCACACGCCATTTTTAGGGGTTTCGAATCCCCAGTTGTACGTGACAAGGAGTAGGGTCGCCTGTTTTCTCCCACTGGTAAAGACCCCTACGCGCAAGCGAATGATTTAAATGAAATTAAACCATATTTTAGTCCCGAAATGACCTAGTTTGTGTCTAATGGACGTTAAACCCCATTTTTCTCTCCCCTCTCTCTCTCTCTCTCCCTCTCACCCACGGCCATATTGTTTTGACTGGATGAACACATTTCAGATTACTCTCTACCTATATAATACTTTAGGTCAATTTTAATAAAACACACGTTGTCAATTTGTAAATACCAACGCCTGTGGACCGGAAGTGACACGCATGGGGATCAAAGGAATTCCTTTTTGTTTGACTACCCAGTCCCTGACCAAACCCAGGGAATCAGATAGGTTAACAACGAGTCAGTGTGATCTAGACTGTTACTAATGGAAACTAAAATTGATTTAACCAAGCAGAAATAAAAGATTCCCAAAACAGCACGTCTTCCGGTCCAACGAAGATAATATTGAAAAATAGATATCGGTTCAAGGTTAATTTACAAATAACATGAATAATTTAGTGATATTGGGGGTTATATAAGATTTAAAGGGACAATGCCGATAATATTTAGGAGAGTAAAACTTCTAATTTTTTTGCTAAAGTCTCTTAAATTCCTTTACCTTTGTAGTCCCGAAATGTCCTAGTTTTTGTCGAGTGGACGTTGAACGCCATTTCTCTCTCTCTCTCCTTTTACCTTTGGGTCGAGCAACTAACACTATATATGTGATAGGATTTCTATCAACGTTTTCTAACATTTCATCTGGCAATGGAGACCGGTGTCCCAAGCTGTAGTATGCCTTGTCTCTCTCGGTAAAACCAGAGGTTTATATAATAAAAATAACGAGTAGGTGTAATTTACCTTTTAGTTATCAAGTACAGCACATGGGCCATTCATGGTATAGACCTCTAAGGCCCTGTATCCATAGGCTGTTCTCTTGTGCCGTTTTCCCTTGTGGCGTTGTGACCTTGTTCCCAGACCCTGTACCCGCGCGTATCCATAGGCTGTTCCCTTGTGGCGTGTGCAATGTACGATGGAAAGATAGGTAAAAGAAAAGTCTACATACGAACGTTGATGAGAAAGCAAATTAACTCAAGGCACAACTATCATTATGCGAACCGTTTTTTTTATTGATAGCTCGACGATGAACTCAACTACTGAAAATCGGTAGGATGAGGGGCATGCCGCTATTGCATTCAGTGTCGAATTAACCTTGTTGGGGTGGGGGCATACCAACTGTGCGGGGCCTCCATTGTCGTTTGTTCAAATTATTCGTACTGAACGCAGATCGTACTAGTATGTACTCCGTCCCCTTCAGTGCCTGGGGTGTTTATCTTCAGGAATTCTTTTTTTTCAAATAAGGATTAATTTCAGTGTATCTGAGACAATAATTTTGGGCATCGATTTCATTGACGTTTTGAATTAGTTGACAAATTGAGTATTTTAAACAGACTCTTCCTCTTATGATGTTTTCATTAACTTTACGTTATTGAAATCCGGGATAAATATTAGTATGACCTAGAACTGTCGGGGGGGGGGGGGCTTATATGTGGGGATCCCGGGACATGTTGTATTTATTTTCCTCCCTGGTGCTCATCTCAGAAGATAAAATGTCTTCAGACAAGGCCCATGGTGCTGGGTCCGGCCATTTTTTGGAACTCGCAATGGACTGGGTGAATTTCACACAAGTTTCCATACAATATCGCACTCATAACGACGTGTTCCCTCTAGTGCAGCTGAAAAAGAATTGACATGTTCATTGTCTGTGTTCCCGGTCACAAGCCCCATGTTCCGTGCACGAGGCCATATGTTCCCTGGGAACATCCTATGGGAACGGGCACGTTAAAAAACAAAGGTTCATTGTCCTTGTGGCGCGTCACAAGAGAACAAGGGAACACGCCACAAGGGAACACGCCACAAGGGAACAGCCTATGGATACAGGGCGTAAAAGAACGGGGATCGATTATCAGGTCGCCCAACGAAAAAATTAACCCGAAATCTTAAAAGGTTTACGTGTCCGGAAAGCAGTTTTGACTTTCGCGTCCAAACGACTCAATATTCTGGTAAATACACTATATTGTTGCACTTAAAATCGGAAAATGTATGCTAACACTCGTTTCTTTAATCCTACCTCGAAAAGTCAACAGAAATCGCCATGAAAAAGGAGGGAACGTGGCAGGAAGACTATTAACGACTGTTGCACTATATTCGTAACCAGAGTAGGAAAATTGGAAATAAACCGTCTGCTAGATAAATTAATTTAAATATGTATTTAGTCCAAATATATGACCAAATAACACAGTTTATACACGTTGGAAGACATCTTTAAAGGCGACCATGGCAACTATAAAGTGATGTCATTAACAGTAGGCGCAAAGAATAATATATAATGAAGCCAATCTGCGATGAACCGATTTATCTATGATGTCATTCTATCAATCCTCGAAGATTTAGCCAATTTCTTGAAGATAGCACGCCTTGTAATTGACACAATCTCACTTTCTACATTTGTCACTAAACGTTTTTTTAATATTTTAGTTTGAAATCTTGCTGATATTAACTTGTTCTACGCAGTACATATTATATCAAAGAACATAATATATTACGTGTATTTTATATATCGCAATTATTCTAAAGATGCCTATGGGTTTATATATATATATATATATCTCCAAATATCGAAAGACGACTTTGATCTTCTATATATCTCAATTATTTTAATACGCGTAATAAGCGTTTTGTTGTGCTGCACAATCGGAACAAACTGAAAAAAAGAATGGGAAATCAGAAACAAGTCAAGGCGATAGATCTTTAGAAATCCTGATTAGTCAAATCCATGAAATATAAGGGGGAGAAATGGTGTTTAAAGTCCACTCGACACAAACTAGGTCAATTTTACTTCAATAATTCGCTTGCGCGTGGGAGTCTTTTTTTTTTTTTTTTTTTTTTTTTTTTTTTAATAAAAATTTATTTAAGTAAAGATACATTACAAAACTATATAATACAACAAAATATACATTACAATACAACACACAGTACAGTACAATATAATACAATACAATACATAAAGAAAAACAAAACCCTCCCCCCCCCCCCAAAAAAAAAAACAACAACCCCCCCCCCCTCCCAAAAAAAACATACATTACATATTGATATTATAAATTCATTTCCAATATACGTGTCCAATTACTTCTACTCTCGTTATGAATATTATTTTCTATATTAGCTATGTGTTTTATAAGTGATATATATGTATTCTTTTGCGGAGTACTATTTTTAATTTTTTCGCAGTAGATATAATATTTAGTTAAGAATAAAAGATGGTTTGTTATAGTCCAGTCTGACCTATTACGAAAAGTGTTTTTGTCAAAAAATCCAAAGTGAATATTTTTCCTTTTCAAAACGATTTCTATATCTAATTTATTAATTAGTTTATGAAATTCAGACCAAATTTTACTAGAGTAATAACAGTAGTAGAAAAGATGTTCAATATTTTCAATGGCGGCACTGCAGAAATCACATAAGCTAGAAGATTTTAATTTCCATTTGTGTAAAGTGTCATTTGTAAATATTATATTATGTAGATACTTATACTGAAATGTTCTAAGTTTCGTGTCCGGTAGAATTTCATAAATTAATTTAAAATATTTATAAAAATCATCGATAGTGATGACGTCATTTATTGACATCTGCCATTTTGAAATCGATGTTGGTTTAGTGAGTTTTTCTAGGATTAATTTATTGTACACATCTTTAGATCTAATTTTACAGATTGAATTATTGTATATTATGTTTAATATTTTATTAAGATAGTTACAAATTGATGTCGGGCTAGGATTATAGATACAAGTGGAAAGGTTTAACAGCTTTCCTATTTTCGACTTGATACCTTGAAAAGTTAATTTATTTTGTTCACTGTTGTAATTATCAGTATTTAAATCTTTTACATATACAATATTATCATTTAATAGATTTGAATTATATATTAGCTTGTTGTTTATTATTATATTTCTATTATTCCAAATAAGTTGATCTTCAAGATTATCACTAGTATCAATGTGTCTTGTAAATACATCTTCCCAGTTTTGATAGAGATTTTTATAGAATGTTGGGAGTTGTATTAATGTCGATTTATAGTTACACATTGGCAATATATGTCCACCGTACTCTTTTAGCATAAAGTTGTATAGTACTTTCCAAGGTTGTTCTGTTTTATCATCTACAATTTTCTTTATCCAGAATATACATTGCGCCTTTAACATTGATTCAATATCAATCATTTTAAGTCCACCTTTTTCATAGTTTTGAATTAATATGTTTCGTTTAATTTTATCATTTCCATCCCAGATAAATTTGTATACTATTCTGTTAAATTCTTTAATTAAATTAACGGGAATTGGTATTGATAGTGAAGGATATAAAATTTTAGGAGTGGCAAATGTTTTTACAATCTGTATTTTTCCCATTAATGATAGACATCGATTGTTCCATTTACTTAATGTTTGCTCGATCTCTTGATATTTATCGTTGAAGTTTAATTTAAATGATATATTTTCATCATAGGAAAAGTATATTCCTAATATTTTGATATGATTTGTACATATTTTAATTCCGAGAGATTTGATTTCTTCATCATTATTAAAGTTTTTATAATTTAGATTATATATTTCAGTTTTTGATAAGTTGATTTCTAAACCTGAAATTTTATAAAATAATTTTAAGACCTCAAGTAGATGTCTTGCAGATTTATAATCTCTTAAAAATACTGTCACATCATCAGCAAAAGCTGTAACCTTAATATTTTGTTTTCCAAATTGTATTCCAAATATATTTATGTTATGTCTTATCTGATTTAATAGTATTTCAATGCAAAGATTAAAGATACTTGAACTTAGTGGATCCCCTTGTCTAACACCCCGCTTAACATCAAAATAGTTGGTAGTAAATCCTTTGTTTAAAACTGCACATGTAATATTTTTGTAAAGAGTACTTATCCATCTGACAAAGTTTGATTTTAAACCGAACACATTTAAAGTTTTAAAAATAAAGTCGTGAGAAATGCTATCAAAAGCTTTACGGAAGTCCAATGCCATCAGAAAACCTGTAATTTCTTTCTTTTTCGAGATATGTATTAGGTCATGTATTACCCTAGTATTTTCTTGAATATGACGACCTTTTATAAAACCAGTTTGACATGGATGAATTAGTAGCGGTAAATGATCCCTCAGTCGATTATTTAAGACTTTGCTAATTATTTTTACATCAACGTTAATTAATGTGATTGGTCTCCAGTTATTTAACAGTGATCTATCCTTATCTGTTTTTGGTATAAGTTTTATTATTGATTGTTTTTGTGAGGAGGACAATGATTCATTTTCAAAAGAACTATCATAACATTTTAAAACATATTTTGCTATGGAAGGCCAGAATGATCTGTAAAATTCGATGGTAATTCCATCGTTTCCAGGTGATTTGTTGTCTTTGAATGATTCGATCGCCCTTTGGCACTCTATATTGCTTATTTTTTCTTCTAACTCTTGACTTTGGTAGTCACATAGTTTCGGAAGATCATGTGTAACTACATTTAATTCTCGTTTTTCTGAGTAGGATGTTAAACATCCATCTGAGTATAAATTTTGATAGAAGTTATATATTTCTGTTGTAATTTCCTTTTTACAGAATGTGATTTCGCTATTGGCTTTTTGAATGCTAGATATGGATGTTAATTTTTTGTTACGCGTCTCTAAATTGAGAAAAAACTTTGTATTTTTTTCACCCTTTTCGTACCAGGCTGTCTTGGATCTCAAGATTGCTCCTTTGGTTTCCTCAACATATATTTGTTCTAATTGCTTTTGTAAATACAGAAGTTGTGTATAGTTATTCTCCGATAAATTATTTTCTAATGATTTAATTTCATTCGTTAACTTGTTTTTTAAATTTTGTTTTACTTTTTGCTTTCTTTTTGAGTAACTTATTGTATAGGTTTTTATTTGGTACTTGATATAATCCCATAGTCCCCTACTATCATTCGGTTCATGATATTCTATTGCCCATTTATCTATATTTTCTATAATCTGTTTTTTATAACTGTTATCGTGACATAAAGTGGCATTAAAAATCCAGAGACCTGGCCCTTTGCTTTCATTGTTAAGTTTTATAGTTAGTGTTATAGCAGAGTGATCACTAAAAAAGGTTGGTATAATTTCTGTATTGGCACAAAGATTTGAAAGAAAGTCTGATAAAAGCCAGAAGTCTATGCGACTCTGAATAAAGGGTGATTTTTGTCTCCAGGTGTATTTCATACAATCTGGATTTTTATGCCTGTATATATCCAAAAGATCATATTTATTGATTATTTCGAAAATTTGTAACTGACCCTTTTTTTTAATTTTATAATTACCGCCGTAGCGGTCTTTTGATACATTGTTAATATTATTAAAGTCCCCTCCTAGTATTACACAATATGATTCATAGTCACTTGTTATATTATTTATTTCATTTAAAAGTGTATTAAAGTAAACACTTTGATCGTTATCAGCAATAGGACTGTAAGTATTTACAATAATATATATGTGCATATAACATTTAATGACTATTATATTATAGTAGCCATTGCTATCAGACAAACTTTGAATAATGTCATAATTATTATTATTATTATTATTATTAATCAGAACAAGGGTTCCTGCGCTATTAGATTTACCATGAGCGAAAAAAATATCACCTTTCCATTCATTTCTCCATGACCTTTCATCTAAAATGGTAGAATGGCTTTCTTGAATAAATGTTATGTCATTATTTTGTTTCCGTAGCCATGAAAATATTTTTAATCTTTTGTTTTTGCACCTTATACCTCGAACGTTTATTGATAGTAGATTCAAATAACTCATTTAGAAAGGTAAGATTTAGATGTATTATACAGATCTGGTGTAGGTAGTGAAAACCGATTATCATCAGGAAAATAAATGTCGTTTACCCTTCTTGTTCTTGCGCTAACCGTTTGAAAACCGTGGGAGTCTTTAGCAGTGGAAAGAAACCGTAGGACCCTGAGAAAACCTACGAGGTTGGCCAGGTGACCCCACTCCTTGTCACGTACAACCGAGGAATCGAAACCACGCCAGCTGACTCAATGGTAGACCCTACGACACAGCGCGCACGTGCTCCCCCCCCCCCTCCCCATCGAAATTAAACGTGAAATGAAATTGAGTTTGACGCCCTACTTTTCTTGAACCGGAATAATGAAATATAAACATGAAATGAAATAGTTTAATTGAACCGGAATAATGGGGGTAATTTTACATGCCAGTAAAACGGGTTTACAACGACCTTGTAACTGTTAAACGCCTTCTTTTATTGATTTCTTTTGTTGTTGTCGCGCCTTATTAACCGTAGCACAGATTTCTATGTTAAAGGAGCTTAATCGCTAACATTTGGGACCTATAAATTGTCAAAAATGGGTCGCAACGCATATAATACTGCAATATGAATGTATATCAACTGATTTACATTCAATGGTTTCCGTTTTTCCCCAATTTGAAATCAGTTACCTTCGGCGAGATAAGCCATGCAGTCTCAATCTGGTGAAAATTTGTATAGCGTCTGGTTATTCCAGTCAACATACGCCGTATGGTATGGCGCAAAATGTCTAGCCTCGCTCCTAAAGTCCTTTTTTTAAACTGGGGCTGAAGCGCATTATGGTATACACGACTCGTGTACCAATGTTAAAAAAATTTTTTTATCTAAAATATCGGATATCAGAAGCTCATCTTTTCCCGGTAAGTTTACAACATCAATGTTGATTTAAAATGGCCGATAATTCGTTTTTTCAATGTTAAAGATTTTGGAGGATTTTGAGTTACTGACTTAGGTCCTTTAAAATTAAATTTGAAAAACGTTGAACAGGTTTTATTCCATATGCAAAATAGGTGGACACTTACATTTTCTGGTACATATAATTCAAGGTGGAATGGATTGTTACAAAAGACCAGGGGGTGGACTCAATCTGATTAAAACACAGACCCTATTTCGTTTCGTTTTTATAGTTCAAAATTTGGGTTTACTTGTTTTTACTTGGTCGAGCAAGTTCACTGGGATTTTCCGGTGTGATTCCTTCTTTGTTAGTGGTGAAGAACGGATGGGGGCAGGCAAGGAACAATGCATAATCGTTCAAGTGGGACGTAAAACCGAGATACCGTGTACACATTGGCGTGCACGTAAAATAATCCTTGACAGATGGAATTCGAAATAAGAGTAGGTCGCACCGGTACAAATGTTCATCATGGCACACTGTATGGCGTATGTTTGTCTTCATTAGCCCAGTTTGGGCTGAACAGTAGGAATTCAAACCCCATTTATTTCATTTCATTTTTGACTCAAAGATACATTGTGGGAGATAATATTTAAAAACTGGATAATGTAAAAGGAATTTACTGAAAATTTCAGTCAAATTGATCCACTCTGAACCTAGAATTTAGCGATTGCTTTTTAGCCCTAGCCTCGATCAGCATTATTAAAATTTCGATATCCATTTTTTCATTTAATCATCAATGAGCTTTGAGCAGCAAATCGGATTCCAATCGAGGAAATATAGCAGGCTAGCGGTGACATCGAGTGTTGATTATAGTCTGGATAAGTTAATTAATAATTTAGATATCATTTCAGGCCTAAAGAAAGACTCGCAATAGGCTTGTTTATCGCATAATGCCTGTTTAAATCAAAGTAGTTTAGCCCCTTTAACCCCCGTCTTCATTAACCCAGTTTTGTTTTAAAAAACCTGGATATTAAACCCCATTTCATTTTTCCCTTCCTTTACCCTAGTGACCTCTAAAAGTATGCGTGCTATATTGTACGACGTCGATTCTTGTAATTAATAGGTTACGAGAATCAAGGATAAATTTCTTGCGCATTTTCTTAAGTCAACTAATAAGTAGTTAATTAATGAGATCGCTCACTACTTTAAAAAAAAAAGCAGAAAGGGTCTTTGATATTTTTCGATTAAATTGTACATAAGTGATATTGCAGGACTAAAATGGGTTATAAAAAATCAGTTAATTTAATTATCTACTCGACATTGTAACCTAACTTGATTTGAAATGAAACGAAATGGGGTTTTACGTTCTACTGTTCTGCTCCGAATTGGGCTAATGAAGACGAGCATACGCCATACAATGTGCTGTGGGAGAAGTTTTGCCCGGACAGCGGCACTACGGACTACTCTTATACTGATTTCCAACTGTCAAGAGATATTTTACGAGGACGACAATTTTCTCGGGCTAATGAAGACTGGCATACGCCATACAATGTGCTATAGGGGAAGTTTTGCCCGGACAGCGGCACTACGGACCACTCTTGTACTGAATTCCAACTGTCAAGAGATATGTTACGAGCACGACAAT
Organism: Patella pellucida; assembly: GCA_917208275.1. Lineage (NCBI taxonomy): Eukaryota > Metazoa > Mollusca > Gastropoda > Patellidae > Patella > Patella pellucida. Next base: position 17,139,135 of record OU795042.1, on the reverse strand, counting down.
TTTCTCAAAATGGCCAAAGGTCACAATGAGGAGATAGGTATCGCTAGGTCAAGCCGATCTCCTGACTGAAGTTAATAAAGCGGAAAGTACTCGCAAAAAAAACCCCTCGTTTCTTTCCTAAAACATCTTTATTTCGAATATATATACAGGCTTCGTATTAAAATAAATTTTGATGATATGGACATAGCAAGAACACTTTTAATTAACTATAATCAGGGCTCACACTGTCGGTCGCCAAAGTCGCAAATTGCGATATAAATTTCATTTTGGCGATAATGTTTTGTGGTAGTGGTGATTCTTTTTCAGAAATGCCGGATACAAATCTTAAAATTCTAATCGTATTCATCCTGGATTACCTATTATTAAGTGTCAATCACGTGACTAAACACTATAATAAATTAATCAACTGGTTGATAACCCGGACCGCGTCGGTTAGGACCACTAATCAGTTGTCTTGGATTAATGACATTCGGCAAACCTCGACAGATTCCGGTACTCTCCGTAACCTTCATCTAGACTCGGATGTATGATAGTCATTGATATGTACCTACGACCATACATTTGCGATGCGGCTTATCGACTACCGATTTACTCTAACAGGAAAACGTTCCGCTTTTACAAAAAAGCCCCAAAATCTGGTTAAGTTGTCCACACCCGTTGGTGGAGTCGTCCACACGACTAAGTATAATTTCTGGACACATATAATGTATTTGTAATAGTTTTTCTGCGTGGTCACCCTTTCTATCGCTAAATAAACAACAAAGTAAATAATTTCTGGATATTGTAATTGTAATACGTTTTTTGGAGTCGTCCACACGATGTATTTTTTAATTAGTATAGTTTTTTCTGCGTGGTCACCCTTTCTTCCGGCAAATAAACAACAAAGTCAATCGTTTTATTCCATAAATAACAAATTCATTAACAAATTCATAAACATATTGAGTTGTGGACGACATCACTAATAGTTGTTGACGACATCACCAATGCCTTGTGGACGACTCCACCAACGGTTGTGGACGACTTCGCTTGTGGACGACTTGACTGGCACCCATCTCCTGGGGGCAACCTTGTTTATCCGGGTCCTTTAAAATAGTTCCAAAATGGCGGACTTCATTATACAGCCGAGTCTAGATATAGGGCACCGGAATCTGTCGAGGTTTGCCGAATGGGATTAATGAGAGAGAGAGAGAGAGAGAAATGGTGTTTAACGTCCACTCGACACAAACTAAGTCATTTTGGAACTAACGTATGGTTTTCAATTTTTAATTAAATAATTTGCTTGCGCGTAGGGGTCTTTAGCAGTGGGAGGAAACGGGAGTGCCCGGAGGAAACCCACGAGGTTGAGAAGGCGCCCCTATCTCCATGTCACATACGCTCACACTAGGGCTCTGAACCACAGCCGCAAGCCAGAGGTGACTGGCCAGCTAGAGGTCGAAGCGCGACACTCTAGACTACTAAGCCATCCCAACCCCAAAACATATAAGCATCTCTGATCTTACAAATAAATGTGAAATATATAGGCACATCCCATTGTTAGTCTGCAGACCCTGACGGGATCAAAATTATATTCTCTGACCAGAGTCCATCGTCTAGAATTCCTATCCTTCGGCTACCATGTTGTCACATTGCTAACATGATTTTATAGAGGGAGTCACGCTGGCCAAGTGGGTAAGACGCTGGCTCGCTAGCCTGGAGGTCGGGTGTTTGATCCCTGTATTGGCCGAGAAAGATCATACAGATTTTCCCGTTTGGTTTCCCTTGTCACTGATGCAGGGCGCAGGATATAACAAGGACAGCTGTCTAGTCGTTGAATGGGACGAGACCCTCAAGTCCCGTGTACACATTGGGGTGCACGTAAAAGATCCCTTCGATATAAGAGCAGACCATAGTGCCGCTGTCCGGGCAAAACTTCTCTCATAGCACAGTGTAATGAGTGTATGGCTTATGCCCGTCTTCATTAGCCCAGTTTAGGAGCAGACCAGTAGGACGTTAAACCCCATTAATTTCATTTGATTTCATTTTTATTTTAAAGAAAACCCAAACTGCTCGGTCTTCAAAAGCATTTATTAAGAAGAACAACCATAGATTGCGCAATGCCAGTTTGGTAATCGCTGCCTGGAAGCAAATTAGGTCATCAGAGTCAACGAACTCGGGTAAAAATCGATATTTATAAGTGAATTATGGAACTGAACAAGGTTATTAAATCACAGGAATAATACACAGACTAAATGGAACCGTGTGAAAATAAAACATGTAAATATATCGATCGCCAAATTATTCCGGATTAAACGATTCGCGCTGCCAAAATAGACCTCACGCAAGCCCTGGAAAATCAATATGGCCGCTATTAGTCTGTGGTGCTTCACCTTCACCGGGAGCTCAAAACATCGATGACAAAATGACCCATTTAGAAAAGTACAAATGGATTTTGATGTTTGTATACGATACGTCGTTCAGTTCGCCATCTTAGTATTGCCCATGATGTAAGACTATGGCGATGGTTCCATCTCCAAGGTATAAGAGAAAAAGTCAATTCCTTGAATTTTCTATCAACACATTCATTGATAACTCTCTCGTCTTTAGAATATGATAAAGACAATGTTTATATTATATATTAATATTGTGAGAGAGAGAAAGATATAGAGATAGAGAAAGAGAGAGAAAGAGATAAAGGGCAGAGAGAGAGGGAGAGAGATATTGGATTTAACGTCCACTCGACACAAACTAGTTCATTTCTGGTCTATTAATATAGTTCAATTTTATTTCAATAATTCGCTTGCGCGTTTTAGTAGTGGGAGGAGGAAGCCGGAGGTTGGACAGTCGATCCCACCCTTGTCATGTACAGCCGGAGAATCGAAACCACGCAAGTTGACTTAATGACAGACCTTATGATACAGTCAGCCATTCAACTGCCCTATTTTCTTTCGAACTGTACTATTAAATACGATTTATGGTTTCACATTTTAATCATAATTAATAACCGTCCTCATTAGCAAAGTCAGATCAGAAAAGTAGGACGTTAATCATTTCATACTTCATAATACCGTTTATTACCCGATATAACAAATTTATGAGACCAGGAAGTGTTTTGATACAAAGGCCATTGAGATTCTATCTAGTAAAAACTATGACGCAAAGGGAAAACGAGTTATCCTTTAATATAAATGACTGCAGTGACGAATAAAAGTTGCTATATGAGACTGTGATGGGATATTTGACAATTCAAAACAGAAACTGACTGTCACTAGAAAAAGAAAACGAACAAATACAATAAATTACCATCTTTTTATTCAGTATTGATGACATGAACAATTGGATAGTATGGATATCCAATTATATCTCCATGACTACATTACATGTACTTTTATGCTTTATGTTCTGTCTGCTGTACTATCCATACTATCCAATTGTTCATGTCATCAACAGATACCAACTCCCTACCACAACAATGCAAAACACAGTTGTGAATAATTTTTGGGTTCGGACTATTGGTGCCAATCGTTATCCGAAAAAGTCAGGATATTCCCTTGTTCTTATTCATTCAATACTGAATAAAAAGATGGTAATTTATTGTATTTGTTCGTTTTCTTTTTCTAGTGACAGTCAGTTTCTGTTTTGAATTGTCAAATATCCCATCACAGTCTCATATAGCAACTTTTATTCGTCACTGCAGTCATTTATATTAAAGGATAACTCGTTTTCCCTTTGCGTTCGTCACTTCCGATTGTTGAAACCTTTATTACGCATCTATCGTAGCAATGATCTCTGTGTTAAAATTATATTTGGAACATGTTAAACGACTGACGTTAATATTACTCTTTAAACAGAGGACTGATGACGAATCTAGGGAAAAAAGTCACAGGTAAAAAAGTCACAGTATAAAAAACACAGGTAAAAAAGTCACAACTTATATATATTGTATTGTAGAGTGAGTATATAGCTTTGATCTTTTAAGTTATTTGCCTTTGAGTTAATTAGATTTGGTTAACAGAGTGCGAGGGATGGAACAACAAGTTCTACAATCTTGTCGACCAACACCATCCATCCATCTGGAGAGTGGTGGAGGAGTTCCAGAAGGAATCAGCCACAGTCTAGACTGTCGTCAACCAGGATGCCATCGGAAATCCACCTGTCAGGAAGGTCAAGAAGAAGTTTGTAAAGATGCAGACACAACTAAAACAGCCTGGTTACATCTGTGTTATGAACATATTATGTGTAATGAAAGGTTAAATATGTATGTTATTGTTATTGAATTTGAGATGTAATAAAAAAAAAGGGTGACTTTTTTTCCGCGCACCCTGATGACAAGATAAGAACAAATTCATAGTGGCGGCTGGGGTTGTGCACTTGGCAATGTATGCCTATTTCTCAGAACGTTGCATATAAAAGCACACAACATTGTATATTTTTCCTTCTACGGGTATTATTGATGTAACCCACATATTGCCTATTATTAACGCCATCTTCATTAGCTCTGTTAACATAGAATAATAAATACTATTTGAATTAGTAACGGTGATTTGTACCTTTAAGTATAGACAAATCAATTCACAGATTGAACAATAGACCTCATTGAACAATAGACCTCATTGAACAATAGACCGCATTGAACAATAGACCGCATCCGTCTAAAAGAAACGATCCATTTAGTAGGTCATCAACCTAACGGTCGATCGTTATATGGGTTATTTATCATATACATGTATGTGATAGAACTGGTTTAACACATTCTAAATATAATTTTAACACAGAGATCACTGCAACGATAGATGCGTTATCAAGGTTTCAACAATCGGAAGCGACGAACGCAAAAGGAAAACGAGTTTTTTTTTTATGATTAAACTGACGAGTGATAACAGATAAACAGGCGAATTTCTGCTCACTTTATATGAGACTTTGAGAGGATATCGGACTATTCAAAACAGAAATTGACTGTCACTAGAAAAGAGAAAACGAAAAAATATGAAAACAGTATGGGCTTTACCATCTGTTTTATTAAGTATAGAATGAATAAGAACAAGGGAATATTCGGACTCTTTTTAATGACGACTGGCACCAATATCGTCATTTAGCAGAGCCAACCCCAAAAATTATTCACAACTGTGTTTTGCATTGTTGTGGTAGGACACGAACAAGTGGATAATACGAATTCTGCGTAATCCGATATTTTGTAACGATCCCGTACGATGTCGGATGTGACAGTGTCCACTGTAAGGCTATTCTTTAAAATAGAGAGAGAGAGAGATGGGGTTTAACGTCCACTCGACACAAACCAGGTCATTTCGGGACTAATTTAAAATAACCTCCGAACCAAAAGATATATCTCAAAACTAAAAACGTATCAAGTTTTAATCTACCTGTGATTTGCTCAGATAGGTGTTTTCCAATAAGCTGAGAGACTCCGAATGGCCTTCGTCTGAAAGATGTTGACAACGCGGATGAATTTGTCATAAAATATGTACTTTTAAAAATAGAATAATGTCAAGGGGAAAGATTTCTTTGCATTATAGTGATCAATGAAGTAATGGCCTTTGTAGAATAAAGGACATACTAATAATTTGTTTGTAGTCGACAAAAAAATGTTTTTTACTACTAAAAGCTTCGATTAGCTTGAAGAGACAGAGAAAGTGAAGGGTTAACTTCAACTCGATAAACATTAAGTCATTTGGCGACTATTAAAGCGCTTAATTTACTTTATCAATTAGCTTTTGCGTAAAGGTCTTAAGCAGTGTCGGATTGGGAATCGAAACCTTTCTTGAACGTTTCTTCGATGCTCAACTGTCAATTGTTTGTTTTCAGACACGCCAGCGTGTCAGCGGGTAGAACTCCCTCTTCCGTCCCGTCCTAAGGACTAGATGGTTTTTTTTTCAATATTTTCTTTAGGGACACCAATCTAAACACGTAAAACGAAAGGTTCTTATTACAATATGGCTTGATATTTTACAAATTAATACCCGAAATTAATTAGCACACCATTGCAGTTGTTGTAATTTATCCGAATCCAAAATTTAGACGTGACAATGTCCTGTAGCCATGATGGAAACCGTGGTATATAAAACATCGATTCAAATTATCTTTTTCATCAATCTTCGAACAAATATTAAATGTTAAAAATAGAATAAGTCTTCGATTGATTAGATATATCGTGGTTTATCAGGAGTTAATATTCCCCCGAGGCCATCTTCGGATTAACCCAGTAGATAAATGTAAAAATAATTATAATCTCTGAAGGTCATATCTTCGAAGCGTCATTGGATGACGTAAAGGGAGAAAGAGATAAGGAATTCTTTATAGCAAACGAGAGGTTTAAGAAACTAAACATATTTATGAATGGTGTACATTTGTTGTTAAATTGAGCTTAAATCCTTTTTAGAGTTTCGTTTGTTTAAAAAAAGATACATTTCGTTCGTTCTTGATATAATAGTTCAAAAATAGATAAAACAAAATGAGTATATTGAAATTTCATTCAAATTACTATACCCTGAACGAAGTGATCAATGTTTTTAGTTTTATGCATTGTTTATTATTTTAACTACGGCGCTGGTTATTAGAGGCTTATTCTCACTTCGTCATTTTTAAATTAAATCATTAAATGATCGAATCGTATCTTATCTACTTAAATTCGGAGCTATCTGATGGAATTGAGGGAACAGTCGGTTATAATTAAGGATGCAAGATCAGAAGATCAAATAATGAAATCTGGCGTGCCCCAAGGATCAATCCTGGGCCCCCTGCTGTTCCTCGTGTATATAAACGATATCGTTAAAGATATTGCATCTAACATTCGCCTATTCGCAGACGGCACGTCAATGTACATGATGATTGAAGATATAAATTCATGCCAGCAAATTCTTAATAAGGACTTGGAGAATATTAAGGTGTGGTTCCACAATTGGAATGTCCTGTTTAACCCAAACAAAACTGTCAGCCTGACCTTCTCAAGAAAACTCCAACCTACAAAATTCAACTTACTCTTTGGAGATGTAACGGTGTATGACGAGCCAAACCATAAACACCTTGGTCTTTTTTTCAAAACTCAGGCTATTGGTCCGTACACATCGACTTCATAATCAAGAAAGTAAGCAGAATAATGGATTGCTTTAGAAGTCTGAAATACAATCTTTCTCGTAAATCCCTGGAAATAATTTACAAATCGTTTATCCTGTCTAACTTTGATTACGCAGACGTCATATGGGATAATTGCACAAAGTACGAAAGCAAAAAACTGGAAAATCCTTACTTGGACGCCTTAAGAACAATAACGGGGTTAATTCGCGGAACCTCACATGACAAATTATACGCAGAATCAGGCTTCAACTCACTAGAAACTAGGCGATACAGAAATAAATTGGTTGTTTATTATAAAATGATTAATAAGCTTGTTCCCCAATACTTAGGTATACTTGTACCCCCTAAAACCCGCAATATTAATCCGTATCATGTTAGAAATGAAAATCATTATCGTACTATACAATGCAACAGTACTTATTATAGTAATTCGTTCTTGCTTTCTGTGATCAGAGCTTGGAATAACTTTTCAGATCACATTAAGGCCTCGTCGACACTTCAATTCTTCAAAAATAAGTTATCATCCTCAGACCCGAGAGTACCACCTTACTTCTACAATGGTAGTAGAAAAAAACAAATTATTCACTGTAAACAGCGCTGTTCTAAAAGTAATCTTAATTTTCACAAATTCTTAATACATGTATCAAATACTGTTTAAACCAAATAATCCATCATGTAGATGCGGCCATAACATCGAAGATAGTTACCACTTTCTTCTTCACTGTCCAATTTTTTTTAATGACACCCGATAAACCAGACATTCGCATCTTACTACATGGTTACTCGAATTCAGACAAATCAACTAACGAAAATATTGTATGTGCTGTCCATGATTTTATTAAATTATCTAAGCGGTTCGAAATTTAATAATTAATAATTATCCACTCTAAAAACAGCACACTGTAAAAAGTCTCATTATGTATGTTACTCAGTCCCGATGCTAGCTAAAACTTTATTATATTCTTCCTGCAATCTTACTATATAATAAGTACCTTAATACTCTATGTATATTGATAATTATAATATGTTATTTTTATGTCATGTTTGTATCTTGCTTTTGGGAAGCCGATTTATATAAGCCTTTGGCTTGTTTCGGTATCCCGTGAATAAAATATTGTTTAAAATAAAAGAATTGAGGGTAGATTATGATCTTGTTATGTTAACAAATGTTATGACATTTAAGGCCAAAAGAAAGACCTTCCATAAACAGATTTAGCACTTGGAAAATGCCTGTTTAATGTCTAATCAATAATTTAGATGATATTTAAGGAAAACTCTGTTATAGGCCGATTAAGCTTTTGAATAATGCATCTTTAATAAATTAAAAAATGTTGGTAGAAAAGCATTATAACCACCTCCGCAATAAACCAACGCATATTGGGAAAAGCAAGGACATGTGACTGTAATTACGATTGTTACAATTCCTTAATTACTTTATGTTATTAATTATTGAAAAGACAACTTCATTCATAAAAGAGATTACCCTGATTAGATGAATGGGGGCAGATAGTGATGACGTAAACTGGCTGTAGAATTAATCAGATTGAGGTCGCTTACGTCTTTCCCGATCAGTGGATAATTGATGCATCCGCTGTTGAATTAAGTTATCGATCTTTTTCTTAACAGCTTCGTAAGCTAAGGCGTTAAGTTTATAACAGATCACTTATGTCATCAACCAAGGATATGGAGTACATTGTTAATGGAATACTAATTAGACGTTCGTATACCAAGAGGTTACGTGATAGACATTACTTAACCGAGATTAAACGTCATGACTGGAGGATTGTGTGAGTGTCTGTTTATCAACATTTAAATATTGGTTGTTTACAAAATTAGGACGCGGATGTCAATTAATTTAATTAAACTTTAATTATAATAATATCAACATTTTATTTTTTATTTCGAGATTATAACTACTTATGTGTTCCTATATAATGTAAACTGTACTACTATTTGATAGATTTGATTTACACTGCATTCTAAGTATATTGCTGAAAATGGCCGAAGCTAAAACATTTTTTTTCAATTTCAACGAAAATTCACTTCTGTCACCGGAATTTAGTAACCGAACAGTAACACACTAAAGACTATTTGTATGTGAAATAACAATTACTGGATTATTAATATGGAGCGATGATAGACCTGCTCTCGTTTTTATTTATTCTCAAATTCTAAATTTGAAGACAGTCAATTAAGAATACGAAACGAAAACTCTGACTTGTTTAATGCGTTTTATTTTATGTACCGTAAACTACGTTTATAATAGCTAGCGGTATAGGATAGGTTTTTCACATTGCTTTACCTACTAATGGCATTCACGGTAAAACGCGTCTGGTTAATGAAATGAAATTAAATAATTAATTATAGCAATAATATTTGGGTAACGAGGAGGATAGTATAATTAGGTCAAGATAATAAACGCACCTTGTGGACGATAAAGACCCGTAAACATGAATATAGATTAGACAAACCATCCCATATTATTTATAATAACAAAACGTCACAATGAATAGACATATTATATTAGGTGTATTTTTACATGTGACACAGGATTACGGAGAACCAAACCAGAACGACATGATAAAGTTCACAATTTTTATCTAAAAGACTCTAATAATAACCATAGTTAAATACTAGTTTGTAAATAATTTATCACGGGAAATAGATTTATATAAGCCCCAGCTTTTTTTCAAATCACATATTTGAACATGGTATCTTTATAATATTGAATAAATATTGTTAAAATAATTACTTTCTCGGTTATATACATCTGGCGCCTTCAAAATACCATACGGAACAAGAGTCTTGTGAAATGGTAGGGCTCCGAAAGTGACACAAACCAATACAAACAGTATTTACACACACGATTAATAGTGCATATAAAATACCGTACTGTTAAATGTATTTTGTATATGCAGTGTACATATTATAATTGTATTTGTTGTATATTTATTAAAGAAGGAGAATAATTAATTATAAGCCCTTGGCTTGTTTTTAAATCCTTAACTTTTTGACACTCTATGTTTTCATAATCTATCTTATTTTAGTAAATATTGTTTAAATCTGAACGACATGACAGTTGTCAATCTTAAAAATTGTCTGAAAACTTAACGGTTTCTAACCCTGAACTCTTTTTCCTGATAGTGGCGATGATGGTGATGCTGACTAGATGACTATCATACGACGATGACACGGCGACTGTCATGCGATGATGACGGCACAATTATATCATATCTTATCTCTATCTTAAATATAATGGCAGATGATATTCGCAACCCAGGTCGCAAGAATTAATTCGCCACCCGTTTTCGTTATTCGCCATCATTTTTTAAATAAAATCGATATTATGTTGATTTGATTGTTTTCACTAACAACATTTATACATAAACTATTTACATACCCAAAAAATTAAAAACATCCAATTACAGGATTTGAAAACAAGAGGAAGTGTATATAAATTCACCTTAAGAAATTATTTAAAAAAATATAATTTTAAGTATATTGTTACATATTATGATTTAAGAAAGAGTTACTAAATTGTAAAGAAAAATAATATATGAATGAAATGGGGTTCAACTTCCTACGCTTCTGCACCTAACCTGGGCTGATTGAAGACGGGGAAAAATAATATAAATACATTATTTATTTCAATTTCAAAAAATTTAACATCACAAAAAAACGTGTATTATAATCCGAATCTTATCATTAATCAAAAAGTTTTATTTGGATTATATCGTAATGTAGACATGGGATTAATATAAGCTTACAGAAGGTGTTATAGTAATTATTATATATTTTATAGCCATAGGTGATTTAAATATCAAGTTTGGTTAAAACAGTATTTATTTAACATTTAATGACATATTAGCATTACCAAATACCAAATACCAAGTTTATTATCACATGGAGATGGATTAATATAAGCTTAAAAGCATGTTTACCAATCTATATATTTTATTGTATATATTAATACATATTGTTGTACATCTTTTTATAGCAACATATTCATTTAACAGGGTAATCAAATTACAAGGTCTATCATTTAGCGAGAGAGAGAGAGAGAGAGAGATGGAGAGAGAGATTGGGTTTAACGTCCACTAGACACAAACTAAGTCATTTCGGTACTAACTTATGGTTTAATTTTATTTCAATAATTCGGTTGGGTGTTGGGGTCTTTAGCAGTGGGAGGAAACCGGGGGTACCCGGAGAAAACCCACGAGATAGGACAGGCGACCCTACTCCTTGTCACGTACAAGCGGGGATTCGAAACCAAGTGGCGTAGGGAATACCATCGCCTGTCCAACCTATATGACTTTAACTTGCAAAATGATTATTATACTTAATTGGATGAACGGGGCTAAACATACCCCCAGTAGAATACTGTCGATGTAGACTGGAATATCCAGACGCCAAAGACTGTCATTCAATTTGGACCCTTCGTGTATCTCACCGAACATAACTGATTAGAAATTACAGTAAAAACATAAACGACTGAATGTAAATCAGTTTATATACATTCATATTACATGATCATAATAATATGCGTTGTGAGTTGCGATGTATTAGTGTACATTTCTAGTTGCCAACTAATCGATATTGTAGCTCCATTAAATATCAATTAGATTATTATTTTTTTCATAATTTGTTTTGAATTTTTTGAAACTCCAACCTACTAGGAGCTTCTATTTCCTTCCAAAGGTAATTAAAGTAACACAGCAACAGTGATATAGCATAAATAACACATTTAATTGCGATGTTATTGTGAAATTCGATCGACCCGTGGATTTGGATTTTCTGTGTCAAGAAATGTAGAACTTTTGTTAATTCGATACTTCGAGTATAAAGGATAATTAAGAAAGGTTACCCATCAATTATGTTTCAACATACATACATTAATAATATACGTCTTCTTTGATCTAAGTACTAGTATATTGAATTATACAGACATGGGATTGCCGAACTTGAAACCTACATGCATCCGGAGAGAAATCCGGTTACAGCGACGTACATGAAACTCTATGAAGAAGATATGTCGTTTCATAAATATAAGTCAACCCAACCTTTTAGACTGTCATGTGATGTTTACATACATTTAACTAATAATAATAAACATATTTTGGGTTAATTTTGTTCATTTGACCTTCGACCCCACCTAAATATTTGTTAATTCGTTAACTTTATTTAAGCTCGTCCATCATGGTCATATCTCTCTAATATATTCGAATCGTATCGACATCATATTATGTTGCATCATGGACATAAATTATACAATTTCTGATTGGGTTTATAAATGGCGGGGTTGTATTAAGTAAATAAAATAGACCTATCCCATAGGAAAAAGGAAACAATTTTGTGGCAGATATTATATAAAATAGATTTCCTAGGAATCCTAGCCCACAAGTCATTGCGTTGTTTAAACTTTAGAATTTTTTTAGCAGACATTTTGTTATGTACTACGTCATCTCGTTCAGATATATTTAAAAGATCAAAAATATTTAATGTCGAGGCAGTTGTAATTAAGTAACAACAAAAAAAGAAATTAAAAAAAAGGAAAAAAAGACTTGGCATTAATGGTCTGGCCTGTACAAAAATAGAGTAATTAACTAATTTAAAGTTTAAATGACCTTAATGTAACTCATAATTGGTCGATTTGAATAACTATGTTTTTAAATTGGGGGGGGGGGGTAATTGTTTAACGGGCGCTCTTTAAATCATTAGGTCTGTGGTTTCGATTCTCCGCTTCTAGGAGTGTGACAAGGTGTAGGGTCGCCTGTCAAACTTCTTGATTCCCCCCGGTTTCTCCCGCTTTCCTTCCACTGCTATACGCGAAAAGCTAATTATTGAAAATGAATTGAGCCATATTATGTTACTGTCGAGTGGGTGAGCGTTAATTCTCATTTTGTGGCCATTGTGAATGTTTGTCGGTCAGTGAGAGAGTCTGAAATTAGATAAGGCTTGGTTTTGTTAGTGCGGAAAGGTTATATTGTTTTGGACACACTAAAAAACCAAAGAAATAGTAATTACTATCACCGTATAATAGCGAGAGAGAGAGAGAGAGATGGGTTTAACGTCATTTCGGGACTAACATATGTTTTAATTTTATTCCAATAATTCGCTTACACGCAGGGGTCTTTAACAGTGGGAGGGAAGCAGAGGACTCGGAGAAAACCCACGAGATTGTGAGGCGACCTACTCCTATTCACGTACAACCGAGGATTCGAAACCCAACCAGTTAACTCAACGACGGGCTTTATGATACAACACTCACGTAACCATTCGGCCATCCAACCCCCCGGCGATGTTCAGACATCTCGGATTAAAATATCGACTGTATTTATAAAAGTACACCAGGGTTCACCTGGATTGTGGATATTGCGAAACCGATTGAAATATAAACATAGGATTATCTTGTGTCTCTTGAAAGTTTTATTGCGCGAGATTTAGTATGTCTGACCACTAATGGAGAATCTCGTGTTATTGTTTATATGAAGGATGGGTTATAATTAGTCCCGGATGGGAAATTATCTTAACGGGGATGGGACCTCTTACAATTTCCACTTGAACAAAATATCGATTTTATGATACTTTAAAGTTTATTTCTATATTCTTATCGTGTACTTTAAAATGTCTGTCTCTGATCTCCAAAAGTAATTCAGTGTCTTTTCTGTAGACATTTTAAGAGAGAGAGAGAGAGAGAGATAGAGAGAGAGGGGGGGGGGGTTAACGTTTACTCGACACAAACTAGGTCATTTCGGGATTAACATATGGTTTAATTTTATTTCAATAACTCGATAGCGCGTAGGGGTCTTTAGCAATAGGAGGACACTGGCGGACCTGGAGAAAATCCACAGAGTACGACAGGCGACCCTACTCCTTATCACGTACAACCGGGGAATCCAAACCACGCCATTTGACTCAAAAACAGACCTTATGATACAGCGCGCACACGGTAACCATTCAGTCAATCAACCTACCCGAAATGTTGAATATATATTTTTGTATCTATTATATGTCTCCATTGCAGAACATCCCGTCTTCATTAGCCCAGTTTAAGAGCAGAACAGTAGGACGTTAAACCCCATTTCATTTCATTTCATTTCCATTGCAGAACAGCCATTTACGATAATAGACATTACTAGAGGTAGCAAGCTTCTGTAAGTAGTCTATACAGTATTTCTGAAAATGGGGCTTGGTGGGGTAGAGGTGGGTCGCCACATTTGTTTTTGTCAACAAGAGTCGATATTAATGAGGGGGTTTGTACACCCCGATCCACCCAACCTGCACCATAATACGTCATCAGTAAGGTTGGGTGTATTATCTTGTTGTTTAGATTATATTTAGTTTTATCTCAAATTAAAACAGGACAATATAATCAAGGGTTTATCTATACAATCTTGATTTAGTATATTTAAGTCTACAACGTTATCACAGATATGACATATGATATTACACATCCATTTCTTTTATGGAAATACCATGACCCTCGAGTCATCACACCACATCGGGTTTAAAGAAATACCATGAGCCATCGAGTAATCACACCACATTGGGTTTAAAGAATACCATGACCCCGCGAGTTATCACACCACATAGGGTTTAAAGAATACCATGACCCCGCGAGTTATCACACCACATCGGGTTTAAAGAAATACCATGACCCGTCGAGTAATCACACCACATCGGGTTTAAAGGGAACACCTCTGGCTGTGTTTATCTATGACTCTGTGTTTTGACTGTGTATATAACTGACTCTGTGTTTATCTATGACTCTGTGTTTTGACTGTGTATATCGCTGACTCTGTGTCTATGACTCAGTGTTTTGACTGTGTATATCACTTACTCTGTATATTACATCGCTGACTGTATATATTACACCCCTGACTCACAGTATATTTCTGACTGTGTATATTCTTTGGTGATAAGAACATTTTTGCAGATACAGGTAAAACAACTTCATATTAACAAGGTTTTTCCAAGGAATTTAATGGTTAGTATTTGGCCCAGAGTGTAATGGTTAGTATTTGGTCCAGACCAGAATGTAATGGTTAGTATTTGGTCCAGAGTGTAATGGTGAAGCGGACAATTACGATTACTGTGTTATTATTATGGATATGAAAAAACATTCTAAAATATACCATTCTTTTCTACCTTCAAGCAAACTTTTAATTTTTCTGTCAAATTCTTAACTTAAATTCAAAATTGTGTAAGACACACCCCGTGTGGTTCCGGCTAACCTACGTTCAGGAAACCACTTTATTTTCCCGATAAATTCTTAGCTCAGTATCAAAACGATATAAAGACACCCATCCGTGCACCCATCCGTGCTATTCCGGAAAACGTAGTCAGGGATTCACTCTTACAGGACATAAACAAATTATTTCTCGTAATTCTAGACGACGTCTTTTTGTTGTAAGAGAGAGAGAGAGAGAAAGAGAAAGAGAGAGAGAGAGGTGGGTTTAACGTCCACTCGACATAAACTTTGTCATTTCGGGACTAGCATATGGTTTAATTTTGTTTCAACAATTCGCTTGCGCGGCGTAGGGGTCTTTAACAGTTGGAGGAAACCAGAGGACCCGAATGAAACCCACGAGGATGGACAAGCGACCCTACTCATTGTCACGTACAACCGGGGATTATAAACCAAGCCAGTTGACTCAATGACAGGCTTTATGATACAGCATGCACGTACTAACCATTTGCCCCCACCCCCCATTTTGTTGTAAACAAATGATTAGAAGATATTGATATTAAAAACCACATTCCTTATGAAATATTTACCAGTCACATATTATGGTTGCAGGGTATCTAGAAAAACGCAAATTAAAGGACAATATTGGTGTCAGTCATTATCATATATGCGATAGAACTGGTTAAATACGTTCCAAATATAATTTTAACACAGAGATCTTTGCTACGAGAGATGAGTTATGCAAGTGTCATGAGTCGGAAGTGACGAACACCAAAGGAAAACACGAGTTCTACCATATATGTGATAATGACTGACACCAATATTGTCCTTTAAATCTGTTTTCATATTTACATCGCTAGGGACATGCTCGACTTATTATCTTTCGGTCATTCACCCGTTTCAAGATAATTTAATCCTTCCCACTGAACCAACATGTCACGGCCAATCCCTTTTTTAATTCATAATAAGTTAGGCCGAAACATTTGGACAAAACACGACGAATTAATATCTCTACAGAACAAAAAATAAAAGAAATTTGTCATTGTTCAAACATAGATAACTCACGGCCATTGTTTATCGTACAATGAAATTCCATGACCGACTTTCATTATCCTTTTTTTAATTTCTAATTCATTTATTATTGCTTTCGGGATAATATGACACAAATTGGCAAGAACAGAAGATTAAGGATGTTGTTTCGACATCTTTTGTAACGTATTTTATTATTCTCTATTGAAAACAAAATATTTCTCTAATTTGATTTTTTTATAATCTAATATAATATATCATTCTGTTGACAGCTGGTTTGTTCTAGCTTATCTAATTGTATATAATTCTTATCTTCACGACGTTTCGGTTATGTACTTTAAAGCGGTAATGGGAGTGTGGGTTGGATCCCTGTGTTGGCCACGAAGGTTCGTAGGAATCATCCAGGGTCCCCCTCCCCATTCAGTAGCAGCGACTAGTCGTTCGGATGGGACGACAACACGAGGTCCCTGTACACTGTGGCATGGACGTAAAAGAGAGAGGTCATTTCGAGACTAATCTGGCTCAATTTTATTTCAATAATTCGCTTGCGCGTAGGGTTCTTTAGCAGTGAGAGGAAACTTGATGACCCGGAGAAAACCCACGAAGTAATGTTGAAATGATGTAGTTTTTGTTGAGTGGACAGACGATACTCTCCCCCCTACTCATCCCCTCTCTCTATCTCCCTCCCCCTCTCTCTCTCTTTCTATCTCTCTCTTTCTCCACTTCTTCACTTCTATAAAATATTTTTCAAGAGCACGTGTCCTTACTATAAAATGAGAGCATGAATAATTTATCGGCCCCAATCGTCAACCTGTTTCTCTTATTATTGATTCTACACCAACATATTATACAAGACTTACATTGTGAGTCGTCGTCAAATTATCTAATGGCAATATTAAAGTTAACCATAACAAAAGCTATAAAATAGTATTAAATAAAATGTTTTATTCATTCTGCGATTCCAAGCCATCAATATCTGTCAACAATAAAGTATCTGATATTTTCCATCCGTAGAGATTTTAAGTAATAAACGGGGTAGTAAAACTCAATTTTTAAACACTGTTTATTGTCTTACCCGGAAGACAAATTTAAATGCCCTATAGACAGTAAAACAGGTGATCATTAGAAGATTGTAATGGTTGGTATTGATCAACTCATTTTTCTCTGGTACAAGTGAGAGAGGGAGAGAGAGAGAGAGGGAGAGAGAGAGAGGGAGAGAGAGAGGTGGAGGGTAACGTCCACTCGACACAAACAAGGTCATTTCAGGACTAACATAGGGTTTTAATTTTATTTCAAACATTCGCTTGCGCATAGGGGCCTTTAGCAGTGGGAGGAAACCGGGAGACCCGGAGAAAACCCACGAGGGTTGGACAGGCGACCCTAGGCCACTTGACTCAATGACAGTTTTATGACACAGCACGCACGTGCTACCCCCCCCCCTCTGATACTAGTAAATACGCAACAATTCTTCAGTTATATGTTAAGAAGGTGGTTGGATGTCGGAATGGTTAGCACGTACGCGTTGTATCATAAGGGTGATGATTGAGTCAACTGGCGTTGTTTCGATTCTGCGGTTGTACGTGACAAGGAGTAGCGTCGCCTGTTCAACCTCGTGGATTTTCACCGGGTCCTAAAGTGGAGCTGTATACAAGCGTCACGATTTGCAGTCACCGTGTGTCTGGATAAAGCTGTCTATAACTGCCCGGGAAGAAACGGTGGCTCAGTGGGTAGGACGATAACACGCTAATCTGGAGTGAGGTATACACCTACCATTAACAGTACGTAAAAGTTTAATGGACACTAGATGGCACCACTGCTTAGACAAAATGTCCCCTCGCTGCACAATATATATGTCATATACCCGTATTCATTATCCAGATCGGTGCAGAAAAGTCAGACATTAAATCTGTTTTCCATGCCTTTCTGTCTCGCATATATTCTTAACTATTTTACCACAACATGATTTTATATGGTTATGTCGATTAAAAAACCAATAAAACGGAATAAGACCACTGACAATCTGCTATATATAACCTTTTGATTAAGTAGCAGCACAGTGCAGTGTAGGATCCAAGACGCCAATTCAACAAGAAAGGGAAGTAAACCAAGGCACTTAATCGATATAACGCACACCGGAAGTCATCAATTTAAGCGGAAGTTACATAAGATAAAATTACAATGGCCATGTTGCTACGTAACTACGTTCAATAAGGTCAAACACAATTTAACGCGAATGATTTTATGTCCGTTATGAGAATTTAACGATCTCGATACATGCGACAATGTCACCGATACCGATAGCTTTAACAATAAATTCAGGCATGTGAATGAATACAGATGATTTAAAATGGGATTATAGATCAAATGTCAACTGGATATTGTCATGCAATTCTAGAATTAACCGAAATATTATTTTTTTGTTTTCTATTGATACTAGAAGACATTTTATCCACACAAGTGGCAACGTGTTTCTAGAGCACGAGTTTTAAATAATCGTACATTAGCTAGGATCGCCGGGGACTACCTAGAATATTTGGCACCAGGGCTCACGCTGACTTTCATTTTTTCCGCCAAAATGGATGAACATTTTTATATAAAGAGATCTTCATAATTTTTTTCCCGCCAACTGGAATAAATTATTGGCCCATAATATGTGATAAAAAATTCAATATCTAACAATTTTATGTCTCAGCTAGGCTTATTATAAAACAATTATCGATATATACAATAGAATATAAAACGTTAGAAATATGTCTTTACATAATACATTAGCACAGTTTGGATTTAATAAGATCAGATTTTATTTTGGGAACTTTAGCCTATTTGAGCACTCAAGGTTTGCGAATTTTCTATAAATGTTTGTGTTGCGTGTACAATATACCTATTGTTATTTTCAGGTACCGTAAAGGTATCAGAATATGAATCCCTGATAAAATGATAAATATTTCAATTATATTTGTAAGATCAGAGATGCTTATATGTTTTACCATTTTTTGTTTTAAGACAAAACGAAACATATTAAATAATCACCGCTAATTACTTGAGATAAGGTTTAATATATATCTTTGGCAATTAACTAATCCTTAATCCAGGACAGCTGATTAGTGGTCCTCAATTCTTTATTCCTTTGGCTACCTGCCGATCAGATACAATACAGTACAAATAACATATATATATATGTGAAATACGGGACAGTAGACATTGCATTTTTTTAGAAGAATTTAGGAAATCATTTATATCGTCAGATTTTGGAGTGATTTATTTCTCAATTCAAAAGCTATAGATATATATTTTCCTAGATTTGTCAATTCCTTTATATTATGTACAGCCAAGGATGAATAAATTTATATACACTTGGATTTATTCTATAATATGGTTTAATATATTAAAACAAATATCTTTATATTTTTACATATCTTCAACATCATCAATATCGCAAAATTTACAAAATCTTTTTTTTCTAACAACACTGTTGTATCTACCTGTTTCTATAGATAAGTTATGGGCAGATAAATGGATTTTTGAAATACAATTCGCATATTTTTTGGAATGGATTTGGCCATATAATACTTTAAGTTAAAATTCGAAATGAAATGCTCATAAAAGAGTTATCAGCCAGTTGATTAATGTATTATAGGGTTTAGTCACGTGATTGGCATTCAATAATATTTAATCCATACGATTAGAAATTTAAGATTTTTTTTCGCCATTTCTCAAAAATAAAATCGCCAGTACCGCCAAAATCAAATTTTAATCGCCACTTTCATATTTGTCTCGCAAATTGCGACTTTGGCGATCGACAGTTTGAGCCCTGTTTGACACTGTGGTGGATCTTTGTGTTATGTTATAGGGATAAACATTTAAATGAAATGCTTAACAGACCCCAACGGAAGCCCCCCTCCCCCAACCCTTTTAATATATCCTCAGATGCAAACAGCAGAACTTATACACCAAACAAAACAATCAGGCTAAAATCATATGTTTTTCATATTATGTCATTCATATAAACGGGGCGCTATTTAACTTAACATATCTATGAAAATTTTGATCAATTTTCCATGTTCTTACTTGTGTATTGTAAACGACCAATGAACTCATCGCTTTTCAAATCACCCCAAAATATCCTTCACTGATGTATTTATAAATTTTTCTAAGCGGGATATTCGAAGTCTGGTGCAAGGTTGGCATTATTTTATTGCGGCATCCAGTCTGACTAAAACACATAGCATCTTTCGTTTCGTTCCCTATACTTTAGTTCAAAATTTCGTTTTATTTGTCTGAACTGCACTATGATCTTGTCGAATTTTGTCTAATGGTTTGGATTGTTCGTACTTGGTTTAATTTTATTTTATTTAAACAGTTATGATTTTAATAACAAACAATTTTTTTTTCTTTATCAAAGTAAAATTGTACCTCTTTTAAAGTTCATTAGGTAATGTAAATAATGTAAATATCAATGATCGTGACATTCAAAAACAAAACCAAACAACAAAAAGAATACTATTGATTGAAGTTCCAGCTTAATTCTAGAATTATCAAATGAGATCATTAGATCATGTTTGTCAGAATACTAGAATCTCGATTTGTCTGTAAATAGGACTCGTGTACTTCAACACAGACCGGGGATCACGGTGGCTAAGTGGATAAGGCGCTGGTTCGCTAGCCTGGAGGTTGAGTGTTCGATCCCTGCATTGGCCGAGAAAGTTCATCTCGATTTTCCGGCGTGATTTCCCCTTGTCAGTGATGCAGAAGGAGGGCCTGACAAGGACAGCTGCCTAGTCGTTCGGATGGGACGAAAAACCGAGGTCCCGTGTACATATTGGAGTGCACGTAAAAGATCCCTTGGCAGTTGGAATTCGATATAAGAGTAGGCCGTAGCGCCGCTGCCCGGGCAAAATTTCCCTCATTGCACACTGTGGCGTATGCCCGTCTTCAATTAGCCCAGGTACGGTGCTTAAGCGTAGGACGTTAAACCCCATTTCATTCATTCATTCAACACAGACCACGAAGTCAGGTCTCTTCGTCCGATTCTAAATTTCACAGTAGAGTAAAAAATCGATATCGACCTCTCTATTTCAGTTTGAGTTTGATTTTAAGTAATGTCTGGTGACCATTCGACTGTAATATCCAAAATTTACTGTGTTGTGTTTATACATTTCTTTGTAGAGACAGTTTACGTGACAAGGAGTAGGTTCGTCTGTCCAGCCTCGTGGGTTTTCTCTGGGTCCTCCTGTTTCCTCCCACTGCTAAAGACCCCTACGCGCAAGCGAATTATTGAAAATAAAATTGAACCATGTCAGTTCCGAAATGGCCTAGTTTGCGTTGGGTGGACGTTAAACCGCATTTCACCCTATCTCTCTTCCCCCTCTCTCTCTCTCTGTACTTCAAGATTGGGGAGCAGGGGGGGGGGGGCGTCGCTCGGACTCGGTGAGTAAGACAACGGCTCGTCGCTTAGCTAATGGCCATCTGAACATTCCGACCTGGTTTCCCTTTGTCAGTGATGTAGGACGGAGGGTCTGACAAGGGACAACATACGGGACGAACAACTGTTATATTTGTGCACCCATTGGCGTGCACGTAAAAGCACCCCAATCGATATAAGACTAGCGCTGCTGTCCGGGCAAAACTTCCCTCACAGCACACTGAATAGCATATGCCCATATTCATTAGCCCACTCCGTGCCGAACAGTAGGACGTTAAACCCCATTTCATTTCCGGAGTGTGTCTTTGAAATTTTGTCTGGTAATCCGCAACTTACGTAACGGCTGTTTTCTTTAATTAGATCCGATTTCTGTTGTGAAAATTTAAATTGGATGAGCTTAGAGAAAAGTTGCGTCTTCCGATTTGCAAATCGGAAAAAAAAGCTGTCAAGATAAAAACTATTATAAATATAAATGTATTAAAACTATTTCAATCAATCAAATATGCGTTACGTTAACGCTATTTAAATTTTACATAAGTTATTTGTTTTACATACAACAGATAATAAGTGTACTGCCTAACCTCGTAGGTTCGTACCCGTTGCTACTAAAACCTGCACACAAACGATCTAATGAAGTAAACTTATACAGTATGTTAGTCCCGGAATGATGTAGTTTGTGTTGATTGGACAGACACGATACGCTCTCCCCCCCCCCTCTCTCTCTCTCATAAATGAGAATACAACACGACCAAAGAAGGTTTGTGTTGAGTGGACGTTACCCTTACCCCCACCCTCTTTCTCTCCCCCTCTCTCTTTCTTTCCCTCTCTCTCATAAATAAGAATACAGCCAGACTAAAGAAGGTTTTTATTAAATCGATAGTTGTCAAGTTCCGAGTCTCTTCCTTATATCTAGTGTCCTATAGACATATTACCACACCTACGCATATCGGCTGTAAGAATCTAACCTAGCTCATGAAACAAGCAGCGATCGATCGACAACTTTTAGATTATACCGAGATGTTTGCTAAGCTATTGATTTACCCCCCCTCAAGCTTTAATCTTTTTATCCGATTGATTAAGGTCGCATTTTTGCCTGAACCCCTCTTTGTAGCCGCTCAATTTGTTCCGATCCTGGATGATAAAGACTAGTCAAAACGTCTACAAGTAATTGTATTGAATAAATATTGTATCCTTATACATAGATGTGCTACGTGAAATTCTTGAAAGGCGAGATATTAGTTGTATTTATTGGGCATGATACTTAATCTAGGCTAAATTTATCCTTATTTAACATTTCATTAAAAATCAATAAAAAAATCAATCGATGCCAGGTTTAGATTTAATCGTATTTAAAAGAAAGGCCCATGGAACAATTTTAACAAAGATTATAGGTGGCGCTGCCCATATCCCAGGGATAGCATAGCGAATATTGACAAATTTTCAATTAACCATATCATTGTAAATATTGCGTGTGTGGTGGTGCTCAAGGTTTCAAACGTGCGCGCTTTTGGTCATGAGGACTGGAAATAACTCATCTGACGTGTGTTTGATTCCAAACTGCCCAGGGGCTTCTTAAACCTGGAGAAAAGAGTACATGCGGCCAAATTATTACGTGTGGGGGGGGGGGAGCAGTCCCCCCGCACTCCGCCGGGCCTGATTATGCATGAGTTAAATCTGCCTATTGCAGGTCTTTCTTTGGGCCCGGAAACTTATCTAAATTATTAATTAGACATTAATCAACTTATCTAGCCCAAAACCAATTCTCGATGTCAAGGCTAGCCTTCAATATCGACTGGATTAGAATCATATATGCTGCTAACGCTCATTGATAATTTGATAAAAACAATGGATAATCAAGACTATGCTTTTTAACGCACTTACTTTATTAATGATGAACGCGGCTAGACGGAAATTTCCAAAGCTGATATCTCGGTTCATAGTGGATCAATTACCTTTACATAATCTCGTTTTAACTATTATAGCGAGAACTGTCAGCTCTGTATATAATCTTCAATAATGTATCTTTAATACTTCCTGATGAGTTCTCTGTTCCATTTGAAGTCTTGCTACCCCCAGCATTCCCTTTGTTAACGACGAGGCTTCCTTGCACTGGTTAGATGAAAGGTCAAGTCAAATTAATTTAAACCACATCGGATGTTGTAAGGTTGGACTCCCACAGATTGACTAGGAAACGATTAATAACCAGTTCCTGATCTGATTGCTATAGACTGCCGCTGGGCACTCTACAAGGAAGTAAAATCAAAACATTACAGTACACACGCTATAATACCACAAACACAATAAGCACCAGGGAAGTAGTTAGTGTGTGTGTGTGTTTACGCATTTTCGAAGATGACGTCCTTACCGAATCATATATAATGCACCAAAGGCAGTAATGTTGGCGATGGAAGCATGGGTTCATGTAGTCAGAATAGTTCTAACATGGATGTGTTTGATGTTGGCTATAGGAGAGGGTCAGATCCAACAGTTTCTTAATTCAAATCAGATATTCAGCTCTACCCTGCTACAAATCTTGTGTTGGAATTGGTTTGAATCTGGTATGGATACTATTGTAACGTACTTTTGGACTTCAACGTTGTATAGTCCCTAAATACCCAAATCGTATTTATATACCAGTAGCAGCAATAGTTGTATGTCAACCCCACTACTGTAGAATCTGATCCCAGTACTAAATTGCAATTATAAAATGGACATGCACAATACCTTGCATACATGCGTGGATTATTTCCTTATTCGGTAAACAAAATATTTATGGCCATGATAAATATAAATGACAAACATGTTTTGAACCCACAGATCATCCAAAAGAACCCGAATTTGGAATCATAATTGGTAAAGGTCACAATAATATTGCTACATAATATTGTTGCCCGAAAATAGAGATTATCTTGAGACATATATTCTGGAAGCCGGTCAAATAAGTTTCCATGAACTGGCAGACCAATCAAAAGTGGTAAAAGGTGTTTTGAGAGTGTGGGGTAGGATGTGACCCATCACATCTTATAAATAAATATCCCAGAGCTGACAGACCATAAAGATGGTGTCAAAGACGGTTAGTGGAGGTTGTTGGATGTTCCTCCACCCCGACCTTTCATCTTCGTCACCAATAGGTTTCAAATTTTCAAGGTTTGGCATTACGATATATTACTGGGGTTTAGCGTCCGCTTCCATCTGGGGTGATTTCGCTCTACGTACACAATCAATTGGTATAGAAATCATTAATTAGACATGTTAACATAATAATATCACAAGCTCATAGTCATGGTTTTGAATTTCAACGGATTTAAACACAATTGCCAAGTAAAAAATGGATGATCGCGACTTTGTTTATTATCGAAACAATGGTAGCAATGACAATATAGAATACACAGTTGTTCTAAGTGCCATATTTCGCAAAGAATGAAATAATTTTACTGAAATATTTTCAACCTATTACCTTTTCATTATATATTTCCGAACTTTTAGAGCGAAACTGTCAACCCTTTGTCTAGATCTTCTTACATAATATACATATGAAGTAGCCATGCTGGTCTTTTGCTATGTCTTACTACACTAGGATCTGTTATCATTGATGTGTTCTGGATGATGCGAGGGTCTAGCCAATGAAACGGCCTGTTACGGTGAGTTCTTCGACTTTTGATGCACGGGAATTCGGCTAAACCACTAGAAACACCAACGCTGATTGATTAATCAATGTCTGAAGCCAAACGGTCAAAAGCCGCTCGTTTGAACCTTGACGCGAACTCCCACTATAAGTTGTAAGATCTTTGTGTAGTGTAGGCCAACAAGGGCATAAAAAACGAAACGAAATATAGATCTGTATTTTAATCAAATTGAGATAAAAACATACCACAAAGATGTGATACGGAGTCCCGGTAATTGGTTACTATAAATAATAAAACAGGCATGACCGTCATACTTGCTGAATCGCTCAATAGAGTGGAAGTGTACATCGATAATGGATTTCCAAGCGATGCCAGAGATTGGGAATGCAATTTAAAACTGCTGTGTGCGACAATCGATGCACTTTGAGTAAAAGGTAGTAATAGTCTAGCGTAGAGGACAGGGTATTATATACATAATATAAACCCATAATCCAACAGAGACGGAGTGTCGGGTGCTCTAGGATTCAAGAAAAACTGGAATTTTCCGAAGAGTATACGGTAACGCCACTGTCCCAAATGCCACTTAAAGATTATGTCATCAGACTAGATGGTACAGATGAATTACACGTTAAACCCGTGTAATGTCACAGTACCAAGACGAAGTTCTTCATCTATAATGTTAAAGATACATTATGTAAGATTTGGATAAAGAACTAGCCATTCTTGCTATAATAGTTCGAAGGTAGATGATGTAAAATGAACAATTTGAAAATTTCATTAAAATTACTCTATTGCAAGCGAAGATGTTGGCCTTTGAAGAATTGACAGACGTGTGCAATAATTTCAACCACGGTCCTGGTTGATCGAAACTAAGTCTCGGACCGTCTGGATCCGCCATATTTGATTAAATCAAACTAACGCTGAACCATTCTAATCTATTTAATATCGGAGAAATCTGATGCCACCGAGAGTTAATTAAGGCCAGGATCAGATAATTAATGCCTTATTAATACTTTCGAAAAGAAATTCAGGACTAAATAAACACCTGCAATAGGCAGATTTAGCTCTTGCATAATGTATATTTAATCTATGTTCTTGTTGTAATCGTTACGGTCCTGTGCTACCAGTAAAAACCTTTGAGCTTCGCTCTATATCAAGACGACTTCTTTCAGGAATGTATTCGTGAAGTTCTTAATGGTTTTAATCTACAATAATGTCCTTACTGTTTTGATACTTCTATGCAGTGGCCTGCAGGGGTTTGCATTCTCGGTATCCACAGCGGTATCGTTTCGTTCCACCCCACAATACCCTGGGTCCATACACGTGGGAGACGCATAATCAAATTACCCGCCCTTGATACTTGTGCTCTTTTTATCGATCAATCGAGTGGGCGAAGGGAAGTAACTCGCACTTTATTGTAACTAAGACAATTGTGGTGAACCAAAACAACGCCGCAAAGACTGGCATGTAAACTTTTTTTCTATTTGTTCGCAAAATCCCTGCATGGATCGAGTGTATAGTGGAGAAGGACGGAGCGTTATCACTGGGGATACCAATGTTGAGGGGTGTGGTGATGCCTGGGGTCCAAACTCCTAGATTTTACGGGGCCATGGTGGCTAAGTGAGAAGGATGATGGCTTGCTAGTCTGGGGGTCGCGTTTTCGTTCCCTGCATTGGAAAAGAAAATTTCCCGACATGGTTTCTCTTGTCAGTGGTACAGGACGGATTGTCTGAAATGGACAGCTGTCTAGTGGTTCGAATTAACATTGAAGAGTGCATAAAAGATCTCTGGTAGTTTTGAATTCGATATAAGAGTACGCCATAGTGCCGCTGCCTAGGCCATAATTTCCTCATAGCACACTGTATGGCGCATGTCCGTCTTCCATTAGCTCAGCAGAAGCAGCACGGTAGTACGTTAAACCCCATTTCATTTAATTTTCTTGATTTTAAGATCCGAGGACTTAAATATAGGGCCTAATACCCAGACATGTGAAAAAAGGAAGATATTTTAAATAAGTAAAACATATGAAATCAACTTTTTATTCAAATTAGAAAAGGGAAGCTTGTAAACAAAAGTTAACAGCTACAATTTCAAATTTCAAAAAAACTAATTTTAAATTTCACTCTCTGATCGAATAATCCAGGAAATAGATGTCCGGGTTGGGGGGGGGGGGGATGTCACACTCTCCGCACGCCACTTCATCCATAACACCCGATTGGTTGTTCAGACAGAAGGTCCCCCATCGTTCCTACATTTAAAAATAGAAGTTGCTTTCTTTTATTTGTACAATTGTATGAGGAAAATCCTTGTACAGCAGCTGTCAACATCAACAAAAATATTCCGTTCATTCAAATCTTCTACCTGGACGCCATCAAGCGTTTCAATTTGAACGCGGATGTGAAACAGCGTCTGGACTGATTGCGTAATAAAGTATGGTGATGTATTTTTAGAAGAAGAAAAAAAATGTTTCTTCCGTGTTTAAGTTTCACGCTACACACTGCGCATATTAATCCATGACGAGTCTTAGGTGTCCAAAAGGTTAGCACGTGCGTGCTGTATCATAAAGCGTGTCAATGAGTCAACTGGCTTGGTTTCGAATGCCCGGTTGTCAATGACAAGGAGTAGGGTCGTCTGTCCAGCCTCGTTGTTTTTCTCCGGGTCCGCCGGTTTCCCCCGACTGCGCGCAAGCGAATTGTTTAAATAAAATTGATCCACATGTTAGCCCCGAAATGGCCAGGCTTGTGTCGAGTGGACGTTGAACCCCATTTCTCTCTCTCTTTCGCTCTCTCTCTCTCCCTCTCTCTCTCTCTTACGTTTAAACCTCTTTTTTCTAATCCCGTTTCGCTTTGTCACTTATGTATACATTGGATGGGCACAGAGCGCCTTCAATAGGTTTTAAATTGCTGCTTGTTACGCGAACTATAACTGAGCTACTCTTCCCCGAATTTGAACAGCCGAGGCTGAGTTGTACATAGCCCAAATCTTTGGATTATCTCCCTCCCCCACCCCCTAACCGCTAAAAAATTACTATTTATGAAATACGTTACATGTGTATTATAGTTCAAAATTGGTTATGCATGGATAAAATGGGGTTTAACGTTCTATTGTTCTATCACCACTGGGCTAATGAAAACGGACATATACCATACAGTGTGCTATAAGGGAAATTTTCCCCGCACAGGGTCGCTACAGCCTACTTTTATATTGAATTCCAACTGCCAAGGACACGGGGCCTTGGATTTTTGTTCCAGATATACATTGTTCTTGCTCCCTCCCCAGACAGCACACCATATTTGGCCCAGATCTGGCCCAGATCAGGTAACATCTGGCAAAATGATTGGGCCAGATATGGCATGCCACACGTGGGCCAGATCTGGCAGACGTGGGCCAGACGTGGCCCAATCAGAGCCAGATCTGGCCCAGATTCGCTAATGCACACGCTCGCCTTGCATGGCCCAGATCTGGCAGGCTTTGGCAAAGATATGGCATGCCACATGTGGGCCAGAGATGGCACAATTGGCCCTTGTTTGGGCCATTACTGGCCCAAATGTGGCCCACAGATGAAATTCATGCAATGCCAGATGTGGGCCAAAGACGGCAACCCGTTATTCCCTGTCCTATTCCTTCTTCGTAAACCGAGGGGCATGGTCATGGTCTACATAGTTTAACACTTCCTTGTGAAATTAGAAGGTCGGTCCACCAGTCCAGTGGCTTGGTTGCAAAACCCTGCTTGCATGTGACAAGGAGTAGGGTAGCCTGTCCAACTTCGTCAGTTATCTCTGGGACCTATATTGAAATAGGGTTAAACCATATGTTAGTCCCCAAATGATAATAGAAATTCAGGATATCTTGCATGCAACACAAACAACATACATTAACAACAAAAGCAAAATCTTAAATAATTTATTCATCCATATAACACAGCACAGTTCTATGGATAACAGTCACTATATTATATACACACAACGTTTTGACAAGATTTCACTGTTTCGACAAGATTTCACTGTTCGTTATAAGGCATACAAATTATCCATGTCAATATCATTCTCCCCTTCTTCCTTGTGCAGCTATCTCCTCTTCCCCTTGTCTTTGTTCTCCCCCCATTCAGCCATTTTGTTTTCAACATTTTGAAATTATTTTCCATTGCATCCTTGTGGTGAAGTTATTTATCACACCTGCAATAAATGCAAAAAATGTCCATAAAAAAACATGTTTTTCCTTCTTTATTTCAAGCATGACCAAAGGGGTCTTTCAATGCAAGTACCAAATTATTAAGTCAAATAATTCTTATTTGCCAAGGCAAAAGAATAGTTAAATGAAGTTATTTAAATAATTAAATCACATAAATCTTATCTAATTTAATATTATTGTAGAGGAAGTAATAAAATGTACTTATCTTTCTATCTTTAACTAAGTTCTGTGAAAATAATGCACAGTTTTTACCACTGCAATGTCTTCAGTTTCTTGTTAGTACTAAATTCTATTAATTTGTTGTACACTGAATTTAACAATTTTAAATTCAGCCAATGAAACAGATTTCAAGATAGTAAATGGGCTGTTCATTGTGCTGTGTTGAAATATTAACATGGTTGACCTGCTAGCAGACAGAATCTGCTATAGTAATTAAAATCTAGCTACTTTGTGGCATGATACCCAACACTCAAACTGTGTTCTAATAAACTTTGTCTTTATTTCATTGATTTCTTTAAAGAATAATTTATTATTTTTGCTTTAAAGATTTACAATTACTGGCTTTTGGGGGAGGATTTCATTTATTTTATATATACAGCAGGCTACATTTATCAAAAAATATTATTTTTAATATTTATTTGTAATAAAACTAATATAGAACAAGGGGAAATTCTACTGGAAACTAGATGTCATATTCTGAGCTGAAATGTGTTGTGTTGATATTTTGAGGCATTTGGCCAGTTGGATGTGGGCCATCTCTGGCCCAGATATGGAAAACTTCTGGCATAATATTACTTTTTCAAATGTTTTGAATATAAAACAAAAAATTTGAAACTGTTAATCAAACTGACAAGATATTCTTAGATATCAGTTACAAAAATAAGTTTAATTCATAAGTAGTGAGCCAATAGTTGCCAAGTGTTAGCCAGATATGGCCCACATCTGGCAACATCTGGCTAGATATGGGCCACATCTAGCCAAAGGCTGCCAGATGTGGGCCATACTTGGGCCAAAGCTGAGTGGCTGTCTGGGTCGGTCCTGCTCCACTCCATTGACAAGGAGGAACCATGCCGAAAAATCCCGATGAACTTTCTCGACCAACATCAACTCGGACGAACAACAAAAGTGCTTGTATTCGCTGAACCTGATTCACCTTGGTAAATAAAAATGTTTACTAATATTACAAAATAAAATGTTAATTTTAAAATCGGATATTTTTGTTTACAAATTCACAATGACGTGATTGTGTTTTGGAAAACTGTACTGAATATTACAAACAGGTCGGAAACCAGTAACACATGGGATCCAGAAAAATCTCGTTTTAATAAAAAAAAAAGATTTCTTGATAAAACGACACGACCCGGTTAACAAAAGCTCAAATCTTTCCCTAGACAAATTACATTTCGTATGAAAGACCTCATACACCTACGAATAATATGTGAAGTGATGCGTATATTGCCTTATATGGCGCTATAACATATTAACATAAATAAACATCGTCCTTTGATGTTTCACATTGAAGGGACATTCGGTTTAAATTTTAAAATCATATCGTATGATACAATATAATATACTTCGATTTATTAGGCTCCTTTCTTGTCTTCAAATTAATAATATTTGGGTCAGAAAATGTAGGAAGGACCTGCTTTAAAATTTGTCTGATGGTCGAAACAGTTTCATAAATAAATATCCGGGGTCTTATTCAAAAAACGTAACTTAAAATATTGTAAGAAAGCAGCCTTTTCATTGGCCGACGGCCAAAAATTTGCGCTCTGGTTTTAGTGTTCCGCCATTAGACACGCAGTATTCTTAAATCGGTGAAACATCATTGGTTACTAATCTATCCGTTCGGTTCACCGTGTTCGTATGGGGGAGAGAGAGAGAGAGAGAGGGAGAGAGGGAGAGAGGGAGAGAGGGAGAGAGGGAAATTGGGTTTAGCGTCCACTCGACACAAACTAGGTCATTTCGGGAGTAGCACATGGTTCAATTTTATTTTAATAATTCGCTTGCGCTTAAGGCTTTTAGCTGTCGTAGGAAACCAGAGAAACCCACGAGGTTGGACGGACGATCTTACTCCTTTTCAAGGGGAATCGAAACCACGCCAGTTGACTCAATGACACACCTTATTATCCAACCTCCCTTGTTCGTATGGGATTTCTTTTTAATGTGATCTGTCGCTTGCCTCAACATAACAACTGTTTATTACTATATGCATCTTTGGTTTAGTTTCGTATTTGATAATAATTTATATCTTTTTCAGTTTTACCCATTACTATCAGGCTTAATAAGAGTTATATTTATAAGTAAGAAATATAAGGTATCGATGGGAACCGCGACATGAAATCAAAACACGGGCCTTTCCCTGTTCCCTTAATTTCTCTAGTAATAAGACACATTTGTATTCGTCTACGATATCACCCTATAGGTGGAAGTGGACGTTAAACCCCAAAAACGAACGAACGACACATTTTTTATTATTATTCGAGCAACACTGTCCCTTTAATGACATAAAAATATTCTCGAACTTGTATTTTTCTTTTATGAGGTCTCGAATACAATTACGTTTATATAACTATCGCGTGAAAGGAATGTTATTGTGACGTAGATTGTATACGGCTGGATGAACGCGGTTTCAAATGTATATTTATATGTATAGACAGTAAATATATACATTATTCATGAAAAAAGATTTTGTTTACAACAGACAAACTAGTTTTTTTTTACCTTTTTAGTTTTAGTTTTATATACATTGTAGTCGTTTATGACAGGGCTTTGTTTTACCCAACACTTTGTTGTTGAAACGGGAACAAGGAACAATGTTATATTATTATAATTAAAAAGCAGTCTAGAAATAAATCTCTCATAACTAGTCGCAATATTTTGAAAAAAAAACGTGCATTTTATAGCAACTTGTTGTCAGCAAATTTAATTTCAATTTTGAGTGAGAAAGTAAGTTTTGGTGAGTAACGGTTGTTAGGTAAGGTATTGAACAGCGGGTTTTCCCCACATTCTTCGTCGAATTTCATTTTCACGGAACTCGGTTTTTCGCTCTATCCGAAAGACTAGACACCCTATGTTCCATGCCATTGCCATATGGAAAACTACGCTAAATAATCCTAGGGATCAACGTACCCGAGACAAGTGAACCATCGAGTAAAGGCGAAAAGTTAAGGCCCATTGCAGGTTTCATCATAGGTCACCAGATGTCAATAGGGTAAGGGCACATGATTGTGGACGAGTTGTGATCTGTGACGGCATACGCAATGGGCCTTAGCATTTAGCCCTAACGTCATGTCTCCTTGTCAAGGTGAATTAGTTTATAAGACCTTGACATTTTGTTGAAGACAATCCACATTAATACTCGATAAAAAAAAAGGTTATTGTAATTATCAGACGTCGTTGTCCAGATGAATTAGTTTATAAAACCTTGACATTTAATAGTAAATGAAATGACTGCGACTAGGCTAATGAAGACGCGTCTACGCCATATTTTGTTCTATGAGGGAATTTTTTCCTGGACGGCGGCACTACTGTTTACTCTAATATCGAGGGATTCTTTTAAGTGCACGCCAATGAGTACACGAGACCTTTTGCCATGGGTTCTTTTACGTGCACACAAATATGTACACGGGACCTCTGCTGCACCACTGACAAGGGGGGGGGGCAACAACGGGATCGAATACGGGACCTTCAGGTTAGCAAGCCTACGCCCTATTATCAACAGAATAAGTAAACGAAGAAGATCTGTAATACTGCTGCAGCATATATCATTTTCCCTTTAAAACAGAAGAGTGTTATCAGGTGTTCTAGGAATAGTACAATTTTGTCTCACAATAATTTGAATTGTTTACCTTCTTTATGAATAGTAGATAGGCCATGTAGCGGTCAGGCGTCGGTCAAGCAGAACGCTTGGGAATTTGCAAACCTGGTTCTAATTTGTTAATGGCGAGGCCATGGGCTGCCAGCTTGGCGGGAAAGGTGTACTTGTCCTTCACCACACTGATCCGCCGTGAATTTTCGCTTGGCCGCTAGTATGAATCTGTCTCAACTCTGTAAAACAGATTGGTCCTTCACGTGGACTGGCAATCGAGGTACACATTGGCGGGCACGAAGAGAACCTATGACTGTTGGAAATCGGAGCAGGAAATTTTCCACTGTTCATTTTAACTAAATATCCCAACTATTGTGTTGACAGGACATTAAACCCGATCCAATTTCTAATGAAAAGATAGAACACCCGATACATCGTGTGTCCTTATTCTAGATCCCTTGAAATTGGACCCAGACATTCAGTGTGAAAAGATTTTATTGTCAGTAAGATATGAGACACAATATTAGGTTACGAGTTGTAGGCTAGTGAACTAAAGTTTTGCTTCGGGGCATCGCTGTATCTTACGTGTAACCAAAATGTCACGTTAGCGTATGTATGGTGGTCGAGTATGGACACTTCTTAACATAACCATCGCATTGTCCCAACGTGATCGTGAAAGCAACACTTTAATTTGTTCAAAGTCAAATGTGAAGCTGTTTTTGTTTGCTACGCTTTCTTTTTATTGTCATTTGAATTTAAAAGCCCCCCCCCCCCCCAAGAAGTAATACATTTCGTTGCCAAAAACACAAATGCATCTGCCACACATTCAAATTTAAAAAAAAAATTAAAATTATTATGATATTAACATAGTAAATCATTACGCTTTTTTCTCTGAAGATTATGAGGATAGGAAATGTCTTCATACAGATCCCATTGCTATATAATTAATATTTCAAATCCATTATGTTTGGCAAAATACACCAGAGGTTTCACTCGAATGGCCATCTCTAGCGTCTGATTATTCCAGTCTACATCGATGGTATTTATTGCGTATGCCCTCCGCACAAAAATATGACGCCACCGTTTGACACGACTTTTGGAATCCGTCTAGACTCTTTCTTCGAAACGCTTTATGGTACACGATGTTTATTGAAATCCATCTTTTTTTGGTAAGATAACAACATCAATGTTTTTTTCTAAAACTGACAAATAATTCGTGTTTTAAATGTCATAGAATAGGATAATAATGAGTTAGAGACTTGGATACTTTAAGACCAACCATGCAGTATAAATAAACCTAATCAAAAATATTTTGGCCCAAAAAGAATTTTAAAAATTTATCAATTTCTAACGTTTGTTAAGGTCATTTAAATTTTTACATTGGTTACGTTGTTTTCCAACCGCCATCTTTAATGGAAGAGGTTTTCGTAACCGCTGTGGTTATACAAAGTAATCTTTATTCGTAAACACCGTGATAACGAGGTAATCTTTGCTCGCAAACACTCCGCGGATTACGAAACACTCCGCGGATTACGAAACACTCCGCGGATTACGAGGTATCTTACTCGTACTGAAGTAATACATTTTTTTGAATGTGAGATATACGTGAATTATCTGCTTCATTGGCCTGTTATAGGGTGTCTTTGTATACTTTTTATTACTAATTAATTTTATTTAAAATAGCAATTGGCCAATGTCCAAATTGACATTTAACTGTTTGGGTTTATACACAATGTAACGATATATATTACGTTATTATAGTTAACATGCGTTCTTATTATTTCCATATCTTCTTCTGTATTTAAACATAAGTTTCCTATGTACAATTTAACAATTCTGATTAAATATTTTAATATAATTATTTTAATCCTAAGCTTGTATATAATTCTTTATTTTATTGTAACTTTAGTCTGGTGACTGGCTCGCCCTAGCGATACCTATCTCGTTATTGTGACCGTTAACCAGTTTTAAACACTCTTTATTAAAAGTACAATTTTAATATTATTTATCTGAGTTATCGTCGTTTGTGTTTGAAAAAGCTACAACACTTCGGCATAACTTTAATAAATCATATAAAAATACATAAACGATTCATTATTAAAAATCTAAATCACATAACTTTCCATTAAAATTTATTAAGAAAAATTGCAACCGATTTCTAACCGACATGTTGATATTTTAAATTATAATGAGATTGATCAACACGCGCGTTGTAAGTCCCGTGAGTCGAGAAGATTCTGTCAGACTTTTCGAGACCTAATCCCAATATTTGAGACCTGTGTCTGCATTCTGACAAGTGTGTTAAGTCGAATTGTCGAGGTCATATCAATTCAGGACAGGTTAAAGATCCACCAAGACAGAGAGAACTTATATAGGCCCTTGCCTGTTGTTCAATCCTTTTCAGTTTATTAAATAAAATATTGTTTAAACCAAGACAGAAATGTGAGATGAACGGAGTTTTAGACATAAATATAGAAGAATAAATGAAATAGTGTATAACGTCCTACTTTTCTGCTCCAACCGGGAGAATACAGAGTGTAATTGAATTCCAACTAAACTATCAAGGGTTATATTCATGTACTACCCGAAGGACTAGACGTGGTTCCTTGATAGGCCCTGAAATGTAGCAAGAGGATTTTAAAAAATCTAGGTCTGATACCATCTTGTTTGTGGTTATTAATGAATTATCATTCAGAAATCGGCAGACGATTACAAGATATTTAAAGATGGCGCCTGAAATTATTGACTGCAACTTAAATTGAGATTGATTAAGTTTGATGATTTTAAGACCAATAGTTGGTAAGACTTCATTTATTGTGTATGATCAGTTTTGTCGTTTATTCCTAGATAGCTGGAATTCAATTGCGTGGGCCACAGGAAACCCACGGGGTTAGGTAGGCAACTTTAAAGGTTCACGTAGAAACATGACGTGCATATAGATAACATAAATCTATGACATATACATAGATAACCGATCGTATGATCTTCAATGCGAGTGTTAGACCACTACTCTACCTAGCCCACAAAATAAGAAGAATTATGAATGCAACGCAAAGCAAAGCAACGCAACGCAACGCAACACAACGCGACACAACGCAACGTAACACACAACACAAACACAACACATAAAATCCCGTGGAGATGAATTGCGGAGATTTCTTAAATGGTACCTTATAAGAATTGGTTATTGCGTGTGTGGCTTACGTTAGATCTAATGTCTATACATTATGGCATCAACACATATAATTTTTTTAACATCTATTCCTGCGAGACTAACGTCTGTAATTTTTTGAAAATCCGTTAAAAAAATATGTGTAAAGTAGGGGAAAAAACCTACTTTTGTGTCTGAAATTCAGTTAAAATCTATTAAATAAATCATTAGCTAGAAGACACTGCGTCACAAAATAGTTCATTATGTTAAAATGCCACACACTGGCGCGTGCAACAACCCCCCCCCCCCTTCACGTCTTCCTGATTCGAAGGTCAGCCATTAATGGTTGACAAAAATATTTATGTAACATATGCTTATTTGCTGGCAACCGTGGTGGTTAAGTGAGTATGGCACTGGTTCACTAACCAGGCGGTCTGTGTTCGATCCCGGCGTTCGCCACGAAATTTTCATAAAGGTTCCCAAGCTTGGTCAGTGTTGCATAAAGGGTATCGTGACAGGGATAACGATTTTGAAATCGTGCGGGTGGTTCGACGAATTCCAGAGGCCCATACGTTGGCGGGCTCGTAAAATAACCCTTTTAGATTTGAAGTAAAAAATTCAGGCCGAATTTGTTAGTTCTAAAAATTCAGGCCAATTGCAGATTTGGTCAAAGGCCATGAGATGTAAACATGGCCAGCGTCAACTCTAAACCTAACCAACAATCTCGCCAATAATCACATGTAATAGCCCTGTTTACATCTCTCGACCATCACGAAACTGCAGTTGGCCCTAATTTTAATATTTTACCACCGCAAACTTTCCTGCACATCGCTATTTACCAAGGTTGAATCGGTAAAATATGAGGTTAAACCAACCCGAGTCATGCTATTATGTATGATGTTATTTTGCCCACTCACAAGTAATGTCGTCTCTACTGGTACAAAATAGATTTTGGGAGTTCTCGAGGTCGTCTAATTAATATCCAATCTATGGATGTTTAATTGGCAGACCATGGGCCAGACTTGCGAGTAGAAATGTTATTCATATCTAACCTTTCATATAAATATAATGTAAATTAGTTTTGGGTCCAGCAGGCGACCCTATTAAGCACAAGGGAATGCACCTTTAGAAGGCATGACCTATTAACTAATCTCGTAGGAATAGATTTGTAAGAGATAGACCCTGATATATTGGTGTATTATTTTAATCCAAGAGGTGACCTTCTTAGTCTCTATGGAAGACATATTTAAGCGATAGATCACGAGCCTGGCACATGTAAAAGATATATATTTTTAATATCCGACCTTTTGAAAATCTGCCAGTATAAATACCAAGCGATTAGAACGGTATATAAATGGCCTATATCTCCATTCAGGATGCGAATAATAGCCAGCATACACGACCAGGTACTAAATATATTACATTTCTCACGAATCGTGTTCAGCTGAATGAGATGAACCACCGGTGTTCGTGTACTTAGTGTTTTTTTTTTGTTTAAAGTTACATT
The DNA here is from genome assembly GCA_917208275.1 of Patella pellucida. Taxonomy (NCBI): domain Eukaryota; kingdom Metazoa; phylum Mollusca; class Gastropoda; family Patellidae; genus Patella; species Patella pellucida. The sequence continues at coordinate 17,101,142 of OU795042.1, read as the reverse complement.
TCTTTCTTAATAGCATGTCTAAACTATATTGGGACCCCGCATCTTTTATAGAAGGCCTGATCTCGCTTTAATTACGTACATCTTATCAAGCCCTTCACGTAATACCCTGAATATTTCGGCACTAATTTGATTGGGTATAACCCAGCCTGTGAGCCTGTCAGATTCCTTCGTCGTCGCGAAAACCAAGTTTCACGCTTTCAAGCTAAAATGTCTACATGTGATAATCGCGTTACAAAGTTCGAGGTTCGTCCAATGTCAAGGTTTCCGTGGGGTTCGCTATGTCACGATCTCTGACTGGATGATACTGTTCACGTGTCTGCAGATAACTTAGCTATAATTTGGAGAATTGTGAAGTAAACCAGCAACGGCCAAATGTTGTAAAACTTGCAGTCGTTGCTTCAGGAACATGGGGCCCCGTTGACTTGGTAATTAGTAAAGTATTTGAGCCATAGTGGCTCAGTTAGCAAGGTATTGGGACCAGAGTTGCTCGGTTAGGGAGGTATTGGGACTAGAATTGCTAGGTTAGCAAGGTATTGGGACCAGAGTTGCTCGGTTAGGAAGGTATTGGGACTAGAGTTGCTCGGTTAGTAAGGTATTGGGACCAGAGCTGCTCGGTTAGCAAGGTATTTGGACCAGGGTTGCTCGGTTAATAAAGTATTGGGACCAGGATTGCTCGGTTCATAATGTATTGGGACCAGGGTTGCTCGGTTAGTTAGGTATTTAAGTAGGGTGGCTCGGTTAATAATGTATTGGAACCAGGGTGGCTCGGTTAGTAAGGTAGTTGGGCCAGGATTGCTCGGTAAGTAAAGTATTGGGACAAGGGTTGCTAGGGAAGTAAAGTATTGGGACAATGGTTGCTCGGTAAGTAAAGTATTTGGACCAGGGTTGCTCGGTAAGTATAGTATTGGGACAAGGGTTGCTCGGTAAGTAAAGTATTGGGACAAGGATTGCTCGGTAAGTAAAGTATTGGGACAAGGATTGCTCGGTTAGTAAAGTATTGGAACCAGGGTGGCTCGATTAATAAGATATTAGGACCAGGGTGGCTCGGTGGGTAATGTATGGGAGCAGGGTGGATCGGTAATAATGTATTGGGACCACAGTGGCTCAGTAAGTAAGGTATTGATTCACTAACCAGGAAGTGACGGGGTCGATCCTTGTATTGGCCGAGAAAGTTCATATTGTCTGGATTCTCTTGCTGTTAGTGCATTTTACGTGTAAACGTCAGTAGTGTCGTTGTGCAAACTATAAAACTAGAACACTGTTCTAGTCAGCACGAAAGGTTTTTTCTCCCAAAAAGTTATTTTTTATATTCGACTGGGTGTTTGTGAGGTTGAGAACTTGCATCCACAGCAAGATTTAACAACGTCAAAATCCCCGATTATTCATGTCCGATTACCTTTTTTCAGAGGTGGCACTAGTGCATTTGGCAACGGAAGTTTGGGGCAAAATTGGGAGTGCACAGAAAAGATGCATTGGCAGATCATATTCGAAAAAGGGTCAGCATATACATGGCTATCCGGGAAAAATTATCCCGTTGCACACGTTATCATAGGAATATAAATTACCCTATGTTAGTCCCAAAATTAATTCAGCTTATTGTTTATATGCATTTAAGTGACATTTTAATAAATCGTCACTTAAATAAAACACGAAACCCCATATTATACAATTACTCAATTAAATAGAAGCGACGTGTCCACAATAACCGTTGCTGAATCTCTGCTTCTATTAAAGGCGGGGATGGCTGAATGGTTAGCGTGTGCGCGCTCTATCATAAAGTCTGTCATTGGGTCAACTGGCGTGGTTTCGAATCCCCGGTTGTGCGTGACAAGGAGTAGGGTCGCCTGTCCGATCTCGCGGGTTTTCTCCGGGTCCCCCGGTCCCCACCTCCACTGCTAAAGACCCCTACGTGAAATAAAATTTTAAAAAACAACAATGTGTAAGTCTCGAAATGACCTAGTTTGTGTCGAGTGGATGTTAAACCCCATTTCTCTCTCTCTATTAAAGGAACCATGAAACTATAAAAACGCCCAATGCCCTAACCCACAATTTGTTATACATAACTCAATGACATTTCAAACTGATAAAACACAGATCCTTTTTCGTTTCATTTTTATAGTTCAAAATTTCGTTTTATTAGTCTTTACTACACTAGGAATTTGAAGAGTTGTTATCATTGACGTGTACTGAATGATGTGAGGGATTAGCCAATGAAACAGTCTGTTACGGCGAGTTCTTGGCCTTTTGGGTAACCCACTAGAAACATCAATGCTGATTGATTAATCAATGTCTGGTGGCATAGGGGTCAAAAGCCACTGGAAAACCCACTATAACTTTTCAGATCTTCATGGAGTTTAGCTCATCGAATGTATAAAAAGAAAAGAAACGAAATATAGATCTGTATTTTAATCAGATTGACGAAATTTAAACCCGTTGACAATATTGAGATCAATATACTTGCTTTACTATAAGAATAGTGTTTTAGCCTTTCGTTCTGCAGATTGTTCTCGTTGTCGGGCTTTGCTCCTGTTTGCTCACTACATGTATTATTTTAGCGTTATACGAAATTCTGCCCGGATTATCGCCCTTATTGTTATTTTTTTTGATTTTCTAACACCTGACGTCAACTGGCGGACTATCGCCATTGAAGAGACGACCACTGTCAAGATTGGTCGCATTATTTTTGTAAATCATTTTAGTGAAGCCTGTACCACAACAGGCCCGGGACTGTACAGCGCAGTGGACGCTTAAGGCTGCCCCATCCCTGGATCCATTCACTTGATTTGATAATTGTTTATTTTTTGCAATGTCTATTTTCTGTCTTGTCCGCAGGTTTATCTTTTATATTTTTGTTTTGCGTGTAGTGCGGTCCTCCTGCACTTACTATTTCTTCAGATACGCATGTCCAGTAACTGGGTGGATAGAGGGCAAATTTTTGACGACCTTTTGACAATTTGAATGAGAGTTTTGTAATTAGGGATATCCTTTATTCACTTCCGCTTCATAAACGAATAGAATTTTGTGTTCTGTCTACTAATATGTAATAACATTAGGCCCAATTAGAGTCTTCGTCTGTGAGAGCCCACGATGATTATTTAAGGACAGTCAAAGCAAATTATTTTTCTCCGAGGAATTTCATCAATCGAATTGTCTAATTTTATTAACTTCATTTACGACACTAAATAAATATGTTTGCTAAAATTAGTCAAGTTAATTTGAGAGGGAATGGTTCATATTTTGAGATAGAGAGGGGGATATATTTACAGAGAGAGCGAGAAAGAGAGAGAAAGAGGGGGAGAGAAATAGAGAGAGGGAGACTAGGTCCGATTTTATTTAAATAATTCGCTCTTATGGGGTCTTTAGCAGTGGGAGGGAAACCGAATTACTCGGAGGACACCCGCGAGGTTTGACAGGCGACCATATGTTTCGTACTCAATGACAGACCTTATCATCTAACGCGCAAGCGTTAAACCCTTCGGCCTTCAACTTCCTACCATACATACACGTGGATGGTGTTACTTTAAATGAAGTTGAGTTTTACGTCCTACTTTACTGCACCTATCGGACAAATCAAGACATGGATATATGTCATGATGTGTGCTATGGGGGAATTTTACCCGGTTAGTGGTGTTTTTGTCTATCTGCTCTTCATCGATTTCAGTTTATGACAATTTTGCAACTGGTTTTTCCCCATGAAAATTCTTTCGAGATTTGTCAGCGTGGTAAGTCCTTGTCAGTAGTGCCGTACCGGGCCGGGCGGGCCCGAAGTTGCTTTACTTCCGTCGCGAGATGACTTAATAAGGTGACCTTGTACTATAATCAAGTGCTTTCTTTTACCCAGGAAGGATTTCGTGATAGCACGAACTGGTGTAACTTTATTAACCGACTTAACCCAGACGACATATTTATGCCTTGAAAATGGATTTATTCGACAACTAACCTCATCACCCTGTAACCGTCTGTTTCAAAAGATTGGCAGAATTCCAATGATTGTATTCCATACGGTTCGAGTTCAATGATATTATATTTACCCTAGTGGAACCATCAACATCATTTTGGTTCCTGGAGGCGATTTGTTCAGCAGACGGCCATGGACTTGCAAGAAATCTATAACATGTTGTTGCCATTGCGAATCCCTACTCGACAAATGTTGGGAACAGCTTTTAAGATTTAAATCTTTTAATGCGGTATTGATTTCAGAGTCTGGAGAAATGGGTATCCTGAGTATTGTTACACGTAACTATTTAAAGGGTCAATCTCGATTATACGATATCTGGGTAAAATCAGACTTCTATTTTATAAAAATAGACATCTAAAGCAACGGCAATAGCAATAGATAACCAGGTCACTCAGCGAAAAAAAAATAGCCGAAATCTTAAAAGGATTACGTTTCCGGATAAGCGATTTTGATGTTCACGCCACTACGACTCGATATTTTGAGCTGACATTTTAAGTGACGTATCCATTACTTTATTTCTTAGCACTTACATCTCGTACGTACACTGACTTTTATTTTTAAAGTGGGTTGAATCGGGGTGGCCCCTTTAAATAACAAAAATAAATGAGAAGTGGTACCAGATCGTCTAGAAAAAGTAAGCATATTCTGTCACGTCACGACTTACGACATAACATCTTAGTTTCTGCATCAACCGGTATAATGATGGTGGGTATGCGTCAAGCAGTGCCCTGAGGGGGTAATTCTGCCCGGAGAGCGACGTTATGACCGGCTCTCATTTAAATTTAAAATTTTTCAGAAACCTTAACTTCATGTCAGCAATTGTATTACACTGTTTCCCGCTTTTCGTTATATCCGAAAGACTAGACATGTTGTTCTTGCCAGGGAATTTTCTCGGCCTACCCTTACATGAAAAGGCATTACGACTTTTGAGAACTTCGCTTTATATGCTGTTATATCTGTAGAGTTTAAATTACAAAATGTGAGACAAACATGCCAATTCATCGATTTACTTCAAGCTTCTGTTCGAGCTGTAACCATTATGGCCATCAGTAGTTTTCCATAGTTCAGCAAACGCCCGTAAACAATATCTTTGCACTAAGTTGACCATTTCTTCGAATTTCGGAATCTAGCTGAGTACAAGTGTATTGTGAATGTGCTATATAATAGAATTATATTTATATTTTTGTTGGAAATTCTAACCCCCGTTTAACATTACCGAATCGTATAACTCTTATGATAGGAGGGGGGAGGGGGTGGATGGCCGAATGGTTAGCACGTGTGCGCTTTGTCATAAAGCCTGTCATTGAGTCAACTGGCTTGGTTTCGAATTCCCGGTTGTACGTGGTTTCGAATTTTCGGTTGGTTTTCTCCGGGCCCTTCGGTTTCCTCCCACTGCTAAAGACCCCAACGCGCAAGCGAATTATTAATATACAATTGAACCATATGTTAGTACCGAAATGACCTAGTTTGTATCGAGTGGACGTTGTATTCGCTGCTGACAAGATTCTGGAACTGTTTTTAAGATATTAAAAAAGTAAATTAAAAGTAGATTGGAGGCAAATTATATGTTAATGGTAAAATAGATAAGATGGCACAAGTGACAATTCAGCCCGGACCAGTTACTTCTAATAATAGGCCTGTGTTATAAACAAATCAATTTATGGTTTTTAACAGATTGACCTACATGTTGGCTGCAAAACATGGTAACTAACACGTCGCGACCTATCATGACCTACATCTTGCCGTCTTCAATTAGCTCAGTGCATAACAGTAGGACGTTAAACCCCATTTCATTTACTCCTACATGTTGCAACCTATCTATCGTAAACTGTAGATCAATTGATCATATAAAAACTGGATATTTGTAGCATAATGTTGGGTTTTTTTTGTTTTTTTTAAAAAAAAAAAAATACAGTTACAGATAATGTCCACTCAACACAATTAGGTCATTTCGGGACTAACATATGGTTTTTAATTTTTTTTTTAATAATTCGCTTTCGCGTAGGGGTCTTTAGCAGTGGGAGGAAACCGGAGTGCCCGGATGTTGATAAGGCGCCGCTATCTCCATGCCACAAACGCTCACACCAGGGCTCGAAACCACAGCCGCAAGCCAGAGGTGGCCGACCAGCTAGAGGTCGAAGTTACAGATATAGAGTCGATGTCTAGTCATCTTTAGGTGTTGAAAGAAAACTTTCACATTTTCAGGGTGAAAAGTTTAAATGCTCTTTATTCATGCAATAAAATAGGTTGTACGCCTCCGCCCGACACCCTTTAATAGTAAGCGCAGGAGGACTGCACAACACGCAAAACAAAATTATACAAGATAAACCTGCGGACATGGAGAAAATAGACATTGCAAAAAATAAACAATTATCAAATCAAGTGAATGGAGCCGGGGGCCAGCCGGAAGTCATCCACCGTATTAAGTGTCTCATGGCTTGGATGACCAGAGAGCGAAGAATTTTACACAAGAAATCCAGATTATTCCACCATTTTTCTGCTTTGCAAGTCCGCGTAACATATTTCGATGTGAACAACATAATATTTTTATCTTCTAATTGGGTTACAGGGACACGGCCATTTGGGTCGTATTCATTGAGATTGGATTGGCAGATTGCCAATCGGAGAGGGAAATGTCAAAAGCCGAGCAAGACTGAAGCTCGACTCTTAATATCCTCAGATGGTTTATCTTATCTCTCAGTTCAAAGCCATATAACTATCTTCAACAGAAACCAGGAAGCCATAAGACCGTTGTGTACAGGTGAAGAGCTTTGGTAAATCAGACAAAGCATATTTAGAAAGCTAACGACGATAGCAAAGAATCAGACGAATAAAAAACAAAAAGGTTCTGTTTTAGTCAGTTTTGTGAACATTCAGCCGTTTGTGGGTCTTTGCATATAGGCAGGGCCGGATCATGCCTTTTAGAAGCCCAAAGCACTTAGGACTTTGGTGCCCTATGTGTCATTCAAAATATAAAATTGAGGGTCAAGTTATGATTAATTTACATGATCTTTTGAGGAAATAGTTCTCAGACATACAAACATTTATAGAGAGGTTTAAGATGATACTTGAGAAAGAAAAACAAACAAAAATTTATTTCAACCGGGACACTATTGAGGTCTTAGTCGTCTGACAAACTCGAATAATTTCAATAAACACCTCCCTTGGTGCCCTAAGCACGTGCTTATTTTGCCTAATAATTAATCTAGCTCTGCACATAGAGAATCTCCTACGAGTCTTTTTTGATATAAAAAAAAACGAGTAGGAGATTTTATTTATCACCTAATCCCTTCTTACATGCACGAATAAATAAATATAATTCTTTGCTATATATTTCACTTTTACTGAACCTGAATACATTATGGCGTAGTGATACATTAATTTGTTGACAGCAAGCAATTCAACCATTGCAAAGTCCTTTATATTGACCAAGTATTTCCGTCAAGGTCAGTTAAAAAAAATAGTTCCGTTTATATAAGAAAGAAGTTAGTTTTAATAAAAATGAACCAATGGAAGACGGACATGCGCCATACAGTGTGCTATGAGGGTAATTTTTTGCCCAGGAATCTTTTACGTGCACGGGACCTCGGTTTTCGTCTCACCCGAACGACTAGGCAGATGTCCCTGTCAGGCCCTCCTTCTGCATTACTGACAAGGAGAAATCACGCCGGTAAATCGAGATGAACTTTCTCGACCAATGCAGGGATCAAACACCCGATCCCCAGGCTAGTGAACCAGCGCCTTATCCACTTGATCCCCCTGTCACTAATCATTGACTTAATCATAGACATAAGAACTGCAACCGTCTTCGTACCAGACCATCTTGTGAACCTCATCATTGGAATCTCCAGAAACGGACAAAACTGTCTATGGGGTAGTCATCTAGTACCTTGAACTCAAAGGACCAAACCCAGCACTGGGGATGATTGCCCTCCCTTTTCCAACAGTAAAGACGTGGGTGGTGGAAAATAAGCCTGGCAGAGAGAGCCTTCACGATGACTTGTGTCCTGCCATGGAAGACCGTCCACCAACAACTACCATTTAAGAAAACATTTCCCGGGTGCATAACACAGTGAGGACTGATAGACCATTAACCCTTCACTCGTCACGAGAGGGTTGAACACATTATCGCCAAAGGGTTAGGAATGAAAAAAAGTTTCTACAAGGTTGGTGTCAGAGCTCTTGACTGGGGACCAGAAACGTGTTAGTTTTCCGACGCCGTTTTTATGCTGATACTAATAATAATTTGGCCAGATTTGTAACCACAGAGAAGACATGTTTCCATAAATGAAAAGGGAAGTAGTCGGTCGTCATTTTCCTAGTAATAAGGATGTTATGTAAGCTGTTAGCGACTTTTTTAGGGTGACAAGGAGTAGGATCGCCTGTCAAACCTTATGGGCTTTCTCCTACTGCTACTACTAAAAAACCCTAGGCGCAAGCGAGTTATTGAAATAATACTGAAGCATATTTTAGTCTCGAAATGACCTCGTTTGTGTCGAGTGGACGTTAAACCTCATTTCTTCTCTCTGTTTTCTTAAACGGAACCTAATTTTTCTCTGTTACACGGAAGGAAATTCAAACCTAAATTCAAACCTAAATCCGTAAAAAGACAAAACCCAGTAATGGAGTCAAGATATTTGATGAATGTCGTAATGCGTTGTCATAGCGACGGTGAACGTTTCTATGATGTTTAGCATGTAATAATATATGATTTCGTACGCAATATTACATTAGATTGTATTACACGAGAATGAATTCTTTGGAGAATTAGATTTCGAATTTGAAACTTCCTAGAAAAGTTCAAAAATAATTTAACACCGGATGTGAAAAAAATGAAGCTTAATATTTCAAAAAAGTGTGTTGTAATGTTTTGAGCTTTACATTCAAAGGGGTATTAAATTCTTTGACGTCCTCCATTGGTTAATAACTACAATTTCTGTTTTTTAGACCGAGTGATAAATCTTTTTATTATCACCATGGCAACATATTTACCACACATTTACGTCATACAATAGCGGTTACTCTTTTTTAAGTCAAAAAGAAATCATTCTGAAAGCCATGTTCAATAAGAACAGATCAATGGAAGGTTTTAAAAAGCCATAAGGCAAACACCATTCACTATTGTATCGTATTTTGATGACGTGTGTTTTCTTATGGTTTTACCATATGCACTATTTTAAGACTGTGTATCATAATATTTTATATAACTATCAATTATGTACGGATTAATGACGTTGGGTGTCAATGTTGGCGTCCATATCCGATATATGGTCGTACTTATTGCAACAGAACAATTTTGTAAAATTTAAGTAAAATGGTAGTCCTATTATATAAAATATATATATTATACATTATCAGTACTTGATCCAGTATCCAGATAGATGTCGAAGCCTGTCCAGCTTTAATACTGTTCCAAGGGTGTGTTCGCCGTCTACTTTGTCTTCTCTTATATTATACATTAATAAATAGACGGATGTTGGAAGTGTGGTGGCCTGTGCTTTACATCATAAGGTCTGTCATTGAGTCAAGCGGTGTGGTTTCGATTCCACGCTTGTACGTGACAAGGAGTAGGGTAACCGGCCTAGCTTCTTTAGTTTTCTCATGTCCTTTCCAACATCCCAACCTCTCCCTCTGGTCTAGAGTGCCGCGCTTCGACTTCTCGCTGGCCGGTCACCTCTGGTTTGCTGCTGTGGATACGAGCCCTAGTGTAAGCGTATGAGACATGGAGATAGGGGCGCCTTCTCAACCTCGTGGGATTCCTCCGGGCACTCCGGTTTCCTCCCACTGCTAGAGACCCCCACGCGCAAGCAAATTATTAAAATAAAATTAAACCATATGTTAGTCCCGAAATGACCTAGCTGTGTTGAGTGGACGTTAAACCTAATCTCTATCTCTCTCTCTCTCTCTCTCTCTCTCTCTCTCTCTCTCTCTTTCTCTCTCTCTCTCTCGTAGTTAAGGCGAGATCAAGCCTTCTATTGAAGACGATTTTCTCACTAACACCAAATGTATAAACCCTTCTTCAATACCTCGATATGAGCAGAAATGTAGGACTTTAAACCCAATTCATTTTATGTTTTCATTTCCCCACCAGGGAATAATATCCCTATTGTGTTTCTTTGTTATATGGAGGGGTTATCGCGTCGTTGCACTATTTTGTTACTGGTTTTAAAAATATATAATCACCTCTGTACTCCACCACCTTGTTTGTCCTGTGGGGTTTTTACAGTTATACTATGTCAGTTTTATAACGCATGCAGGTTGACAAAGTCAAATTACACGAATAACAATACGTTATTGTGTAGAAAAAAAATTAAATATTGCAATTTTTTGTCGTTCTATATATACCCGCTGGGAATCACTGACAATATAAATAGATATACATGTATTTTGAAAATTCCTGGAATTAGCGCATTTATATTGAAACTATCGAAGTATGTTGTTAGTTTAAATATCACTGAGGCAATATTGGGTGGTATATCTTAATACATAATTATTTTGTGCTATGATTATCCCTCGTGGAATAATCGACCATTGTGTGCGATAACGTCGGAGGGGGGGGGGGGGTGTAAACTACCGGTTTCACTTCGCTATAATGTCTTCGTCCAAACTTATTTTTGTATAATGGTATGGGGTTTAGCCTCTGTTCAACATATTACAACACAAATACTTCTGTAATTTTGAGACTAACATAAGGTCAGTATTGACACGCGTAATACAGGGGATATGAATTTTGCCTGGACAGTGGCATTTATGGTCCTGTTCACCGATTCTCAATGATTTTCGTCTCATTTCTAGGAAAAGGTATGTTTGCATTGTGAGCACCCCATGCCAATTGACAACCGGCTATAATTCCAGAAGGTATGATAAATATGCTTGATATGCAATAAAATGAAATGGGGTTTAACGTACTACTATTCTGCACCTACCGGGCTTATGAGGACGGGCATACGTCATACAGTCTGCTATGAGGAAAATTTGCCCGGACAACTGCAGTATGGTCAAGAGTTCTATTACCTTCACACCGATGTGTACACGGGACCTCTGTCTGCGTACTATCTGAGTCCTCCACCACTGACACGGTGAACCTGCTCCAGAAAATCTTGATAAAATTTCTCGGCCAACACCGGGATCGAACACAGGACCTTCGGGTTAGTGAGCAAACCAACGCCTTTTTCACTGAGCCACCACAACCCCGAATTATGTTGTAATACCTATAATTCCATTTAAACCTCTCTCTTGAAACAATATAGACCATTTAGCCACTAAATAGTATACAATCAATTACAATTCTTTTTTAACAGTATACAATCAATGTAATATCTCTTTTTAACGGTATAATATCAATTAAACATCCCTTATATAATATAATATCAATTAAACCTCTCTTTAAACAGTATAGAACCAGTTAACCTCTAAATAGTATAATGTCAATTAAAACTATCTCTAAACAGTATAATATCAATTAAATCTCTCACTAAACGGTTTAATATAGATTATACCACTGTTTAAACAGTATAGTAGCAATTAAACCTTCTGTATACAGTGTGATATCAATTAAACCTCTCTTTAAGTATAATATCTGTTAAACCTCCTCTTTAAACAGTATAATTACAATTAAACCTTTCTGTATACAGTTTGATATCAATTAAACCTCTCTTTAAGTATAATATCTGTTAAACCTCCTCTTTAAACAGTATAATTACAATTAAACCTTTCTGTATACAGTTTGATATCAATTAAACCTCTCTTTAAGTATAATATCTGTTAAACCTCCCCATTAAACAGTATAATCACAATTAAACCTTTCTGTATACAGTGTGATATCAATTATACCTATCTTTAAACAGTATAATATCTGTTAAACCTCTCTGTATATTGTATAATATCAATTTAACCGCTCTTATAGTATAATATCTTTTAATATCATGCACCGATTCCCCGTTAGACAATACACAACAATGTTCCATTTTTAAGAAGTAATTGTTAGCAAGTATAAGGATAACTACTGTGACTTGACATTAACTGACAGCCAATATATTTTTTTTTTATTGATAACTTGATAGAAGCTAAGTTTTCACCGAATAAAAATCTCTTATATAATGCGTCTCCATGACAACGTGTCAATAAGGACACTCTTTATGTTATTTTTCGTTCTTTAAAAGTGCTTTATGAAGAATGAATTATTGGGAATGAGTCTAGTTCAACAAGTACTAGTGCACAGTGGCTGACAGTGGACCAGCAATTCACCATTATGTTTTATAAAGGGCTATATTTTAGTTTTAAAAAATGGCGAACAGTTTTGAGAAAATTCTTAACTTAAACATGCATTATGCAAACGCTTAATCCTTAAAAGAGCCAAATCGCTAACATCTGGGACCTAGAAATTCACAAAAGTGGGGCGCAACGCATTTAATTCTGTAATATGAATGTATATAAACTGATTACCACTCAATGGTTTCCGATTTTACTCCATTTTCAAATAAGTTTTGTTTGACGAAATAAGCCAGCAGTAGCAATCAAGTGCACATATATAGTGTCTAGTTTTTCAAGTCTACATAACTCCGTTTGGTTTGGTGCAATGTGCCTAGCCTCGTCCCTCGAGTCTCTAAATACAACTGGGACTGAAGCGCATTATGGTACACGATTCGTGTGCCAATGTTAAAAAAAATTTTTTTCTTAAATATCGGATTTTAGAAGCTCATCTTTTCCCGGTAAGTTTTCATCGTCAATGTTGATTTAAATTGACCAATAATTCGTGTTTTCGATGTCGAAGATTTTGGAGGATTTTGAGTTACGGAGTCACGGAATTTATTAAACATGATATATAATATATACCAGACTTCGACTAGTATGGAGCGGAATTTACGTCATTATTCGAACTTCTAACCTAGTAAATGACATAGTTTGTGTCGAGTGGACGTTAAACCCCATTATGTATGATTTATTTCCTAAATATTTCAGTGAGAATTTGTGTTTTGTTCTATCTCTGTTATTACTGCTAATTTACTGTCATATGCCGTAAATTCCGCTCCATAGACTAGTTGTATTTGTTTCCCTTCGCACCCTCTAGAACCACTGACAACGGTAACAAGGCTGTAAAATCCCGAGGAACTTTCGCAGACAATGCACAGATTGAACCAGGATCCTAGTGGTCTGCGAACCAGTGGCATACGCACCGAGGCACGCGCAAATAAAGCGCAGTAACAAATCTTGGTAATGACGTACTTGGCTATCAACTGTCCGTGCTATGTGAAATTAAACCATGGCTTGAGGTAAGTACATGTATGTCACAGAAAGATGGATCGTATTTATTAAGAATTACCCATCAGCACACAAAACAAATGGCCCCTGTCGTTTACTTATACTTAACATTAAAATCAGATCCAATCTGTCATCATTATTTAATTAACCAAGCTGGATGCCTTTTATAATGTCGCTCCCTGAACACCATATAGATCTATAGTTAATTCAATTATAAGGCCAAGGACGAGCTTATTTGTTTCTTTTTCTTAACATTGGCTTTTGCGAGACATTGATCGGAAATTCGTGCTGATTCGGTAACAAGATCACGCAATCACGAGTAGTAAGTGAGGAGAGATGTGTGCTTTTAGAAAATCATTCGTAAGCAAATAAAACCAAGGCCGTATGTAGGTTTTAAAAATGGGGGTGCAGCAGAGTGGTGCGGCGCCAATATAATGCCCACGTTACTTATATTGATCATAATCAAGTGTATCATTTTATAATTGAAAGACTGTCAAATTTGTTTGTGGAGGACGGGGAGGGGCGCCATTTATAGGGGCGCCTTATTTTTCTGAGGGTGCAATGTACCCCCTGTACCCCCGCTAGATACGACACAGGATATAAACGCACAAATCATTAATCAAGTATTTAACGTCTGATTCGTCGATCAAGGATCTTATCTAATTTCTAATCAAGATCTAGGTTAATGAATCGTTATATCAATTACCTATAATCCATATGGTTTACAGGTGCGGATTTCATTTAATGAGATTTTATCGGATTAATTCCAAAAGACGAATATATCATTAAAACGTAATAAGGGTACATGCGAACCAAACATGAAAACAGGTTTACAGGTGGAGACTCGGTTTAGGGAGGCTTGATCGAATTAATTCCAGAAGTCGGATACCGTGTAGTATGAAAACTAATGAAATGCGGTTTAACGTCCTTGTCTGCGCTATCACTTCGGTGGAAGCGGACGTAAAATAAAGCTATTTCACACACGGTTTAACGTCCTACTTTTCTGCACCAACCATTAAATGAAGACAGACATTTTACATGTGCGGATTTGACGGATAATTTCACCGTGTAGTAAGTAAACATATGTAAAAAAAGATCGATGACATTAAATGGTGTTTAATGTCTTGCTTCTCAGCACAAACCTGGATAGTGAAGGTGGCTATTAGGGATATTTTGTCCTAGACAGCGGCAACACGGTCTACTTTTATGGGGTTCTTAAACGTGCATGATTTCAATGAACCATGCCGAAGATAGGTTTCCGTCACATCGCCACTGACATAGGGAAACTATTCTGGAAAATTAGAGAACATTGAAATAAATGAAATGGAGTTTAACTTCCCACTGGGCTAATGAAGACGAATATACGCCATACAGTGTGCTATGAGGGAAATTTTGCCCGGACAGCGGCACTACGGTCTACTCTTATATCGAATTCCAACCTCGGTTTTTCATACCATCTGAGCAACTAGACAGCTGTCCTTGTCAGGCCATCCGTCCTTTATTACTGACAAGGGGGGGGGGGGCAAGCCAGGAATTCTGGATGGACTTTCTCGGCCAATGCAGAGATAGGGACCCAGCGTCTTGGCAACTTAGCCATGGTGATCCCACAATTAGAGAACCCATCCAAAACCATATAATAAGCGAATCCGCGCCATTCTCGTCGAGTAGTAACTCATTAATCATCTTGTAGCAACTTAATAGCGGCGACGTTAAAATGTGTAGGCTTTCAAAAAAAAGAGAAGCAAACATAACCTTCACGTGACCCATCTCCAATAAATATATTTTTACTTGGTAATATATGTTTTTTTCCAATTCACGACCATGTTTTTAAAGGTACTATCCCGATTTGAACAGAGTTTGAATAATAAAAGTCCGCGTACGTATGCAATTTAAGCGCCAAAATATATATTGAGTTGTTTGGACTCTTATCCGGACACGTAACCCTTTTAAGATTTCAGGTCATTTTTTTGGTTGAGTGACCTGATAATCGATTGACGTTCCTTTGGAGGTCTCTATACAGTGCATGATTTTTATGCTTGTGATGTACTTGATAAATTTCACCTACACGTTATTGTTTTATAAAATGAAAGTCTGTTTTTTTCCAGACGCCATATAATACAGTCTGGGGCACCGGTCTCCAGACTGGCGGATTTAAGTTATTGGAAAACGTTTCACGTATATGGACTTTTAACACAAAATTAAGAAGTTAAATTCCCAAAAATATAATCGAGATTGGCCCTTTAAGATCTGGACTGAACAGAAATGAAATCACGTTTAACATTTTGCTGTTCTGCAACAACTGGGCTAACGAAGACGTAACGTTTGAGAGAGAGAGACAGAGAGAGGGAGAGAGCGAGAGAGAGAGGGGGAGGGGAGAGAGATAGAGAAATGGGGTTTAACGTCCACTTGACAAGTAATTTCGGGGCTGGTTTAATTTCATTTCAATAATTCGCTTGCGCGTAGGGATCTTTAGCAGGGGGAGGAAACCGGAGGACCCGGAGAAAACCCACGAGGTTGGACAGGCGACCCTACTCCCTGCCACGTACAACCAGAGATTCGAAACCAAGCCAGTTAACTCAATGACCGGCTTTGTGCTAACAATTCGGCCGTCCAAAACCTCAGACGGAAAGAGATCCAGGGCCTGTTTCACGAAATTTTATCAAAGATGAAATTCAAATTTGTGTAATTTGATTGAATAATATTAGATTGATTTTAGTGCTTAGCCAATCAAAATTGAAGTATCTGCTAGATATTTGGATTTTATCTTTATAGTTAAAATTACGTGAAACAGGGCCCTGAACATAGATATGAAATTTAAAATGATTCATTTGAGATTTCTAATTTAATTTTATCTCGTGAACAAGGGCGGTCTTGATTTAAATAATTTTGTTACATTTTGAATTTTGAACCTGTGATGAGATGGGTGCAGTATGATTTTATACATTTGAAACTGCACCTACGCATTTTGGGTTGTTTTTTTTTGCAAATTGAATGCACCAGGTATGTTCAGACAAGGAGACATACATGTATATAAATAAAGGCGAGGCATAAACTATATCAAAACATGAATAATAGTAAAGACATTGATAACATCACGATCTGTCAATCTCGAATCACTGATCTATCGAACTAAAAGATAGGGTCATGGTAAATATGTTGGTGTAACCACATCAATAACCAATAAGGCGACAAGGACTTGCAGGTTAGCACTTTAACCAAGATGGGCGTATTCTGTCTAAAATGAATAGTATCATTCTTTGAAGACAGAACAACTGGATTAAATTTGTCAACGATTTATTACAAATATATTCAAATTAATGTTTCAATATTAGTATATGATCGGCAGTTTTTGACTCGAACAACACAACAAATATGTGGTATGTTGAACCAATAAACTATGTACCCGTTGACGACAAAGTGACTCTGGGGCATGCACTGGAGATCGCTAGTTTTGTGTAACGAATGTGATCCTATGGAGTATGAAACACGTAGAGTCGATTTTCATTTAAGCACTAACAGGACACCCTGCTTCGCTCGAGATTTGATGACTTAAAACATTCATAGGGGCATGCTGGTTATGTGGGGGTGGATCGCGGCGACGTAGCGTGATACATACACACACTTGGATTTTATGTACATAAATATCTGAGCCACGGTTCACACGCTTGGACAATATTATTATTATGAAGTAACGGAGATAAGAATCTGACAATAGTCTTGAAGACCGTTATAAAACCACACGAATTTACCATTTGAGAGGAGGCACAGTAACCCAAACAGGGGGGGGGGGGTGATTGGGCCATCGGCGATCGTCCGAAGGGCCGGTCGGACAAGAAAATGAAAAACAAGTTTGCCCAAGTCGTCTAAAAAATTGTTTTCTGTTGAACATTATATGGGGGTGGGTTTTGGGGTATTGAACCGGCCATGGAGCGATGGTGCTCATGTTGTATGTAGCCGGTTGCTTTAAAGATCCGCCACGCCATCAATTGAATCTGGGATGGGCTGGTTAAATAGAATTTCTGGGCCGGGTGTGTGCCGGAATTCCGATAATTTCACCCGCAGATATGCCACCACATCGCTTTTTTTTTGGGGGGGGGGGGTCGTTTTTCAAAATTTCCCCGGGTGGGGGGGGGGGGCTACACGGTCAGTAAAAGGTGTAACAGTATTAGTGTATAGCAGAATATCGGTTTAGTAAATATAAAGGATTTATTTACATCAGGAACACATCTACATAATAAAGCATGAACTAATCTACAACTAAACTTCTACAGGAACACATCTACATAATACAACATTTACTATTCTGCCCTCTGCCAATGCAGCGGTTGGACTCAGGTGAGTCTATACACCCGTCCAAGCCTTTCTTCTCCCCCGGCTCCTCGCTTACTAACTGTCAGTGAACTACCTCCATATATGCCCTTTGCACACATGGTCATATCTGCAATTGTCTCCTTTATCTCGTCACGGCATGTGTATAATCCCTTGAGGTCGTTTGGATCTTGTACACAGAACATATTAAATAAATTAAATGTTTAATAGATCGTGCCTCGAGAGCAGTTTATTTTGAGATGAACGTCAAAATCATGTATTGTAAAAACTAGCAAAGTTCATTAAGTTCTATGCACCTAAATCACAAATGATATCGCTGTATTACAAAGGGGCCGCTTCGTAACGGTATACCCCCGGACCAGTTCCCGTCCCAAATCCACCAACGCGTCATTACGTCCCCGTCACTTACCCTCTGAGTGAATCTAGAATTAAAATTATTTACCAAAACGCTTGTTATGGATGTACATTGATTATTTATTTCTAAAATGTAAATTCATGTATCTATATCTGTCAGGGAGGGGGGTTTAATATAGACTATACCTGTTCCCCAACTCCTATTCAGAAACAAATCTGAATAAAAATATATAATTATAATACAATTTTAAATAGAATAAACATATATTATAACAATACAAATTGTCTTATACTTTATTGATCAAACTTATTGCGTTGTTAACATTGGGGCACGACACGTGTACACCTAAATATAGATGGGCGTGGAATCAAGAATGAAACTACATAATATTTTATAAATAAAAAACAATAAAAATGCTGATACACTTCCTTCACCGGTATGGTAATCACCAAGGATTTAGTTCAGACATTGGATTGATGAATTAAATAATAATAAAATAAGAACAGGATCAGCATTCTTTATATTAAAAGACGCGTTTAAAATCGCTGATGAAAGACCTTTATTTTTTCGACATTATCAAATCCCTATAGTCATAAATGGATCGGGGATCGACGTCATTGTTGTATTTCAATATATTATGGACGAGCGTGAAACAGTCCGATTACAATAATATCTAAATATAGACATCGAATACAATATATTATCCATTAATATACAATTATCAATCATATCAATTATACATAAAGAGCATACATTTCTATACAATCCGACACAACAACTACGAAACTAATGCTCAATTAAAGAATATCATTATACGAAAATAAAGGGACCTATCGGAATTTCCCAATACTTCATTATGGTATATGAAATAGCATAAAATAACACAAACGGACCCGCGTTAATGTTCTGTTCTATTGTTATGAAATCTAAAATAAGATTAGCAGTTATTGTTCAGCGGATCAAAATAGATTAGGATCTATATTTGTCTGTTACTTTGTGCACTATTATTTGTCCTTCTGTTCTGCTCGGAACTTGACTAATCACGACAGGCATACGCCTACGGCCTACTCTTATATCAAATTCCAAATATCATGGAATATTTTATGAATACGCAAATGTGTATACGGGGCCTTGGTTTTCCGTCCCATCCGAAAAACTAGACAGCTGCACTGCACCTCTGACAAGAGGAAGTCACGACGAATTTTCTCGGTAAACACCGTGAGTTAACCCGCGACCTCCACACTAGCTAGCCAGCGTCTTACTCACTGAACCATCGCGTCTTTCTCCTTCAAAATGCTGTAGATTTATATAAGTTCTATTGTAACTTCTTTTTGGTGTGTAGCCGCTGTTGCTCAGTGGATAAGATGCTGGGTCGCTAGTCTGGAGTTTTTGGGTTCGCTCCGGCTGTTTCACCTAGAAAGTTCTTTGGCATTTTCCGACGTGGGTGGTTCCCCCTTCTCAGTGGTGCAGGACAGTGGGCCTGGGAGGCACGTTCAGCTGTACGAAAGATCGGAGGTCCAGTGTATACATCGGCGTGCACGTAAAAGAGCCGTTGCCAGTTGGAATTTGAAATAAGAGTAGACGGTAGCACACTGCATGACGTATAATGCCTTTTCTTCATCAGCCCAGTCGGTGGAGATAGTTACAGTGTTAAAGACCTCTGTGCGCAAGAGAATTATTGAAATGTAATTAAACCATATGCTAGTCCCGAAATAACCTAGTTTGTATCGATTGGACGTTAAACCCCATGTCTCTCTGTCTGACTCAATTAATCAAAACGCAACGGGTTTTTTTTTCATTTAACGAAAACAGGTTTATCAAAAAAGATATGAAACATATACCCCACGGGACTATTTACATTCGTTTTCTGTTATGAACAGCTGTATGAATTTTTACAAAATAGCATGTTATCCAACAAAATCATAAATTGGAAAAAAACTGATTTTGTACTTATATCATCTGTTATCTTCACCGTAATGTCGTTGTTATATATGCCATCTATTTTTTTACGAAAGCCCAAAGGCTCATTCCAAATGCGAAATTACGAATTCCAAATGCGAAATTCCGAATTCCAAATGCGTAATTCCGGATTCCAAATGCGGAATTCCGAATGCCAAATGCGGAATTCCAAATTCCAAATGCGGAATTCCAAATTCCGAATGCGAAATTCCAAATTCCGAATGCGAAATTCCAAATAAATTCCGAATGCGAAATGCCAAATTCCGAATGCGAAATGCCAAATTCCGAATGCGAAATTCCAAATTCCGAATGCGAAATTCCAAATTCCAAAAGCGCAATTCCAAATTCCAAATGCGAAACTCCAAATTCCAAATGCGAAATTCCAAATTCCAAATGCGAAATTCCGAAGTCCAAATGCGAAATGCGAAATTCCAAATGCGAAATTCCAAATTCCAAATGCGAATTTCCAAATCCCAAATTCCAAATCCCAAATTCCAAAGCCCATAATGCTCATTCCAAATTCTAAATTCAAAATTCAAAATTCAAAATTCAAAATTCTAAATTCAAAATTCTAAATTCAAAATGCAAAATTCCAAATTCCAATCGGACCGGGATTTGCTTTTGACTAATCAGATAGGGTTTAATTTGGAATTTGGAATGAGCCTTCTGGGCTTTCGTAGTTTTTTAGATAAAACAAATCAATATAATAGTACATCATTAACGTTAAATTCTCTATCCGTATCTTCCTGGTAGTGCACTAAATAAGATAATGTGTTTACTATGTTAATGAAACGGGGAATGACAAAGCCAACCGTTAATAACATATAGTTTATATCCGTTATTATTACTGTTTTGCCACGTTCATAAATAAACTTTATCTTTTACTATTTATGTCGTAAAATTCCAGCTCTTCAACCAGGAAGTTTGGTGACGTAGTGTACATGAGAGAGAGAGAGAGACAGAGAGGGAGAGAGAGGGAGAGTTTAGCGTACACTAAACACAAATTATGTCTTTTGGGGACTATAAATAAGAAATATTTTTATTAATATACTTCGCTTGTATGTAAGTGTCTTTGGCAGTGGGAGGAAACTTTCCAATACTAAAGAGGGGAATTGTGAGCGGACGTTCATCAAGTTCTAACTGCTAAGAGCTCTTTGACGTGCACGCTATAAAGTACATTCATAGACATCGGTTTCTCATACCATCTGTATGACTAAGCACTTTCTCTTTAGGGGAAACTAGGGGGCTGGAAAATCCAAGAAAAGTTTTCGACCATCACCGGAATCGAATTCCTGGTAAGTGAAATGAATGTAATATTTGACTGTAATTCCACACACCTTAGAAGATGTAAACACACAAAACATTTCATAATTAGAATATTATGAATCGTTTGTACGAAAACAATGATAGAATTTATACTCGCATAAAGATGGCCACGTAAAATCCATACAAACTAATTGGGCATTGAATAATTAAAATAAAAATCAATTCAGTCACTCTTGAAGATCTATTCAAATACGAATATCCAAATGTTAGTGTGAGTTCTCGTCTTCAAGGCGTCCAAGTTCCCATCTTCGATACCGGTGTGGGCCGATAGAGTTCATTGGAATTTTCCGACCGTGGTTCATCCGTGTCATTGGGGACAAACGAAATTGGAATTAAATGAAATGTGTGGTGCCATTGTCCGGACAAAATTATCCTCATAATACAATGTACGGCGGGCTTATGAGCGTATTCATCATATTAGAGAGAGAGAGGGGGAGAGAGAGAACGAGAGAGGGGGAGGAGAGAAATTGGGTTTAACGTCCACTCAACACAACTAGGTCATTTCGGGACTAACATATGTTTTTTATTTCAATAATTCGCTTGCGCGTAGGGGTCTTTAGCAGTGGGAGGAAAATGGAGTGCCGGAGGAAACCCACGAAGTTGAGAAGGCGCCCCTTTCTCCATGCCAAATATGCTCACACCAGGGCTCGAAAACACAGCCGCATGCCAGAGGTGGCCGGCCAGCTAGAGGTCGAAGAGCGGCAATCTAGACCACTAGGCCATCCCACTAGGCCACCCCACCCCCTCATCATATTAGACCAGTCAGGGTAGAATAGTAGGACGTTAAACACCATTACATTCCATTTTGATTTCAAGGCATTCAGCGCTTACTATGATACAAAATGCTTTACTGTATAAGTAGATCTGTACTTGTATGTCCCATGACATAAGTAATTCAGTTTATGATCATTATTAATAGATTATAGAAAATTAATCACATCGTTTTTCTAGTTGAAAGTAATAATGTCCCTTTAAATTCTATTTGATATATTAGTACAACGGTAATAAAAGGTAATAAATGGTAGACCGGTCCTATAAGTCGGGTTATTCACCGATATAAAACCAATTGAACAAGCCATTAATCTATCCACGTTTGTTTGAATTGTAGGTTTAGAATATTTGAGATAGACCAGACAACGAGAACTAAACAAACAAATCAGATATCTCTGGTCCGGCTGACATTTTGAACGTATTAATATATTACTAAAGATATGACCTGTTCAAATATAATATATTGCTTAAATATAAAAACACGCACCGTACAAAATTTGCCCTGTCTGCACTATTGAAATGAAATGAAACGGGGTTTAACGTCCTACTGTTCTACTCCGAATTCGCTAATGAAGACGTGGTTACACCATACAGTGTGTTACGCGAGGAATTGAGCCCGGAAAGCGACAACGGCCTACTATTTTATCGAATTCAAACAGCAAAGAGCTTTTTTTTACGTACCACCAATAATGCAAACGGGACCTTGGTATTTCGTCCTATTCGAACAACTATACGTTGTCCTGCGCCAATGACAAGGGGTAACCTCACCGCAAAAACCGACGAACTTTCTTGGCCAGCAGCGGGATCGAACACGGGACCTCCAGGTTAGCGAGCCAACGTCTTACCTAGTGAGTTACCGCGGCTCCCATGTACATAACAGAACTAAAATAGCGCCTTTATGCGACGCGATATATATTCAATAAATATTTGGGGGGTTTGGATGGCCGAATGGTTAGCATGCGCGCGCTGTATCATAAAGTCTGTCATTGAGTCAACAGGCGTGGTTTCGAATCCTCGGTTGTACGTGGCAAGGAGTAGGGTCGCTTGTCCAACTTCGTGGGTTTTCTACGGGTCCCCCGGTTTCCTACGACTGCTAAAGATCCCTATCCGCAAGCGAATTATTGAAATATAATTAAACCACATGTAAGTCAAGAAATGACCTAGTTTGTGTTGAGTGGACGTTAAACCCCATGTCTCTCTCTATATCTATCTCTATCTCCCCCTCTCTCTCTATATTTATCTCTCTCTCTCTCTCTCAATAAATATTTACATAATACAATTATAATAATGAGATTTAAAAAAAATCTCCCGTAAGTAATTATTTATAATCTATCAATACAGATTCAAATAACAAAGAAAATATGTTTACTGTCAATGCTTTAATTAATCAAAACGTTATATCTCATATATCGTGATTTACTTGGGTACAAATGAGTTATTTATATAACAGGCAAACCGTGATTTACTTGGGTACAAATGAGTTAATATAATTAGCGACACGAGAATCATGGGCATGAAGGGTTCGAGAAATTAAAGATGTAGACATAGGACTGAGAAGGTCTTAAGTCTAAAACGGAACAAATGATGTCATTCGAATTAGTAGAATGGTCTATAGACAAGCGGATAATTGTTGATATGATTGTTATAGACCGCAATAACAGGTGTCGCCAACCAGCAGGACACATGTGCCACTAACCAGGAAATGAAATGAAATGGGGTTTAACGTCCTACTGTTCTGCTCCTAATTTGGGCTAATGAAGACGGGCATACGCCATACAGCGGGCCCGGGCAGCGGCGCTACGGCCTACTCTTATATGGAATTCCAACTGCTAAGTCATCTTTTCCGTGCATGCCAATGTGTACATAGGACCTCGGCCTTTCGTCCCATCCGAACGACTAGCCAGCTGTCCTTGCCAGACCCTCCGTCCTGCATCACTGACAATGGGTAACCACGCCGGAAAATCTGGATGATATTTCTCGGCTAATGCAGGGATTGAACACCCGACCCAAGGTTAGCGAGCCAGCGTCTTACCCACTTAGCCACGTTATCCCCCACTAATTAGGAGGCGATAAGATCGTCTAGTAGGGTATTATTATGATAATGACCGTCAATCAAGAGACGATACGTAAAACAAGCAAAGCACAAAAGGTGTCACCAATATAGAGACAATAAGTAAAAGGTAAAACCAACAAAACACAATACGTATAATCAATCAAGTGCACAACAAAGTCATTAAAACACGATAATTATCATCAATCAAGGGAAGGTAGTAAACCAACAAAACACAAGAAGTATCATCAATAAAAATACGATCAGTATCAATAATGAAGAGACAGTAAGTACAACTACCAGCGCACGATAAGTATCACCAATCAAGAGACAGTTAGTAAACCAAACAGGAATCAATTAGTATCACAAATCAAGCTAATACGACCAGTCTAACCAATCAATATTGTAAATAAAACCAACAAAACCCAATAAGTATCATCAATCAAGGGAACACAATCAGTCTCATCACTCAATAGTGTGAATAAAATCAACAACACACAATAAGTATCACCAATCAAGCGAACACAATCAGTCTCAACAAAACACAATAAGTAACACCAATCGAGAGTACAGGGTAAAACAAAAAAACACGTTACTTAGTATTATCAATCAAGAGACGATAAGTATCATCACTCAATAGACGATACGTGTCATCAATCAAGAGACGATAAGTATCATCACTCAATAGATGATACGTGTCACCAATCAAAGGACAATGGGTAGTACAGGGCGTGATATGTTTCATCAATCAAGAGATGGTTAGTAAAACCGAAAAACACAACAGGTATCACCAATCAAGTGATGGTTAGTAAAACCAACAAAACGCGTAGTATCAATCAAGAGACGCTAAACGGTGTTTAAAAGCCACGTACAATGTTTCGGTGTTTATGCAGCGATCTCTCAAAATCTTAGTACAATTTCTTCATGATCAATATCTAATTCAAACGCAATATAATAAAACATAATTACCTACCCTTTATTTAAAATTCGAATCCCTCACTAAAATCCCGCGACTTCAAGAAAAATTAACTTACATTTATTTGAATTTCTAAAATAGAATAAAATTATAATAATAATTGGGCTTGTTATGTCGCCCTGTCTTAATTTTTGATCTTTCACCACATGCCCTTTAAATTCAACCTACATAAAGTATAGATCATGATCGTCATGGCCAACCAGGTAAGAATAAATTATCATCTGAATAATACCATTCAAACACTGATGTACTTGGCTAACCTACATTAGGAGAAAGAGAGAGAGAAAATGGGTTTAACGTCCATTCGACACACACTAGGTCATTTTGGGACTAACATATGGTTTAATTTTATTTCAGTAATTCGCTTGCGCGTAGGGGTCTTCAGCAGTGGGAGAAACCGGAGGACCCGGAGAAAACCCACGAGGCTGGATAGGCGACCCCACTCCTTGTCACGTACAGCCGTGGTTTCGAAACCACGCCAGTTGACATAATGACAAGCTTTATGATACCTCCAAAAGATGGAATTATAGTGTTGACAAGGCCTACAACCCAATTGCACTGCATTCCAACCTACATTATTTTCAGAAACAAATGAAATGGCGTTTAACGTCCTACTCCTCTGCTCCTAAACTCGGCTCATGAAGACGGGCATACAACATACAGTGTGCTATGAGAAAAGTTTTGACTGGGCCTACACCTATATTGAATTCCAACTGCCCATGATCTTTTACGTGCACGCCAATGTGTACACGGGACTTCGATTTTTAGTCCTATCCGAACGACTAGACAGCTGTCCTTGTCAGGCACTCCGTCCTGCAGTCCTGACATTTGAACTGACCTCTTACCATGTCGGTCTCTGACCTTCTGTTGTGTCACGTTTTAAAATGAACCCGTAAAGATGATGGTGGTCATGAAAAACAGATACAAGATTTTCAATGGAACTGTGTAAAGACGGCGCTAATGGGTATAATTAACGTTAATGGATTTGAGGGCGTCGCTAATTATGGACATCAAACAATTCGATTATAATACTACCCACTCAAAACTGCTCACTTGTTTGATTGCTCGACAAACAATAAGAATATCCACGTTTGTAGTAATTCGTTTATTTTGTTAAAGACACCTACGCTAAACCGTTTCTTTGGTAATCGCTATGCAAACAATCAAATATTCCCTTTTGTTGTTTAACATTAGATTCGTTACATAAAATTGTTATCTAGTACTTATATACTATTAAAAAAAAGTAGGGGATATTTGATTTCGAGGGCATACTAAACTATACAAATGACTACGAAAAAAGTCACTATAGAACCTAACAGAAGAAACATTTCCAGTTACATGTGATGCCCAAACGCACCAATAGCTACCGCATGGAATGCAGGTGATGATTGGGATCATCATGGGGGTCAAACCCAAGATTTGCATGACTCTGACTTTGAATGTTACAGTCATTGTGGCATTGAATTCCAGGGTGGAAACATCGGTTTAATTGTTTTAGTGACCAGAAAACAAATTTTGATATGCGTCGGCTTACCCAAAATGAAAGGTTACGTGCCCTTGGCATGCTACAGATCGGCACAACACAGGCGGTTGTGGCGCGGACGATGAATGTTTCTCAGTCTGTCATAAGCAGGCTATGGTCCAGATACCGTGATACACAATCTGTACAGGACAGACCACGCTCAGGTCGACCAAGGGCGACAACTCAAGCCCAGGATCGATTTATCCGTACCTTGGCCTTGAGAAATCGTGTCATCACAGCAAATCAGATCAGCGCTCGTCTTCAAACAGACACTGGTGTGAGAGTGAGTGGCCAGACGAGTCGGAATCGACTGCATAGGGGTCACCTTCGCGCCCGACGTCCTCGTGTGATCCCTTGTTTGAGAGATCATCACATTCAGGCAAGACGTCGTTGGTGTAGGGATCGTCAACACTGGGATAATCGACGCTGGAGCAATGTGATGTTTTCAGATGAGTCAAGGTTCACTGTTGATTTTTTGGACAGACGTAGGAGGGCGTGGCGTCGTCGAAACGAGCGCTTCCAAGGCGTTAACGTCATCAGACATGATCGATTTGGGGGTGGTTCTGTTATGGTGCGGGGAGGCATCACTGTTGCTGGAAGAACAGCTTTGCATGTTGTTGCAGGGCGTGTTACAGGTCAGTACTACCGGGACAACATCCTGACAGTCCATGTTGTGCCGTTCGCACGACGTCATGGCCGCCGTTTCATCTTCCAGGATGACAACGCAAGATGTCACAGGGTCAGGATCATTACAGGTTACCTCCAACAACAGAACATCACCACATTACCTTGGCCAGCACTGAGTCCCGACCTCTCCCCCATCGAGCATGTCTGGGACATGATTGGACAGAGGTTACGTCAACGTCAACAACGTCCTGCCAATGTCCAAGAACTTGCTGCTGCGTTTCAACAGGGATGGGACAATCTGGACCAAAATGACCTTAGACGTCTCATTCGGAGTATGCCACGTCGGATCAATGCTTGTTTGGCAAGCAGAGGAGAATTTACCCGTTACTGACTTTGTAGTGATGCTGTGGTAACTTTGATGTTTGACTCCGAGTATCATTTTACCCTTATAATGGTCAGCCTGTGCCATTTTGTCATTTGTTTCTTCGTCAGTTTCATTAGGGACCTATAATAACACTTAAAAATCAAATATCCCCTACTTTTTTGAAAAGTATATATGGAATCCGCTGCTACTGACTACCTACGTGACAAAAGTTCAAGGCAAAGATTTTTCTTTTGATGAATGTACAATTCTATAAGACGTTAGGAGTTGGGGATCTTTTGTTGAAATTAGTAAATAATGATTCACATAGAAAGACCTCTAATATGATTATTACTTATCTGAATGAAAATTTCCATAATATTTTTGAGTGTTAGTGTGTTACAAGAACCGCACTAAAAGACCCCGAAAAAAAAATACACTGTTAATTGCGGGGAGAGAGAGAAAGGAATGGGGTTTAACATCCACTCGACACAAACTAGGTCATTTCGGGACTAACATATGGTTTTAATTTTATATCAATATCTCGCTTGCAAGCAGTGGGGGGAAACCGAAGAAGCCGGAGAAAACCCACGAGGTTAGACAGGCGACCCTAATCCTTGTCACGTACAACCGGGGACTCGGAACCACTCTAGCCGAATCAATGACAGACAGGCGACCCTACTCCTTGTCACGTACAACCGGGGATTCGAAACCACGTCAGTTGAATCAATGGCAGGCTTTATGATACAGCTCGCACGTGCTAACCATTCGCCCCTCACCTCCCACTGTTAATTGCGCGTAGGCTGCTGTTAATTCTGTTTGTCATGTCATCTGATAATGAAGTTTCTGCTATTATAATATGTGATAATAGGTAAACCACATAACTACGTATATTATTTATAATACCAAATCCTGTTTATTACAAGGACACGTGTGTTTAACTCATATTAATTCATAAATATAATTCAACGCATCGCCCTTTTGGGAAAAAACTGTGATACACGTTAACGTTAATTTAGTTACGATGGTTTTTTTTCAATGTCAAACTTAAAGTGGTTGATCACGACCGCGAACTTTTCACACAACATATATTTTTCACGGCTTAAGTGATTATATTTGACAAGTAATTAAAGATACATTAGTTGAGAGTTTAATAAAGAGTTGGTCATTATTGCTATGGTAATCAAAAATAGATGGTTAAAAAAGAGAATATTGAAAATGTCATTCCAATTACTTTATTCTGAACCAAATTATCACTTGTAGAAAGTTTGACAGGATGTGTGCATATTATACTTTAACACATACTTATGGAAAAACAATTACTGATTTATTTAGGCGACGTTTCGAATAGTTTTCTCTCAACGTTTTCAAGCAAGTGAAACGTTGAGACACTTCGAAACGTCGCCTAAATAAATCGGTAATTGTTTTTCCATAAGTATGTGTTAAAGTTTAATGCTCCTAAGAGATAGTGGTAACCAGGGCACTGGTATATTCGCGAATTAGTCTCGCTTTCTTATTTGTAAATTAAATTTTAAAATGACCAACCGTTGTTTTTTTTTTGTAACATATTTATTCAATTTAAAAGTCATATAACAATTGTATAAGGAGTAATATAGTATTAGTAACAATTAAACTTTAGATGTACATTATTTTTTCATATATGTTAGTTAGAATAATATACTATATGAATATCCATGTGGATCTACTATACTGTATTTACAAAAGTGGTCCCAGCTCGTTGTTCGTTATTCACCAATGTGAAACTGCTAGTTGTTCGGGTAGATAAACAGTCTGTTTGAGTCTTTTTCCCAAGATTTTGAAGATTTATTAACCAATTAGACTCATAAAAACCCACCCCGGCATATTTTCTCTAAAGGTGCCTTTATTATGTCACTAATTACATATCTGGTGAATAACGAACAACGAACCAGCTCGTTGTTCGTTATTCGCCAATAACGAACAACAAACCAGCTCGTTGTTCGTTATTCACCAATGTGAAACTGCTAGTTGTTCGGGTAGAAAAACAGACTGTTAGAATCTTTTTCCTAAGATTTTGAAGATTTATTAAACAATTAGACTCATAAAAACCCACTCCCGCCATATCTTCCCTAAAGTGCCTTTTTTATGTTAATAATTCCATATCTAGTGAATAACGAATAACGAACCAGCTCGTTGTTCGTTATTCGCCAATCACGAACAACAAACCAGCTCGTTGTTCGTTATTCGCCAATAACGAACAACGAGCCAAATTCACGTCCCCTAAGTGTTATACTATCTTTGTTATAGGTGAAGTAATTGTTATTCTTTGTGAATATATTATTAAAAACACTCACAGAATGTGTTTTAATATATTTAAG
This sequence comes from Patella pellucida, assembly GCA_917208275.1. Lineage (NCBI taxonomy): Eukaryota > Metazoa > Mollusca > Gastropoda > Patellidae > Patella > Patella pellucida. Next base: position 17,071,290 of record OU795042.1, on the reverse strand, counting down.
CTGCTGTTTAACTATATAGGGATTTAAACATTTTTCCAACATTTAAGATAATTCCCGAATCAAGACAAACTTGTCTTCTTTTATAAATAGATAGCCTTGCTAAGGATAAAATAACATTCATAAAATAACGCTCTATATCCGTCGCTGATTTATGTATTCCTAATATGAAGTAATGTTCTAGATCTGTGGCAGAGAAACCTAGCAGTCTTAAGTCAATGAATAAACTTCGAAACATTTCAACTAAATATTCATTATATGGACAACTAAATAACATATGGCAAATTGTTTCAACTTCATTTTTACATAGCGGACAGAGATCATCTTCCGTTATTTTGATCCTGTAGAGTTTTTCTTTCGTGTACACAATGTTATGAATTATTCCGAAATTCAATTCTATCGCATCAGTATGTTTATATGGTAGAAATGCACTTTTATAATTATTTTGACAGAGGTTGAACCCCCTTTCTTGCCAAAATCTTGCACTTGTTGGTGGATTATAGTGCTTGGATCTCAGAATATCGTAGCATGTTTTTACACTTAATTCGGAGAACCTAATTAGTCTACCATTAATGGCCAACCGTTGTAATCTAGTTGAAATCTCGAATATCCGATGCCATACAGAGTTTATTATGGTCTTGTTTTGTTAATAAATGTCAAATTAACAGTTTATACAGGCCCAAAGAAAGACCTGAAAAAGGCAGATTTAGCTCTTGCATAATGTTTAAGAACGCGTAACTAAAATATTAAAGGTCGGCCCAGATATAATTTATATATCTTATTGACATTTTTGTTAGTGGTTTAACTTGGTTTACACGAGATTCAGAATGCCCCAAACGATGGTTGGATGTTATATTTTTGACAAAAGGCTAGCTTTATGACACCATATACGTTTGTTAACATTTGGGAGAGGGGAGTAAGACTCTTACTCCATGACGCAAAGAAGACTGCTTTACCGACATTTTGTAATATTCCTTCCTGGTCTAGTTCTCTCCGTTAATATACATTATGGGAGATTAGATAAAGAGCTGACAGTTCTCACTACAATAGTTAAAAGCTAGATAATGTAAAGAGAATTTGGTGAAAATTTCAAAACTAGTTAATGTAAACTCTGAACCGACTTTTAGGCCTAGCCTCGATCATCATTACTAAAGTCGGTACGATAAAACAAACCATAGTCTCGGTTATCCATTTTATGATTAAACCACGAATGAAAGTGGGACAGGAAATCGGATCCGAATCGATTAAATATCGCATCCTAGCGTTGACATCGATGGTTGATTAGGGTCTGGATGAGTTAATTAACGTCTAATGATTAAACAAATGTAAATAGCACTTCAGGCCTAATAGACATATTTAGCTCTTGCATAATGTATGTTCACACAATCGTGTGGTACGCCATACAATTTACAATAATACGTCATATTACAATTCATGCAGATATCAACTTTTTTTACTTTCTTATTTTGGTTTTTAGCGTTGCCAACTCACTGTGTGTTTGTTTTTGTTTTGACTTGACTTGACTCTGGTTTTGGCTTTGTATTATCTGTGCCATGTTGAGCTTAATAACCATTAATTGTCTGTTGTCATTAAAATGTATTGAATTCTCTAGAATCCACTATAAAATATAGAATTCATCTTCAAGCGTCCTAAAAGGTTTCCAGACAATGCGGACACTAACAACAGACCGACAATCTGAACATGCCGATTAAATTGATAAAGATTTATTGCGTGTCGTTTTTGTTGAAATGTTTGGACACGATACTACAGATTAACGGTATAAAGTGTAGGGAAACTAGTGACAAAATCTTAAATCCGCATTATTGAGAGTAATATATTCATAACAATAAACACGTGACAGTGTTGTCCAATATAGTTAATCTAGTAGTCATGACACCTAGAAATTGTCAATTTAGTTTAAAGAGGGAGTTTAACGAGACAATGAGCACTTTGGCGATCATGGATCATTAGGAATCTGATTAAAATACAGATTTATATTTCGTTTCGTTTATTTATACTTTCGATGGTCTCTACTGCATAAAGATCTGACCAGTCGAGGCCTGCGCCAGGCGTCATACGAGCGGTTTATGACCCTATGACGTCAGACGTTTGAGTAACCAATCAACGTTGATGTTTCTTCTGCATACCCACAGTTCCGTGCAGAGTACGCCAAAAATTCGCCGCAACAGACCATTTCATTGACTAGAACGCAGGTTATATAACAACTCTTCCAGACCCCAGTGTAGTAAAGACGAGTGAAACGATATATATAGGATCTATGTTTTTAATCAGATTGGGATCATTTGTAAAATAATGAATTTGAATATCATGTGATTTAAAATCGTCGCCCATTTTGATTCAAAATCTTGAGATACACATGCTGTCAGATTTTGATGTACTTTCTGTTATGGAAGACGGACACAAGTCATGCATGGTCCTATTACGGAAATTGTGTCCGGACATCGGTGCTACAGCCTACTCTTGTTTTGGTGCCCAAATGTCACGAGATCTTTAACTTTTAGCCAAGGTTGTAAACAGGACGTCCATGTCCGGCCTTACGCCCTTTTCCGCAGTCAGAACTGGCGTTCCGGTTGGATTTACTGGCTTGCAGAGCGAGTAAGACGTTGTATTGCTAACTTGGAGGTCCCGTGTTCGATCCCGGTGCTGGCCGAGAAATTTCACCTTGTTGCGCGTTTTTCGGGCGTTGTCCCCCCTTTTCAGGAGAGCATGCGCAACAAATACTATCGGCGTAGACAGGAAAAACCAGATGCTAGAGATTGCCATTCGATTGAGACTTTTGGCTATTTCGCCGAACAAAACAGATTTGAAATTAGAGTAATAAGGGAATGATTGAATGTAAATCAGTTTATCGTCCATATATTACAGTATTTTATGCGTTGCGACCCATTTGTGTCAATTTCTTGGTCCCAAATATTAGCGATTTAGCTCCTTTAAAGCCCATATGAATTCAGACTGATCGTGAGGTGATACTTATAGAGTGATGCTGGTTTTAGATGTTTAGATGTTGACATATATTGGCATAACCTTCTGATACAACCATATTACTCATTTGTACTTAACTAAATTACTTTTTGATTAATTACCGAGTAGAGACTAAATATATTTCTTTATAATTAAAAAACTGTATATAAGTATAAGTATAATTGTAAACAATGTATTTATATTTTTCTCGTCAAAAGGCAAAACCTAGTAACTCACTTTTTTTCTTATTTTGAGAAAACAAAGGAAATCGTTATGAATGAATATTAAACCCCAGCTCATCCATTGATTTGACTATTGAGTTACTAGGTTTTGCTACTTTAATAGTGCAACGTCTCAACAAGTGTCCTCTAGTCGTTATCACGCACAAGGTAAACGATAATATGATACAAAACATCTATAGGCAAATGAAGGAAGTTGCTAGGTTGTGACATGGGTGTAACGGCTTACAAAACCAAAAGATTGGAAGATCTAGTACAACAACAGGAAGCACATACGTAAAACCACAAACTTGGTCCTAACTAAATTTTGATAAAAAAGTGAGTTACAAGGTTATGCCTTTTGACGGGAGATTTGTGTAAATAATTTCTTATAAGTTTAATAACCTTTATGTTCTCATCAAAATGTCTTTAATAACAGAAACTACTAAATGATGGTATTTGTCTTCAAGCTTCCGAAAGGATTTCTAGACAATGCGGACATTAATAACAGACTGACATTCTTAACGTGCTGATTAAATTGATAAAGGTTTATTTCGTTTCGTTATTATTGAAATTATTGACTGTATTGTTGTGTTGGGCATAACGGTATGGCGGATAAGGAAGCCACTGACAATCTTAAATCCGGAATATTAAGAGTAATATGAAACGTCGTGCTTTTAGAATAAAACTAGTGATTGTACCCCATAAAAACTGGGGATCACGGTGGCTAAGTGGATAAGGCGCTGGTTCGCTAGCCTGGAGGTCGGGTGTTTGCTCCCTCGTTGGCCTAGAAAGTTCATCTCGATCTTCCGGCGTGATTTCCCCTTGTCAGTGATGTAGAAGGAGGGCCTGGCAAGGACAGCTGCCTAGTCGTTCGTATGGGACGAAAAGCCGAGGTCCCGTGTAGACATTGGAGTGCACGTAAAAGATCCCTTGACAGGTGGAATTCGATATAAGAGTAGGCCGTAGGCAAAATTTCCCTCATAGCACACTGTATGGCGTATTCTCGTCTTCCATTAGCACAGGTTAGGTGCATAATAGTAGGACGTTAAACCCCAGTTCATTCATTCATTCCATAAAAACTGTATTCTGTTATTATATTTATAACAATACGTGACAGTTTTGTCCAATACAGTTAATCTAGTAGACATGGCACTTTAAAATATGTTAAGAATGGTGAAACACAGTGCGTGTCGAGCAAGAAATGGAGTTTAACGTCCAATTCTTAAACAAGAACCGGGCTATGGAAGAGGGTCATATAGGGGGTGAACCTAGATGAAAAATGTTTCAATTTTCTCCTATATGGTATCAATTTTCACATATGTGGTATCATTAGCATGTAAGAGAGATAGAGAGAGAAGACAAAAAGGGAGAAATAGGATTTGAAGTCCACTCGATACAAACTAGGTCATTTCGGGACTTACATCTAGTTATAATTTTATTTCAATAACTCGCTTGCGCGACCTACTCCTTGATGACAGGCTTTATGATACAGCACGCACGTGCTAACCATTCGAAGGGGTATTTTACGTGCACGCCAATGGGTACACGGGACGTAGCTACACAGCTGTTTTGCCAGACCCTTAGTCCTGCATCACTGACAAGGAAAAACCACGCCGAACTTCCTCGGTCAATGCAGGTGTCGAACATCCGTCCTCCATGCTGGCGAGCATGCGTCCTACCTACTTAGCCACGTGATCCCCGAGATACAAGATAACAGTTAAATTGAACATTTACGATTTATCTGGGTGTGACGTTTTAAGGAGAATTTATATAATATTATTATTTTGTTTGAAACTGTTCAAGCGTAATTTTGTTATAATAAAATATTCATTGACTGTTTGGATGCAGTTAAATTTACGTGGGCGTTGAATATATTATGATTGCTTTGTATTTCATCATCTTGGATATAATAGACTTCCTAGTCTATATAATTACTAATAAGTAGTTATGACATCGTGGGAAGGAAATAATATATAGAGTTCATCTTGATCCTATTATTATTACTATTATTCGATTTATATAGCGCTTCATAACACATGAGCGTTTCTAAGTGCATTCACAACAAAACAGTTCAAAAACATGTTTGAAATAAGTATGTTTTTAAGTTAGTCTTAAATCTCGGGGGGGGGGGGGCTGGGAAGACCTATCGACCTCTAGCTGGCCGGCCACCTCTGGCTTGCGGCTGTGGTTTTGAGCCCTGGTGTGAGCGTATGTGGCATGGAGTTAAGGGCGCCTTCTCAACCTCGTGGGTTTCCTCCGGGCACTCCGGTTTCCTCCTACTGCTAAAGACCCCTACGCGCAAGCGAATTATTGTAATAAAATTAAACCATATTTTAGTCCCGAAATGACCTAGTTGTGTTGAGTGGACGTTAAACCCCATTTCTCTCTCTCCCTCAATCTCTCACCCTCTCTCTCTCGCTCTCTCTCTCTCTATCTCTCTCTTAAAGATCTGCATGAAAGAGGACTCTCGAAGAGTTTTTGAAAGATCATTTCACATTTTAGCAGCTCTGACGGAGAAAGCATATTCACCAGAACGCTTATTATATTAAGGAATCCTCAATATTCTACGATCGCTTGCAGAACGAAGCTGGGATCACCGGGGAGTATAGAAAACAAAGAGTGTTCTTTTAAATAACTGGGTCCCGGAGTTATAGGGGAGGCGGGGTCACGGTTGCTAACTGGGTAGATGCTAGCTCTCTATCGTGGAGGTCGAGTGCTCAATCCCTGCATTAGACGAGAAATTTCGTTCAGATTTTCCCGCGTTGTTCCTCCTAGTCAGCGATACAAGAATGGGGCCTGACAAGGACAGCTGTCTAGTCGTTCGGATGGGACGAAAGCCGAAGTCCCGCATTCGCTTTGACGTCCACAATAAAAGATCTCTTGACAGTTGAAATTCGATATAAGAGTAGACCGTAGTGCCGGTGTCCGGGCAAAATTTCTTCATAGCACACATTATGACGTACGCCGTCTTCATTAGCCTAGTTCGGAGCAGAACAATAGGACGTTAAACCCCATTTCATTTCATTTCCTAAAGCGGAGTCCTAGAAACCTTATTAACATGACAAAACTGTTTTGTTTCACTGAGCCAAGTGACGTGGGTTTAATCTCTAGATTGTACATGTCAAGCAATAGTTGACCTGCCCAACTTCGTGAGTTTACCGCGAGCCCTGCAGTGTCCCGCCATTGCAAAAAATCCCAAAGCGTAAGCGAATTATTGAAAAACATGGTATCATATACTAGGGCCGAAACCATTTGGCTTGCAGTGTCAACCCAAGACCTTAAATTGGTTGGCTGGTTGGGCTATCTCTTCGGTCAACATTTGAAATACTGTTTTGACAATTATTAACTGTCCGGATACCAAAACGTTTTTAGTTTATCTTTTACACTCTTAAAGTTGTGAATAATGTTTTTTTTTATAGTGCCAAATATGTTTCTGCTATGCAAATTGTGTGGGAGAAAGAAGCAAAGAGAACTGGGTTTAAACGTCCACTCGACACAAACTGCATGTAGGTAATTTCGGGTGTAACATGGTTTAATTTCATATCAATAATTCGTTTGCACATAGGTGTCTTAAGCAGTGGGAGGAAACCGGAGGACTACGAGGTTGAACAGGCGACCCTACTCCTTGCCACGTACAACCGGGGATTCGAAACCACGCCAGTTGACTCAATGACAGGCTTTATATGACACCCGATAAATGTTACGACTCTGTAAAATATTATATGAATGGGAGATTATTAATGTGACCAGTATAGTTAGACCTACTGTCATGTTATATTTATAGGCATATTCGGTGTATCTAGGTTGACAGGTTTTAAAGTGGTTTTCTTCTCCATTGTCATGTATTAAGAGAGAGAAAGAGAGAGAGAGAGAGAGAGAGAGAGAGAGAGAGAGAGAGAGGGAGGGGGAATGGGGTTTAACGTCCACTAGACACAAACTAGGTCATTTCGGGACTAACATATGGTTTAATTTTATTTCAATAATTTGCTTGTGCGTATTGGTATTTAGTGGTGGGTGGAAATCGGGGGACCCGAAGAAAACCCGCGAGATTGGACAGGTGACCCTACTCCTTGTCACTTACAACCGGGGATTCGAAAGCACGCTTTTAACCATTCGGCCACCCAATCTCCCTGTCATGCATTAAAGACTATTTTTGGGACACTATGTAAAGAGTTGACTGTTCTCACTATAATAGTTAAAAACTAGATAATATAAAGGGAATTTGCTGAAAATTTCACTCAAATTGATTCATTATGTACCGAGAATTTAGTGATAGAATTTTTGGCCTAGTCTTGATCATCATTACTAAAGTCGGTACGATAAAATACTTAGTCTCGATTATCCATTTCATGATTTAATAATAAATGAAAGTTGATCAGCAAATCGGATTCTACTCCAGTAAATATCGAGAGTTGATTATGATCTGGATAAGTTAATTAATTTCTAATGCCCAAAGAAAGACCTGCAATAGGCAGATGTAGCTCTTCCATGTATGTTTAAACTCTAAAACTATTTTTCAGTTCCGAACGAAAACTTATCCTGTAAATTGTTCTAGTAATGATGATCGAGTCTAGGCGGAAAATTTAATCTCTTAATTTTCGGTTCAGGGTGGATCAATTTTCAGCAAATTATCTTTACATTATCTAACTTTCAACTGTCAGCTCTTTATTTAATTTCCCATAATGTATCTTAATCATATGAAATGCATTAATACCACCTAGTATTAGTAATCTGCTCTTTCTGTATTCACCGACGTTGAATTCGAATGTACTTTACAGACACAAAAAAAAAGGAGGGATAGGTATTAAATTATTACTATTTCACTAGATATTTGTATTGTGGTTTTAAAATGACATCATGTTTTAGAACCGTACTCCGTCGCCTGGATAGGATAACGGTGGCTAAGTGAGTGGGTAAGACGCTGGCTCGCTAGCCTAGAGGACGGGTTTTCAATTCCTGCATTGGCCGAGAAAGTTTATCCAGATTATCCGGTGTGGTCCCCACTTGTCAGTGACGCATGATGGAGGGCCTGACAACGACAGTTGTCTAATCGTTCAGATGGGACGGACAAACGAAGTCCGTGAACACATTGACGTGAAAGTAAAAGGGCCCGGCAGTTGAAACTCGATATAAGAGTAGTCTGTAGTGCCGCTGTCCGGTCAAAATTTCCCTCATAGCACACTGTATGGCGTATGTCCGTCTTAATTAGAACAGTTCGAAGCAGAATAGTAGGACGTTTGACCCCATTTCATTTCATACGTCGCATGGAAATTGACACCCCTTCTATTTAAAGGTATTCATACTGGTAACATGATAAACTAATAAGAAGCATACAATATTGGGTTTTAAAGATCTGATTTTTAATTAATATATCAGGATTTAGAATCGTTTTAGAACTTTAAAGAATTGAAATTGAGGGTTATTTTTGTTTTGTCGCCTGGAAAATTACAATCTATAAGTTCTTTTTTTTTTGTATTTTAGTTATTCATTTTTTGTGGTAGTGATAATAATACAATTCTAAAGTAATTAAATTAGAATTTTTTTTTATAAAATTCTGATTTTCAAACAGCACTGGCCCTTTAAATAGAACGAATTTTAACTAAAAATATTTTATTACTTAATAATATACACACTCGAAGTATCTGGCGACCTGCCAAAAAAGATTAAACCTTTGTTTGATATGAGGATAGGTAGAGGTGTATTTTACAACCATAAAGTACATACTTGTTGAATATTGTTACTGTATAATGATTTAAAGCACTGGTAGGTGAGAAGCTCAATGGGGCAAGGGTGGAAACACGGGTAAAAGGGGACGAAATCAAAGTGATGGGTGCCATAAATAAAAATTCAAGGGTACATGATTCAATTTTATTTCAATAATACGCTTGCGCGTATGGGTCTTTCAGCCGTCAGGGGAAACCGGAGGACTCCGGGGGGGGACCCACGAGGTCGGACAGGCGACCATACTCCTTGTCACGCATAACTGGGAAATTGAAACCACGCAAGTTGACTCAATGACAATGACATACCTTATGCTACAGCGCGCACTTGCTAACTATTCGCCCATCCACGCCCAACACTCTCTCGTTGATAGGATTTCGACGTGACGTAAGATTTTTAGGGAATGTAACATAAAATTAAAGGGTCAATCCCGATAATGTTTTTGAGAATAAAACTGCTTGATTTTGTGTTAACATCCCTTAAAATCCCCTACCTTAGGGCCGAACAACTAACACAATATATGTGATACCTTTTCAAACATTTCAACCCGCCAGTCTTGATCTGGAAATAGAGTCCGGTGTCCCAAGCTGTATTATGCGTTGAGTGGATAAAACCAGACATGGACCATTCACCGCGTAGACCTCTAAAGGAACGGGAATCCATTATCGGGTCACCCAACGAAAGGATTGACCCGAAATCTTAAAAGGGTTACGTGTCCGGATAAGCTGTCTCACGTCCAAACGACGCAATATTTTGAGCTGAAATTTTGAGTCAGCGTATATACACCATTCTTCTATATTTTGGCGTTTAAATTTCTTACGTACTCGGACTTTTATTTTTGAGACTCTGTGTTCAATTCGGGACTGTCCCTTTAAGCAGTTTTATACTCAAAAATATTATTGAGATTGACTCTTTAAAATTTTCCTGTTTCGCATAACCGACCTCGACATTGATAAGAAGCAATGTGATTACTATACTCCGTGTTGACTTTAAAAGCTATTCAAGAATCCCCTAACGGGAAATCCCACAGCCACGGAGTGTTCCTTTACAACATGACAATCCCTCTATACAGCCTAGTCACGACTGTGTATTGTCAAATTGCTTTTCTTTATCTTCTCTGTGTCAAAATGTTTGGGATCATTTCGTCAGCTTTCAGCGCCGCATGTTCACCCACACGTAAAGGGGTCCTAAATAAAGGCTTGTGCACACGAAAGATTCACGGTCAATGATCCTATATATAATGGATGTTTCGTGGCGGTGGCGTATTTTATATAGATTTTATGATAAAATGAAATATATTTGATACAATATACGTGTATTAGTAATATTTTAAATGTATATTCGGACAACGTGCAAACAGACGTTTTAGCACAGAAAGTAAAATGTTACGACTGGACAAACCACTAAGCAAATTTTGCTTATTTTCTTTTACTACCATTGAAGGACGCCAGCGAATTATTGAAAAAAAAATTGAACCATATTGATAGTCCTGACATAACCTAGTTTGTGTCGAGCGGACGTTCAACCCCATTTGTTAGTGTTCATGTTGAGTTGACATTAGCTCTCTCTCTCTCTCTCTCTCTCTCTCTCTCTCTCTCTCTCTCTCATGTAAACGATTTTTTAAATTAAAAATCGTATCATGTGGTACTCCCGAAATGACTAGGTTTGTGTTCACTGGACGCCAAACCCCACTCCTTTTTATATACTAACCGTATTTCCTCGAATACAACCCCGGCCTCGATGAGACCTACAACCTCGAATAGAACCCGGGGGTAAGGGGGTGTTGAGATAAATACAACCCGGGTCTCTAATATAACCCGGGTCTCTAATATAACCCGGGTCTAACGTAAAAACTGAATACTCCCTGTCAAAATAAAAATCAATTGATGATCCCTGCACAGGAAGTACAATTGTCTCATGTCACGTAAAGAGAGTTTAGCCTTCGTATTTGCAAGACCGACCATGTCTGCTTGTTTTACATGTCACTCCTATAGAAGATTTCGAAGCATTAATTCGGGTCTGAAAAAATACAACCCGGCCTCGATTATAACCCAGGCCTCGAATAGAACCCGGGGGTCGAGGGGTGTTGAACGGAATAGAACCCCGGGGTTGTATTCGAGGAAATACGGTACATTACTCCCCATTGAGTTCATGACGTCGTCTTAATACGATCCCTAGATGGTTTCTATACATTTCTGCCATTATTGTTGTATTTAAAGAAATTGACACAAATTGGTCGCAACGCATATACTAATGTAGTCTGATTGAATATAAACTGATTAACATTCAATTGTTTCCGTTTTGACCCTAATTTCAAATCAGTTATGACTCTAATTTCAAATCAGTTATGACTCTAATTTCAAATCAGTTATGTCCAGCGAAATAAGGCATGAGTCTCAACCGAATTTCAATTTCTAGCGTCTGGTTATTCCGGTCTATTGCCCATGCCCACCAGATAATATAATATGGCGTTACATGAGTTGTGGAATATGTCTAGCTTCGTTCTTTCTGGTTACTTGTTACAAGTGACGCTGAAACGCATTATGGTACACGATTCGTGTACCAATGGTAAAATGTTTATTTTGTCTTACATATTGGATATCAGAGGCCTGCCTTTTCCCGGTAGGAACATTAACAAATAATTCTTGTTTTCAACGTGCAAGACCTTGGATGCTATTGAGTTAGAGTCTTAGCTACTTTAAATAAGGAAAAAAAAACTTTTATTGACTCTGTCCTATTGCTAATGACTTTATATACTTGAAGTTGCATAGTATAAAGCAATCGAAATGGATCATGGATCAATTTGTCTTTTTAATGTTTCGTTAGTAGGCGGTTATAGAGCTTTATACTACAACTGATTACATTGAAGGTCATTTATTTTTGCTCAAGTGTATCTCTCTTAAAATCTCACAGCAAATTGCTCGTTCTTTGTGATTTTTTTTGTCTGATTAAAAAAGAGGTTTCAAAAATAGACGAAAACCCTGAAGCATGATCGAATGTTAGATTTGAGTAGGATGTTGCCCACGGCTAACCTATTTAACAGTTCAATATTACTTTATGTTCAATTTTTGAAAAAAATATATAATTTCAGTAATTCATTTAAATTTGTCCCTACAGGTGTTGTTCCTTTCTCTGATATACTGACATTGAAGTACATCTAATTGAACATAGAAGTACCGTTGTTTGATGTTAGGGTATATCTATTTAATATTAACTCACGCAGATAAGCTAAATAAAATAGAACAATCAAAAACGGTAAATTAATATCTTTGTATTTTTGGAGAACAGGTGTTTTCTGGGAATCCAATGTAGGTTGGGGTCGAATGCGCGCTTTAGATTACGATCCATTAGGGCAATCTTTCTCTCCTGTATTATTGGGGGCCAAGGTGGTTCAACTAATCATAAGACCAGGGATTCGAACCCTGTGCTGACCGAGCAAGTTCATTGCTAGTCGTGCAGGACGGAGGACATGGCTAGCTGAAAGTATTTAGTCGCTTGAGTAAGACATAACAGAGACGCTGGCAGTAGGAAATCGAACGGAAGTAGGCTGAAATTGCCCACTTACGGACTATTACTCAAACTGTCCGCCAGAAACCGGACCCTAGAGATACACATTCGTCTGGCATTGAGTTAACTGGCGTGATTTCGATTCCCAGGTTGTACGTTACAAGGAGTAGGGTAGCCTGTACAACTTCGTGGGTTTTCTACGGACCCTCCCATTGCTAAAGCCCCATGTGCAAGCAAATTATTGAAATAAGATGGAACCATATGTTAGTCCCGAATGACCTAGTTTGTGTCGAGTGGACGTTAAACCCCACCTCTCTCTCCCTCTGTCAGTCTTCCGGATCAAACAAAACAAATTCAACTCCACCCAAGATCGAACAATGAACGATTTAAATAATAATAATGTATTTCATATCTTTAGATCGCATTATAAAGGGAGTATTCCAAACTCAAACCGGATCACCCTTGAATTAAATATTTGTAATATACTTCGTCTAAATCACACATCAAGGGATCAAGATAATGAAATACCGTTATAAAAGTCTTAAATATTTGTATTATAGCTAATACAAATAGGGGGATCGCGTGGGTAAGCGAGTTAGACACTGGCTCCCGATCGCTAGCCTGCAGGTCGGGTGTTCGATCTCTGCATTGGCCGATAGAATGCGTCCAGATTTTCATGTGTGGTTTCCCCTTGTCAGTGATATAGGACGGAGGGCCTGTCAATTACAGCTGTCTAGTCGTTCGGATGACATGAAAAACCCAGGTCCCATGAACAAATTAGCGTGCACGTAAAAGATACCTTTGATGTAAGAGTAGGCCGTAGCGCCACTGCCCGGGTAAATTTTCCCCCTAGCACACTGTATGGCGTATGTCCGCCTTCTAGCCACGTTTAGGAGCAGAACAGTAGGACGTTAAACCCCATTTCATTTCATTTCCAAAGCAAATACCCCCCCCCCCCCCCACACACACACACACTCAAACCGCTATACGTATCTTTAGGGTGCACTGCGCATAATTATATTTAGAAGGTACGCTATATAACGGGCGTGTCTTTTAAGATATGATCACAATAGAAAGGAGGACGAAGTAGAATTATTTTCAAGGTTATCTTTTGTCGCGTGTGTATTACAGACAAATATATTAAGTTTCTGTGTATGTAATTTACATTGGTATAAGTTAATACAGGTCTGTCCACAAATGTTTGTAAACGCTCTAGAAGCTAAGCTAAATTAGACACATTGTTGGTATCCATGCCCCGAGATCACAAAACATTCTCAGACTTAAGTTAAGAATTAACTCAACATTGAAAACCTGTTGATAACAAATATCTTTCATCCAGTATAGCAAAACTTTGCACATAGTTTAGTATTGGTGTATTTGACACATTAGAACAACAAAGGTTTTATAAAGGGCCATAATTTAGTTAAAATAAGGCAGACAATTTTGAGTAATTTCTTAACTTCAGTCTGAGAATGCTAAAACCCTTCTTGATTTTTTAACAATTTCCGGTAATTACCTCCAGAGTTCCGGATCTTGGTCTCTTAGAAAATCTTGTGAACTCTCTATAATGCAAAAGTTTATCATCCCATTGCCATGAAATTTAAATACGGTATTCATGTCCAGAGGACATTTCAAACAATTTCCAAGTACTTTTGGAGTGATCGCGTAGAAAAATCATATGAACTCTCTAAAGTTTGCATCCGATAGACGTGGTATTTATACACGGCATGAATGTCCACGAGATGAGTAGAAGAAGCCTAACGATTTCTGTCTTCTCAACCAGCTCAAATCATCTCACATGTTTTGTTTATGTTACCGCTAGGAGGGAGAGAGGGAGAGAAATGGGGTTTAACTCCACTCGACACAAACTAGGTCATTTCGGCACTAACATATGGTTTAATTTTATTTCAAGAATTCGACTGAGCGTAGGGGTCTTTAGTAGTGGGGGAAACCAGAGGACCCGGAGAAACCCCACGAGGTTGGACAGGCGACACTACGCCTTGTCACGTACAACCGGGGATTTGAAACCACGCCAGATGACTCAATGACACGCTTTATGATACATCACGCACGTGCTAACCATTCGGCCATCCACCCTCCCCACTATTTGATAGATATTTGTAGTGTGGTTTTAAAATGATACCAAGTTACGTATTATTTTTCTATTTATGGTAATGGACTCACTCTATAAACATTATCTATAGGTATTACTTGCAAAAATCGTGGCGGACGTGCCCCACCCAGACATGATCTGTATTGCACTTTGACTTGTGTGCATGTCGCCCACTTTCTGCCCTCCAAACCACCTTCACCTTTGAAATCTTAATGTATAGCCCACTCACCTGTATGACGTAAAGACGCCATATATGGTTAATGATTAAAACGTTTACCCCGACATGTAGTAATGTACAATCTGTTGAGGTAGAATATTAATGTTTTTTTTATTTAAATTTATTGAAATGTACACTTGCAGCTTTATGGATATCAATCGCTCAGTTTGTTAAAGATCCATTATGTAAGCGCCAAATCTGCCTATTACAGGGCTTCAAATGGTATATAAACTATCATTTGAACATTTATAAACATGACAAGCTAATAATAAACCTTTTCAGGCCATCGGATGGCTTCAATTTGAAATAGATCAAAGGGTCTCGGCCATAATCTAATGATTTAATTAAAAATTGAGAAGCAAGGCTGAGTTTCGAAAAACAGGTATCACTTTTACGATAATAAATAGTCAATGCTACATATTGTCAAAACTCCAAACAGTAATAACTTGGCGCAGAACACAGTTCTTTGGATGAAATGTTTAGTATATTCACTTTGCATTTTTCGAATATAGTGTCTAACTTGACCTTTCCGGACCTTTAACGCATACAATGACCGCTTTATGGGGCGTTTTTGTGCCACGTATGATCACATACTACACCATAAGTGTGTGTGAGTGGGGATGAGGGTGGATGGCCGAATGGTTAGCACGTGCGTGCTGTATCATACAACCCGTCATTGAGTCAGCTGGCGTGCTTTCCAATCCCCGTTTGTACGTAACAGGGAGTGGGGTCGCCTGTCCATCTTCGTGGGTTTTCTCCGGGTCCTCCGGTTTCCCCCCATTGCTAAAGACCCCTAACCATAATATGTTAGTCCCGGAATGACCTAGTTTGTGTCGAATGGACGTTAAACCCGATTCTCTCTATCTTGTTTGATAAGTGTACCAATCACAGCAATGGTTCCCCTCGTTCTGATCGAGGATAACATGTAATTGTTCTGTTAATTGTGTCTATTATCAGGACCTCCTACAAATCGCGTATGGTACCGGTAATTCTTGAAACATTTCTGAAGGAGACCTTCGCACTCTCCATTCTGAAAAAATTGGCACAGCTACAGTAACAGTTTACCCCCAACAGGATGACGTTACCCGGGCCTGTAAGGGCACATTCTAACTCTAGGATCATAATAAGTTTACCCCAACCCGACGACCTTACCCTGGTCTGCAAGGGCACATTCTAACTAAAGGATTATATTACAATTTACCCCATCACGATGACGTTACCCGGGTTTGTAAAGGCACATTCTAACTAAAGGATTGTATAACAATTTACGCCATCACGATGACGTTACCCGGGTTTGTAAGGGCACATTCTAACTAAAGGATTATATAACAATTTACGCCATCACGATGACGTTACCCGGGTTTGTAAGGGCACATTCTAACTAAAGGATTATAAAACTCCACCCATCATTTTACTTCACGATTCTACAAAGGCGGTATTTGTAGGGATTCTTTTATTCATAATATTTTATTAACCCTTTTCACACGAAACAAAACAAATACGATTTCTAGGTGACCATTGTTAGCCATGTTCCTGAAGCAAGGACTGCGACTTTTACAAATGAGCCTTCAATTGAAGGTGATTGGTATCTTGAGAAACATCGGTTAGTGTTAATATTCAACGAGTATATATACCATGAAGATATGTAATTTGAGACAGTCGTTCTTTTACACTTTGAAAAAGATTGAATGAAGTTCATTCAAATTCGATAAATTTTTCATACAACTGACGTAAAAACGCCGCCAGCAGCTATATAACTGTGTCTGTACACTATGGTTAGTTTGCAAATGGAAGGAAATGGGGTTTAACGTTCTACTGGTCTGCACCACCCGGCCCAATAAAGACGCTTAATATTACTCAATTTCGTCCGGACAGTGTGCACGGGTTTTCGTCACATTGGAGCAAGTGTTGTTCAATCCTAGGCCCTCGCTCCCGTCACCTCTAATAGTAAGTGCAGAAGGACCGCACTACACGCAAATCAAATATCTGCAAGATAAACCTGCGGACAAAACAGAAAACAGACATTGCAAAAAATAAACAAAAATCAAATTAAATGAATGGAACAAGGAGAAACCAAGCTGGAAATCTCGATAAACTTACTTCGCCAACATCGAGAGGGGAGGTCAGTTGCCACCTTTAACTAGAGAATGGATGTCGAGCAGGACACAGGGCATGCGTATTATCTCTATTTCACCAGGCGCCCATCCCATTTTATTCTTCTTAAAAGATCAAGATTTAAATTTCAACCGTTATTTTTCTATCTCTCTATTTCTATATCGCTGTGCTTAGATAAACAAACCACTCGTCATAGCGTTCGCCTATGTTTCGGTTGTCAAGGGCCTATATAATTGTAAAAAAAATTGCTGAGTAATTTCCGTCTTAAGTCTTAAGAATGGAACAGGATTACTCTAATCGACGTGGTGACAATATATTTTATGAAAGAAAACTTTCCCACTTCTAATGGTGTATTGTAATAATAATGGTGACCTACAGAACTATAATAATAATATTGTTGCTTTGTCACTATTCATAATCTCCGTGAGAGAGAGAGAGAGAGAGAGAGAGAGAGAGAGATTTAACATCCACTCGACACAAACTTGGTCATTTCGGGAATATCATATGGTTTTAATGTTATTTCAATAATTCGCTGCACATAGGGGTCTTTAGAAGTGGGAGAAACCGGAGGAGCCTGAGAAAACCCACAAGGTTGGACAAGCGACACTACTCCTTGCCATATACAAGTGAACTGGGGATTCAAAACCACGCCAGTTGACTCAGTGACAGGCTTTATGATACAGCGCGCACGTGCTAACCATTCAGTCATCCAAC
Source organism: Patella pellucida (assembly GCA_917208275.1). Lineage (NCBI taxonomy): Eukaryota > Metazoa > Mollusca > Gastropoda > Patellidae > Patella > Patella pellucida. The sequence goes on along the minus strand of OU795042.1, from coordinate 17,053,703 downwards.
CCTCCACTAGAGCTGACGAAAATGGGCATTATACATTCTACGTACTTTTCTGTTCCGACTGGGAAAATGAAGATGGGCTAGTGCCACACAGTATGCTATTAAGCGGAATTTCGCCGAGGGTTCTTTTACGTGCACGCATGTGTACACGGGATCTCGCTTTTTTCCGTTCCATCGGAACGACTATACGCTGTAGCATTGACAAGAAGGACCACGCCGGTAAATCAAGATGAACTTACTCGGACAACTGCGGGATCGAACAATCAGGACGCGATATAACCAATACTAAAAATAGATACGGAGACACATATATAACAAATAAATATTAAAACAAAGGCAGGGGAGTGTTGAAAAGTACTCCAGCAGCAAACAAAATAAAACCATTGTTTTTTAAAAAAAACAACAAAAAAACAAACAAAGCGACGGCATAAGTTAAATCTCAGATAACAAAACGGGTACCATGTGAAATCAGGAACAGAATAGATAGGTAACCACAAGAATTCAACGCACAAGGAACCTAATAACCAACCCAAACTGGGTACTACTCCAAGCCGTGACATCAGACATCAGCAATTTTTGGTTCAAGGGAGTACAGAAACAACATAGATGAATCACATGGAACGCGGTTGTCGAGGGGGCAATGCACTGCTGATCGACCACCGCTGCCAGTTTTCCAGGGTTCGGATTCCAGCGCGGATCTAGAAAACGTCGGGATTTTTTAAGCCTGGTACAGTACCTAATTACGTATTATAGTTACATTATTTAGATATATTCTCTAATAGTTTGTTAGTAATGAATAAGTTATTGGTTTACGTTATTTGAATATACTCTTATAGTTGGTAACGTTTTTTGGGTTACGTTATTTGGAAGTATACTATAATAGTTGGTAACGTTTTTCGGATATATTCTCTAATAGTTTGTTAGTAATTAATACGTTATTTGGGTTACGTTATTTGGAAATATACTCTAATAGTTAGTAACGTTATTTGGGTTACATTATTTGGAAATATACTCTGATAGTTAGTAACGTTATTTGGGTTACGTTATTTGGAAATATACTCTGATAGTTAGTAACGTTATTTGGGTTACGTTATTTGGAAATATACTCTGATAGTTAGTAACGTTATTTCGGTTACAATATTTGGAAATATACTCTGATAGTTAGTAACGTTATTTGGGTTACGTTATTTGGAATTATACTCTAATAGTTGGTAACGTTATTTGGGTTACTTTTTTTTTGGAAATATACTCTGATAGTTAGTAACGTTATTTGGAAATATACTCTGATAGTTAGTAACGTTATTTGGGTTACGTTATTTGGATATATACTCTAATAGTTGGTAACTTTATTTGAATATATACTCTATTACTTGGCAACGTCTTTTGGATTTTATACTCTAATAGTTGGTAACGTTGGTTACATAATTTATATAAATACATTTTCATAGTCATTTACCTAATAAGAAAATCAGACGAATAAAAATATTTCAGATGTAATTTTTCTTATCTAGCTTTTAATTATAGAATATGATGAGATTCGATGATTTTGATGAACACATAACCTTCAGTCTGCCTGAAGTCATTGCCCTACTTATTTTTATTCTTATATTTTGTCGGTGATATAGTGCCTACAAATATAATTCAAACGTTTTAAATAATATTATTATTTTGATAATTGAATTACGGAGTTCATTTTTTCTCACAATTATTTTATCAAAGATTCAATTTCCTTTGGTTAAAAGTGGAATTAGCCCCGGGGGAATCAATTAGAAAAATAAATATTATTACGTTCTAAAATTATCACTTTCTCGTGAAATGCGTCGGATTGATGTTATCATTACATCGCTGTGTTTTTTAATGTCACATCATGTCCAACAAGTATTGCAAGGCGTGGGTTATCATCACATCGCTGTGTTTTTTAATGTCACATCATGTCCAACAAGTATTGCAAGGCGTGGGTGGGATGGGATAAACTCACTGGGGTTACTATTGCACTTTAGATTGTACCCCCACCCCTCCTCGAACACGCAAAATATACGCAGCATAGACGAATTAAAATTTATAATTAATCTGCTCATTTTAGTTTCGAATCCCTGGTTGTAGGTGGCAAGGAGCAGGGTCGCCTGTCTAACCTTGTGGGGTTTCTCCGGGTCCTTCCACTGCTAAAGACCCCTACGCGCAAGCGAATTTTTGAAATAAAATTAAACCATGTTAGTCCCGAAATGACCTAGTTTATGTCGAGTGGACGTTAAACCCCATTTGAGCGTGTCAAAGAGAAAGGTCGCCTATCTAGCCTTATCGGGGGGGGGGGCTCCTGTTTCCTTCGACTGCTAAAGACCCCTACGCGCAAGCGAATTATTGAAATAAAATTGAATCATATGTTAGTCCCGTTATGACATAGTTTGTGTCGAGTGGACTTTAATCTCTCTCTCACTCCCCCCTCTTTCTCTCTCTCCCTCTCTCTCTCCATCTTAATTAACAAGCTCGGTACAGAAAAGTCCGATGTTGACCCCATTTATTATTTTCTGAGGTTATTAATTTTCTCAAACAAACTCCAAGAATAGTACAGACGAAACAAAACAGTAAAGTAAATATTCCATGACTTTTAATTGAAAAATGGGGACGTAAACAAGACAATTACCCCGATCCATTGTCGTATCGACCTGATAAACAATCGTGATATAGATATTGTTGTTATATAGCATCCACTCTGTTTATCTTACAGACCCATCACTATTGCACCATACCCGGACGAGATCGATTTCAAACCAACATTAATTGCTATCAATTTTTTTTTAATTTTCCAATATGTCGGATGTAAACACGTCATGGTATTTTCATTTAATGTACTTTCTGGTTAACGGGAGAGAAGCAACAATAGGAAACATGGAAGCAGTCGTAACGGTTCACATTTTTTAAAATTCGGCGTTATGAACGGAAATGGGGTTTAACGCCCTAATTTTTTTTATAAATTATAGTAATAATGAAGAGAGAGAGAGAGAGAGAGAGAGAGAGAGAGAGAGGGAGGGAGAGAGCTAATGTCAACTCAACATGGACACTAACAAATGGGTAGAGAAATATAGTAATAATTATAGTAATAATAAAGAGAGAGAGAGAGAGAGAGAGAGAGAGAGAGAGAGAGATGGGATTGAACGTCCACTCGACACAAACTAGGTTATTTCTGGATTAACATATGGTTAAAAAATTTTTTTCAATAATTCGCTTTAGGAGTGAGATAAAAATCGGAGGACCCGGAGAAAACCCACCCCCCATCCTCCGCAATAATGAAGACAAGCTTATGCCACTGTCATTTGGAGGACATTAGGGTTCAGTTGTTGATTGTGGTGGTTCAACAGCACTTGATCCATCTACTTCATTATTCGAGAATAGAGTTCGGCCCTAAAGCCGGTTTTCCATTAGGCGAATTTGTTCGCGCGAAGCGAATGTTTTTGAGTATAGGCATATTCGAAAAAATTCGCTTCGCGCGAACAAATTCGCCTAGTGGAAAACCGGCTTAATATCCAATAACTAGCATGGGTTGACGTTTTGTAATGCAGTCCTTGGCAGGGGCGTAATTGTGTGTAAATGAATTATTGAGGTAAAAAAACAATCACAGAACAAGCGAAATTGACAGATATTCCGTCCCACTTCCTATCCTCTCGTAAACGAGAATTTGGTTCCATTTGCCAATACATTGACTAAATTTTTCAGGCCCAGTCCCGAAAAAATAAAAGCTCGGTTACATATATGGAATTCTTTCGCGGCTCCGGCGCTCAATTCCGTAATAACATCATTCATCTATTTGTCTTATACTGTCTCAGCAATATCATATTCACTGGGTCGTGGTGCGTCAGACCATACAGATGTTTTGTCAACTCTTGCAAAACAGGCGGAATTGACAAGAGCAGATCTCGAGATTCTGTCCTATTGACTCACATTTCTGGTCCTCTCGGCAATGACCTCAAATGCCAGGATATATTGACTCAATTTTTCCAAAGTTTCTCAGGTTGTTCAGTGTTATAAGGCACAATCATCATTATGGCATAAACTTGATGCACTGATCTAGACAATTGAAGATGGGCATAGACCATGTCACTCAATTTGGCTGAAAAGCGGTTACCATGACAACAAAAAATAACAAAAAATATTTATTTCAAAACCTCTGTCGTATTTTTTAGTAGAAAATCTCCTTATGGAAAAGTAGGGAAACATGATGGCGTGACCTTTTAGCTTAAGTGAAACTGTTTTTCAATGTGGATGTTTCGCAATAGTCCAAATTACATTCAGCATACTTGAATGAATTACTACTTGTAAGTTGTCGTGGTTAATGTCAATTGTACGAATCGGTCGTGCGAGACCTCGTTAAAGTCTAAAAACAATCGATTTCTTGCTCTCTACAGTACATAGAGGTGAAGTTACCCGTTGATTAAGTAATGCTTCTTATTGATTAGAGGGGGTTGGGATGGCCTTGTGGCCTAGAGTGCCGCGCTTCGACCTCTAGCTGACCGGTCACCTCTGGCTTTCGGCTTCGGTTTAGAGCCCTAGTGTGAGTGAATGTGACATGGAAATAGGGGCGCCTTCTCGCCCCCCCCCCCTGAGTTTCCTCCGGGCACTCCTGTTTCCTCACACTGCTAAAGACCCCTACGCGCAAGCGAATTATTGAAATCAAATTAAAAACCATATGTCAGTCCCGAAATGACCTAGTTGTGTTATGTGGACGTTAAACCCTATTTCTCTCTCTCTCTTATTGATTGGAATTTGTATTACTAAGGTCGCGTTCTGTGGTCTAAGGCGATTCGGGTTTCATTTAACATCGAGTCACAGTTAAAGGACACTATTGGTGTCAGTCATTATCACATATGTGATAGAACGCGTTTCACACGTTCCAAATAAAATTTTAACACAGATATTGCTAGATGAGAAATAAAAGCTTCCTAAACCGGAAGTGATAACGGGAAAAGGAAAACACGTTCCAAATATAATTTTAACACATATATCATTGCTACGATAGTTGCGTAATAAAAGTTTCCTAAAAAGAAAGTGACGAACGCCAAATGAAAACACGAGTCATACCTCTATATAACTTGCTGAAGTGCCAGTGATAACAGATACATGGGCGAATTTCTGCTTACTAATTATTCCTTGGAAGACTAAAAGTTGTGGAATGCGTTTGACCAGCTCTAAGTGATGATGACTGGCAACAATATTGCCTTTTAACGCTATTTCTGTTCAAATCACCGTTTCTTCAGTAAGGACCTGACTACAAGGTACCAAGTCTAACTGACTCAAGCAGTAATACCCGAGAAACCTATCTGGGACATCGCGGTTCAGTGTTCTAAATACACATCATACGCAGAATAAGCATAAGGTACCGAGCCAACCATAAATGAAATGGGGTTTAACGTCCTAGTGTTCTGCTCCTAAACTGGGATAATGAAAAGGGGCATACGCCACACAGTGTGATTTGAAGGAAATTTTGCTTGGGCAGCGATTTCACAATGGCCGCTTTATATATAATTTGGGAAACGTGCATGCCAATGTATACGCGGGACCTCGGTTTTTCGTCTCATCCGAACGACTAGACGTTGGCTATCATACGATAACACCCGAATGGTTCTCCCGGGACCCCCCCCCCCCACACACACACACATCTCTGTACAGGCAAGTCGCCTTTCCCTTGATTCTCACCCCGGTTTCCTCCCACTGCTAAAGACACCTACGTGCAAGCAGATTATTGAAATAAAATTGAACCATATGTTAGTCCCAACAACCTAGTTTGTGTCGAGTGGAAGTTAATCCTCATCTCTCTCTCTCTTTCTCTCCCTTGCTCTCTCTTGGTTCTCACCGTCTTAGAGAAAACAGAAATCTCCCCAAAACCCGACCCAGGGTTACAGAACTACAAACGATCCTTATCTATTCTATAAACCGGCGATTTCTTAAAGCTGGATTCTGATTACAAAATTACACTTCGGTTGACACAGCTAATAGTGGAAGTGGGCGTGACCTGTTCATGTGTTTGTCCGCCCAAAGCGATCGCCATGTTAGTTCAAGAAATTGAAAACAAGTATGGTTGCTGTTTTGGGGGTTTACCTTTTTTTAATTTAATTATTTCTGTAGTTTTGTAATCGGAGTTCAGCTTTAACTGGAAATATATTGAGGTCGTCTAATATGTTTCAAGGTTACCAAGTAATTTGATTTTTGATCGACTTATTGTATTGGGATTATAGACTAAATAACCTAAATACCTAATCGATACGCATATATCTATCTTTATTATATCAGTGACATATCAGTTTACCGAATTGGCGAATTAATAACAAAAAAACAACTTTCTCCTTGATATATTTTTTGCATGAGCATACATAATATTAAATACAATAGCCACAATGTCTAGGAACGCGAACACCCATGCATCACTATCCAGCGTATTTGTCGTCTAGACATCTTTTGGTAATAATCTCCAAGTATTTGGTAATTGACAATCAAGATATAATGTATTAAAAAAAACTGCCATTCATTAAGAATTACGAGAGACGATATGTACATTATACAGCAACAAATAAATAAGCATAGTAAAATACAAAAAAATAAAATTCACCTACGACAGAAATTCTAAAATTAATATCTATACTATCTAAAATGTATAGTAAATAATATCTGGCATCCCCATCATGCGACCTGGATGAGCCACGGTGGCTTATTGCGTAAGATGTTTGCTCACTGACCGATATTTCCTGGGTTCGATTCCGGTATGTTGGATTTGAAAGTTCTATGACGCTTTCCAGAGTGGTTATTCCCCTTAACGCAGGAGATAGGACGTGTCAAGGTTTCGTATACCCTATACCGCATCCATTATTCCGGTTGGCGCACCCCCACCCCCAATTAAATTTATTTGTTAATCTAATCATGTGTGGAAATAACATTCGTGGGATGGAAAACATACCCTTTCCAGAACAACAGATACCACTTCCATTTTCCGATTTAAATCATATTATGTCTATAACTATATATTATTGTCTTGATTACAATGGACGCGTGCTATATGAAAGCAATCGTGACATCCAGTGACATGCTTTATTGATGAATGGTTGTGTATATCGAGTTACAGTGAGAGAGAGAGAGAGAGAGAGAGAGAGAGAGAGAGAGATTGAAATGGGTTTAACGTCCACTCAACACAACCAGGTCATTTCGGGACAAACATATGGTTTAATTTTATTTCAATAATTCGCTTGCGCGTAGGGGTCTCTAGCAGTGGGAGGAAACCGGAGTGCCCGGGGGAAACCCACGAGGTTAAGAGGCGCCCCTATCTCCATGCCACATACGCTAACACTAGGGTCGAAACCACAGCCGCAAGCCAGAGGTTGTTGGCCAGCTGGTGGTCGAAGCGCGGCACTCTAGACCACTAGGCCACCCAAACCCCCCTATATGGAAGAAACATTGACATCCAGTGGCCTGCTTCATTGATGAATGATTAAGTATATCAAGTTCAACAGTACCCTTAACAACAATCTACTAGTTCAACTGAACTAAATCACGAAAATATTATTATAAATTACGTCAATTAGGTTTACTATATAAACACCAATCAATATTAAAGCCTATTTTAAGTTTTAATTAATCATTCCGTCACGAATTAATATTCAGTACAAACAAAACCGAATACAAGATCGATCGTTAGAACAAATTAGAAACAATGTTTATAATTATTTTTGTGTTTTATCAATTTTATTATACAATTAAAATGGATTAAGAATCCGTGTCAAAGAAATAGAATCGATAGCAAACCCCCCTCCGGTCGAAACCCCCTAGGACTTAAATTAAAAAAGGACCAAAACCCCTTTTTTCATCTACTTTGTTATTAATTTATTTAAAAACAAATTATTTGGAAAATAAAAAAATATTATTTTAAATACAAATTAGATGACCAACTAAGACAATTGAGCTCGAAACCACAGCCGCAAGCCAGGGGTGGCCGGCCAGCTAAAGGTCGAAGCGCGGCACTCTAGACAACTAGGCCATCCCATCCGAACGACTATACGTTGTCGCTTGCTAGACTGGGTTTAGTTCCAACAATAATTCTTTACAAATGTAACCCCTATGGGACATCCTATCCTTGGTTCTTCGCCACCAGAATAAAACGCGTAAGGATTAAGTCGAAAATAAAATTTCCATTAATTCTACAGGTCAGGTAAATTTTCTTAAGTGTAAATATAACGAATCAGGATTAGGATACTCGGCCATCATATGTCTTAAATAAAAACTTACGTCGTTTCATCCACGGCTATTATTAGCGGATTAACTGATATAGGCCTATTATATACTGACGTCAGAAAAAAATGAAACTTTTTAGTTCATTGATATTTAAACCCACGAAATTATTAAACAATATTGGGATTAAAAAATGATTCCAAGTAGTTCTGATGCTGAGATGGAGTGGGAGTGTTGTTGCCTATATAGGTTTTGGAGGGCGGGATTACGATCTGAGTAACGTCAATTCTGTTTCGTTTTTATTTATACTACAATATTAGTTTATAAAAGACGACCTTCATTGTAAATATGAACAAGGAGAGAGAGAGAGAGAGAGAGAGAGAGAGAGAGAGGGATGGATTTAACGTCTTGGCACAAACTAGATCATTTCGGGACTAACATGTGGTTTAACTTTATTTCAATAATTCGTTGGTGCGTAGGGGTCTTTAGCAGTGGGAGGAAACATGCATTATGCAAGAATTTAATTTGCCTATTACAAATCTCTCTTTAGGCCTGAAATGTTATCTTAATTATTAATTAGACATTAATTAACTTATCCCGACCATAATAAACTCTCGATGTCTACGTCATTCTTCGATGTTGACTGGATTAGAATCTTATATGCTGCTTAAAGTCAATTGATAATTAAATAAAAAAAATCGATAATCGAGACTATGTTCTTTATCGTCCTGATTTTAGTAATGATTATCGAGGCTAGGCGGCAATTTCAACGGCTGAGTTCACGGTTCATATTGGATCTATTTCACTGCAATTTTATTAATATTTTAGAAAAATTAAATGACACGTGATTTGTTGTCAATCAATTTCTTATGAAAAAAGCTACCATAAAAACCAAAGGTCAGAATATAGGGTACAGATCTATATTTTGTTTCCTTTGTTGTTTTATTTTTAATATTTGGTAATAGTTTCAACTAGTAAAAACAGGAGATGCTTTATATAAATTAGTATTTTGATGAATACTGACCCTTTTAAGGGGAAGAAAGGGTAACTTGGGTACAATTTTTGTTAAGTCTTCTAACAAGGGGTACGGTACGGTAAGTGTTAGGGTTAGTATTCCATAACGAAAACATTAACTAAAGAATGACTGACGCATCAGAATGTTTTTGTTCTTGTGTTTGTCAATCTTTGTGAAAGAATTTCCTTGAGCTTAGAAAGTCTAGATTTAAATTCATCATATTAATCCAAAGAGCAGACAAATTGATTAGATCAGATTCCCAGGAACATTCCAACTATAAAGGAAATAAAATCTGGTAAACACGTAAATGAGTCCAGTAGGCCGTTACTAAGACGACCTAATAGATCATTTATAACAAGACTGGCCAGACTTTAACTTATCACATTTACTTATCTATTAGATGTACCATGGCGATCAAGCGGAAGTAAAACAGGCTAAACCTCCAAGAGAGAGAGATAGAGAGACAGAAAGAGAGAGAGAGAGAAAGAGAGATGGTTTTAACGTCCACTAGACACAAACCAGGTCATTTCGGGACTAACATGTGGTTTTTAATTTTATTTCTATCCGCGTAGGGGTCTTTAGCAGTGGGAGAAAATCGGAGGACCCGGGGAAAACCAACGAGGTTGGACAGGCGACCCTTATCCTTGCCACGTACAAACGGAGATTCGAAACCCATGCCAGTTGACTTAATGTCAGGCTTTATGATACAGTGCGCACGTGCTTACTATTCGACCATCCAACCCCGAAAAAGAAAGGGAGTTGAACGCCACATTGCCACGATACTGATATATGGTAGTCATTAGCCCAGTGTAGCAGCAGAACAGTAGTACGCGTGTATTAAGAATATAAATATAATAATAATGCATTGTATCCAAAGCCCCCCCCCCCACCGGGTTTTCTTTGGGACCTCCCACTGCAAAAAATCCCCAAGCGTTAGCAAATTATTAAAATGAAATTGAGCCATATGTTATTTAGTCCCGAAATGTTCTGGTTTGTGTCGAGTGAACGTTAAATCTTCCCTCTCCCCCCTCTCTTTCTCTCACTTCCCCTTCTATCTCGCTCTCATTCTGGTGGGTGTGGACGTGGAAACTCCAGAAACCAAGAATTCTATTTTGATTTTTCACTTAGGGGAATTAACGTCACCATCATTGTCTATATAATCAATCAATTCAAAGCTTAAAGTCGCCGATCTACATTGTCCGTTGTTAAAATCCCGGCGCAGGCCTTAAAAGACCGTTGGGATTCGGTCAGGGATTGTGCCCGCGATGCTGATAAGGAAACCTGGAGGCCAACACGTGTAGACATGTGTATGCCCGTAAAAGAACCCTGGACAGTAAGGATTCGAAGAGAGAGAGAGAGATAGAGAGAGAGGGAGAGAGAGCGGGGGGGGGGGACATGGTAATGTCCATTTGACACAAACTAGGTCATTTCGGAACTAACATTAGGTTTAATTTTATTTCAATAATTCGCTTGCACTTAGGGGTCTTTAGCAGTGGGAGGAAACCGGAGGACTCGGAGAAAACCTACGACGCTGGATAGGCGACCCTACTCCTTGTCACGTACATTCGGGGATTCGAAATCACGTCAGTTAACTCAATGACAGACCTTATGATACAGCTCACACACGCCCACCCCCTCCCCAAAACTCAAAGATGTTCGGCCACTTTAAAGAACGTTCAAGTCCATATCCATTTGTCTGTACTGTTGTCAGAGCCCCGCCTAAGGATTTGGTCGTGCACGGCAATGTCGGTGCGACCCGTGGCGCCGTGCGAAAACCGCGCGGGGGTTTAAAAATTGTCTCCCTTAGACTCGATTTCTGAGCACTTAAAAAATAGTTTTGGAGATTTGATACACTATTAGATTTGGCATCTTGTTAAACCATGGATTGATAAATAACCTGTAAAATCGAGATCAAAACAATGCCATGGCTGACCCGCAGACATAAATTTTCCCCTTAACAAAATCAGAAAGACGATTTTGCAAACCTACGCACCATGATATGGTATTACTTACGGTTTCAACCATCAAACAGACACACATTCAACAAACACATTATCACTGGACATACATACCAGTCATGAAACTGACAGGACACTCGTTCCAAAGCCAGGGACATGGCAGATTATCAGCCTCGGACATGCTTGGCACATGGGAAAAACCTTTTCAGCGATTTTCAAAACGTATGTATGTTGCCGCCCAGTCTTCAACTTTTGGGCTCAGTAGGCGGCACAGGTTGGCCAGTGCGCGGCGTCGGCGCCGCCTAGTCACCATGTTAAACAAGGCTCTGACTGTTGTACTGTTTTAATGAATATGATTATCTGATAGCCGACAAGAACACAAAATAATCAGTAAGGAATAAATCCTTCCCTTTATCTTCTGACATCTAAATCGATAATCTGGCTGACATAACCACCTATTTACCCATGGGGAGAAACTATTGTTTACATTAGATGCTCGTGGTAACCTAGTAACCTACTCCTCGTGCTCGAATGTCCAAATCAATTTCCACCACTCCAACCAACCTGACATAATCAGAAGCGTTTCTTTTTTTCTCTCAACAAGACAAATTGATGGGTCTAACTCATCGTTAGTTAGCGCTGTGAGGAGCGGAAGCAAATTAACAAGTTGCTGAAAGTAAGGATGATAACATATTAAATTCGCTTAAATCACCCTGGGATTCCGTCCTACCATTAATTTTATTGTTGTCTACATCGGCCCACCATATCAAAGGTTCTGATTTGATACAAATTTCTTGTGACGTTCCAGTCTTTTTGATCACATTTGTAACGAGTTAATTGCCAGACGACTTGTACAAGTAGGTGCCATTTTATAGATCTCTATGCGTGAACTGATTTAAAAAGATAGGAATAAGGTTTAAAGATCCATTATGTAAGATTAAGATAAATAACACAAGATAATGGAGAGAGAATATTGGCTGTTTAATGAACAGTTTAGTCTCGATTGTCATTGCTACTGTTGTTACGATAATAAACAACTTCTCTAATATCCATTTTTATTAATTTAATAACTGGCAATCGTGTTTAAATCCGTTGACAACAAAGTCATCCGATGACCTAAAGAGTTGAATGATTAAACATTTGAAGCCAAACAAAAGATCCGCAATACGCCAATTGGCTGCTACATAATGTAATGCATCGTTAACACAATATTTCGATCATTTGGAAACAAATACAATTGGTTCTCTGGTCACGTGTTCCATAATATGAAGGGTAATTTTACCCGGGCAGCGACGTTTCCATCTGTCAATGACTCTTGAAGGGAAATTCCAGACTGTACTCATAACTGCTGCGCCTCTCTGATTTAATAGGGTAGATTGCATAAAACATACATTAAGACCATAGAACTAGAGTATTAACTAGTATTCTAGTTCTACGACTAGACCAACCTGGAAAAATGAATTATGACGTCATTTTTCCAACGGTCCGCAGCGTTTTCGACCACTCTTCTTAAATAGCAATGCAGTAGAAAATTACAAAAATCAATGGGAGGGGTTGTACAGTCGAAAACAGAAAACCAAATAGATGCGTGCGACAATGAACCGATACAATGAAATGATATGTGATTTAATGACGTGTCCGCAACAGCCGGGCTATATTACGTAAAACATATGACTGATCCAGGCTAAACCGGGGACCAAGTTAATACGCTACACTATACCAAAGATAACAGTTAAAAATATATTACTTAAAAAGCTATTGCACTTCTTTATGTCTTTACTATACCTGGTTTTAATGGATCAGCACAAGATATAAAAACAAAAACATGCAATTAGACATGTTAATATCGAGTTATTTATTCACAACATATTCATTGTTGTTAGTTAATGAAGTATGAAGTAGAATACAAAAAGTCGGTTAACTTTTTAAAGTGAATTCAATCCCAATGACGAAATACAAATAAAGATACAAGGAACATATGTGGGATGAAATGGGGTTTAACGTCCTACTATTCTGCTCTTATACTGCGCTAATGAAGATGGGCATACGCTATACAGTTGCTATGAGGGAAATTTTTCCCGGGCGGTGGTATTATGACATACTCTTATATCGAATTTCAACTGCCAAGAAATATTTTACGTGCACGCCAATGTATACACAGGGCTTCGGTTTTTCGTCCCATACGACCCGTCCTGCGCCAATGACAAGGGGAAACCTACAAGGCACATCCATCAATGTAATATTGGTGCTTACGAGAAGACAGCTCAGGAGAATTGTACAACCAACAAAGCACGGATATAACAAACGGTACAGGAGTACGGCGTAGACAACAATGAAATGCGCATTCCCAGCGAACGTATACAATGAACATACATCTCCAGAGAACGTAGATAATAAAATATACTAAAGTAAGTAAGTAATTGTTTATTATAGTGTCACACACTGCATATATACATTACATAAAATATCCATAAAATAAAAACAGTGTCCAGCCCATATGGACTTACGAGACATCTCCAGAGAACGTAGAAAAAAAAATATATACATTCCCAGATAACGTAGATAATAAAATTAAATCCCCAGAGAACATAGATAATAAAATATAAATCCCAAGAGAACATAGATAATGGAAAATACATCCCCAGAGAAAATATTCCATACAATACGCATTATCAGAGAAAATATAACGTGAAATACACATTTCCAGATGTAATATACAATAAAAATACACATTCACAAGATGAGATATACAATATAATATACATTAGCAGAGAAAATATAGAATGAAATACACATCCCAATTGTAGTCACACGAATGGTTATTAATTTTATGACATTCAAGTTTACGAGTACAATATTCTTTGCCAAAAGTGAAAATTCACGGGTGATGAACGTAATTTCGGATGAAGACAAAATTAAAGGGGCAATCCCGATTTGAACAGGGTCTAAAAAATAAAGTCCGAGTATAATACGTATGAAATTTAAACGCCAAAATATAAAGGAGCGGTGTATTTACCGTTTCCCAAAATTTCAGCTCAGAATATTGAGTCGTTTGGATGTGAATGTCAAAACTACTTATCTGGGGTTGGGTAGCCTGATAATCGACTCCCGTTCCTTTAGAAGTCTATACAGTGAATATCCCATGTGTTGTACGTCATAGCAAAAGGTAAATTTTACCTACACATTTTGTTATAAAGTAAAATTCTACAGCTTAGGACACCGGCCCCCATTTCCAGAGGAAGACTGATGGGTTTAAGTTGTTTGAAAATGTATAACATAATTGAGTTAGTTGCTCGGCCCTGGGGTAGATAATTTTAAGGGATTTTAATACAAAATAAAGCAGTTCTATTCCCCAAAATATTTTCGGGATCGGCCCTTTAACGATTTTTCGGTAAAATTAGACAAAATTTTTAGTCAGCTAAATAAGATAGGGTCTTGTCAAACCCTGTTCGATCAAAGACTATCAAATACAATGGAATGCACATTCCGAGAGAAAATATACAATGAAATACAGATTACGAGAGAAAATATACAATTAAATAAACATTTAATGGGAAAATATACGTTAAACTCAAGATACGAACGAACGAATACTCAATAAAATATACATTCACAGAAAAAATAAAAGTAAGCCACACATTTCGAAAGAAAACATAATTTAAAGAAAAACAAATCGCAAGTTTGATTAATATTATTGTCATATTAAAACAATTAATTATTCTCTGTAATTTTAAATGTGTGTTTTTAAAAATAAACAAAAACACCAAATAACATGTTTATTGTCGTTTTTCTTCACCGTATTCTTTAATAAAAACTAGACTGACATTTACAAATTGATTAATATTACATAAATAGTTCTTTCATGCATTGACGGGGTGGTTGGATGGCCGAATGGTTAGCACGTGCGTACTGTATCATAAAGCCTGCCATTGAGTCAACTGGCGTGGTTTTGAATCCCCGGTTGTACGTGGTAAGAAGTAGGGTCGATTGTCTAACTCCGTTGATTTTTTCCGGGTCCTCCGGTTTCGTCCAACTGATAAGATCCTTACGCACAAGCGAATTATTGAAATAAAATTAAACCATATTATTATGTTAGTCACGACATAACTAGTTTGTGTCGAGTGGACGTTAAACCCCATTAACCCCCCCCCTCTCTCTCTCCCTTCGCCGTATTCTTAAATAAAAACGAGTATGACATTTACAAATTGATTAACAATATATGTGAATAGCTCTTTCATGCATTGACTGGCTTTTACGTACGTATGAACTAGATGTATTTAAAATCTTCCGGTAAATAGGTCGAACAAATCAATTAATAATACCTGTAAGGTTCTTTTGTACAATGACTTAAGCCAGGCTGACACTTTCACGACTTTTGGCCACAATTTTGTCATGTCCACCAGTGTCCATATTGACACGAACTGGCACGACGAGTTTACGCATCATTATAGTTTGCGCATAGTTTGAGCATTGTTTACGCACTTCCTGCATTGGCACGACGAGTTTGTGCAGATCGGACGGTGTCGTGCCGACTCGAGTCGTGCCATTTCGTGCCACGGAATCGTGCAAGTGTCAGCCTGGCTTAACTTAGGGTATCGTGTACTCTTAATAAAATAAAACAATATATTATATAAACAAAGGTAGACTATACCCCTATTCATACCACTAATCATTTACTGGACTAGTTCAGAATTGATGCTTCAAATGAAACTAACATATTTACTTTGCCTCCATTATTTCAGTTAAGTAAACAATGGGCTTTTGAATAATTACAAAGGCCATTACATACATCATCCATATCTGTCTGCTTCGGATGGCATACGTTGCTGTTTGATATAATGGAATCAAATAGCGTTGATCGTTAAGCTAGGAATTCGAATGTCAAAGTAATGAATAATTACTAGCGGTCTGATCTAGAGTCGGGCTAAGTACAGGTTCAAATGAAACATTAGATGACCGAAAGATTATAATATAAAGTGCAGGAGGACCGCACCACACGCAAAACAAAAATCTACAAAATAAACCTGCAGACAAGACAGAAAATCGACATTGCAAAAAAAATAAAAAAAATACAATTAATATTAAATCAAGTGAATGGTTCCGTGGGCCAGCCGTAAGCGTCTACTACGCTGTACAGTCCAGGGCCTTAAAGATCATCCTGAAATCGCCATCATGTTTTGAATTTCTCACAGAACATTTAATATGACAAATTTCATATGACAAAGTAACATGACAAACTAATCTGAATGCAGAACGTTTCGACTACAGAGATAGAGGAAAATGGGGTTTAACGTCCACTCGACACAAACTAGGTAATTTCGGGACTAACACATGGTTCAATTCATATTTCAACAATTCGCTTGCGCGTAGGGATCTTTAGCAGTGGGTTAATCGGAGGAGCGGGAGAAAACCCACGAGACTAGACATGCGACCCTACATGCAATTGGGGAATCGAAACCACGCTAGTCGACTCAACGACAGACTTTATGATACAGCGCCTACGTGCTTACCATTCTGCCATTCAACCCCCTGCTTCGACCACAGAGGTAAACACCTATTTGTAGAAATGTCCAGCCACCCTGCATCAATCTGTTTGATACAACCTGTTTCAGATATGCCGTGGTGTGAGCGTATGTGGCATGGAGATAGGGGCGCCTTCTCAACCTCGTGGGTTTCCTCCAGGCACTCCGGTTTCCTCCAACTGCTAAAGACCCCTACGCGCAAGCGAATTATTGAAATAAAAAATTAAAACCATATGTTAGTCCCGAAATGACCTAGTTGTGTTGAGTGGACGTTAAACCCCATTTCTCTCTCTCTTTCTCTGTTTCAGGTATGAAAAGAAGTGAACTGGGGAACGAAGGTCAGTGCCGGGACACGTCTGAATTATTTAGAATCTGCTAGTTGATAGGTCGAATAAAGAGTTTAGTTTGCATTTTTATTCTACTCATCTGTAGAATGTGGATCGCAACCCAAACATTGGAGTAGGAAATGTGATCTTGTCGACTATAACATCAAAGATGGGATTGGTGTCTCTCATTTTTAAATCGTTCATCTAGATTGTCAACAATTGTCACGTTATTTTGACAGATAAATTGATGCATTGGTCTGAAACTATTTAATGCAATCCAGAGCAGATCGCGACCTGTGGTTAGGATCAAGAACTAAACAACGCTCTTTGGCGGAATGACATACTTTGTTATCTAAAGCGCCGTGTTCGACACCCCCCCCCCCTTCCCCAAGAAATGAAATGGGGTTTAACGTTTTACTGTGCTGCTCTCAACTGGGCTAACGAAGATGGCCATACGCCAAACAGTGTGCTATAGGGAAAATTTTGCCCGAACAGTGGCACTATGGCCTACTCTTATATCGAATTCCAACTGTTAACGTACCCTTTACGTGCACGTCAATTTGTACCCTGGACCTCGTTTTTTCGTCCTATCCGAACGACTAGACAGCGGTTCTTGTCAGGCCCTCTGTCCTGCATCACTGACAAGGGAACCACGCCGGAAAATCTATATGAACTTTCTCGGCCAATGCAGGGATCGAATACTCGACCCCCTTTCCCAATTCCGAAGATTACCGAATTAATCATACAGCACCTTTTCATTTATTCATTCATTCATTAATTAATCTGATAGCACATCGTCGTTAGGTCTTGTGTAACCCACACATTGGCAAGCTCATATAATAGCCCGGGCCTTGACAGTTCGGATTAAAAAAAAAGTAGGGCGTAGTGTCGCTATTCGGGCAAAGCACACTGTCGTGCGCTTGCCTGTTGTCGTTAGCCTAGTCATTTATTATCTGATGTGGCAGATTCGCTTGCGATTTTGAATGACCAGTGATATAAGGGAGAGTACTCCTAGTAATGCATGGCAAATGTGGATGTAGACCACTATTACCCAAACAATATCAGACTTCATCTATTCTCTAAGTATTGGTTAGATTATATCTATTCTTAGACAATGCATGGACGGGGGAAATGTTATGGTGTACTTCAGCACCAACCGGGATATATTGCATAAAGACATATATATACTATTTATATTTATTTATATATATATATACTATTAAATAACAGTAAAAACACATTAGTCATTTGCTGGGCTGGGATCACGGTGGCTAAGTGGATAAGGCGTTGGTTCGCTAGCCTGGAGGTGAGGTGTTCGATCCCTGCATTGGCCGAGAAAGTTCATCTCGATTTTCCGGCGTGATTTCCCCTTGTCAGTGATCTAGAAGGAGGGCCTGACAAGGACAGCTGCCTAGTCGTTCGGATGGGACAAAAAACCGAAGTCCCGTGTACACATTGGCGTGCACGTAAAAGAACCCTTGTCAGTTGGAATTCAGTTGCTGCCCGGGCAAAATTTCCCTCATAGCACACTGTATGGCGTATGCCCGTCTTAAGCGTAGGACGTTAAACCCCATTTCATTCACTCATTCATTTGCTGGAGGCTACATGATTGTTTAAAAAAGAAAAAAAGAAGAGGAAAACCAGATTATATGTACATTTAAAATTTTCTGTAAATATTTGGCTTCTTTAAGAAGTTCAGTACTTTTTAAAAAAAAGTAACTATGGTTGGACAAACAACTGAAAAAGTGGCTGACAACGGGATTGGTTTAATCTGATGTCAATGCAATTCAAATGTCTTTTACTCTCAAGGGAACATGGCAGTGCTCACACCGTGGGTGAGACCACGGCCGTATCTAGCGGGGTTGCAGGGGATACATTGCACCCCCAGAAAAATAAGGCGCTCCAAGAAATATTGCCCCCTCAAACAATTTGACAACCTTTCAATTATAAAATACTACACTTCATTATGATCACACAGTGATGCTCTTAAGGCACCGACAGGTCGGTCGGTTTTAATGCCACCTACACGCCAAAGGATACCTGATTCGTTTGCCCTGATCCAAACTTTCGTATTTGGAGGTTATGGGGCGCCACTACAGGCGCGGATCCAAGGGGCGGGGTACCAGGGGCAAATGCCTCTCCCAAAAATATGGTGTCCCTAAAAAACAATCGACCATAAAAAATACAAAATCGATTCTTAGATATCACCAGAGTGGCCGAAAAACGTGTTTCCTGCAACGTTATTTTTTTCCAAAATTTTCTGTTGGAAGACCCCAGACATGGGCGAAGTGCCCCTCCTAACACCTCTTTCTCTGGGTCAGTGCCTGACCTACCATATGACATTTGAGGGTTAGTTCTGGTCACCACTATCCACACCAAAATGAGAAATAGCGCCACCGAAATTTACACACGGGAGCGACTTTAATTACAGTTCCAAATGGGTGGGAAACGTATTTGCAGCTGTCTAATTTTCAAATTTTTGAAGGAAGGTGTCTGGAAGCATGGCGCTCGCAGGCTCACGACTTCGCCGGTCGCCGCTCCGCGCTCAGCAACTCGGGCATAATATTGGCGCACCCTACTTTTAAAATTCTACATACGGCCCTGGTTGAGACCATCGCTTTAAGATGATAATGCTTGTGAAAAAGTATGACCAATGCGAGAGCAACACAGAACAACATCACCTTACTGTGATGAAGTTTGTTTGGGTGATAAAGTAAACGATTGGTTGAAAATCTTTATATGATAAATAAAATTTAGATATGGGAGGATCTAAAGTAGACTTGGAAGCCAAGCCTATTTGACCATTCCCTAATAACTAAGTGCGTAGGAAACCAAACAAGAGACCCTGTCGTTGTTGTCAACATCGTATGGTATTAGCAGACGATAACTGTCTGCTACTAATGGGCGATCAAGCTGGTTATAATTTATTGCCTGTGAGGAGGACAGGGCATCAGCTAATATAACATTATCAATTTGGGTGATGACTATCCGAACAGCAAAGCATGAAATATGGCCCTGAGTTCAACAGTAAAACTGGAAGCAACAGGAATAAGTCGAAGATAAAGGGTTTCAGATGACATGACGCTATAGCCGAGGCTATCCACTTATCATCTGTATAAATAAGGGGATAATCATTCTATTCAGACCCTCATCCCCACAAGACATCGGGGAATCCACCAGACTGCTAATTACAAACGCCACACAGATCTGTATTCACCCTGGGCGGCCTGCATTACATTCTAAATTTACTCAAATCTCACATTAAAGATACATTTCCATGTACAAACTGGGTGATTTGATGATATAGTTGGACTATAAACAAATTCAAACTAATTAATCTATCAAAAATTTGCTTCAAATCCCTGTCAAAACACTGTATTCGCGAGATATTACCCCAAGCTATGAAAAATCTATTTAAAGAAGCCATACAGCCAAGCCAAGGGAGAAATCATTGCATATAAAAGACGATGTTGTTTTTAATCGCTGTCCTTTTACCATAAATATCGAAGCCTACGTAAATTCTGGGAATATCCATGCCCACGTCTTTTCCCACTGAATAGTCTCAGAATATCTTGTCCGTTTAGGTCTGATGTGAGCGTATGTGGCATTGAGATAGGGGCGCCTTCTCAACCTCGCGGGTTTCCTCCGGGCACTCCGGTTTCCTCCCACTGCTAAAGACCCCTACGCACAAGCGAATTATTGAAGTAATAATATGTTAGTCCCGAAATGACCTAGTTGTGTTGAGTGGACGTTAAACCCCATTTTTCTCTCTCTCTCCGTTTAGGTATCTCACTTTTTTCACGTCCGTTCGCTATCATGTTTATCAACATATACATTAAGCGCTCCCTAATGCAAAGGGTCAGACAATGTGCTCGTGCAACCTTTGACATCACTGGAGAAGACAGCCCTAATCGTCAGGCTGAGAATTAGTGATGCCCTCTAATTTTTGTAATGTATACGTTCTATGGGTCTTTTTCAGATAATCGTTACGTTTCAGATTATCTTCGACGTTTCACAGAGTCTCGTTCTAACAAGTACTTTAATGAGGTTTAAAGTATGGCGAAATTATACACTCTTAAAAACGACATGATTAGTGGTTATGCATAATAACTCTCTCTGATTTGCCAATTTATCATATCCCTGTGAACATGTATGGCAAGTTAGGAGTAACTGTGTCCTACATGGCTACATATCAGTAGAAATAAACCGATTGCCACAAATAAATAAATTCTTTATCTACGTTCTAAATAAGCTGACAAAATTATTTATAAATATCGGCATGTAATCATCAAACTAGAAATTTAACGGTAGGCACAATCTCTATATCAAATCAAATAAAAACTTTAGTCATTCATACAATAAACGCAATCGTGTGGATAATGTTTGTAAGACATTGACTCGCCAATCGTGTTCCATCCCGGTACTGTTAGCCTAGAAAGTTCATCGGTTTTCCGACGTGGTTCGGATAAGGGAAAACTCTCAGTCGTATGGCGTGTACGTAAAAGAACACTCTGGACACAAAATGAAATAAAAGGAAATGGGGTTTAACGTCCTACTGTTCTGTCCCGACTAGGTTAATAAAGACGGGCATACGCCGTACAGTTTGCTATGAAGGAAATTTCGCCTCGATAGCGGCGCTGCTACCAACACTTATATCAAATTCCAAATGCCAAGAGATCTATTACATGCACATCAATCTATACACGGGACCTCGGTCTTTCGTACCATCAAAACGACTAGACAGCTGTCCTTGTCAGCCCCCCTGCATCACTGACCAAGGGCAACCGCGTCTGGAAATCCCTATGACACTATGGACAAAGTTTTCGGAAAAACACAATGTATGGCGCATGCCTGTCTTCATTCTTCCGGCTAAAGTAGGGAAATGGGACAGTTTTGCAGTTGATTATATTCCCTTAATGCAGCACCGGATTAACTATAGTAGGGGCCCTGGGAGCTGGAACGTGTGTGGGGGGCCTGACCACCCATCGCAAAGATGTGGCGGGCGGAGCGACCGGGTGCCAACCCCCCCGATTGCTATGAAATGATGGCATTTCTAGAGGAAGGATTGGACGCAACTGAGGTTTTTTTGTCGGGGACCTTCTGATGTGGTTGATTATATTCCCTTAACGCCATTAAAATGGCATTTTAGTAATTGTGTTTTCGTTAACGGTCGTATTAAAGTTATGGCTATTTTCTGTTATTATATCTCGATAAGATATACATATATTTCACAACTTCAATGATTACATGACTTTACACACACAGGAGTCATAAAATATAATTGAAATGTGGATTTCGAGTTCAAAGGTGATAATAGAGTATTTGATTATCTATATCTTTCATATATTTGTCTACTATATATTAATATGAATATGAAATACAATATAATAAATTATTTGATTGTCTTTCATATCTTTGTCTACAATAAATTAATTTAAATATGAAATACAAATGTTTGTTATCGTATCGGGTCGTCTACCGATTTAATATGATGTCAACTAAAGATAGATGTGATTTTGTTCAGGAAATTCGCACGTAGCTAGACGAAATCCATCAATCGCAGAACATACGTGATCGTTGTTTTGACATCAACACAGCGGGAAGAAAACTGAAAACTACAGAAGACTTCAATAACAGATCAATTTATTACAAATTTGTTAAGAATGAACTGGAAATTTATTACACAATGGAGATTTATAACTGATTTGTTTATAATACAGTATCAACTGCATTTAGCAGCCACCTAAGGGAATTTTCACGACTGACCGTTCAATGGGAGCGGCATCTTGATAAAATCTCGGTACTTTTTGTGCTGATATCAATTAAACATTACGCTTGGATGCATTGGAAGCGAACATCAAAACTTGCATCGGTAAATTTGACCGTCGCTGAATCTTGCGCCGAACGAAAATTCTTTTCTCATTACCCTCGGAGGCTAGTGTATAGAACTAATGTCATTCAGGGGGTCAGTGTCGAAAGGGTCAATCATGAAATGGTAAGCATCAGTTCATACTTAACAAATCTTGTCTACCTTGTGCGAAACATAATATGATATTGCTCAAGAGACATATTAAAATATGAAAACATTCAAAAAATCTACATCTATGCACATAAATAACAAACAAATATCACAGACTATTAAATCCAGAAAAGAAATATCACAAAACTTTATGTGTTTAAATCATAAAATATTTTCAAAAAGTAATAACAACATTCAAAGGTCAGTAAAACAAAATTAATGTTACAAAGCTGCTTCATTCTCGGTATCCCCAGGGGTATCTTACCATTCTACCGCACTAACCTCTGGGTCCATTCAAGGGACAGACACGCAGTCAAATTGATATTTCTGCTGTTTTTATCGACCAATCCAGTGGGCGAAGGAAAGTAAGCCGCATTTCATTGCAATTAAGATTATTACGGTGAACGTAAAAGATGGCGCTATACGCTATGGCTGGTATGTAAACTGTTTTGATTAGTTCGTAGACTCAAGCTACGATCAAGGGTAGATAATTTGAATTCGTGAAAATATTGTGGATGAACCCAGAGGTTAGTAGAGCCAGCAAACTCCTAAGATGGTAGCCTGCTAAAAATGGATAATCAAGCAGATAACCTTTCATTGCTTGAACTGGGGATATTGAATCATTCAGTAAAGGTGTTTTTATTTGGGGATGACTGAATTAACTCCAAAGCCTTAATAATAGCCCTGAGTTATGCAGGAAATATGGAAGCAGCAGGTAAAGGTATTAAGAAGGCAACACAAATCTTTCGATAAACACCACATTTAGACTATATCTTACATTGTGTGTGTGTTTGAGAGAGAGAGAGAGAGAGGAGGGGGAGAGAGACTAACATAGCTCTGATACATGTGAAGACAGAGAACAATGGAGCGGAAGAAACGTGTCTGTAACAGAACATCACACAGCATGGACTAATGGATGTCTCACTTCCTCAATATAAAAATATATAGGTCGACAATACAAAGGTGCCACAGGAATGTAAATATATGGGGGTTTTGTTTCCAACTGTTTTGCACCGATTGGACTAATGAAGACGGAAATAAAAGAGGCTATCTTTTCTTCAATTCTATAAGTTCTATAAATTTGTTGCTACAGAAGGCGTATATATATACACCACCTTGTCTATAACACACCTCCATACTTACAATTGATTTTATATACTTACACAGGGAAAATTTTAACATGTACCCCCAAACAGATATTTCTTGGAAAAAATGGTGTTTTTTAACATCGTGTTGTCTCTGTTTGGTTGTTTGCTGTAATTTATGTTGTTGTGCAGTTCCCTTTCATTATCTGTTAGCTTTGTGGCCACCTAAAATGGAAAATGGCATGATTTATTCTTGAAAATGAAACATTAGCTGTTCTTGGTTATGTATCTAGCGTAGAGCTATTTCGAAATTCAGAAAAGGTTTTCCACATTTCTCTGGGTTTTACGACCCCCCCCTCTCACACGTACACAAACTTCTCTGGGTACTACGACTCCCACCACTCCCACATACACAAACTTCTAATGAAAGCCCCTGTGCGGATGTGAATTACTGAAACAAGATCGGTTCACGCCATTATTGCCTTTCCTTTAATTACGTAAAATTTGAACTTACATTCTCTTAAAATCCCTGTTTTACTCAGACAAACTATTTTGAGAAAGTTGCTTTGAAAATTAGCAACGATTTCATTACCCAAACATTATCAGGACAAAACAAATTTAACAATGCTTTAAGTCAGTCGCTAGACTTTATCGAGACTGAAGACTCCAGAATAACCGAAAAGGAAATTGTTAAGACTGTCTGTCGAATTATCTCAGATTGGGTTATCGGACAGCGGATCAATGAAGGATTTAGAAAGAGATTGAAATTGCCGGCTACTATATTTAATAACTTTTAGCAGAGAAACAGATAACCAATTCGAACATAAACCCGTAATATTACGGCTGAAATGTCATGACATGTTTTGAATATTTTAAGCTAGAAAATCAGAGTTTCTTTGGGGAATCTCCAAATTTAATCAATCTTTGTTATTGACGTGATCAATTTCCTCTGTAATTGACTATTGGAATGGAAACCAACAAGATTGGTATAGGTCAAGTTAAAGGAGAAGTCCAGAGTTGGAATATTCCCTACATTTTTTTTATTATCTAGTATTCAAATATTTTCAATCGCGACAAATCGGCAGACAATATTTATATTAAAACATATATAAATATATAAGGGCTGGCTGAAAAGCTATAAGTATATCTGTAAAAGACTGGTATAGTTGTGCACACTTTTGCAAAAGATGTTCCAAGACCTGGATGCCGGTCAGGAAAACGTTTCTTCAGCCACACTGAAAACTTCGTCAAGGAAATTGCAAGCGGCTAGTTCCGTTGTCATTTTTGGAAACAGGTCTCATCAATGGCTACAAATCTTCCCAAATTTTATCAGGATCTGCTTCAAAACGGCGCTGATTGTCACGGGACTTCAAGAATCGTTTACGCTTCTGGTCCACATTCAAGAGCTTTGACACGCACCTTGCAAAAACTTTTGTCATTCCTAACTCGTTAGCGATAATGTGTTCAACCCTCACATGAGAGATGTCCACAACCCTGGCAATATATGTCAAGTGGTCCATTGTCGATCAACCATCAGCATGTCGTGCACCCGAGTAATGCTTTCTGTAATGGTTGCTGTTGATAGCATTCCGGGACACGGGTCATCGCCAAGGTGCCCACTTCTATACTGTGGAAAAGGAAGGGGTAGGTATCATCCTTAAAGTGGAGACCATGTCGCCATGTATCTGTGCTGATACTTGATGACTTGATAGGTTCACAAGATGGTCTTGTTCGAAGACAATATCAACACAACAGTTGCAGTTCTTATGCCTGTGATTCATTCCATGATTGTACTTGTTGATCTATCCTTTTCAGACTTAGAACTTTTTAACCAACACTTGACACAACAAACTAGGTCAACTCGGGATTAACATATGGTTCGATTTCAATAATTCGCTTGCGCGTAGGGGTCTTTAGTTGTGGGAGGATAAATAGCTTGTAGAAAACACACAAGGGTTAACAGGCGACCCTACTCCTTGTCACGTACAAGCGCGGAATCAAACCATGCCACTTGATTCAATATCAGACCTTATGATCTAACGAGCGCACATGAAACCATCGGCCACACAACGCCTAGGGCAAGAACAAAAAAACAACTCCATATCAACTACTTATACCTAATAAACATGTATTCTCAACAGTGATCTGATGCTACTGAGTTGAGTTTAGATAATAATAATCGCGTCATTTTACAAGGGTAGCAAATTAGGCCTGAGGCCGCCTAAGGCCTTTTTCCAATTTGGCCCTTGGCACAGATCGTGCGAATGATTTCGATAAAGTTCTTGCCCTGAGCTGGGATTAAACCCTCGTTGCATTGGTGAGAAGCCGCCTCTGTTCAAATAGAACACAGCCTACCTGGGCCTTATCCCCCAAACCACCCTGGACATTATCTTATACAAATACTTGCAGACAAGGGTTTCGGTATTTAGTAATTTATCGGCCATGTTGAGGTTGATACAGTACATGATACATGTGAATACAGAACACGTGATGGAAAGAAACGTGTATGTAACGGAACATCACTCAACATGTGAAATGTTAACACGACGACTAATGGATGTAGGCCTACTCCATAATTATCACACACGTCATAATATCGTAGATTTTAACACACACACACGTCACACACACTTCACTCCTAAACAGACACATTGTTCTATCTGTATTTCATTAAACAGTCTCTGATTGATTGTTTTCTGTATCGTTGTGTTGTAGTGTATCTTTGTATATATGTTATGATATAATTTTTGTTAAAGTAGTAATTGACCAATGTCCGAATTGATATCTCACTAATCTTTCAAGTCGTTTAACTGTTTGAGTGTAAACTTAATGTAACGATATATATTACGTAGTTATAGTTAACACACAATTTTGCTTTGTCAATATCTTCTTCTGTATTTAAACATCCGTTTCCTATGTGCAATTTAACATTATATCAAATATTATTATATAATTATTTTAATCCTAAGCTTGTATATATGTTCTGTATTCTATTGTAACTTTAGTCTTGGGGACCGACTCGCCCTAGCGATACCTATCTCGTTATTGTGACCGTTAACCAGTTTTCGACACTCGTTATTAAAAGTACAATTTTTACTATTTATCTGAGTTTTCGTCGTAAGTGTTGCAATAAGCTACAACCCCCAGAAAGCAACACTTCGGCAGTTGTGATGTTGTGTGCAGTTCTCTTTTATATTGGGGGGGGGGGGGTGGATGGCTGAATGGTTAGCACGTGTGCGCTGTATTATAAAGTCTGTCTTTGAGTCACATAGCGTAGTTTCGATTTCTCGGATGTACGTCACAATAAGCAGGGTCGCCTTTCCAACCTCGTGGGTTTTCCCCGGGTCCCCAGGTTTCCCGTCTTCACTAGCCCAGCTGGAGCAGAACAGTAAAACGTTCAACCCCATTTTATTTCATTATTATAGATCATTCGTTAGGCTAAATTTGATATCTGTTGTACTCAGACAAACTATGTTCAGGATATTGCAAAAGGGATACGCAACTGTTCCATGACCAGGACAAAATAAATTTAACAAAGCTTTAAGGGTGTAGCTAGACTTTATCGAGAATGTAGACTCCATAATAAACGAAAAGGAAATTGTTAAGACTGTCTGTCGAATTATCTCAGATTGGGTGTATCGGACACCGGATCAATGGATGATTTAGAAGGAGATTGAAATTGCCGGCTACTTTAAGCAGAAAGAGAGAGAGAGAGGGGGAGAGAGAGAGAGGGGGGGGGGGGGCACTCGACATAAACTTTGTTACTTCGGGAATAACTAATGATTCAATTTCAATAATTCGCAGGGATCTTTAGCTGCGCAAAGAAATAGGACGACCCGTAGAAAACCCACGTGGTTTGACAGACGACCGTACACCACTCAATGACAGACCTTATGATCTAGCATGCACACGTCAAGTTGAAACAATTCCCATGGCAAGAACAAAAAAGTAAGCACTTCATATCAACTACTTATATTCTCAACAGTAACCTTATGTTGTCGAGGGATCACGATGGCTAAGTGGATAAGGCGCTGGTTCGCTAGCCTGGAGGTCGAGTGTTCGATCCCTGCATTGGCCGAGAAAGTTCTTTTCGATTTTCCGACGTGATTTCCCCTTGTCAGTGATACAGAAGGAGGGCCTGACAAGGACAGATGCCTAGTCCCCGTGTACACATTTGAGTGCACGTAAAAGATCCCTTGGCAGTTGGAATTCGATATAAGAGTAGGCCGTAGCGCCGCTGCCCGGGCAAAATTTCCCTCAAAGCACACCGTATGGCCATCTTCAATTAGCTCAGGTTAAGTGCATAACAGTAGGACGTTAAAACCCCATTTCATTCATTCATTCATGCTGTCGAGTTGTGTTTAGAGGGGGAGCCACTGAGGATAAGTAGATCAGGCGCTGGCTCGCTAGCCTGGAGGTTGCATGTTTCCCTTGTCAGTCGTGCGGGGAGGAGGGGCGAAAAACCGAGACACCGTGTATACATTGGCGTTCACGTAAAAGATCCTTTGATAGTTGGAATTCCCCCCTATTGCACACTGTATGGCGTATATCCGCCTTGTTTCGCCCAGTCGGAGCAGAACAGTAGGACATTATACCCCATTCCATTTCATTTTCAAATAAAGAGAGATATGAGATTTAAACTGGATCATTTCGGGACCACGTCAGTTTCTTTGGAGAATAAATCTTTGCTATAGACTAGTAATTCTCAACCAGTGTGCTGTGTGTGTGTGAGATCTTCCTAAGTGTGCAGCGATATTCACCTATTCGTCATTGTTGAAGGGAGGTAACTCCGCCACTGGTGGCGCTAGTTGAGGGGGGGGGGGAGCTTTACGTTGTTAACAATATTAGTGGCTTCGCTTGACAACTTGAAGTCAATACATACAAACTGAACTTTCCCCTCTTCAAATTAGTTATTATCAATTGATGATGTAACTTTAGATAATGTACCTTTTCACATTTTTAATATAATTATACATAATTGTGTTATGTCGGAACATATTATAAAATGCTTCGATTGATAGGGCTATTTTTAATAACATGTCATGTCATTTCTTTGCGACCAAGTGAAGTATTATGAGTATGACTAAATAAATAGCCTTCATTTGATTCGGTTAGTATGCCCCCCCCCCCCACCCTTTAAGAGTCTGCATTCTTTGGGTGAACAATAAAAATGATCTGGGTGAAAATTCGAAGTAGGAAAATGCTGCTTCGCCAGTCAGCAGCACCACAAATAAACTATAAGCAACAACACCCAACGTATAAAGATGGTATATTTTATGACATCTTACAAAACATGTTTACAGTTCGTAAAATATGGCGGACAAGCACAAGACAGGGTTTAATAGAGACAACTCCTGTTAACGGGTCGCTTACGACACTACAACATAGTATGCCTACTGGCGTGACTTCTCTTTTTTTTTCTTTTTGTTTTTTTTAAAGGAAATAACATGGAAATACACAGATTAAGTCTAAATTAAATGTCCTACAAAATAGAGTTGAAGTCATAGCTTAACTATGATACGGCCACAACCAATAAGTTTACGTTACATAGTCCTGTAAATACGTGGGTTTTTTGTGCACACGTGTAGGTCGGCTGTCTTCGGAAGTATCGACTGTCGGCTGAGCTGATGATGATGACGGTGAAGCCGCGGTAGTTAACACAGGTGGTATCACTGGTAGAGCAGGTGGTTCCTATGGCTCAATGAATGTATCCGAATCGCATTCTATCTGAGCGGTGACTTCATCCACGTCATGACTGTTTCCGTTGTGACGTAAGGGAAAGCAGTTTTTTTCAACAAAGTAGTTTGGTACGATATAACATTCTGATATTTTCACCTTGTAAGTTGAGGATCGTAACTGGGATCCTGAGAATTTCCTAACAAAGCACCAATTACCATCAAGACTAGTTACAAGATATCGATCACGAGCCTTGTTTTTATTACCATCTGAGCGTAGGTAGACCAAATCACCAACCGCGACATCATTATTTGGAGGTATCTTTCCAGTAGGGTTCTTCGAAGTCTCACTATAACCATGATTGCGTAATCGCTGTGCATGTTGTTCGATTATAAGATCACGATCTGAGACAGGAAGCTGTGTGTGTGTAAACTGGCACCTTTGTGTAAAGATTTCACGGGCAGATAAACCTCTACTTCGAATTCTAGAATTCAATTGAGCAGTTGCGATGGACAGGCCTAAAGGTGATACAGGTACACCACCAGGTTCTTGACGCAACAGCTCCTCCTCGAGTTCTGCAATTGCCCTTTCCGCAACAGGATTCTTGTTGGGGTTTTTAATGCGGCCGACATCAATATCGATGCACAAATTTTGTAGTATGGTATCATTCTGAAGAGCAATAAAACCAGAAGCCGCATCTACACGGATATGTACATGAGAACCATCGAGGGGACGTAGTTCCATACACAAACGAGCAAGTCCTTCTCTCAGGGTTGTATGACGCTCATTCTCAATTAAACAAGTAGTGGTATACGAGGATGCGGTCTCTCGAAGAAGCAGGATAAGCTGTCTATAACGTTTAAGAACATCAGCTGCATATGATAAACCAAGTGCATCAGGGGGGTCTGAGGTAGACTGTTCGATAAGACATTGAGGGAATCGTTTTAACGATGCACATGTGTGGCATGTTTCAGAAACAGTGTAAATGGCTTTGTCCAAGTCCAAAGCATAAAAATTCCGCTTCACCACTTGCTTAAGTTTATGCTTGGTAGGGTGACTGAGCTTAATATGGAGGGCCGTTAATAGACCACCCAACACGGCTCTGGGGATGACAATCAATTCTGACGTTGGGAGTAAGGGTTCGTGGTGTTGAAGTACTAGAAGGCCATCTCGGGCTATAGTAAGTATGTTGAGATAACGCTTGACATCTTTAAGATTGGTAAGTTTACGAGATGGTCGGGTGCCTTGCTTCAGGTGGGCATGGACGCGTCTCAAATCCGGGCATTCTGACTGAGTAGTAATCCAAGCTGATCTGCTGGTGAAGGGAAGTCGGAGAGTACCATTCATAATATCCTGAACAGAAAGTGACCGGACTACAGAGTCTTCTAATTGAGTGATAAAGTTACAAATCTGACAATGTGGTTCCTGACAATCTTGAGCATTACGACTTGCAAAATCAGAATGGATATTTGCCTGGCCTGCTAAATGACGGACACTTATCTGATATCTGCTTACTATTGACAAAAAGGAAGTAACGCGTGGACTTGAGGAAAATTCACCACGGCAGAGTTTGGATATAGCCTGGACACAGGGTTTACTGTCTGTCAGAACACAGGTCTGGTGGTGAGACTGTATTATGAATGGGCTAAAGTGTTTAATGGCTGCAGCAATACACAATGCTTCGATTTCACATGGTAACCAAGTTACCTGATGTTGACGTAGTTTGGAGCTAAAGAATCCTGCAAGGGATATTTTGTTGTTGCGGCTGACATAAAGTGTTGCGCCAACGCCATGCCTTGTTACCGAACCGTCGGTCACAATCCACAATAGATCTGATGGTCTTGGTAGGAGTATGGCGGTATTGGTGATGAGAGATTTTTTGGCATGAGAGAAGTGATGATTTAACTCATCCGTCCAGTTGACCTTGTCTTTAGATTGTTGTCCAGCAATGGCCATATCCAATGGATTTATCAAGTCAGAACAGTGAGGTAAGACACGTGCTAAAACCTTATAGGCCCCTATAAATGATCTGAGACCACGAACAGTGTCTGGTGGGGAGTATGTTGATAGAGCAGATATGCGATGCGGGCTGGCATGGATGGAACCTTGCGACCATATCCAACCCAAAATAGTAGTGCTTTTCGGACAAATGACGGTTTTCAACGGCGATAACTTGAGGTTACATGTGCGTAATGAATTCAATGTCTTCGTAAAATTAGTCATAAGCTCCTCTGGTGAATTACCTCCTACGTACAGATCATCGGCTAGCTTCGCCACTGTGCCGGCCTGTAGCTGGTCGCCTAAAACACGGCACATTAGTTCTTCAAGGGCAGTTTCCGAGTCGGGCATACCCATGGCAGAGCGTGTGTAAACGCGTACCCCACGAAAGGGCGTCGCTACACCACAATATTTCATGGATTCTCTGGACAAAGGAATCTGGTAGAAGGCACTTGTCAAATCTGAAACAATGATGTACTGCCAACAAGCAATGGTACGTAAAATGCAATCATCATCAGGTAAAAGTGAAGGTTGTGGCTTACTATATCTTCCAACATCAGCGAAGGCAGTGACTAAGCGGAAACCTCCAGATGGTTTCTTAACTAGGAAGGATGGATTAAGGTACTCTGCAGTGATGTTGATATCTTCTGGACGTTTAAATACGCCTGCTGATTCTAATTCATCAAAACGTGTTTGAAGTTCAACAAGCTTGTCCCTTGCGTATTGTGGTACGCGACCTTTGCGTTGTGGAGGCTGAACTGGACCCATGTTGACAGTGGCTTGAAAGGGACCAACCACACCGTTGTAACCAGATATATCCGGATCAAATACAGTATCATACTGACGGAGTAAGTTTCGGAAGGCTTCTCTAGTTGTTGATGATAATATAAGATCGGGATCGAGAGCTACTTTATCAGAATAAAATAAGCCTGGGCCAAGTTTAGGTGGAACAGAACTTGGTGCTGGAGTATCGCAGTGATCAGCATTTATGGGGAAATCAGTGACCAGTCGTACCTGACAGAAGTGTTCATGGCGTTGGATGGTTCTGGGTTGATGTGTGGTATTGGGTATTCTCACCTTACCAGCAATAGACTCTAGGATGGAGGGCTGTGGCCACATCTGGGAGACTTTTAAACTATTTGAGCTTGGGCAATCCGAACGAGCTTCGATGGCCAAGATACAATCAGGATCATAGTCGGGTGGGGCAGAAACTTCCAGATAATCACCAGGCCAAATGATTGTCGCTGAAGCTGGAGAGCGAATCACAGAAGCTTGTGTACGCCGGATGGAATGGTACTGAGACGGTGTGTTTGATGACCCATATACAATAACATCGCAATCTTTGATTGTAACTTGATGTTTGGCTGGACGAACAGATACATCGTTTACAATCATGAATGGTGTACCAGCTAAAATGTCGACGTCCAAGTCTTCTACAACAAGAGCATCTAGGGATAAATCTACGGAGTTCCTTGAAAGGGTGAGATGTGTTTCACCAATCACAGCTAAAGGTGTGATACCGTCGGCCTGAAGGGCTCGTTGAGAACTGGTCAATATAGTAGCTCCGATATACTTGGCAACAGCGGCTTTGATCATATTAGTTTCAGCACCTGTATCTAAGGTAAGCTGCACAGGGTGGTGTTTATAAAAAGCTTTAAAATGAGGGGACTGTTTGGTACTAACACGACATGCAGAAACACACTGGGCTGTAGATGTATCATCGTCGTCCGGGTGCGTAGGTAAACTATTGGTTAAGTCGAGATCATAATCATCTAGGCAAGTGGTCTGACGAGCACGATTGAGAAATTTTTTGTCATCTGCAGGTAAGAAAGGGCAGGTACTAAGGTAATGTTGAGTCTTTGGGCGATTGGCTTGAGTGCAGAGAGGGCATGATCTAGGTTTAAATCCGTCACTCTTGGCAGGGTCTGATGTATATCGCCGTCGAAGGAATTGGCTAGTAGCTGAGCGTAACACCTTAGCGTCAACTGAGGCATGTACTTCATCCAACAGCGAGTCAAGAGCTAAAGAGATCTCAGGTTTAAGAGATGCCAGTGTACGAGAGCGCAACTCTGTACCATATCTTTGCTTCACCAACTGTGGTAAGTCTGGATGGATACGTTGAAGCCAAGTTAGTACAATTATATTCTCTAACGACGGTGTTAATTCTTCATCGACTGTTGGGACTTCACCATGGTGAGAAATGTGGCCATTACGTTTAAGTAGGTTGTCTTCAATAAACGACATTAATCGTTGGAAAAGGTCCTCGGGTCTCTCATCTGGTTGAAGATTAATAGATGTGAAGTCCAGGAAATGACTGCCTGTTGATTGGAAGCCATAATGTAGGCGAATGGCTTGCCAAATAGCAGATACGGAAGTCGAGTTTTTAACAACTGTATTACGGGAAATAATAGAACAAGAATTAGCAATCTGTCCGAGCATCAACTCGAGATGGGTCACTTTCTGTTGTGCAGTGCGTCGGTTATTCTCTGGAACATCACGGCCATCATCACGAAAGCCCCGCAATGGAGTATTATTAGACGATTTACCCCACGTGACACCATCGATGAGGTATGCGGCAAAATTTGGATCTAGAGATAAAGTGTACTGTAAGTTTTGTCGCCAGGCTTCAAATGAAGTGATAGTTTCATGTTTGGTTAGTGTCCATTGTTTTGGAGCACGGTTATTAGCCATCTTGTCTTACGATTGTCAAACGCTGGGTGTATTCACAGCTAGAGGAAAAACTGGGTCGCTTATGTCAAAAATGACGATGTATAGGACTGCTCAGACTTGGATTTTTTTATTTGTTGTTTCATTAACAAAGAGAACTTCCTGGAGTTCGTAGGTACGGCAAAACACTCTAAGCCACCACGCCAGTCAGCAGCACCACACATAAACTATAAGCAACAACACCCAACGTATAAAGATGGTATATTTTATGACATCTTACAAAACATGTTTACAGTTCGTAAAATATGGCGGACAAGCACAAGACAGGGTTTAAGAGAGACAACTCCTGTTAACGGGTCGCTTACGACACTACAACATAGTATGCCTACTGGCGCTTTTTGTATGTCCATATCAGCCGTCGTATGTTCGGAATTCGCCGTTAATAAATAAATATAGACCTAGGCCTATTGGAAAATGCGATGCATGTATGAAGCGATTTTAACAAAAAAACTTAACTTAAATATATTTCGCCACTCCGTAAATGAATGTTGGACATATTTGAAGAGTAATGGTTTAAAAAAAAACCCAAAACAAGCAAAAACAAAAATAAATAGGCCTAGACGATGTTTCTATTCATTTATTTTCCAATACATTTTTTTTTAAAACTGCTCTGGCTGTAAGTTTTAAAAACTAATTAAGTTATTTTTTAAAATAATATATATATACCCCCCCCCCTTCCGAACAGACACCACAATTTATTTTATTGAAAAACAATTCATTTTTCTTTTTTTTTAAAAGACTTATTCTTCTTATTCTGACCCGTAAATAATAAACCCTTGTAAACATTTGGACCCTCCGATCTTAAGAATATATATAACTTGGATGCAGTGAATTAGTAGCCTACCATCTTTTATTACGGATAGGCCTATATAGTCACAGAATTATTACCCCAAAAATCGATATTAGAAAATATATTGATAGCTGGAGACAAAATACAAATAATCATGACTTTATGACTTTCTTTGCTGTACTGACTCTTGAATTAATGCAATTGAATCATTACCAAATAAAAACTCTGTACTATCTATAGTAATTGTAATATTATTTAAATCTTTAAAACAGGAACCTTTAGTTTGCACCGATTACTAAAAAAATTATATTTGTCAGTTTTATTCCCTTTATCATATTAAATATGGCTAAAAACACCGAATGACTAGGAAAACCAGTATAATATCGAAATAAATTGTCATTAACTTTTAAATTATATAAATAATGTAGAAAACTCGGGATGTTGACTTGTTAAATTATCAATAGCATTGGCCAGTCTACCTGTTCCGATTGTACTTAAATAATCATGATCATGCTGGGTTGACTGAAATAAAAAGAAAAGAACACATCATTTAAAAAAAAATGTAACAAAAGAACTCTTGATTGAAATATGTAACTTATATGAGAAATTTTTTTCTCACTAAGACTTTTGCTGTGTTTCATTTTGTGTGAAGCATGTACATGTAGGCCTATCACTACAGCCTCGGGACTTGTTTGACTGTTTGTACATGTATGTGTCGAACTATTTATAGTAAAATTGTGTGACAGTATTGATTTTATTCAAAAATGTGCTGTAGTAATTCAATATCAGTACATTTTTTTAAAAAAGAATAAAATATCATATTTAACTTACAGATAACTGTTTCATTCCATCAATTTTTTCGTGCTGAATGCTCGGCTTCCAAAATTTCTATACACTCTTTTCTCTTGTTTTTCTGAGAAATAATAAATTTACTTATTAATAATATTAATCAATACCAATACTAGTAAGACATTTGTTTAAGTTTCAAAAAATAGGTAAGTCTAACTAAGGTTATTTTCAATAATTCGAAACTAAATCCATCATTTTAATGGGGTTTTTTGGGGCAAGAAGAGTGACAGGCTAGTACTAGTAGTAGGCCTATAGGCCTAGTGCCTCTTCTAAATTATGAACCTGATGAAATCCCCCCCCCCCCAAGGCACACCCACCTCCATTGCATAATACTTATTAAACTCTGGTGATAGTTTGAGCCAAAAGCCGAGTAGTGGAATGATGTGAATTGCAAACAACTGAACAAGAACAAGGCCTTGATTGATTTTATTTTTGGCAATCCTAGCTATTTTTTTTAGTATTTTGACTATATGAATACACTATACTACTGGGCCTAAATAATAACAATTAAATAATACAGTCGACTGTGTGTACTAGATATGCTAGGAAAAAGCTTTTAAAAATTATAATATGACAATAAATTATAAATATGAAAGAGGCCTCGCCCTCAACACCTCATGGCATTTTTAGATAATTTAATGAGTTGGGTGTAGGGAGACATTCGACTCGACGAGTACGTATTCTAATCTAGGCTATTGGCGAGTAATAATATTACAAAGTAGTAATAGTTACTAGTACTAGTGGGCTAGCCCAAAAAGGCCAAAGGCAAAGGCCTAGCTTACTGTTTACCTTGTTGATCGTATCACCATCACTGATCAGGCGTTCGTTTCCTTTTCAAGACTACAGGTGGTTGATCCATTGAAGTGGATTTGGTTGAAGGCCTAAGTGTTGTTTTTTCTGTATACAAACACTGTTGGAAGTACGTGTTTGTTATATTTTTGTCTTGAGTGGATGATGGATTTGGCGGATTCAGGAAATGACAGCTACACGTAACACAAAGCTTCGAGCTATCCCTAGGTCTAGGGATCCACGACTGAACTTTCCCGTCGTCTGTCACAATATTTCTTTTGACAGCTTGCACCCATAGCTAACGCCAATACTCATGGACGGGAAATTCGTAAAAAAAAAAATTATCCTTTTCACTTCTCGTATATGAGCGCACTCAAAAGGGCAACAAAAAGCGTGTTTACCCATCGCTGACGATACGTGTTTACGCTTGCACTTTCAACCACCCGCACCTAGCGCCTCTAGCGGTGGAGTTATCTCCCTTTGAGCAATGACGAATAGGTGAATTTTCAACGACACACTATGGACACAGAGTTATTCTTACTCTGTGCTATGGATGCGTAAGGCCACGTGATCCCAATTGAGTATTCACCGGTGTCTACTGATAAGTTCATAGCTGTGTTTTTCTTTATTTAGTTTGAATCATTATAATATGTGCAACGAAATTTTCAACGGCACACTATGTATGCGTAAAGCCACGTGATCCCAATTCAATTTTGTATTCACTGGTGTCTTCTGATAAGTTCATAGCTGTGTTTTTCTTTATTAAGTTTGAATCATGCTGTGCATATGATTAGTCTGTGTTCTCCGTCTATTTTTGCCATATTTTTATTTTGTTAAATACAAATATTTTACATATATATTTAGCCAGACGTGCGCTATTTTTTCATGTGTTCCCTGGTGTGCCGTGCGGAAGAAAAGCTTGAGAACCACTGCTATAGACTATAGTATTAATAAGATCTGTTCCGAATTTCCGCCTTTAGTTGATCGTAAATCTGGAATAAAAACCAACAAGATTAAATACAGGTCTCTAGCTGATATACAGAATTATCATGGTTGTCTAGTCTTTTACATTAAAAATCAAACACAATCCACCATAAGCCATTAGTTAAATGAGAGAGGTCCAGCCGTGGGGTATTCCTTATCTTTTATTTATTATCTAGTAGTTAAATAGTTTCAATCGGCAGACAATATTTATATCAAAAATTCATAGATATGACATCAAGTTGACTCAAACGGTATGGGGTCAGTTTCTCAAAGCTCTGTTAACTTTTAACGATCCGTTAAAATGAAGTTAACGAATCGTGAGAGGGGGATTGCTGCTGGAAGCCCCTTTGACATGCCGTTAACGGAGGTGTTGAGCTCCGTTATCTGTACAACGGTGGCATTAGTCGGCTGTGGCATAAAGACATACATGTAGATTACCATTGTAATTATCTATAGAGCCTTCTAGATGGTAGGGTGGGGGTGGGGCGAAAAACCGAGGTCCCGTGTTCACATTGGTGTGCACGTAAAAGATCCCTTGGCAGTTGGAATTCGATATAGGAGTGGGTCGTAGCGCCGCTGCCCGGGCAAAAATTTATCCCATAGCACACTGTATGGCGTATGTTTTTGTTTTTAACTTGTCAAAAAATTCAAGGGAAATCGTGATATGTGACCGTAGGGCTACGCCTAGCTAGTCAACTTTATTTTAAAACAGCAGGCCTATCTTTACTATATTAGGCCTATAGGCTATAGCATATTTTCCAAGTTGGCATTGTGAATTACTTTTTAATTTATTAACCACCAAGACATTAAAGTGTAAATTTCACGCAGCACTAAATGTGCAGGCGGCGGAAGAATGTACCGGTAATGGGGTTTGTTTGTGAACAAATATTATCCAGACCACTACCGATCGCGAAAGGCTGAACTATTAAAGGCTTGGGCTCGTATTACGTGATGAATATGAAATATTTTATAAACATGAATGTTTGAATAATTGATTTACATACCTTAATAAACAAACTAAAATATCTGTTATTTTTCTTTTGTAAAATGAAAGTAATTGGTGCCGAAAACGCTTCATTGATCTCACTCAATGCCTTACGAAGCATCGTATTTTCCGCCATTGCTGGTGGCATGTCGCCGGAAGTAGATTACCGAAGAACTCGTCGCGAGACTTAGCGGCCCCATTAGCCCAGGTTATGTGCATAAGAGTAGGACGTAAAAAACCCATTTTATTTCATTTCAGTGTGATGCCAATCTCCCAAGGACGTGTGATGCCAATCTCCCCTTTCCGTTAACACCTTTTAGCGAGACTTGCATTTGGGAATGGTGTAATGCCAGTGCCAGTTGGAAGTAGCAAAGTTGACCGGGCAAAATTCTCACATCGCACTGTATTATTTCTAAA
Organism: Patella pellucida; assembly: GCA_917208275.1. NCBI lineage: Eukaryota > Metazoa > Mollusca > Gastropoda > Patellidae > Patella > Patella pellucida. The sequence goes on along the minus strand of OU795042.1, from coordinate 17,014,358 downwards.
CATTCAAAACAAATTGTGTGTGCGTTAGTCTCAAATTGACTTAGTAGCCTACAATACAAGAATTAAATAAACACTAAAATCGATGTGAAAATAGTTGACGGTCTGCATCCAAATACAAGAGTTCGAGTTACCGAACATGAAAGATGAATGACCTTTTAATGTGACCGAAATTAATACAAGTAAAGTAAATTACGCCAACATGTAAGTATTCGTGATTTCGACGTTTACCCATCCTGCAGAGAAACCTACACAAGTACCAGACACAATCAATACAATCAGCATGAAAGAGGTTACCCCTGGTTACCGGTTAATTTTTTTTTTCATAATGGAGAAAGTTGTCTGTGTGAGCATCTTTAAAATTGAATTTACTTGACGTAAGAGAGGCTTATATTGTGTTCTCTAGATGACAAGTAGCTTAATAGAAAACATGTTTAGAACTGAGTCTCGTCCATCGCTCAATTTACGTTTCTTCAATTTCTCCTTAAAGTGTTCTGAGAGAGAAATATGGGGTTTAACGTCCATTCAACACAACTAGGTCATTTCGGGACTAACATATGTTTTTTAAATTTTATTTCCATAATTCGCTTGCGCGTAGGGGTCTTTAGCAGTGGGAGGAGACCGGAGTGCCCGGAGGAAACCCATGAGGTTGAGAAGGCGCCCCTATCTCCATGCCACACACGCTCACACCAGGGCCCGAAACCACAGCCGCAAGGCAGAGGTGTTCTATATAAAAAAAACAACTTTTTATTGATTGCAACCTCCGACCAATCTAGTAGAAACACAGATCCTATTTCGTCTTGTTTGTTTATAGTTTAAAATTTAGTTGTCTACTACACGGGGATTTGGAAGAGTTGTTATATAACCCACGTTCGAGATGATGTGGGGGATTAGTATGATGGTCCGAATCTTTACATTTAGAATATTGAAAAAATGGCAATGTTTAGGACGAGAGCGCACCCCTTTAATATGATTGTGCTAACTTTTACTAATAGTTTTTGGAAAGCTTATTTAATTATCTTTCAGATATAGGTTGCCAGCTGGATTGGTCGAATAGCTCGCTAGCCGAATAGGTCGCCAAATTGTGTTCGGTGACGTAACCAGCCTCCATTTTGTGTTTCCCCTCCATTTTCGTATGTCAAGTGTGTTCGAGTTCAATTATTCAAGAGAGAACCTAGTTAATTAGTTGTGGTATTTAACTTTTTACTTTTCTTTTAGTGGCCAGTTCATTTGTGAGCGAAATCGTCCGTTCATGACCACTATCTATGAAGCTTGAAGAAACCACAAGGTTGATCATGTTATTGATATTATTACCCAGTCGTGGTGTGGTGTTCATTGGTTGTCTGGGAGTATGCTGTTCTTTGCTTTCCCTGGTCAGTGTTGGTACAGGAAATTCGGATGGAACGAAAAACTGAGGTTCCGTTTTGTACACATTTGCGTACACGTAAAAGAACCCTTGACAGAATTTGACTTAAGAGTAGACCGTAGCACAGCTGTCCGGGCAAAAAAAATCCCTTAGAGTACACTGTTTGGTATATGGCATGAACCAACACAAAATTAATTCACACCCCTCTACAATAATCTGTTTATTTGAATGAATGTGCGCCCGGCGTTACTTTCGATTTTGATTGTTCGGCACCTTTTATCATCTTGCAACATTGTCTCAGTCTAATTGTAACAGGTCGTAACTATGTATTTGTGTTTTACATTGGCTCAGTAGACCGTAGTGCCGCTGCCCAGGCAAAAGTTCCCTTATTGTACACTGTATGGTGTATGCCCGTCTTCATTAACCCAGGTTATGAGCCGAACAGTAGGACGTTAAACTCCTTTTAATTTCATATTGGCACTCGGCGCCCTTATAGCTGACTGGGTAGCGTGTATGTCTTCCACACTGAAACTCACGGGTTCGAATCCCGACAAGTGCTGTATCTATCACGAAATTAAAAGCAGATGGCACGTGCATTTGTCTGATATTTACATTGTAGTTTAACCGACTTTCGTTCATGGCCGTCTTTTGTCATTGGTCGATCTATTTCTATAAACCAATCAGATTCAATCTTATATAATTTGTGTCAACATCACCATTAAATTATGGACTAAATATACACAATTGTAAGGATTCATTTCTGTAGAACACAATTACTGTTGATAACATATAGATTCTCTATTTAAAAATCAATGATACAATAATTAAAAATGAAAATGATTGGTCATGTAAATAACAATTACGATAGCGTTAACAATAACAAATTAGAAAAAAATACAATGGGGTTTAACTTCCCATTTCTCCTAATGCTATGATGAGAACAATGATTCTTTTACGAACATATGTAACACTATTAGTGTATAACAGAAGATCAGTTTCGCAAATATATGGTTTATTTACATCAGGTATCTTAAACATCTTTACGTCATAAATTGGCCGGTTGCTTGGTTTATCAATGACATCATGGAACTGACAAGATTATATACGATCTATAATGGCATTAACTTCCCGGCAACTTGTCGATTTAAATGCATTTGACATTTTCCCTAGCTATATGTATAAAATGTGCCACAAGCTAAAAAGAACCGCAAGTACATGCAAACAGGGTGAATAAATGTAAGAGCGTCTGATCTGTAAGTGGCCCATGTGTTTGTATTGTTTACTAATTGGCAAGCCAAAAAAGATGCTTTCAGAGGAAAGGCAAAATTTTTTGTAGCCATTTTCGCGGGAATATGTTCCTAAAGGATATTCTCCGTCTTTTAATTGTCTCTTTGGTATCAAAACATGTAGGAAATGCCGTCGTGTATTTCTAGACTCTATGGCCAGATAACTTTTTTGAGAGTAAAAACATACTTAAGGTTGGTAAGTCTCTTTGGACTGGCGATTAGATTGGCAAATTTTAAGAACACAGTTTTTTTCTTTGAACACATAAGAACGTGATTGTGCTTACCCCGAGGTCTACTTAAAATCTATAAGCACAAGAATGTTCTTAAGAATTTTCTGGGAACATAAAATAAGGTTAAGTTTACTTAAATGCAAACTCTACTTAAAATCTAACCACAAGAACGTACTTAAGAGTTTTCTAGGAATCGGGTCCTGGAGGGATTAAAAAATTATTTTACTACTGCACGGCTATATACTACATTAACAACAAACTGTTTCACCCGCCATAATGTTTTCATTAGTTGGAGAAATTTCGTCTGCTATCTACTCACAATACACACTAGTTCTAACACTTTCCTGTCGCTTTTATTGCACACGATACTTTATTTGATTATTATACACCTTCCAGTGTATTTAAAGTGGTCATTTTACAGCGGATTCTAGGACATTTGCCACCTGGACATTTGCTACCCGGACTTATGCCACCGGATTTATACCACCCTAGGACATTTGCCACCCGGATGTTTTGCACCCGGACTTTTTCCAACATAGGACATGTGCCACCCCAGGACATTTGCCACCCAGATGTTTACCACCCGGACTTTTGCCAACATAGGACATGTACCACCTCAGGACATTTGCCTCCCGGATGTGGACCACCCGCACTTTTGCCAACATAGGACATTTGCCACCCCAGGACATTTGCCGCTTGGATGTTTGCCACCCGGACAGTTGCCTTCTGGATGTTTACCTCCAGATTTTTGCCATGTAGATTTTGGCAAATCTATGAACATTTTCCATGAAAATTTGAAATGAATTCTTGAAAACATTTTCATGACAGTGATGTTTTGTTTGAAGCTGCATCCCCCCAACCCACATATTTTCCGACGTGGTTTCCCCTTGTCAGTGATGCAGACAAGGGCCTGATAAGGACAGCTGCCTAATCGTCCTGATGGGATGAAAAACTGAAGTCCCGTGTACACATTGGCGTGCAGGTAAAAAATCCCTTGGCAGTTGGCATTCGATATAAGGATAGGTCGTAGTAGTGTTCGGCACGAATATTCGCTCGTCGAATATAATATTCGAATATCAATCACCATATTCGAATAATTTCGAATATCTACATTATTTATTATATTTGCGTTCAAATATTATTAAAGGCGACTTTCCTTGCCAAATTTACATTCAAAGCTTATTTCGATTACCCACAGTATATATTTTTATGGATTACCTAACTGCAGATTGTGTGCGCGATGTATCATACGATTTGTCATTGGTTCAACTGTCGTTGTTTCGATTCGCCGGTTGCACGTGATAGGGAGTAGGATCGCCTGTCCAACCTATAAATAGTGGGTTTTCTCCGGGTCATCTGGTTTAATCCCACTGCTATAGACCCGTACGCGCGAGAAAATTATTGCAATATAATTGAACCATATGTTTGTCCAGAAATGACCCAGTTTGTGTCGAGTGGACGTAAACCCCATCTCTCTCTCTCTCTCTCTGCTTGTAAGTATACTACCCCTTCGATACAGTTATTCGGTAACTAGCCAGGGACCCCGATGCTGAATTCTGATTCTGTGTGAAAGCTGATTATTAGTGTGTGACATCCTTGAAAAACTTTACATTATATCTGAACACATGTGTAGCGAAATTCACTATACGACGTCATCTGTATGACATTGTGATGAATTTGCTTGGATTCTTCATGAAGAAACAGCTGGGTGAACCCACTGGGCCACATTCATCACCAACACGAAGAGACTGTTTTCAGCTTATACAGAAAAGCGACTATTGTGTGAACTATGATAAATAATAAACGGATTTCTTCGATTATGAACAAACTATTCAACTTGGGTTATCATAAACTGACCTGTGTGTTTGAAATCAACTCCGGTTAAATAAAATCCATTGCACAGTTAAATACCACAACTAATTGACTACGTTCTCTCTTGAAAAATTGAGCTCGAGCTAACTTGACATCTAAAAATGGTGGGGAAACCCAAGGTGAAGGCTGTTACGTTACCGAACACAATTTGGCGACCTATTCGGCTAGCGAGCTATTCGACCAATCCAGCTGGCAACCTATTCATGGTTCAGACCTGTCAATCACCGTAAAGAGATTGACCAATCAGAGAGCCAGATTATATTGGCTCAATCATATTAAAGGGATGCGCTCTCATCCTAAACATAGCCAATTTTTCAAATTTAGAATATTTAAAAAATGACAATGTTTAGGATGAGAGCGCATCCCTTTAATATGATTGTGGCAACTTTTACTAATAATTTTTGGAAAGCTTATTTAATCACCTTTTTGAATATATATAGCCGGGTGCTCTGAATTTTGTACGATGGTCCGAATTTTGACTCGGAACATTACCGTTCTTTACAATTAGAATATTGAAAAATTGGCTGTTTAGGATGAGAGTGCACCCGTTTAATATGATTGTGCCAACTTTTACTAATAGTTTTTGGAAAGCTTATTTAATTACCTTTCAGATTATATATAGCGGGATGCTCAGAATTTTGTACGATGACCCGAATTTTGACTCGAAATATTACCGTATTTTCACTTTAAAATAACAATATATTCTACTTTCGTTTGATAAGACGTTACGATGGATTTTTTTGGTTGATAAAAATAGATGAGTTTGCGCGATCTTTGAATTTATTCTGAATAGGTTACCAACGAATTCATGCTTCCGAGATTTGCAGATAAGCTCCCCCCCCCCCCCACACACACACTTTTGAAAATTTTGGCCATCCAAATTTTGCTAAAAATGACATAAAATTTAGGGGGGGGGGGGGTAGGATCCTTTTTTTGTGCATTAAATTATATAAAAGTGCAACATCACACGTTAGAAAGGGCTTTTCTCGACCTAAAGCGGGTGTGTCCTATAGCTGGAGAAGGGCGTTTCCCTAAGCAAAAAGGGCGTGGCTAAAAAAAAAATTGGGGGGGCAAAGCCCCCAGACAACCATAGCTTTTTACCCCCCCCCCCCCTCAGCACCGGCCGGCGCCGCCGCTGAACTCCACCCCTTTAGATACTGTTACTATGTCCCACAAATTTGACCACATCAACCTGTTCAATATGGCGATCCAGTAGTCTGTACCGTAATGTTAAACCTCATGCAAATGTTTTTAAATCCTAAATTATGACGAACTATCACTAGTGTCCTGCGTAGATAGTTTTTTAATGCCAGTTCTCCCTTTCTAATAGTTCAGAGAAATCCCGATGGAACTAAACATTATTCGTGCATTCTGTTATCCGTATCAACGTGAATTCCACCAAATAGTATCATAGTTCCAGACTTGCGTTTTAAATGAGTACCTCGCCGTTGAGGTGTTGAATTTCGATTCTAAAATATATGTAATACCGTAAATTCATGATTATCAAACTACAACTTCACACCTGCGCATGATGAACCTCATGCGGCGGACATGTAAAGCCCCCTGAAATTCCATTCTCACATCCCGTCCATATTTACGCTAAAAATTATATCGTAACAATTTCCAGAAATAAAGACAATATGATATTATGAATAGTTTACTGGAAAATATGTCCCGATCAAGTAATTAGTTGGGGAAAATACTGTTTTGAACTTCTTGAATGATTAAATACACTGGACAACGAGACGTGTGCATTTCCATTTTAGCTAACCATCAGCATGCGATTTTACGGTTGAATTAGGTCAGGTGACTTGGGGGATACGTGTTTTATTTATTTAGATATAAATACTTCATGTTGTTAAATACTAGTGTCAAACAGATGAGAATCATTGCTATAAAATAGCCAATGAAAATTTCACACCGTTCGATCTATTTTAGTTGTCGGGCTCGAGATCTAACTCAATAGAACAATGCAGTCACAAGAACTCGGAAGAGAAACAAAATAATAAATTCTTTCTTTCGACTATGCCGTGGACAGTTGCAATTTTCGTCGTGGTATTCTTTAAATAAAATACCACGGCTAAAGATGCCGTAGTTATTATTGGTTTTCTACTGCAATTTCGCTAAATACTTTAATCACGACGGCACCCGTAGTATTTTCAACCCGTAGTATTTTCAAGTTTAAACTTGAAAATACTACGGGTGCCGTCGTGATTTTTTACCTCTGTTTTTGGTTCTTTGGTTTCGGAAAAAGTATAAATGTTGCACCATGAAGGCGGTCCGGGTGACGTTCGTCCATGTTACAAGTCCCCCATGCGCAGCGTAATACTATTTTGACGATAAATGTAGAAATATCTTACTTCCCACAAAGAACAGCCTTGTTTGTTTGTGCATAGAACTATGGTTTGTGGGACAAAACTGGCAGCCAAACTTGACCTACGCGGGCCAAATATAATCTGGCTCTCTGATTGGTCAATCTCTTTACGGTGATTGACAGGTCTGAACCATGAATAGGTTGCCAGCTGGATTGGTCGAATAGCTCGCTAGCCGAAAAGGTCGCCAAATTGTGTTCGGTGACGTAACAGCCTTCACCTTGGGTTTCCCCACCATTTTTAGATGTCAAGTTAGCTCGAGCTCAATTTTTCAAGAGAGAACCTAGTTAATTAGTTGTGGTATTTAACTGTGCAATGGATTTTATTTAACCGGAGTTGATTTCAAACACACAGGTCAATTTATGATAACCAAAGTTGAATAGTTTGTTCATAATCGAAGAAATCCGTTTATTATTTATCATAGTTCACACAATAGATGACAATAATTTCCGTGAAATGCTGCAGTGTTAGACCCACGAATAAACGAGATGCCCTTTGTTTCGGATGCAGCGCGGAAGAATTCCTATACATTAGGGATGGAAAATCTTGCTTTGATGTCGTGGAAGGCCGAGTTCTTGTGTACAAATTGGCAGTTTACGTAAAAGATCAACTTGCAATTGCAAAAATATTTTTTTTGTGCGTTGTTCGCGAGTCAACATAGATTTCACGTATTTAATAATTGATTAGGAATTATAATAAATTGAAAATAAACCACTTTCAATATATTGAAAATATTCGAATAGTATACTATTCGAATACCAATTTCAGGACCCGTCGAATATTCGAATAGTATTAGTGTTCAAATATCCGAACACTAGGTCGTAGCACAGCTGCCTGGGCAATAATCTCTTGGTAGTTGGAAATCGATATAAGAGTAGGCTGTATGCCCGCCTTCAATTAGCCCAGTTTAGGTGCAGAAGGGTGGGACGTTAACTGTTGTGAATTTTTCAACGGGGTTTAAGACAGATTTTGACCAACACTGTCCAGATGAAAATCCCGGTCTTGAAAGTTTGCTGATGATGACTCGGCGAAATATCAGTTAGCCTTTGTAGGCGATTGATTAACGCTGGCAAATGTGATTCTTGGACAGGTGTCGGATTTCTTTCAACGGCAAAACCTAGTCGAAAGGCCCGGGTGGCAGATGTCCTAGGGTGGCAGATATCCTATGTTGGTAACAGTCCGGGTGGTAAAAATCCTGGTGGTAAAAATCCAGATGGGAGGTGCCCTAGGGTGGCAGATGTCCTATGTCGGTAACAGTTCGGGTGGTAAAAATCCGGTTGGCAGATGTCCTAGGGTGGCAGATGTCCTATGTCGGTAACAGTCCGCGTGATAAAAATCCGGTGGTAGAAGTCTGGGTGTTTATTGTCGGGGTGGCAAATGTCCCGATACCTTTACAGCGTTATTAATTACAAATCGAACCTGATGCGCTATCAATTGCCGGTTATCCACTTCGTGAAACCGGAAGTTGCAATATGGCGATTGATACACGTTGTTTTTATACGCCCACATTTTCATGTGGACGTATTATGTCGTCGCCCCTGTCCGTCTGTCCGTCCGTCCGTCCGGATGTCCGTCCGTCCGGATGTCCGTCCGTCCGGACGTCCGTCCACAATTGTTTGTGGACTCTCTACAGGTCACAATTCATGTCGGATTTTGACGAAACTTGAAATATGGGTTTATCCCCAACAGATCTCGGCTGCTTTTGATATTGGCATGTATCGGATCAAAACTTCATGGATTATGGCCCCTGATTGTACGAAAAATCACGTTTTTAGCTTGTGGACCCTATAGAGGTCACAAATTTGAACCGATTTTGATGAAACTTGACATGCGTGTTTAAAACCAAAAGATCTTGGTTCCTTTCGATATTTGCGCCTATCGGAACGTAATTTCCTGAATTATGGCCCCTGATTGTCCGAAAAATCACCTATTTTAGCTCGTGGTACCTCTGGAGGTCACAATTATTATCTGATTTGAAAAACCGTTCGATTATATCACCGTTACACCCTAAGGAAGGTTGAGTTCAAATTTCGGAAAAATCGGACCAAAATTACCATACAAAATGGCCGCCGTTCATACGCGAAGACTGTTAAAAAATGGTATATCAAGGTTGTGGACCCTGTAGAGATCACAATTTTAATTCGATTTAAGATGAAACTTGAAATGCATGGTTATAACCCAAAGATCTTGGTTCCTTTCGATATTTGCGCATATCGGATCGTAACTTTCTGAATTATGGCCCCTGATTATACGCAAAATCGCCTTTGTTTAGCTTGTGGTTCCTCTGGAGGTCACAATTATTATCTGATTCAAAAAATCGTTTTATTATATCACCGTTACGCCCTAAGGAAGGTTGAGTTCGAATTTCGGAAAAATTGGACCAAAATTGCCATACAAAATGGCCGCCATTCGTACGCGAATACTGTTTAAAAAATGGTATATCAAGGTTGTGGACCCAGTAGAGGTCACAATTTTAATTTTCGATTTTGATGAAACTTGAAATGCATGGTTATAACCCAAAGATCTTGGTTCCTTTCAATATTTGCGCATATCGGATTGTAACTTCCTGAATTATGGCCCCTGATTATACGCAAAATCGTCTTTGTTTAGCTTGTGGTCCCTCTGGAGGTCACAATTATTATCCGATTTAAAAAATCGTTTGATTATATCACCGTTACACCCTAAGGAAGGTTGAGTTCGAATTTCGGTAAAATTCGGAACAAAATTGCCATACAAAATGGCCGCCGCGTGTACGCGAATACTGTTATAAAATGGTATATTAAGGTTGTGGACCCAGTATAGGTCACAATTTTGATTCAATTTTGATGAAACTTGAAATGCATGGTTATAACCCAAAGATCTTGGTTCCTTTCGTTATTTGCACATATCAGATCATAACTTCCTGAATTATAACCCCTGATTGTCCGAAAAATCGCCTATGGTCCCTCTGGAGGTCACGATTATTATCCGATTTAAAAAAACGCTTGACTCTATCACCATTACACCATACGGAAGGTTGAGTTTGAATTTCAAGGAAATCGGACCATAATTGCCAGACAAAATGGCCGCCGTTTGTACGCTAATAGTGTTAAAATATGGTATATCAAGGTTGTGGACCCAGTATAGGTCACAATTTTAATTCGATTTTGTTGAAAGTTGGAATGCATGTTTATAACCTAAAGATCTTGATTCTTTTTGATATTTGCGCATATCAAATTGTAATTTAATGAATTATAGCCTTTGATTGTAGGAAATATCACTTTCGGTTTTGCTTGTTCTCTATCCCTGTCTCGAAAATGTGGGCGTATCCTGCCTGGCAGTGCCAGCTTACTATCTTTACAGTAGTATGCAGTATCTGGAACTGTTTTTTTTTATATTTTAACCCCTTCAAGTGCCTATTTGTCTTATCTGACAATCAATACGATCAACAGGGTAACTTAAAATCTGCGATTGGTTCTGGATCCAGATTGTTTGAAATGAGTCTATGTTAGCTCCCATTAAACGATTGTAAGAGTAGGAGGACAGCTCTTCACACAGACACAACCAAAAAGACAAACCAGCGAACAAGACTAATTACACAAACATTGCATGAATGGACCGGGTGACCGACCTCAAGAGTCAATGTCATTATTAAGTTAGTAACACTGTTCTAACTCTGGTTCATGTCCGTCGTTTATTTCTTGAGGTCACTTACTAAAATTTAATTTAGTATCCTACCAATTTAAGAATTAATTTTGTGTGATAATATGCTGAGATGTCACTCGGCAAATCTCGACAAATTCCGGTACCCTCCATCTAGACTCGGATGCATGACGAATTCTGCCATTTTGGAACTACTTTAAAGGACCCGGATAAACAATGGCTGCCCCCATGTAGTCTCTATCATCCGGGGGTTTTGGGTGACCGAGACTAGCCCCCATGGCTGCCATTTTGGGACTTTTTTGTAAAAGCGGAACGTTTTCCTGTGAAAGTAAATCGGTAGTCGATAAGCCGCATGGCAAATGTATGGTCGTAGGTACATATCAATTACTATCAGACATCCGAGTCTAGATGTAGGTTACGGTGGGTACCGGAATCTGTCGAGGTTTGCCGAGTGGCTGAGATGTTTATGATTCAACAAGTTACTATGTTGTAACCAGAGTAACTCCATGCGCAGACTGGTGTGTTTAGTTTTTGGAGAGAGAGAAATGGGGTTTAACGTCAGTTGTCTCAATGACAGGCTCAATGATACAGCGCGCACGTACTAACCATTCCGCAATCCAATCCCCCGTTTAGTTTTTGGAAATAAGTAACAATATTGCTACGTTAAAAATCTAACAATGCTGCTTTGCTTCTTTCTAAAGATGAAGAACATATTCTACGTAAATTACAATCTGGAATCAATTCTAGAAGGTATATATATATATGTAACAAATGATCATTATGTGTATTCACACGGGGTCAGTAATTTAGATGGAGTTCCATTCTCGTTGTTTCTTTTTCATTCTACACGAACGTTTGTTATTTATTGGTAATCGTTATGTTGGCTTTAAGAGTTACACACGTGCCATAGATAGATGTATGGTGATCGAACACGGCAGTTTCTTATATTCGCCATAGTCCAAGATACAATTTTTCAAAAACGTTCCTTCATGACAGAATATAATAATCTAAGTCTCGATTCACTCACTTCAAATTAACTTATTAAATGGCCATCGAATTTCAATCTATTTAAATATCAGTATCGGTCATCCGATAGTCTGGATGGTTTATATAACATTTGAAGCCAAAATAAAAGACCCACAATGGGTATATTTAGCTCTTGCAGAATGTATCTTTAATTACCATACACAATGCGGGGAACGTGAGCATGATGTAAAACCACGTCCCCCGGTTTAGTATTGCACCGTACGAATTTAGCAGCTGAAAATTGAGTTATACCGTATATTTATAATTATTTTTTTGTTTTGATCGTTTGTTTGTTTTTGAAATCGACTTTCTTTTAAGCTATATGTAAGGCTTGTTTTCTTTACCTCTGTGATTAACCCGGTTTTTGCAGAAATGTAGGACGTTAAACCCCATTTCATTTTACTCGCCAATTTACTTGCATGGTATATATTTATATCATTTTAATCACCTCTTAGGGTGAAAAGGGGACCATGATTTCGTCTTTATAGTAGCAGTAGGAGCCGGGACATAATTTTTTGAAAGGATATGGGCCTTCTAGTGAAAAATTTAGGATAACTTTGTTAGATAGCAATCGTTACGTTTTTTACTGCAAATGGACGTATAATTATGTTTAAGAGAAAAAAGTCTTTATGGACATAAATCACATTACGTATACACAACAGTGGCAATTATTTACTAGATAGACTAATGACTTACAGCTTACTAGTTAGGTATTCTAATTCTATAACAAAAAACAATTAGATCACACATTTTCTTCTCACTAGAAACACACAGTACTATTAGGAAATTTCATTATCATCGAAATGGAATACGAACTAACAATTGTTTCATCCAAGGAGAATAAAAGTCCACCAATGTGTCATCTTAAGGGAATATGAGTTACCATGATTATTCTTTTTACCATACAGAACAACAGGCTATGAGTTTTACTGATGCTCCGATACTGGTAATGCTTTCTGGAATTACCATAAATTACAATAAGTTCTAGGTTTTTATTGACGTGCCGTCCTTGTCTTTTAATTCAATCACTAGCGAAACACAAGATACGATTCTATTTTGAAAACCAACCGGTCAATGACAATCCTACCAAAACATCAGAATTCCACGATTTTTTAAATTACCCCTGGCTCATTCAGAATGGATTTTTGTCTTGATCAATCAGTCATGACATCGGAAGCATGAAGAAATTTGTGGAATATTTGTCTTTAGACATGGGATATGTGATCAATGCTATTTCGTGTCGGGTTGAGTCTTCTGGTAGAATCAGGGATGGCCTAGATACACGTGTGACTAGATAGGCATCCTCGGTCTATTTTGTTATTTTTCGATAATTGAAAACATGTATTCAATTGCATCGTGTAACAAACCAAAAGTGTGTGCTGTTTAGCGAAGGGTTGTCCTAGCTTTCTTACCCAACTAACACCGATTACAAAACAAACAGAAAAGAAACTGTATTTCAATGCAGTATACCAAAAGCTCTACCACCTTCTCTCTTAGTTGCTGGTATTGCATCTATGTTAGTGTATGGCCAATGAAAAAGAACTTTAGTCATTTAGGGACTATTATATGGATCAATTTTATTTCAAAAATTTTCTTGTGCGTAGGGGTCTGTGTGAAGAAACCGAGAGGCTGAGACCGTATTCTTTGCACGTACAAGTGTAGGCTCGATGGCACGCTACTTGACTTAATGATAGACTCTGGCCCTTCGACCCGCAATCCCCCAATATATAACCGTACCAAACAAGAGTTCCAATTCTAAGTCAAACCAATGAACTCATCAATTGTAAGTCAACACAGCTGAAGTATCATTCTGTGTAACGAACGATGTATGAACAGTGCGAAGTTCTGTTAATTAAATTTAACCAAGATAATAGAGAAAGCAAACGTCATATAACCCCAATCGAAGAACTTGATTAAACATAACCAAGTACCAATAATGAAACTTGGATGTCATTGTCAAGATCTTTGACGAACGTGAAGCATTGTTCAACGTACTGCAAGTTGGTGGAAATAATTATAACCATGTCACACAAGAGGTGAGCGATAAACGTTTCATCGTGTTATTTTAACGCAAAGGGATAGAGGGAGAGAAATGGGGTTTAACGTCCACTCGACACGAACTAGGTCATTTCGGGACTAACATATGGTTTGATTTTATTTCCATAATTCGCTTGGGAGGAAACCGGAAAATCCGGAGAAAACCACGAATTTAAAGAAATTTCGAAACTTCCGTTTCATCAATATACCAAGTTTAACATTTCTTATAAGTATATAACCGAGTACATATTGGTTAATTATCCAATTTAATTTAGTTTAATTTGTATAGTTACGTAACCATGTTTGGATTATCGCCCTTATTGTTATTATCATATGACTTCATAAATACACTTACATTGTATGCTTTCTTCTACATTCCTGTTTTGCATTGCTTGTATGGGGTATTAAGTATTATGTTTTGTGCAATTATACAACTTAAAAATTCTGATTGGTTGTTTAAACTTATAGCTTTTAGCATTATTAAATCTTGATTATCGCCCTTTTTTGTTAAGAAATTCTATTGACGTCATTGATAGCATTACGACGTATTTACGTCACACCATTCAGTTAGCAGACAACTGCCTCCTGAGGCGGTCTACGTTTTCTTTGCTTCTTTGTGTTGGGTTGTTTGTGCGTTTTCTTGTACGAGTGAAATATGTTCAATTTTGAGTGAAGTCTGTGTTGCTTCAGACCCGGGACTGTACAGCGCAGTATTGTTTTTTTGTTTGTTTTGTTTGCTGTTTCGGAGTATGATGTCTTGTCGTTGTATTTGTCCTCTTTGTAAATCATATGTGGCGCAGTCCCCCTGCACTAACTATTAGACAGGCACGTGCTAACCTTTCGATAATCCAACCCCCCAACACAATAGGAATCTCTTTCAAAATACAAGATTGTCACAGATGAATCTGATAGTGATATCAGACAAAACTTGTTCAATTCCGATCACTATTTACAAAGATATATAGAATTAAAATCCCTTCTACCCATGCTCGCCGCAAAAATGTTGTCCGCTAATAATTATTGAAGTGCCTATTAAATATTCGATTGGGTCCAAGCCGGCATAAAAACAAGTGTGTTTATTTATCAGTATGGACTCCGGGGAATTTTTGTAATTGTTTAAATTCTATTTCACGTTTTGGCTATATAATGATATTTTTTTTTTGTTGGGCTCCTGAGGTGTAGAATAAGAGTTCTGTCGTCTAGAGCGATTGTGACGCTAAAATTGGCTTGGTATATAGAACGCATTTGGCACTAAAAGTGGTTTGATATTATTAGAACGAAAATTATATATGACGCATCTTTACTTAAAAACAAGCATCGATTATAATCCAAAAACACAGCCCTTGAATCTCTGTACTTATAAGGCAGGGTATAATTTAGAGAGGGGTTTAACGTCCATTCGACCCATACTCGGTCATTTTGGGAATACCATGGTACATTATTATTTCAATAATTCAGTTCGCGTAGTGGTGTTTAGTAGAGGGAACTGGAGGAATCGGGACAAAATCAACATGATAGACAGGCGGGCCTTAGCGTTGGATGGAAACCAAACCACTTGTCTTAGAAGCAGACTTTATGAGCTTTATAGGCCACAGAGCCGCCCTATAGGGTTGAACGGCTGTCTGGTAGTCCTTATTTATTTGTGTGCGTTGTCTTAGGTTTATGGCTTTATTTAGCTTGTTCGCTTTTAGATGAAAGCAAAGCTGATATGGGGCAAGATCGGGATCGAACAGCGGACAATTTACACAAAAATACTTTTGATATTCTTTTGTAGCACGAAATCGGTCTTTTTACCATTTTTCATTGAAGATGTGTTGTGGATTTAAAAAAAAAACGGTTTCGTTTTTCGTAGTTGATGGATATAAAGCCTGCATGCAATTATTCAAACGTGTCGTTGGGTATCGGTCTTCCTGAATGAACCATCCATTCTCTGGTATCTCAGTGAAGTACAAGACACGCCAGAACTGATGACCTCTGGAACGACATTTATTTTATCATACAGTCTGATGTCGTATAAGAGAACAACTTTTCTTCTGCAACTTTTAAGCAATCCCATTACTCATTTTCAATGTTTTGATAAAAGCCCATTGCATCATTTTTTAAGCTATCACATAACTCAATTTCAATGTATCGGCCGCGTAAAGGTCTTGTGTCACACACCTAATCCGCCGTCCGATTTATTTTATCACATTTTCGACTTGATGGATTTCAACCGAAATTATTGGATTATTTTGTATGTTCCTTGTACTAAGGCCACTCGGGCAAATCAAGAAAAAAATCACACATTTTCTCCAAAGCCCCATAAAGATGCGTTTATAAGAGTTGTAGGTATAATAGTGTGTGTAACGTTTGTTGCAAAATATCCCTCTTAAATACTGATACCGCATTAAACATTTTATTCGTTCATCCATTCCTTCAAATATACTTCAATTCAAAGCAATGCCCTGTTGTGATCGAGTACGGTGGATATCATTGACCGTATTACCTTATATTAAGTAGTTGGTTTCCTTAATATACTTTTCTGAAACAGTCACAGAGTACGAGACGCAAGTTGGTTTATCTACATCAATCGTGATATATTTCCCATTACAAACACCGACATTCCTTCTTTCAATCGGTAAGATACGGTAGGATTAAGAACTAATCGTTATTTATGGACCCCATTTGTCGTGGTAAATTACTTTATAGATCAACAATCAGCCAGAAACTCTACTTTATCGTAACGTTGTCCGTGTTATTAGGTTGGCTTATATTGAAATTAAGGGAATCTTTATAGAAGATTAAACGTTAACTATAATATATCTCAGCGAATCCCGACTCCATCACCCATTGTCATTTTAGGATATATCCGATTTCAAATAAACTACTTAAATTTATACAGTAGTGTATATTTTTTTTATTATTGGACAATGTAATTAAAATACAGATCTATACTTCGTTTCGTTTTTTATACTTCCGATGTCCTATAGGAAATGGCTTTAATTATTACCTAAATGAATTGATCTAACAATCTATTTAAAATATAGATCTATCTTTCGTTTCGTTTTTTATACTTTCGATGACCTATAGGAAATGGCTTTAATTATTACCTAAATGAGTTGATCTAACAATCTAATTAAAATAAAGAATAGATCTATATTTAGTTTCGTTTTTTTATACTGTTGATGGCCTACACTACAAAGACAAGTAAAATTGAAATTTTGATCTATAAAACGAAACGAAATTGGATCTGTGTTTTAATCAGACTGTTGATCTAGGTAACATTTATTTGGTCATATGTGGGCCTACTTGACACTGACAAATTCTAATCATGGTTAGGCTCCAGACCACATTCCACAGATATATAAATACAATAATATAAACCGCTATGAGCTCTAGAGACAAATCTTAAAACAATTTTGGAATCGTTCTGAGAGATCGTGTAACTCTCTTATCTTTAAACTAAGACTTGATCTCTGTGATATGTAATATGGGTTATGTCAACGGCGAGTCAAAATCTTTACATAATACTCATAATATTTAATTAGCTAACGAATGTTATTGTGAACGTATCCTACGGAGGGGGGGGGGCTGTAATTCACCCGACTTCGTTGATGTTATTAGTTAACCCAATAATAAGGATCTACTGATTGTATTGATTGCGTCTGTCACTAGCGACAATAATTGTGTAGGTTTCTTTGCTGGGTGGGTAAAGCGTCGTATTCACTAACATAAGAATACTTACAAGTTCGCGTAATTTGTAGTCTCTATGGTTCAGACAAATATTCTACGAATATTAGTCTGGATAGGTTGTAAACATTTGAGAAATAACTAGGTCATTGGCTAGATTATTCGGTCTTTTACATTATCATGAACACAAAAGTCTAAGGGAGTTACCTAGTCCTTAAACAAGATGTCGACGCCCATGAAATTAATTTAAGAATTGCCATTTCCAAAAATCCATTTGCTTCGTCAGTTCATATTTATTGTAAAATTGCTGTCTTCATGGACCATATCTTTCCCTTTTTTATTTAATCCTAATTCATCTTCACGATTCATGTTTCTTTCTAATAATGCATCACATATCGAATTTATTTCGGGAAGGGGCGTACAATATTGTCTCTCAATTTGTCGCGATTGGGTCTATTCAACTAATACATGTAGATTATTAATACAATATAAAGAATATCCAACTAATGGCTATGATGGATTATGTTTGATGTTTACTATAAAAATCCAGACATTTATGATATTATATGATATTTCTGTATGTTGTGCTATCAGATAACTTCATCAATCTTGTTGGTTTTCATTCCAGATATATCATCAACTACAGACAGCATTGATCACATCAAAAGCTATGATTTATTAAATTCCAAGATTCCTCAAAGAAAAGTGTGATTTTCTAACTTGAAATATTGAATACATGCCATGAATTTCCGCCATGTTTAAAGCGTAATATTATGTGTTTGTGCTCGGATCTAATAGTTCTTTCCAGTTCAACGTTATTAAATATATTATATAGCCTGTAACTTCGAATTATTTCTAAACAACCATTGATTCGATGGCGGATACCAATAACAAAATAACCATAATAGTTTCGTGTATTAAGTTATCTACATACTCGCTATAACTGTCTACAACCCCGAGAAAATCCTTTTGGATTTGCCTGTGTGGATTACTCTTGTCAGTGGGACAGGGCGAGGGACCTGGTAAAAAGACAGTGTCTAGTCGTATCGTGCACGTAAAAAATCCTTGACAGTTGTATTTCAATTGTTACCGTGACAAAGTATCTGTCATAGCACACTGCATGTCGCATGTGGACTAATATCCCAATAATATGTTTGACGACAGGCACCTAATTATTGAAAATGAAAATCCACGAGGTTAGGCAAGATACCATAATTCCTTATCTACTATATGGGTGAGATCGAACACACGCATTGCGCATTAGACCCCCTCCCCCTCCCCGCCTCGAATCTGATAAGGAACAATAAATAGAGATTGGTGTTGTCCTTAGGGTTTTTTCCGCCTGTTTGCTACACAGAGAGATAAAAGTTCACTTTTCTAGAATATCTCATACCATTTGTTATTGAAATGTTCGGATAGCTCACAGACAATGCAAGGGAACTGCGCAACAAAACAAAGAAGCACCAAACAATAAAGTTCAGTTAACTATAGACCACATTAGCAGATGTAACACTATATATGTCCGAAACATCGGAAAGAGAATACTATTCGAAAATATCTGCGTTACAGAGCGAGGGATGGGGGCAATATGTTTGCACCTTTTCAAATGTATGTGTGCAAGAATCATGCAGTTTAAAGTACTGACGTGTGTCGTACACATACATATGTACGCAAATTATTTGGTAATTACAAACAAAGCCCAGCTTAGGCATGTGCCCGAGAGACCCAGGTCCAGGGATCTGCGGTTTAGGTGGCCCCGTTGTTCATTGTAAAAAGAGAAAAACCTCAAATTCCAGATGAAAATTTCGTATGTGATCAGATATTATGTAATTATTCTTGTATTACAGACCCTTTAATTGTGTTACGCATGTGTGCCATTTAAATGGATATGAACTAATCTATTCGTCGCATTAATGTTCCCGCGATATAGTCAGGACCAGGCTCCCGTTATGGTTAAGCCGGTCCTGTGATTACAAACACAGCTAGCCATTTCTATGTCAAAGGTTATTCTAATTTATTATCAACCATTACATAATGTGGAGGATGCACTAAGGACGAAATCTACGATACGTAAGTAAT
Organism: Patella pellucida; assembly: GCA_917208275.1. NCBI lineage: Eukaryota > Metazoa > Mollusca > Gastropoda > Patellidae > Patella > Patella pellucida. The sequence goes on along the minus strand of OU795042.1, from coordinate 16,994,782 downwards.
ACATCTATATGTACATTGACATTTGACATGCTGTGTGATGTTCCGTTACAGACACGTTTCTTCCCTTCCACTGTTCCTTTCTCCACATGTATTAGATAATTTTTAAATTGATGCTTTTACTTATAATCCGAATGGCAGCTTCCCAGTCATTCGCACGGACAACATCTAGTCATTCACGTGTATACATTGGCGTGCATGTAAAAGAACCCTTGACTGTTGAAGTTCTAAATAAGAGTAGGCTGTAGTGCCGCTGTCCTGGCAAAATGTTCGTCATAGCAAAGTGTATGGTGCATTGGCGTCTTCATTAGCCCAACAACAGCAGAACAGTAGGGCGTCCCCGTGTATACATTGGCGTGTACGTAAAATAACCCTTGACAGTTGGTGTTTGAAATAAGTGTAGGCCATAACTTCGTTGTTCGGGCCAAACTTTCCCCATAGTAAACTGTATGGCGTATGCACAACTTCATTGGCGCCGAGTCGGTGCAGAACAGTCGGACGTTAAACCCCATTCATTCTGATAAAGAAAAGGAATAAATATAGTTCGGCCATTTTTGGTGGGATCAATATCAGGTTAATCGTATATATTTATTTAACATTCCAACAAACGAATGTCCTTTTATCCGCAAGTCACCGATTAAACCTGATGCAGGAGGACCAATCAAAGGCATTCCGCACACTGAGATACATCTACTACATACTTCGAGAATAAATCTCTGTTCTGAATGGCCGTCATATCCAAAATTTAGTATGTTGTTTTCTACTGCGCTTCAACTCCGTTTTACATCTGTCAGAAAGACTGAATAAACCTATTCAATTCCATTAAATGGAAGCAGAATAAATACTTCTAAATATTCTCGATGTTTACTTCGTGTTTTCGACTGAAATCGTCGATTTACGACTTAAAATTTCGGTCAACTAGCTCAAGTTCTCAAGTGGAGCTTACTGTAGACAGGCAGCTTAAGTTTTGTAAGAATCAAAGTGTCATGTACGCACTTACCTTTGCATCTATTGTTGTTTGAGAGCTTTTAGCATCCCGTTAACTTCTTAATGCTGATGATTGTCATTTGAGGGCTTTTAAAATCCTTGCAAACTACGGCATTGTGATAGTTTCATCTCTAATTGGTACATCAGTGCAAATAAGTTCCATTTAGTTAAAGTTAGATTCCCGCGAACGAACTGGGTGATTTAATGGTATATATGGACTAAAAACATATACAAACTTATTAATTTGTCATAATTTTGCTTCAAATCCTTCTAAAATATTGTAATTGACAAGGAATGCCCTGCTATAAAAATTCGACCAAACCAGTTCATGTTTACGTAACGTGACTTACCTCGCTCGGTAGTCAGATGAGAGAGAGAGAGAGAGAGAGAGAGAGAGAGAGAGAGAGAGAGAAGGGGGGGGGAGAAATGGGGTTTAACGTCCACTTAACACAACTAGGTCATTTCGGAACTAACATGTGGTTTTATTTCATTTAAAAAATTCGATTGCGCGTAGGGGTCTTAAGCAGTGGGGGGAAACCGGAGTGCCCGAAGGAAACCCATGAGTTTGATAAGGCGCCCCTATCTCCATGCCACATAAGCTCACACCAGGGCTTGAAACCACAGCCGCAAGCCAGAGGTAACTAGTCAGATGAGAATTCATTTCTAGATTGGATATCTCTACTTTCCATATATACCAAAATTACCATACTTTTCTGGGAACCCATATTTAAAGTATTTACAAGGATGGGATGAATTGACAAGTTCTGAAATAAACAAATTGGTCGTTTTGACCGATATTATTCTGTCATGTACAGTAGAATTCGCCCACTTGTAGATTAGACTGCCACAGCCATAAAAGAGTTTGAAGTTTGACGTTAATGTCTACCATTAAAAGGATCATAATGCAGACAATATGAATCTGTAGGAATTAAATTGCAAGAAGGTTTTTTTGTTAAGGAAGAAAGCTTCATGTTTCCCGTTCTATTATTTAAATTTTGATTTGTTATATTTTTGAAGAAACCGCTTTGAATAAAAATGCAATATAAATAGGAAACCGTGGAGAATAAAACACATTATAAATCTTCTTGTTTAAGAAGGCAAGCTTCGGGTTTCTATTTTATTATAAATCTTCTTGTTTAAGAAGGCAACCTTCGGGTTTTATGTTTTATTATTTAAATCTTTAGAATAAAACAGTCTGGTGGTTGAGATATATTGTTTTGCTGAAACCTAATGAAAATAAATGTGATTTAACGTTCTGCTGCTCTGCTCCAAACATAGCTAGCATGGGTGCGCCGTACAGCGTGCTATAAGGGTAATTTTGCCAAGACAGCGACACTACTGCCTACTCTTATATGGAATTCCAACTGTTAAAGGATCTTTTACGCGCACGTCAACGGAATCTCGGTTTTGCGTCCCATCCGAACGACTAGACAGAGAGACAGCTGTCCTTGTCAGGCACTCCGTCCTGCATAATTGACAAGAGGGAACTACGCCGAAAAAGCTGGAGGGATGCAGGGATCGAAGACCCGACCTCCAGATATGGAGTTAGCGTCTTACCTACTTAGCCACCCTGACCCTTTGCTAATAAATAAACAACGGAACCTGAATACTGAAATGTAATACATTGAGTTGTCGTCTCCCGGTTATAGGAAGAATAACTTCATATTGATATTCATCCTGCCAATCACGAATAACAAAAAACTAACCAGATTGTGATTCAAGTGTAGGAGTTCAAATTAATAAAAGGAGAAATGCCATTTACTTCTATATTGTAACATTACTAACAACGGCGTAGGTATCATTGTAGAAACGTTAAAGGGGAAGACCAACGATTTTCAGCAAGGTTTACATTAATCTTAAATATATATTCATATATAATCCCCGCTGTAAATCAAGCAATAAAGTTTATGTAAGCGACTAAATTAATATTTATAAAAAACCAGAAGGGACGTAGTTGGTTCGACACGCTCACTGGTCTATTTTGTAAGCGGTGGGGGGGGGGGGGGCGAACGGTTAGCACGTGCGTGCTTTCTCATAAAGCATGTCATTGAGTCAACTGGCGTGGTTTCGAATCCCCGTTTGTTCTTGGCAAGGAGTATAGGGTCGCATGTCCAACCGCATGGGTTTTCTCTGGGTCCTCCAGTTTCTCCCAAAGGCAAAAGACACTACGCGCAAGCGAATTGTTTAAATAAAATGAAACCATTATGCTTGTCCCGAAATGACCTAGTTTGTGTCGAGTGAACGTTAAACCCCATTTTTTTTTGTAAGCATACAGATTTGCCATGTTTTCTGCGTCGTCATTTGGATAAGATTCTGTTTATTTGGATATTATAAATATGGAATATAGATTGATGGAAACTTTATTGAAAATCGTTTTTCTGCCCTTTAATTAAACAAGTAATTGTTATTCCATTAATAGTTTTAAATAAGTATTAGAAATAGACAGGTTTTTGTAATAAATTTCACTCGTTCCGCCAGTGACGTCATGTAGTGTTTGATCAGAGACATCTAGGCGGGGTTTGTTTTGAAAGTTGATTTTATACTAGCTGTTATTGTTGTTTGTTTTTCATATACAGAAATAATAGTTAGATCTTCTCTTGTGATCATGTAAATGATTACTTTAAATACCATGTTTGTACCATGTAAGCTTTTACCCAGTCGCGATAAACCTTTAGGTTAATTGTATGTCGGGGAGGTCACGTGCGTACAAACGGTAGATTTCACACTTCAATCGCTGAACGCATGTTAACCTTTAACCTGTTTGAAGTAGTTTTTCATTTTACAAGGACATACAGATTGTATGATAATTCCATTTAATTATATGATTTGTCTGTCTGTGCTACACATACATTAAATTTTATTTTTATTGTTTTGTAGAGATGAACATGCACACTGTGTTTAGTTTGGGGGGGGGGGGTACAGACAGATACACATCATGTTTATTGTACCCGATGTTTATTGAGTTACAGATACACGCCACGTTTTTTGAGTTAAAGTTACCGCCGTGTTTATTGAAAAGTACAGTTACGTTACACGCCATATTTAGTGTATGCAGATACACTTCTAGACTGGTCTCCAAACACCAAAAATTGGCCAGTCCTCTCCCCCAAAAAAACCGAAAAAAAAACAACGTTATCTCTAGAGACTGGACAAATAGAGCTTCAATCTCATCTAGTAGGTCAATCTGCATTATGTAGGTCGTGTGACGTCGTGCATGGGATCACGACATATCTAACAACAACGTGACATCAACCCTCAGACGGTCTCAGCATGACAGCTTCGCACTCCAGTCGAGGCGCATGATTCATGTCACGTGATTCGGGGCGTGCTTGATAACTGTCAATCATTCCAAATAAGGTAGAACGCCCATTTTATTGTGAAGTTCGCAAATTGTCCAGTCTCTGGTGCTGGTTACAGGTTTAATCAAGTTTTTTTTATACAAATGGAAACGAAAGTGTTGGTTTACTAAAAATTAATACTTTTATATAAATCGAAACGTAAAATAAATAGAAGAGAATGGGCCAGTCTAATACACGTCATGTTTATTGCTGTATACAGTTAAAATTACATGCCATTTTTATTGCAGTATACATTTACACGATCAACACGATATGTTTATTATGAGGTACTGTTAAGCCAGGCTGACACTTGCACGATTCCGTGGCACGCATTGGCACGACATCGTCCGATATGCGCAAACTCGTCGTGCCAATGCGGGAAGTGCGTAAACAATGCACAAACTACGCGTAAACTCGTCGTGCCAGTTCGTGTCAATGTGGACACTGCTGGGCATGACCGAATCGTGGCCAAAAGTCGTGCAAGTATCAGCCTGACTTTACAGGTCATGTTTATTACGACAATAACATGTACCGAAAACAACCGGAAATCTACCAGAAAACACCATGTTATACCGAATACCGGAGACACCGGAAAAACACTAAAAACCGGAAAACACGCTAAATACCGGAAATTATCCTAAATAAGCAACCCGGAGCCTGGCACCCTTAATAGGTAACACGGAGCTGGTGTGCCTGTGTTAGGGTTAGGGTTGGTTTACGGTTAATAGTATAGCCCGTTTGGTTACCTATTTAGGATGTTTTCTGCTATTTAGAGTGTTTTCCGGTATTTATTGTTTTCCCGGTATTCAGTATAACATGGTTTTTCCGGTAGCTTTCCGATGTTTCCAGTATATAGTATAGCCCTGTTTATTGCTGTATACAGATACAATATGCCATGTCGTTTGTGAGTTACAGATATTCGCCATGTTTATTGTGGTTTAAAGTTACGCGCCATGTTTATTGCGGTTTACAGTTACGCGCCATGTTTATTGTGCACGCCATTTTATTGTGAGGTACAGATATACGCCACGTTTATTGTGAGGTACAGATTTTCGCACATTAGTGAAAATAGCTATTTTGTGTTGTCATAATCGTAAACAAAACCAGACAAAAAAGCAGACATACGGTCTTGGAAGGATAATTATTTTATATTTCATTGTGTTTATTGTGAGGTACAGTTATACACCACATTTATTGCCTAATCATCGATATAGCTTCCGGTAATTTCTCTGTGGATCTAAATTTACATTTGTACCCCATACAGGCAGGGAGAGGTTAAAGATACATTATGGGAGATTTTTATAGAAAGTTGGCCATTCTTGCTATAACAGTTCAAAAAAAGATGACGAAAGAAGAATATTATAATATTGCAAATTTCAGTCAAATTACTTTATTCTGAACATAGTTATCATCGTTGTAATATTTGACTAGAAAATGGTAGTCAAATGTATCTTCACCTTGGCCGATCGTTTTTGATTGACAGGCGTTAACTCCACCTACATAATCCCGAATAAAAAGTAACGTTTTCAATGGCTTGCAGAAGCGCTCAACAGCGGTCTCGCTCATTTATAATTTAATCAATCAGTGAAATCCTATTTAAATCCAAGCTGTAGACGAGCCATCCATTGGTCTACAGAGTTGATTTAGGGCTTGTTGCAATAATCAGATTAAGCTCTTACATAATGTATCTTTAATCCAGGTTATAGCTCTGGTCATTTCCAATTAAGATTTAGGAGTAGACTATGGCCAACTCTAGGGCAAATCGTCCCATCCGCACGACTAGGCAGCTGTCCTTGTCAGGCCCACAATTCTGCAACACTGACAAGGAGAAACTACGCCGAAAAATCTCGATGAACTTTCTCGGCCAATGCAGGTATAGAACACCCGACCTCCAGACTAGAGAGCCAGCGCCTTAACCACTTATAGTATAGCCACGTGATCGCATCATGTCGATGTACGTATAATATAAGCTTTTTTTTTTAACTAACTCAATGGATAATTAAAAAGTCAATATCTATGAGAACTGACTATCTTTAACAAATTAGATATGTGGTGAACCCAAGGAATATTCTTGAAGATAAAACAAAATAATATTCTTTTTTACCCGGCAATATATATGAACATCCCTATACATTAATCTCGAAACATCTAATAATAACAATATGGCAGGAAAATGATAAATTTAAACTTCTTGAATCATGGACTACATGATATAAGGCTGGTGCTGCACACAAAGTAGTCTTGTCCTCATCTTCTATTACATACCCAACCCAGCACTTCAGTCTTTTTATAGAGCAGGTGGAATTGCTCCGAATGTCATTCACGTTTCAGCACTGGTATCATATTTTCCTAAGATTAAAGAACTTGATACCTATGAATTAAGTATCTGTGTTTGTTTAACTTTAATGCGGCGTGTGATAATTCTTGATATATTTTTTAGTTCTTAGTTTTTTAAAAGAGCTCGATAAATTTAAAGAAAAACTCTTACAGATCGGAGACACGCCAAATAATAGAACATGATCTAGTCTGCATTTAACTCCAAGATAAGCCGTGGGTTTTGTTTTTGGTGTGTGTTTCAAGCGTCCTCTGTTGGTCGGTGGTAAAAAAGTTTATAAATTACCTAGTTAGTGTGTGCGGGTGTGCGTGTGTGTGTGTGTGAAATAGCTTTATTTAACGTCCGCTTCCACTCTCTCTCTATCTCCCCCTCTCTCTCTTATACTGAGTGTCTTTTCTTCTTATATCACGTCTCGTGCATTTCTGGAGCTTCAAATTAATGAATAAAGATGTATTTAATTGACCCCCCCCCCCTCTATCAATCTCTCTCTGAAAATATTGAACGTTGGATAAAAGCAGAAAATGGCTGAAACTGATATCTTGAGAACATTTTTGAACCTTACTTCACTAAAGGCTGAGTCACACTAGTGGATTTTTCCTTTAAGACAAATCCTAGCGAACGTCTTAAAGGATAAATCCTCTGGGTTTTTATGATCATACATTAAGTAAAATCCTATAGGTTTTGGTCATGTGATTAGTAATACCAGAAATGTAAATATGAAGGAAACTACAAAGATTATCTTTTTTCTCGTTTATGGTAATCTTCGGACTGAATAGACCACAGCACGCTTTGGCGATTGAAAAAAAAAAACTCTGTCTCGGCCCGGTTGAGTTAGACGTCTGCTATTTTGATTGGTCAATTCACAGTACAAATCCTACGAAAATAGGACTTGTTCTAAACCTAAGGATTTGTCCGTAGGTCAGAAAATCTATAGCCTATAGGACAAATTTTCCCGTTCACATGAAAGGATTTAGCTTATGGATATAAAACCTCAGGATAAATCCACTAGTGTGACTACGCCTTAAGTAGATTTGATGATTTGCGCTTAGAGACAAACAACGTCTTATATAAATGGTACATCAATGACGTGTAGGGAAAACAATTGTTATTGTACAGAAGATAATTAGGGAAACACAATTAAGTTTATCTCCCCAGGACCGTATGTCTGCTTTTTGTCTTGTTTTGTTTACGATTATGACAACAACACAAAATGGCTATTTTTCATTAATGTGCGTAGTTTATTCTTTACTTGTAGCCTACACCTCAATTACGCTCGCGGTTATTCAGTTTTAGGCCACATCAAGTCGATTTTCTGTTCTTTGAGATCGCGACAAATAAATAACCACCTCAATCACGTTAAAAAGATAAACATGAATTTCTAAACTTAAACATTTGGATATTGAAAGTTTTGAACAGATTAAAACCAAGTTCTTTTAGTTTTTTAAATTGGTCTTTTTCCCCGAAGAAATACAAATACAAATTTTGTCCCGAAGAATAAAAAATCAAATTCGCGTGGCCTAACGGACGTTCATGAATCGAATTCCTACACGGACGATTTAAAATTTGCGTCATTATATTCTATGATCAAAATAATAACGTCTATTGTACTTCATGGACAATTAAATTTAGGAGATTCTAAATCTGTTCCACCTTGCATCATGTAATCATTACACTAGAATCGGTGCCAATCCCCGGAAGATGAAAAAAAAATCTTAATGTTTCGAGTTTTACGCCTGAGCTTCTGAAGAGCTAACCAGGCGATTCTTATTTTTCTGAAGTAACGTGCTTTTTTAATTCTTGGGGAATTATTTTAATACCGTGGGTAGGCCCTATAATTTCAGGCTACTTATTTTCTGAAGCAACATGCTTTTGTGCTACCTGGGGAATTATTTTAATGGCGTAGGTAGAAACTATATTTTCTGGTTCCTGGACATAAAATGGAAATATTTCTTATTAACATGACACTTCTTCTAGAACATCCGTCCTAGTGGAATAATATTGGATTCAGTGAGTTTCCGAATGTCTCTGTATGTGGTAGAAGAAAATATGTGTGTCTAGGCAAACACGTGTTTGTCAAATCGAATCACTGTTCCCTGTTCATTGATTGTCCGTGATATTCCATAGAAAAACTGATGGAAATCGGAAAAGGTTGTCGCACAGCTTTACCCTAGTTAAAACAGAAGTTAAGTATGTTAGGCTGCGTTCACACTAGGGCTTTAATCTGCATTGATTTCAGAATAAGGTCTTATTCCGGACTTTGGCGTCACACTAAATTCGATAAAACCCGAACTGAATCTGAATCAACGAATTCGTATATTATTCCGAATAATTATTCCGAACGGGTTATTCACAGTCAAGATTTGAGTGTGACACGCGTCATTCTGATCAAGAGTCTTACCGGAAACGATAACAATGCGCGCAGGTTCACTTCTACTTACCTCGTGGGAAATTGCGTATTTATGAATCTGATGTTATGGCAAACAACCGGGGTGCAGTTTGGGCTAAGGAGGTGAGGATTCTCCTTCTAGATGATGATGTTGAGGCACAGCTGCAGGCATCCCATCGCAACCAGTCTGTATATAGACGGTTAGCTGAACTAGACATCTGTCCTTGTCAGGTCCTCAGAACAGTAGGACATTTATCCCCATTGCATTAAATTTCAATTTTGTACAGAGTCAAGAGTGAAGTACGTGTTGATGTATAGCCAACGCTACCAAAAGAGTAATTATCCTCATTCGCATTTGATTTTGGTTCCAGCGAAATCGTGCCTGGTGCTGCATGGCTGGTTGTCGAAGATGTAAGAACCGACGTCGCTATTGTAGCCTTGCTTGCACCAGGAAATTAAACTTAGGCAACATACGATCACATATACGAATGTCTGGCGCAGCCATCTTGCATACGAATGACCTTCATTGAGCATTCAGTGTGGCGCTTTTCATTCTAAATTCAATCCGAATAAACTGTAATGTGGCGCACCATTTTTAATGCAGGAAAAACCAATCTGAATTCCAAGAGCCGGTCTCCGGAATTCGTATCGAATGCGCATGTAGTGTGAAAGCAGCTTTAATAAATACACAAGGCGGGTTGTTGTCTAAACACGTGCGTTTTCGCCGCGTCCAGCGGATTATGTCCATTCTCTCTATATTTTGTGTTTCTGATATCTTAAAACAGAACTAAAATAAAACAAATAAAAACTATAATGACAGAAGAAATGAAATGGGTTGAAATAACGTCATGTTTTCTCCATCAAATCAGCTAACACCGACAGATATACGTCAAACAGTGCATGGTAGATGGGTATATGGGTAGGTGGGGTGGGGGTGCCTGGACAGTTGCGGTTTGGGTTCCCGATTGATCTACCATGGAAAAATAAACAGTTTCGTTCAAATAAAAGCATTAGTATCACACATTTTGTTTCTATCATTTTGTTAAAAAGACATTCTGACATTAGGTGATAATAAACAAGATTCTCCAACAAATTTCGAAATCGCCCTACTTCACAGTATCTCATTAAATATAAAATGTATAACTTTTGGTAACATCCATTGGTCGATTAGTCGTATATTAACAAGATCAAATTAGACGAAACTGTATCTTACATCTTGCCAAACGCTTGGGGGGAGGGGGGGGGAATAGACGTCAGATTAAAAACATTTGTGGAACTTCTTTGTCAGATCTGATGGAATGTAGTACCACACAGTGAGATAAGGGTTCTAATAAGAGATTTTTGAAGAGTCTCATATCTAGTGGTACTCAGGTGGTGAAACACGATATACGGTATACAGATTAAACATATTTTTCAAGTCGAATGTCTCTTTAGTTTCTTGTGGCAAAAATTCCAAACAAACTAATCATCCGTTGAATAAGAAGATGGATTTAGAAATAAGAACACAGTTTGGGCTCCTATGCAAACAATATTCTTTTATAATATTTATTGTTTTGTCTCGATTTGATCACTTGCATTCCAATTCAAGAAATAGAGTTTTTAAAAGTTATATTTGAGAAATGTGTGAGTTTGTAAGATTCAAAAGTTTGTTGATGTAATCGTAATATCTGACGTTTATTGTGTGTTATAAATTAACAAGGAACATGTAACAAGTACCAGCGGACAATTGAACAAGAATATGTTATTTTTCAAAAAAACAACAAGATGAGAAGCGGTAGCGGACCATTTCCTGGTCCAAAAATTAAACAAACATTCTTGGAGAATAGCCAATCTTATACATGTCCCCTACCGACCCCTATACTAATTGTATAATGTTACTGGTACTGCGAATACACAGAGCCATTACAATGCGGTCAAAACTAGACAGAATTTCATGAAACTGAGGTATATACAATAGCACACCAAACAGCAATGAAATAAATCGAAACTAAAGCTAAATAAATTCCGGAAAACACAAATGTCTTTGATTTAAAGCCAACAATTCCGGAGAAAAGAATTAACGGAAAATTCGAAACGCAAAATTGACCATTGAAATGAGTCCAAGTTAAACTTTGGAAACAAAATACGGAAAACAAAAATAACAGACAGATAGCTGGTACATAAGTAATAGCTGGTAAAAATAAAAAAGTAATTAATTAATCGCTGGATTTCTGTGATATATATCAACGCGTGCCATCGGGGATATGTCTGTATTTGTATACCGATATGATATATATATAGCTTTGATTAAACTGACATGTCCGTCGGGACGTCTAGCAACTCTTCATTATCCTAATGATATTGCTGTATAAAACAGAATTACGAGCTTTTAATATAAATGGATGTTCAAGAAGAAAAACAACGTCCAATGTATTATTTATGATATATTTTTTTTAAAACCCAATAACGTATGAGCAATGCCATATATTAACGCTATTGAGTTACGATAGTTACAGAGCATGACGTCATTGCAGCCATCTTGGAATTTCATGTCGATGGTACTCGAATTCGTGGATCCTTTGCAAAACCTAGAAAATGATTACCAAATAACACATATTAGGGGAAGGATACATTATGTGTGGGGTGTTATAGTATTTTTTTTCTAAAATAAAATTGCACTTTGTTACATGTAACATTCAAATAGTTTGAGACTTTCTTATTGCTGTTTGGGCAGAGGGAGAGGGAGAGAAATTGGGTTTAACGTCAACTCGACACAAACTAGGTCATTTCGTGACTAACATATGGTTTAATTTTATTTTACTAATTCGCTTGCGCGTATGGGTCTTTAGCATGGGGGGGAAATCGGAGAACCCGGAGAAAACCGACGAGGCTGGACAGTCGACCCCATTTCTTGTCACGTACAACCGGATATTCGAAACCAAGCCAGTTGACTTAATGACAGGCTTCGTGATACAGCGCGCACTTCCTTGCCATTGGGCTATCCAACCCCTCTTATGTCTGTTTGGTATGTTCGCCCCATGTCGCATTGTTGGCAGCAATGACTTGTTACCATTTTTTTTTACCGATAATGAGATAAAGAAATAACAAGAGCCCGTAGTGATCAAGCAAAGCTAGCATATCTTCCTGAAGGCAATTTAACGTCATTGGGGCTTTGGCCAGATGCATATCTTCCTAAACGGCAATTTAACTTGGTTGGGGTTTTCTACGGATGCATTATATGTAAATATGTATTATAACAAACCAGCCGAGCCGAGCGATACGGAATTTAGTGTTCTTATAATATTATCATTGTATTCTAATCTTACGGGTTAATCGACCCACTCCCATGTCATATGGAGAGTCTTACTTAAAACCCAAGACGGTCAAAAATTGTTTGGAAAGTGTGGTAATAGGATAACCTTAAATAAAAGAAGAATAGGGCTACTGCAAGTTCGTGCTTAACGTAAAGTGTATGTCTACAGTTAGCCCTGATTCAGGACAGACACTAAGCTGGTTGACTGACATTTTAAGTCGTGAATCGAAGAATTTAGTCGAAAAACACTAAGTCTGCTTGGAGAATTTGAAGAAGTATTTATTCTTATTCCATTTTAATTGAATTCAATTGGTTTATTTAGTCTTTGAATGTATGTCAGATGCGGAACGGAATAGAACCGCATTACAAAACAAAATACTAATTTTTGAATATGGCGGCTATTCAGGACAGAGAGTTATTCTAGAAGTATGAAGTAGGTTGATCACTGTATGTAGAATGCTGCAAGTTTATCCAGAACTGTGAAATAAATTTAACTATTTCGCCAACAATAATGATTTTTCAGGAGTGATCTTAGCTGGCCACATCCCCGGCCCCGCCAAGCAAATATGTAGCGGCCCCCCTCAGTCCAATTTTATAAGCTGGCTACGGACCCGTATGGGAGTGTATATACATACCCCATGCCTCATAAACTGGTTCTAAGTAGTAATGCCTTAGGTAGTGAAGACATAATACCTCTCCACGAAACTGGGCAGTAAAAAGGCGGCACGCTTCCCGTCTAGGAGCTCTGTATCCGCACCTTTTAATGAGGTATCTTGTACTATGAACCTATTCTCGTGGTGTTTGCTGTGTACCTGTCGTAGATCATAAGACCTATATTGGTTTTCTTTGATAATCTTTTTTCAATAGCTACAACTTTTGTAGACTGAACTTCAAATACCAGATCACAATGACCGTGTTACATAATAAAGGTTATATTATATACATTCTGAAGGTTAATTGTATTTTTCACTTTTGGTATTTTCTTTAATTAATGCAAAACGTTAAATAAATAACGCCAACAAATGTTATTTTTTCTTAAAGGCGCTGATCGACAAATACCTGTTGTGTAATAGCCACGGCCTAATCCACGCCGGGTTGATCTTTAATTAAACTTACATTATGCAAAAGCTAAATCTTCCTATTGCAGGTTTTTCTCTGGGCCTGAAAATGTTACTTAAATTATTAGACACTAATTAAAACGTACATTATGCAAGAGGTTAATTTGCCTATTGCATATCGTCGCTGCGCTTCCAGAGTCTCGTATCTCGAATTTTCCTACTTTTCAGGAGACACAAAAAACTTTACAGATCTAATAATAACTGTCGGATTAAATTGTTCCTCCGAAATATACAGGCTAAATAAGACTACCTTCAAGGGTGTATGAGTGTGTATCATGTACCTATAATACCAAATTAAAAAAAAACGAGATACGATAATTTAAAGAATTATTTTTCTCCAAAAAATGAGATACGAGTTTCTGACGTTTGTCGTAAAATATTTTTTCCAAATGTTTTCCAAAATATCGCATCTCAAATTAAACAATTAAGTCTTAGCCACAAGGTTTTGACGAAAATATTTTTGTCCAATCGAAATACGACAATTAGTCACAAGGTAAAATTAAGAATTTCTAATTGGTTTAGAGGTACGGGTTTTTGAAAGGACATGCATCAATGAAATATGAATGTAAATAAGCCCCCAAAAGGTTTTGGCTAAATCCGAGATACGAGATTCTGGAAGCTATGTATTTTTTTAGGCTTAAAATGTTAACTACGTTATTAATTAGACAGATCATATAATCAACTCTCGGTGTCATCGCTAGCCTGTGATATTTACTCGATTAGGATCCGATTTGCTGTTCAACTTTCTATCATGATTTGGATAACCGAGACTATATATTATTTATCGTACTGACTTTAGTAATGATGATCGAAGCTAGACCGAAATTACAATTGCCAAATATTGCGTTCCGAGTGGATCAATTTGATTGCTTCGGCAAATTGTCTTAACATTATCTAGTGTTTAAAGGACAATATTGGTGTCAGTCATTATTACATATGTGATAGAACTTGTTAAAACATTCCAAATACATTGCCACGGGAGTTTTGTAACAAACACATCAATATACGGGAATTGACGACAAACATGATAAATTCACTTTTATCTGGAGCACCTGAAACAGCCCTTGGTAGACTGCAAATCGCTCAAAACAACGCCGCAAGACGGGAACCCCAAAATACGATCACATATCATTGCATATGAAGGAGCTACACTGGCTACCGGTGAGAGCCAGAATTAAATTTAAAATTCTCGCCAACACCTATAACTCAGTAGTAATCAAAACCGCTCCTAATTATATGGTGGACATGTTTCATGTTTACACCACTGGCCGATCTAATCTTCGCTCAGGACGTGACAAAACCCTATTAGCTGTTCCACGCTCTCAGCGCCAGGTGGGTGAGTTTTCATTTTCCATTAGAGGTGCCAAACTTCGGAATGAACTACCCAGAAACATCCGAGAGTGTACAAAACTATCTCAGTTTAAATCTAAACTAAAGACTCACTTGTTTATCAACTCATATACATGTAAATAGAATCATGCACGTTTCACTGTGTAAATATGACTGTACAGCGCTAAAAAATAACTATTGTTATAAATGTAGCGCTTTAAAAATGAAATTATAATAATAATAATGACAAACACAAGTTTTTGTCGTATATAACTGGTAGCATGTGGCAAGGATCTTCGTCTCCAGTCTGGCAGCAACGTGGATGATAGTTGTTGGGACGTGGCTGTTAATAGAATACTTGCTAAGAACTTCCAAGATGAATGTAGAACGAGCATGGGGAATAATATTGCGTTGGAAACATAAAGTATGTCATCAATTACACAACAACGGGACTGGCTTCTTTAACATCACTGCCAGTGAAGATGACATGGGCGGGTCACGGCGTCGTTTAAGTGATGATATAGTTTGTTTTTCCAACGTAACAACGATCCTCTGAATGACTCCTTCCTCACGCATCTGGGGTCGGTGATACAATCTATGCTATAAGGGTTTCTTATACCAAGTGTTACTACTGCATTTGCAGTCCTTGTTTTATTTTCTTTGCATACCACTTTATATTTAATATCATACATTTCTGTTCTACTCTTTAAATTATTAATTACATTTTCAAAAGTTGTAAGCCTCATATTTTTCACCATAGTAAAACATAAACTGAAAGTCTCGATGGTGCCACCAAGTCTAAAAATCAGACTGGAGTTCAACTACTACATTGTGATATACCGCATGGGTAAACTCGGCACGGGCTTCTAGGAACACGCTACAGGCTTATACATAGCAGAATTGGATTCAGAAAAGTTTTCAAAATATGTTTAAAAACGTCCTGCCACAAACAAAAATTTGCTGAATGTGTGAATATACCACCATTTCACGCAGTTGTAAATGGCAGAAATCGAATCTGCGCATCCGAAAAACAAATATTGACACAAAAACGCGACTACGTTATCTAAATCAGCACATCGTCCCATTTTCCGACTCGATATGAAATACATATTGGAAATATGCTAAATATGTGAAACTGATAATTTTACACAGTTATAAACGGCAAAAATAGATTCTGCTCCTCGAAAAATATAGCCTGGTACCATAGACGACTACTTAATCAATATCCGCACTTCGTTCCATTTTCCCCCACAAAATGGCCGTCATATTGTAAAATTGAATGATAGGTGAACTTATAATCCTTTTACACAGTTGTTACTGAGCGAATTGGATTCTGTGCCCTTGAAAATATATATGTTGATACCAATGACGGCTTCTTAATCCATATCACCACGTCGTCCTATTTTGCCGTCAAAAATGACCGCCATCTTGGAAATATGCTATGTACTAGTATATGAATATGTGATCATTTTACAGGGTTGTAAATGTCAAGAATGGAATCTGTGACCTCGAAAACATTTATATTGATACCAAACACTACTACTTCATCGAAATCAGCACATTGTCCGATTTTCCCGCAAAAAATGGTTGCCATCTTGGAATATCATCATGAAATGATGGAAACCAATCAGAAGTATAGTCATGAACCCTGCCAATACATATATTAATACATTGCCAAATCACATATGATATGTCGATAACATTATAAACAAGGTGCAAATAAAAAGTCGGAATATTATCGCAAACTGGCTACCCTCAAAAAATGGCCTCCCATACTATGAAGAACTACCCAGAAAAAATGTCAACATTTTGTAACAAATGAATGAATGAAATGGGGTTTAACGTCCTACTATTATGCACCTAATTTTGTAATAAAACATCAAACAGACATATTCTGTAAGAAAAAAAACTGATTATAGGATAGGGGGAATCTTACTTCAGATGACATTTCATCTACCTTAGAAATTTTAAGCGAGTCTTTGAATCAAATTGACCATTCAAAATCTTCAATTGATGACTTTGTCCAAATTCTTACGGACTCAATTAAATCGATTTTCGACAGTCATTGTACTGTAACTCGAAGGTACCGTCAATATCAAAGTGACCGTCATAATATACAACTTAGATCATCTAATCAACCAAATTAATCGTGGTTTGACAACCCGTGTTCTGAACTATGTGCATGCAAAATATAAAAAGGCTCTTAAACATAAATTATACAAGAACTAAATCTGCCTATTGCATGTCTTCCTTTGGGCCAAAATGTTTTCTAAAGTATAGATAGACATTAATTAACTGATCCAGGCCTTAATCAGATTTTTCCGATATTAAAGAGATTAAAACGGGTCAGCTATACATTGATTTAATCGTATATTGAGGAGACGAAGCTTTGATCAACCAGTACGGTGGTTGAAAGTATTGCACGCGTCTGTCAAATCTTCAAAGGCTAATAGCTTCGCTTGCAATAGAGTAATTTGAATGAAATTTTCAAATTATTCATTTTACATCATCTACTTTCGAACTATTATGGCAAGAATGGCCAGTCCGCTATCTGAATCTTACATAATGTACATGTATATTTAATGTATTTAATAATTGTAGATCGAAGCAGCATAGACAAGAACTGTCGAATACAAAACTCGGCTATACATCTTACATGACAAAGCTGAAACGACGATACCTTTTAAAAAAAGGATTAGATATCTGTAAGATTAGAAAATCTAATCCAAAATAATTCTATATCGATGATTTCTATGAACATTTTAACAAATTAGCATCACACCCAGGTCAGTTGTCAGATGACAATGAAATCACAGAAGCAATTAAGTCCTTAAAGGCCGACAAATCCGCTGGAGAGGATATCTTACTGAACGAATATTCCTGAAGTTAAAGGATACCATCGCAACTATCTTGCTCAGTTTGGTTTTAATCTAGTATATGGAACAAGAGATGCCATCTTCGCCCTTAACACACTTATCTATAAATCCTTAAAGTCGCGAAAGCGGCTCTACTGTGGATTTGTTGACTACCACCGAGCCTACGATAGTATAGCCTATCACAATCTCTGGAATAAATTAGGTCTTCGAGGAATATTATTGGAGGTTATCAAATGTCTATACAGTGATATTTTGGCATGTGTCATTTACATAACTGTACGAGATAATTTTTTTTTAGTTAAAAGAGGTTTAATGCAAGGCGATGCCCTATCGCCAATGTATTTCGCACTGTTTGTCAGTGAACTGGAAAACTTTTTAATTAATTCAAATTCCCAGAGCGTTGATTTAAAATTGTTAAATTTATTTCTAATACTTTATGCAGATGACACGGTTCTTATATCCGAATCCGCTGGGGATTTACAATGTATGATGGACACCCTGAATACTCATTGTTTAGACTGTGATCTCTTGGTAAATACAGATAAAACCAAAGTATTAGTTTTCAGGAACTGTAAACATTTGTTTGGGTATGGATCCTGGACTTATTATAGTGGTAAGGCTGTAGAGACTGTTGATTCATTCACTTATCTTGATTGCTATGTGACACCAATTCTTTGTTACTCCTCCGAAACATGGGGAATTCACTAAGCACCTGAGTTTCTCAACAATGTAGTCGGTACACAAAGATCAACTTCTGGCTGTATGTTGTACCATGAACTAGGAAGGCTAAACCTTTTTTTACAAAACGGAAGATATCAATCTTCAAGTATTGGTTACATATTTTGAATAGTGAAAACTGTTTTTTGCTGAACTGTTTACAAACTTTGTTATATTTCCATTATGATAGTAAAAACATGATAGTCAGAATTGGGTAAGTTGTATTTATATAGAGATATCAAAAAATATCAACACAAGTTGATAATGTTAAAAAAGCGAGGCTCTGCCGAGTTGATAATTTTTTATATCAAAAAAGACGAGTGGGAGATTTTATTTATCACCCAATCCCTTCTCACATGCTTAAATAAATAAATATAATTCTTTGCTATAGATTTCACTTTTACTGAACCTGAATACATCATGGCGTAGTGATACATCACTTTTTTAACAGAAATTCAACCATTGCAAAGTCCTTTATATTGACCCAGTGTTTCTATCAAGGTCAATTAAATCAAAATAGTCCCTATTTAATAAGAACGAACTTACTTTTAATAAAAAAAACCCCCCATTAAACTGTTCTTTGAAAATAAAAAAAAAGTAGTTGCTTTTTGATTGACCAATCAAATTCATGTGAAGCGATATCTTCTAAGGAGATTATGAAATTGGTCACACAGGTGATATCTACTGTAATGAATATGAAATGGGGTTTAACGTCCTCGTCAGGCTCTCTGTCTGCATCACTGACAAGGGGAAACCACGCCGGAAAACCGAGATGAACTTTCTCGGCCAATGCCGGGATCGAACACCCGACTTATAAATCCTACAAAATAAAGCTTATTTTATGATTTCTACCCGAAAAGCCGATGGATGGAAATAATGTCAAAAACCGAATCGGACTATCGGTGTGCTTTGTGTGTATTGCGAATATTGTGATCACTTTAACTATTGTCAGTAATTATCCACCCCTTCTCTATCTTGCGTTATTAGGCTTAGGCTACAGTACAATGACCACAGCTTAACCCACGCCATTAGGCCGATTGGTGCCTATGTAGGGTGCTTAACCACAAGTCACTTAAGATCTGGTTGTTCTTTGTGTATAGCGAGCAAGGTTGTTCAACTACCTATATATAGTCTATCATCACACAATGGACCAAATTATTTTTAAAAATTGACCTTTCAATTATAAAATCCAAGGGCACCCACACGCCAATAGGTATCTGGTTCGATTGTCCTGGTTCTTATATCACTTATGGTGTGCCAATGGGGCGACACCACAGGCCCGGGTCCAAGGGGTTGCGGGGGTGGGGGGTCACCAGGAGCAAAATAATACCCCTGCTACAAAATCTTCCAGCCAGGAGAATATGGCGCTCCTGAAAAAATCGACTTTGTAAAATAAATGTATAGCCGCTGTACCCCAACTTTTAAAATCCCACATATGGCCCTGATAGCGAGAAGAGAGGGAGAGAAATGGGGTTTAACGTCCACTCGACACAATTAGGGTCATTGCGGGACTAACATAATTAAATTTCAATAATTCGCTTGTACGTAGGGGTCTTTAGCAGTGGGAGAAAACCGGAGGACCCGGAGAAAACCCACGAGGATGGACATGCGACCTTATTCATTGCCACGTACAACGGTGATTTCAACACCACGTCAGTTGACTCAACGACGGGCTTTATTGTACAGCGCGCGCACACTAACCACTCAGCCATCCAATCTAACTCCCCGATGATAGCGAGAAGACAGCGAACGCTTTATTTGTTGTCTGTAATTATCTGCCCATTTCTCCACCTTAACGTGATTAGGCTTACTATCATCATAAACTACATTAATAAGTCTGGAGAACATGATTAGGCTCACTAACGACTGACTAAACTATTCCTAACTACATTAATTAGTCTGGGAGATGTACATCGTTGTCGACGACTATCTAGACGGCTATCTTCAAAATTAAAGTGAGCAAGATTAAAGGAGCTAAATCGCTAACATTTGGGATACAGAAGTAGGTCGCAACTCAGTTATGAAATAAGTCAGCTGTCTTAATCAAATTCAAATTTCTAGCGTCTGGTTATTCCAGTCAGCATACACTGTTTGATTTGGTGCAAGGTGTCTCACCTCGTTCCCCTGAGTATCTTGCTAGAACTGGGACTGAAACGCATTATGTTACACGATTCGTTTACCGATGATAAAATATTTATTTTGTCATAAATATTGGATATCAGAAGCCCACATTTTCCCGTTAAGATCAAAACATCAAGGTTGATTTAAATTGACAAATTATGAATGCTTTCAGTGTCGAAGATTCTGGATGATGATATTGAGTAGGGACTTAGCTACTTTAATCTGGGATTCACCCAAAGCCAACATTCAAACATTGTCTGGGCTGGAAAGAAAAAGGTTGTTCAACTGGCTATATTAATATAGTCTATCATCGCACAATGGACCAATTCAGGCAAAACATATATCACTGGCAATCGCTCAAAGATAAAGGAAAAGGAAAGTCTATAAATTTTCCAGTAGCCATAAAAATCAAATTACCTATATCACGTATATTATGACATTGAGTTTAATTTGAAGGCAATCGATCTCCTAATCTAGTTTCTATTCTAAATCGCTCCCTCCAAATACAAGAAAAATGTCAAAGGGCTGAATGTGGAATTTCTAATCTCATTTTTACGATTACGGCTTGTGCAATCAGCTCCTGGAACTAGTGCGCACAATCAATAAATAATGGGAAAGCAGACGTATCACGTGGTTTCTACGTCAGTCGTATCTCGCGCCTTACTATTGCTGTAACTGTCCAAGACAAAATTAGATATCAGATAGAAAGTTTGACGCTTCACGTCATGGTGTGGTTTATATTAGTAAACATTAGATAACTTTATAAACATTAAGTTATACATTTTGAAAATGTAAATTCAAGTAACCACACTGGTCAAATTAAAGTGCGCGATTCTAAAAATTGGAAAATTAATTTCAAAGAAAAAGTAAGGATTAGGCTAAGAAGAAAAACAAAAGGATTTTAAAATGGATGTAGGGAAGTTATTCCCTATTAAAGAGGGACGGAAGAATGGCCTGATGAATATATCCAGTGTGGTGGATGAGTCGTCCAGCCAGTTGAAAGTTGATATAGCGCGGGAAAGTATATCGTTATATACAGCGGTTATATTGATGGCTATTATTATTGTTGTTGGTTGTGTTGGTAAGATTTTAAACTTTTTAACTTGTAAAACATGATATTAATGCGTGTATTGTATTGACGAGAGAATGAAAGAGAGAGGGAGATGGGATTTAACGTCCACTCGACCGAACTAGTTCATTTCGGAACTATCATGGTTGAAGTATTCTTCAATAATTCGCTAGCGCGTAGGGATTTAGCAGTGGGATAAAAACGGTGGGCCCGGAGAAAACCAACGATTTTCTACAGGCAACCATACGCCTTGTCACGTACAAGCAGGGAATCGAAATTACGCCAGTTGACCCAATGATAGACCTTCTAATCCAACGCGAACGCGTTAACCATTCGGCCACAGCCCCTGCTCCTATCGAATCGTAAGTCCAATTTAAATGATACATACATGTCTTTTAATTTTATATTTCGGCAGTTTAGTCTGTAGATATTTATTTGTGAAAACTATGATTGATGGAATTTGAAACCGAAATTTCCGAAAAATCTATATAAAGGTATTTGATTATTTTTCTAAACAAGGTCTGGGTTCGTTTAGTCGTTCAGGTGGGACGAAAAAGCCAGTACCCAAGTGCTCTAAAAGTATTAAGAACACTTGGAATTCGATGAAGAATAGACATAAAAAAAAAGGGCGCTGTCCGGCCAAAATGTTCTTCACAGCACATCGTGTGGCGTTGACTATTCTCATTATCCCGGTTAGTACAGAATAGTAGGTCGTTTAAGATCCCTTGGCAGCTGGAATTCGATAAACAGTAGACACAGAAACGCTAGTGTCTGTGCAAAATTCACCATCATACTTTACAGGTGCAAACTCTCTCTTCGGATAACAGACTTCGAATGATTCTTCAATTCTTTAATATACCGGAACATAAAAATACATATATTGTCATACAGTATTGACAGGCCAGTTACTGCACTTAGTGAGGGATCCTTACTAGTGACTGCCTTCAATGTATAAATTTTGTAATATTTAAGGAAAATCAGATAAAAAGATAAAAGTAGATGTTGTAATTAAAACTGACATGTTGATAGATGAACACTGCATAAAAGATTAAACAATGAAATAAATCAACAAAAACAATAGATGGGATTAATGTCGTTACCAAATTAAAATTAAAATGGTTAATTTAAGAAACATTATTTATATTAACGATTGGTAGATTATCACACCATTATAATAATTATAATTGTGTGATAATCTACCAATCATGGTGTGATAATCTACCAATCGTTAATATAATTAATGTTTCTTAAATAAACCATTTTTAGTATAATGGTGTGATAATCTACCAATCTTATATCGAATTCCAACAGCCAAATGATATAATTTATGTGTGATTCCAACGTTGTCCCTTACTAGACCCCCGCCCTGCATCACTGATAAGGGGAATCCACACTGGAAATTTCTCGGTCAACACTGAGATCGAAACAAGACCTCCAGATTAGCCACTGCGGCTCCACTTGTGCGTATCGAACACGAATAGGCGGCAAACATCTCGTGAATCGCGGCGGGTGGGGGGGGGGCGAATGGTTAACGCGTGCGCTTGTGCGTGAAAAGTAGTAGGGTCGCCTGTCCAACCTCGTGTGTTTTTTTCAGGTCCTCCAGTTTCCTCTTAATGCTAAAAGACGCGCTGGTGAATTATTGAAATAAAGTCGAACCATACGTTAGTTCCGAAATGACCTAGTTTGTGTCGAGTTGACGTTAAACCCTATTTCTATGCTAGTTACATGTGTTAGTCTCAAACTGAATGAAGTATATTGCTGACGGAACGTTAAACCTCATTCCATTAGAGGGAACGTGATTTTTTATCCATGTTCCATTATGGTAATTGCTGTAATTTAAAAGGTTGTATTTTTTCATGTTATGATAAGGTAATCCTGAATTATTTGTACAAATTCTACTAAAAAATCTAAAATAAAATGGTAATCGTTAGCAAAAAATCCAAAACGATGGCATTTGAAAGATTATTGGGCGCCTTCATTACTTAACGGTCTGTCCGTGCTCCATGCAATAGAATGTGAGATTATCTTTGGATGGACGATAATTAAAGCGGAAAGTTTCCCCTGGTTTAAATGTCGTGAGTTACGGATTTTCAAAAGCACGGAAACTAAAGTCATTCGACCTTATTTTCTTAACAGTCGAGCATTATTAACAATATCTTGTGGGTGTATTCTGTAATGGAAACCGGTGAGATATTCTGATTGTCTGTCTGTTGCCCTCGGGTATATTATTATTATAGAACCAGACGACCAACATTTGTATTTTTCCGACATTACGGCTTAATAACCTAAAATGTCAAAAGGTTCGTGGCTTAATCCACCCTAAATTGTATTCAAATTGATTATTGAATACTTTTTCATTCAGAACAGAAAATCAGAATATCAACGATAGATAATTTGGAACTTGAAATAAGAGTAGGACGTAATGCTGCTACCCGGGCAAAATTTCACTCGTAGCGCACTGTATGACGTGTGCCCGTCCTCATTCGCCGAGTAAGACGTAATGCCGCTATCTGGGCAAAATTTCTTTCACAGCACTCTGCATGGCGTATGCCCGTCCCCATTGTTCCAGTTGTTGCAGGACTTTAAACCCCATCTCATTTCCCCGACTAAGAACATACCATTTGGTTGTTATGTTTTTCTTTCAACGTAACAGTATAACCGTTACCCTCTTTGAATTAACAGTAACTGAAAAGTTGTCTAAGACATGCTATTTTTTCCGTTTCCAATCTCCTCGTGTTCACCTAAAGATTAAATCTGGCTAAGATTTCTAGTTCGATCAAAAACGAATATAACCCATTTCTTACAAATTATTTGACGTCAATTTTGGAAATTAAAAATACGCAGTCTTCGTGAATTCAACCCATTATCGCTAATTTTGGTAATTAAAAATATGCAGTCTTCGTGATTTCAACCTATTATCGTTGAATTGACTGGGTAAAAAAATAACCGAAATAATTCATAATTCATACATTTTAAAAACTTAAGAAAATAAAATGCCGCCTCCGTGCTTAAATTGTAAATTAGAAAACCGTATTAGTAGCGACCGAAAATTCTGTAAAACAATAATTCTTTGAATCTTACAGTCATCGTTAAGTGAGTGCATCACGTACGCGGATTGCTTTCTTTCCCTTTCACAAAATAATAAATGTTTAACAAAAATTCCATATGTATGAACAAAAATCATAACTATTTTTAGATATAGGCAATTTTCAGGGCCGGCTGAAGCAATTCTTGATTGGGGGTGGGAGTGGCTTCCATTAAAGGTCCTTATAGGCGAGGGTCCATGGGCCGCAATGACATTGAGAAAAGAGTACTTGCGGCCAAATTATTGGGGGGTCCGCCGGGCCTGCTATATTAAAACTTTTAGTGTAATCAACATAACAGTAACTCGAGATATTATAACTACCGAATATCCGCTAATGCTGTACTTGATGCCTTCCTACGAAAGAAATCTCCGTTTTAAATTCTCAAATTGTCAAATACAGTCTTCTGTTAAATTTGATAAACCTATTTAAATACACAGTGCGTTGTATTTATTAATAGAAGTAATCCTTGAATAGCATTCATTCATTTGCAATTATTTTATCATCTCCTTAAAGCTCTGAACTTGTTGCAGTGTAAATCATTTTTCATACTGATAATTTTGAAAGTATTAGGGCGGTTTCTGCTAGTTTTATACTCGACAAGCCTGGGAATCTCACTTGTATCTCGTGTGCTTTAAAATGTGGCATGCGAGAAGTTAAAAGACCGAAGTCCGTTACTCAAAATCCTCCAAAATCTTCGACATCAAAAACACGAATTATTGGTCAATTTAAACCAACATTGATGATGTAAACTTACCGGAAAAAGATGAACTTCTAAAATCCGATATTTAAGATAAAAAAAAAATTATTATTGGTACACGTATGATGTACCATAATGCGCTTCAGCCTCAGTTGTATTGAGAGACTCGAGAGACGAGGCTAGACACACTGACTGCACCAAACCAACCGGAGTTATGTAGACTGAAATAACTACACGCTATATGTGCACTTGATTGCGACTGCTGGCTTATTTCGTCAAACATGATTTGAAATTGGAGTAAAAACGGAAACCATTGCATGTAAATCAGTTTATATACATTCATATTACAGTATTATGCGTTGCGACCAACTTTTGTGAATTTCTAGGTCCCATGGAGAAGTTAGCGATTTAGCTCCTTTAAGTTGATATTCAATTCTTATTCTTTGAATTTTTCGGACATTACGGCTTAAGAACATAAAATGTCAAGATGTTTATGGCTTAATCCATTCTTACCTGTATTCAAATTGATTATTGATGGTTTATTCATTCAGAACAGAAAATCAGAATATCAACGGTAGATAATTTCGTAAGATGGATTCTGTCGGTTTTTGACCATATTGCGTCAATTTGTCGTAACTTCATAAATACCGAAGACAATTCAACCATTTTGGACTTATATTCCATTCAGAGATTTCAAAACATTATTGCTTGGAAATCCTTCAAATAAAATAATATTCTGAGACCTTAAAAGAACGAAAATATCACAGTAGATTATCGCCCCGATTTGATTTAATCGGATAAAAAAGCGGCCCAACCAACAGTTTCTATCTATAGCTTGCCTACAGAGGAAATCATCGCATGTTGTGAAATTTTTAGTCCATCATATTACATTTTTTTATATTGAAAGGAATTGAACTATTATTTTAGATCAATGTTCTTTTCAGAGAAATTTCACAATATCGTAGCCTGCTGCAAGTTATTCAATCAGATTAAAACACAGATCCTATTTCGTTTCGTTTTTTAGAGTTCAAAATTTCGTTTTATTTGTCTGTACTACACTAGGCGGTAGTGCCGCTGTCCGGACAAAATATCCCTGATAGCACACTGTTCACGTTTTCATTATCCCAGTTGATGCAGTAGGATCTAGTGGCTAAGTGGGTAAGACGCTGTCTCACTAGCCTGTAGGTCGGGTGTTCGATCCCTGCATTGGCCAAGAAAGTTCATCCAGATTTTTCACTTGTCAGTGACGGGGGGCCTGACAAAGACAGCTGTCTAGTCGTTCGGATGGTACAATAAAAACGAGATCCCGTGTGCACGTAAAATATCCCTTGGCAGTTGGAATTCGATATAAGAGTAGGCCGTAGCTCCGCTGCCCAGGTAAAATTTCCCTCATATAAAGCACACTGTATGGTGTTTGCGCGTCTTCATTAGCCCAGGTTAGGAGCAGAACAGTAGGACTTTAAACCCCATTTCATTTCATAGAGCATACCATTTGACAATTTCAATTTCAACATATCCATATAACAGGTATGTTCTCTTAATTAACTGTAACGGAAAAATCGTGTGAGACGTGATACATGTATATTTTCATTTGTAGTCTACTCATGTTCCGATTGAATCTGACCAGGATCTCCACTTCAACCCCCAAAAAAGGAAAATAACACAATTCTTACACAGTATTTGACGTCAATTTTTGAAATTAAAAATACTCCGTCTTCGTGATTTAAACCTCGTTTTACAGAATCGAGTGGGTAACAACATGACCGAAGTAATTCATTAATTTTAAAAACCTAAGAAAATAAAACGTCGCCTCCGTGCCTAAATTATAAATCAGAAAACCGTATCTATACAGACAGATAATTCTAATAAACAATAATCCTTTGAATTTGTCAGTTATCGTTAAACGTTATAATTAAGTGTATCACGTACGATCGTTTTTCCCCCTTTCATAAAATAATTTTAAAAAGTTACCGTATGTTTCCAGTGTCTTCAATCTATCTATTTCACAATTTCTAAAGAACTTGACATTTTAAACGTACGCTCGTTGTTTTTTTCCCTTTCAGAAAATAATAAAAAGTTGCTGTATGTTTTTAAAGAATTTGACATTTTAAAGGCGATGTCTTAGATTTCACATGGTACCCGTTGATAAAAGTGGGTTTGAGTAGACAGATTAAACAAAAAATGGGAAACAGATTGCCTTTCAATCTAGTTGTTCGGGTGGGATAAAAATCGAGGTCCCCCGTACACATTGGCTTGCACGTAAAATATCTCTTGACTGATGGATTTCGATATAAGAGAATGCCAGGGTGCCGCTGTGGGGGAAATTTTCACCAAGTAGCACACCTTCATAACTTTTGCCCAATCGGAGCAGAAGAGTCGGACGTTAAACCCCAATTCGTTTCATTTCCGTAACTCATTTAATGAACTCTATTATTCATTTTTGACGCAGTTCAAAAATAGATATTGCGAAATGGATACATTGTAAATTATTTTATTCTGAGCCAAGTTAACACTGTTTGGAGTTTTGACAAATGTGACATTGATCGTTTATTATCGGAACAACTGTACTGGTTATTCGAGACGTCTCCATTTGTGAATTAAATCATTAAACGCCCGAAGCGTTATAATCCACTAAAACAGGAGCCATCCGATGACCAATACAAATGTTTAATAACATTTGAAGCCAAAATAAAGACCCGCAATAGGAAGATTTAGCTCTTACATAATGCATCTTTAATACAAATTTATATCAGTCCCGTACGGCTTGGTCGACTAGCGATATTTCACTGTATTATCACATATTAATGAAAAGATTTTAAAAAACATTTTAAATGTATAAACAAAAATCATAACTATTTATAAATATAGGTAACTTCGTTATCTCTTTGAGTGGTTGTATATGGAACGAATAAACATTTTTTGTAAATCTGGGATAACATTGCTATATTAAAACTTTTAGTGTAATCGGCGTAACGGTCACCTCTGAAGATATTATAATTACAACATATCCCTAATACTGTACTTGATGCCTTCTCATGAAAGAAGTAGAACAGTAGAACGTTAACCCCATACCATTTCATTTCATTTCAATGCAAGAAATCTCCGTTTTAGATTTTTAAATTATCAAATACAGTTTTCTGTTAAATTTGATAAAACTATTTAATGGACATTGGGTTCTATTTGTTAGTAGAAGTAATTCTTGAATAGCAAGCCAAAAAAGTACACAACCAAAAATACTTTTTTATTCTAAAACCCAGCTTGGCTCAAAAAGTACTCAAAACGACCCAATATAACTCAATATATGGTCATTTCAAGTTTACATTACTTCGATGGCATAGATACCGGTACATAAAGTAATAACAATTCTCTCTATCGTATATTTAAGTTCAAAATTCATGAAGTGCATTCTTTATGTGTAGGATACAGCACGAGACTGGGGTTATGCTGGGTTTATTCTGAAGTCTTTTTTCCCCAGCTTAACAGAAGTCGGGAACTTTATCTTGCTTATAAACCGTCTATGTTTAAATGTACCTTCATGAGAATATTTCAGAATTCCTGTAAAAAAAAACTTTTATCACGTTTTCTTAAAGAAAAAAACATACCCTGGAAGAATAACCCAATACAGGTTTAAAGAAAAGTGTTAAGAAGAATAACCCAAAATTCCTCCTCTCTAATATATTCAGACAGCAAGTTATTCCGGGCATAGAATATACCCTAAAGATCAAAGAGATTTACCGTTATAGGTTTATAATACATATAATAACATGTGTTTTGAAACTTAAAATGGTACATATGTTTTTACATTTAAATTCGTTAGTATAAACAACCAGTATGGGGTCACCTGCGTTAATAATTTTACACTTCGCATGGTTTTATCTTTTTTTATAGAAGAAGAAAAACAACGGCAGAAAAGGCAATCACTCCTCGATACTCTGGACTCTACTAAAAATCATTCTGTGCAAAAAAGGCCCAACGGAGTAGTACAGCGTATATAATAGCATCCGTAGAGAGAAAAATAAAAACAATTCAATCTCAGATATTGATTTAAAAATGAATTGCTTAGGGTTATAAAAACAGAATAAATCGATCAGATTTTGATTATTCCGAGCATAAGATCGCCGTTATCATGCAGGAAATGCCGCTATAAGTACCGAAGACCAACAAAAGGTGCTGGTAATAGAAATATTAAGCTTAATCTTGGCTTCCCATTTATCTGAAACGTTAGGCCAAGCCAAAATTAATTTTTGTTCGTCGTGTTCTTGATAAATAAATAGCCACTTGAAACGCATTGAATATATTGTTTGTTTGATTTAATCTACAAAACATAAAAAAATTGAACTAAAAGCTTTTGAACAATACAGCCAAGTACTCTTGGTTTATAAATAAGTCATTATACCGAAGAAAAAAAAAGGAATGTTTTTTTTAATGTGTTTCTAAATAAACATGAAAACAAACTGATGTGGCCTTATCAAACGATTGTATAGCCGAATTGTTAGCACGTGCGTAGTTTCGATCCCCCTATTATACGTGGCATGGGGTAGGGTCGCCTGTCCAACATCGTCAGTTTTCTTTGGATCCTTCAGTTTCCTCCTACTGCTAAAAGACCCCACGCGAAGTGAATTATTTAAAATAAAAATGAACCATATGTTATTCCCGAAATGACCTAGTTTGTGTCGAGTGAACGTTAAACCCCACTCTCTCTCCCTCTCTCTCTCTCTCCTCTTATCAAAACGAAACGGCACGTGAAGTATGAGGTAATTAACGAAGCTATATAACTCCTCTCAATATCAATATTCCTAGATATCAAAGCCATCGGTTTCTTGTTAAATTCGATTTTTATGAAACATTATCATATATCCGTATCTACAGGCTCACCAATCCATTAATTCTCAGGCAAGATGATTGCCAAAACAAGATCTCTTTGGGGATTTGGCCAGAATCTTTCTATATTATGTGTGAACTTTTAACATCCGGTAGCACATTGAATGCCCTCAGTTACTGGAGAAACATTTTGGTTCAATATACGTAAAATGTAAAAGATCGAGACTGACTTCCTTGCGTCTGTGTAAGGGATTTCGTGTAACATGGCGCCGAAATTTGACTTAAATGTCAATATTGTTCGGCGATAACAGAATTAAAATCAAGGGTAAATAAATACGAGTCTAGGAAAACAGCGCCATTGCTGTAAAATTTAATCAGAGGTTCAAACACAAGCTGTAGGTCAATGTTTCGATAAAGTTTCGAGTGTCATCTAAATAAAGCCTTGCTCTGCAATCTATCAAATCTCTGTTGATATATGCAAGACACAAAAGCGGGGAATCTTAAGGTTTCAATCAGTTTAGTACTTAGTTTGCAAGGTTGGCCCCAGGGATCCATTATTGAATTATGCTCTCTGCGGATCTGAAATCGAGCATTGTCTGAGTTGATGTATTTGACCGGTAATTTGAAAGAACTATTCTCCAGGTTTTCAGTTATTTGATGTCAGTTTGACCGTAAATAACGATATTGAATCTAGAATTGAAATTCAGCTGTTGGCTAGTTTTCCTGAGTTTTATTTTTATTTTCCATTACAATCCATTAATCAATTAAACTAAACTGTATGCGATGCTTGATTAATGCTTCATTTCGTTTTACGTTTGTTCCGTTTTTATGTCCGAACCATTAACCCATTAAACTAGACCGTATGCCGTTCTTAAGGGTGCATTTATATCAAATTTAGATTAAGGGGGTCTTCGTTTTTGCTTAAATAGATAATAAAAAATTAATAAATTGAAAAGTTCAGCTAAATTAATTTAGTCTGAGGGAGATAATGAATGTTTGGAAGTTTTGACAAGATGTTGTTTTATTATCACAACAACGGTTATTGACAATCGAGACTCAAATATTCGTTAAATGTTTTATTTGAATCCCGACTATCAGAAATCTAGAGAGTTGGTTATAGGTTTGCCATGTGAATAATTATCTAAATAATAATTGTTTGTGTGTTAAAGGCAAAATAAAGACTTGCAATAGGCAGATTTAGCTCTTAGATAATGCTGTTAAATATATCATTGATTCCGTTTTATGTTCTCCCTTTATCTTACCACGCACTTTACCTATTGTACAGTGGTACGGTAGGGTTTATCGTCCAGATCGGGGAGCCGCGGTAATTTGGTAAAATGACGCCTGCTCACAATATCCAGGCGATCCATGGTTCGATCACTGGTAGGATTTGCCGTCTAGATCGGGGGGGGGGGGCGTTGATTTGGTGAATATGACGCTCGCTTAATATCAAGGAGATTCATAGACACGGCACAGTTCCATCCTTTGGATTCGGGAATTTACAACTAAACCCAGTTTTCACTTTTAGCTGTGCAATAAAAACGTCTAGTCGTTAGGATGATCAGATAACTATCAAAATAAATGAAAACACAAATATAAACAATAATACCAACATGCCTTGAATAATTATAACCATTTTGTACACGGTGAACAGTCCATGCTGATTACACTATGTTGCCTTATTACACTATTATGTCTATACCGTTTTTTAGCTCTTCGATTTTTGTCTAATAATTTAAATTGTTCGTACTTGGTTTGATCTTATATTTACTTGTGCACTTTTATTTATTTTTTCAGGTAATGTAATGGTGATTTTGGCAGTTAAAACTAATAAGAAGTTACAATCGGAATCCAACAAGTTTGTTGTTAACCTGAGCGTCTGTGATTTATTGTTCGTTACCATGGTTTTACCTTTTAATATATATACATATATAGAAGATGATTGGTTCCTTGATCACATTCTCTGTAAATTTGTCGGTTTCCTGGGATATACACTTACTGGTAGGTATATTCAGTAATTAAAATAATTATTGATTTTCAGTTTTAAAGAGAGGGAGAGAGACATGGGATTTAACGTCCACTCGACACAAACTACCTCATTTTGGGTCTTTAGCAGTGGCCGTAAACCGGAGGACCCGAAGGAAACCCACGAGGTTATACAGACGACGCTACTACTTGCCACGTACAGCCAGGGATTCGAAACCACGTCAATTGACTCAATGACAGGCTTTATGATACAGCGCGCGCACGCTAACCATTTTGCCCGGACAGCGGCACTGCGGCCTACTCTTATATCGAATTCCAACTGTCAAGGGATCTTATACGTGCGCGCCAATCTGTACACGGGACCTCGGGGTTTCGTCTATCCCTCCTGCGTCACTGACAAGTGGGAACTACGCCGGAAAATCTGGGTAAACTTTCTTGGTCAATGCAGGGATCGAACACACGAGTTCCAGGCTAGCAAGCCACCGTCTTACCCAAACAAAACACCTCTAAAGGATTATTAAAACAATAATTCATTAAATCAAACTTAGATCCTGCTATATTTCATACTGTTCTTATTAACCCCAACACATCAAGGACAGATTAATACATCCAGATTGACAGATTTCTTTATGACGTTATCGAATCTGTCATCATCAGAATCCCTAGAAGTTCTTGGCACTCAATCCGATGTTAGATTTATACAATTCTATGGGTGCTTTTTTCATCCTAGTTTAACGGAAAGAATAGATCTCATTTCCGCTGTGAGGTTGTCACTGGTCGTTTCTATAAATGTGATTTTACAATTAACTCCTAAAGACGGTGTATAAAGACAGGTTGCCAGGCAACACGATCTCGACGCAGCGAAACTAACACGTAATTGTTGTCATCCCCGTATTTTGAAGGGCTTCTCTATCGACGTCTTTGTCACAATAAAGCGAAGGAATCCATGACAAGTGGAATTAACCTCTCAGACAGGAATTACTGACTGATACCTTGGCGCCAAGATGTCTTTCAAAGAATGAAAATGGTGTTAATTTATACGTTTTAGACAGGAATCTTGGCGCCGAGAAGTCTTTCAAAAGGATGAAAATGGTGTTAATTTTAGGTATAGCTACTGCACTTTTAAACGTTTGAGACAGAAATTACTGACTGGTAACTTCTTGGCGCCGAGACGTCATTCAAAGGGATGGAAATGGTGTTAATTTTAGGTTTAGCCACTGCCATTTTAAACGTTACATCAGTGTTAGGATGGTGTAGTCTAAAATATGACTCAAAAACTGGTATATATGGAAACGCATAGGGGCCAATAGCGTGATAGAAACCGCAATATTAAGATGGTAATACATGTATATGTATATACATATTGTGATCGCGGCGATAAATTTGCCCCTTAAAAGACAATTTTTGCTGAGTTAATTGAATCAACGTGCGATGTTTTATGTCGTCATATAGTTTTAAATATGGCAGTTTGCGTTAGATATTACTATTCACAAGCTTTGTCCACATATTCCATTTCACCGCCCGTCTTCAATTAGCCTAGGTTAGGTGCTTAAGCGTAGGACGTCAAACCCCATTTCATTCATTCCATTTCACCGTAGTATATCTCGAAATAGAGCATTTTGATATTGTACGAACTAGTCGACATAATATTCTACAGTGCAGTGGAATCAGATGTATCGATTGCGACGCAGTGGAAATATTCCACTAAAAGAACCACGATGCTATAAAATAAATCTGATGATCATTTACAAATACCATGTCGTTAAATACAACAGCCTCAAAACATAACGTTAATCGCCATATTTTTGTAACACAATTTGTCTCCGTCTGTGAAATGATGCGCCCTTTGAAGTCTTGAGAGATTTATAGTCAGTGATGCCATGTTCTTTAACTTTACATTTCCTTTCAGAAATCGAACTTCTCACTCACGTGATTCTCTCATTTCAGGTACAACTATCATCACCATTACATTAATAGCATGGAACCGGTATAAATTGATTTTGGATCCAGCAGGATATAAAGGCACATTCTCCCCGAGGAATCTAAAGATCATGATTGTAGTTGCCTGGGTGTTTCCGGTGATATGTCTACTTCCGGCACTAACTGAATTATGGGGAAAATTTGGTTACGTCGCCATGTTGGTCACGTGTAATTTAATGTTAAATCACGAGAGTCAATCGTTTAAGTTGTTTTTGTTGATTGTTCGAGCCGTTGTACCGTGCATTCTAATTGTTTATTATTACATGATGATCTACTACACAACCAGACAAAGTCATCTTCGGATGTCCAGATCTATCTCCAAGTCGGCTATAGAGTATAACAACCACAGAAAGGAAATGCACCTCACGAGGATGATGATCATTATCTTTCTAGTGTTCATTCTATCGTACTTCCCTTGCACCGTCTCCAGTGTAATAGACTGGAATAGAGTTTTATCGAAGAGATTTCACATGTTTTGTATTATAACTGTTTATGTTGGCAGTGCCCTCAACCCACTTATATACGGTCTAATGAACTCGCAATTCCGATTGGCCTACTTCCGGTTGCTGTCTTGCTATCAAATCGGCAAAACCGAGAAATCGAAACAGTTTAAGACAGACACCGTGCTGAATGTCGGCACGCCGATTGTTCGAAAGAAGATCACGCTCACTCCAGCCAGATTCAACGATGATATGAATCAAGGTTCTTCATCCGACCTGTTGAAACGCAGTAACGTAAGCTTGCCGGATCTCTATAAATTGAGCGTATCTTATGAAGACGAGGAACAGTCTACAACAACCAAGGAGGGGTCAGAGGTATACGTTCGTTTGTTGGAAAAATCCGAAATTTAACAAAATAATCGTTTGTTGGAAAATCCGAAACAATATAACAAATAATCGAATTTTATAATACATCGTAGGACTTGTTAATCCAGTCTATAAATATCAAACAACAGGGTAACAACAATAAGATATATTTATAGTAAGATGTTGTACATTAAATAATATTTTATTCATCCAAAGATAATGGTTATTTATTAGACAGCACGTGTACAGCTGAACTGGTATAGAGAATTATTATATGTGATAAAAAGGAATCAAAATGAACAGATGACAACGATATAGAATTAAAGTTTATTGTTTTAAGTATATGTAGGCCTACATGTATAAGCTTTCCGGACTAGCAATTAAAGGACAATATTGGTATCCTCTCACAGTCTCACACAACAACTTTTGGTCTTCGGAGGAATTATTAGTGAGCAGAAATTCGGCCGTGTATCTGTTATCACTCGTTAATTTAGTCAGTTAATTAGAGGGATAACTCGTGTTTTCCTTTGGCGTTCGTCACTTCCGATTCATGACACCCGTATTAAAGGGCCAAACTGCTTGGGGAATAAAACTGCTTAATTTCGTGTTAAAATCATTTAAAACCCATTATCTAATGCCGATCAACTAACCCGATTTTTGTGATACGCCTGTAAATAACTTAAACCTGACAGTCTGCATCTGGAAATGGAGACCTTTGTATCATACAGTATCTGGATAAAACCAGACTTTTTTCTATAAAAATAATATGTAGGTAAAATTTACCTTTTATTATCAAGTACAGTACATGGGTCATTCACTGTATAGACCTCTCAAGAAACGTAATTCGATTATAAGGTGACCGAATGAAAAAAATGACCATCAATCTTAAAAGGGTTACGTGTCCGGATAAGCAATTTTGGCGTTCACGTCCAAATGACTCAATATTTTGAGTTGAAATTTTGAGACAAGGTATATACACCATTCCCCTATATTTTGGCGTTTTATTTTCATACATTCTCAGACTTTTATTTTGGAGCCTCTGTATAATACGGGATTGTCCCTTTAAGCATCTGTCGTAGCAATGATCTCTGTGTTAAAATATAACTGGAATGTGTTTAACCAGTTCTATCACATATGGGATAATGACTGACACCAATATTGAACTTTAAGTGATGGGGGTACTGTGTGTGTGGCAGGATATGCACTCTTTACATAAAAGGAAATGTACTAGTTATTAATTTCACCAGGGTCGTGTAGTTTAGCGCATGTGCTTTAGATGATAAGATATAATGTCATCGGTGCAAGTGTCATGTTTTAGTGTATTTTATCACCACTGCTAAAGATTCCTGCGTGTGAAAGGCTGTTGTCTATAAAGTTTAATGTAGTCAATGATTTTATTTATATAAAAAAAGAAGACTGTAAATGAATTTTATTTATAAAAATATGTATTTAAATGGCTTATACTTTAAATAATGTAACAGTCACGTGTTAGTTGTTTTTGTCTGCTCTATTGACTTCTTCAATACGGTTTGGTCTCTGGGTTTGGTTGCAGTGTACTATGATGAGCATACTCGTCGCAGTGTTCTGTTTGATTAGAACCAATGCCACTTAACACTGCTGGAATGAGGAAATATTCTTGTCCTAATTTATAATTGATCAATAGCTCGGTTAACTACTAATCGTTGACTGCGCACAGAGCGTCAAATTTGACCAAATGTTTACATAACGTTACGTCATGGCGCACGATTTTATTATGCCCAATTAACCAGTGCATAGCAGAATATTGCAGTAAAACTAATTGCGTGAAAAACGAGCCTATCAACATTGACATAAAATAAACAAGACTTGCATCGTTTTTAATACCTTAAATCACTATCCAAAGTTTTAGGAAAGACCCCAGATTAAACGAAGGACTGTCATATTGCTGTACGTACGTGATGGATTTGATTGAACGGGAAGAAATAAAACACTCCCTCAAAAGTTCAAGTATCAGAAGTCAATTCAGCAATGGCCGGGGATGGATTTCTCCGGCCATGGCTTCAGGAATATGTATGACGAGGAACATGTTGGTCGTTAATCGGCGTGCCTGCATACCCATTATTCAATTCGACTCGCCACGGGTTCTTTTGCGTGTACACCAACGTCTACGGGGGGTTGGGATGGCCTAGTGGTCTAGAGTGCCGCGCTTCGACCTCTGGCTAGCGGCTGTGGTTTCGAGCCCTGGTGTGAGCGTATGTGGCATGCAGATAGGGGCGCCTTCTCAACGTCTACGCGGTACCCCTGCTTTCCGTACCACCCGAACGGCCGGACGCTTTTCCTGGCCAGATCCTCAACCCTATAACACTATACCATAAAGGCGCTTTCGTGTGGTGCCGTCTAATATTATTCAAAACAATCTCTGTGATTACTTCCGTGAATTTCTTTTGCATTTACGTTTCCCAGTCTAGACCATCCTATAATGGAACCTGCGACTGTCTGTGCATGGCTGGTGTAAAGAGATGAGTCAAAAATAATTTATGGGTTTTTTTTCACCCCCCCCCCCCCTAAGCAGAGAGAGAGAGAGAGGTTTAACGTTCACTCGACACAAAGTAGGTCAATTTGGGACTAACATATTGTTTGTTTTTTTATTGGCAGTGCCCGGAGAAACCCAACGAGTTTGGACAGGCAACCGTACCCCTTATGGTGTACAGCCAGATAATTGAAACCACGCCAGTTGACTGAATGACCTCGTAATACAGCTCGCACGTGCTAGCCACCCACCCCCACCCCTTTTTTTGCATGGAGATTTTTGTTCAGATTGTGGTTAATAATGCTGTTCAAAATGTTGGTGGGTTGGACACATGACTACTTATCGGTACTACTTTCGGTTTGTATTAGGCTTTTATGCGTCTGCAGGTAAGTTTGTTCGTCCCATGAACACAATTTTAGGTTCTGGAGCTTGGAAGAGCGCAGCTACCCCAGGAGGGGAATAAAATGTTGTTTTTTTCCATTCGAACGAATGAATGAATGAATGAAATGGGGTTTAACGTCCTACTGTTATGCACTTAACCTGAGCTAATTGAAGACGGGCATTTGCCATACAGTGTGCTATGAGGGAAATTTTGCCCGGGCAGCGGCGCTACGGTCTACTCTTATATCGAATTCAAACTGCCAAGGGATCTTTAACGTGCACTCCAATGTGTAGCCTACACGGGACCTCGGTTTTTCGTCCCATCCGAACGACTAGGCAGCTGTCCTTGTCAGGCCCTCCTTCTGCATCACTGAAAAGGGGAAAATCGAGATGAACTTTCTCGGCCTTTACAGGGATCGAACACCCGACCTCCAGGCTAGCGAACCAGCGGCTTATCCACTTAGCCACCGTGATCCCCCATTCTAACGAGTAGACGATGTTGCACCACACACGAACAGTTTATTTGAAAACTTTCAAGTATTAAAAACCAGTAAGCGTCCCAGGCTTCCTTGCAGGTTCAATGGTCGCGAACACTAAACAGTATATAAATTCAAAGTAAACCAACATTAACCGCTAAAAGAAGACTTGTAAAGGTATTCAAGGTAAATCATCCAGAAAGTAGTAATTGGAAATTGCTTAATTAACATTACCTTCTCGAGCGTCTGTAGTAAGTGCAAAAAGGACATCAGTGAAAATCGTAGAATTTATCGTGTGTGGATAAGCGCTGTGGACGCTCACGGCTAGCCCCCGGGTCCATTCACTCTTTTGTGAATTGTTTGTTTGTTGTTTCTGGGTATGATGTCTTGTCGTCATGTTTGTCTTTTGTGTAAATCATGTGGCGCAGCCCCCCTGCACTTACTATTAAGTCATTCGGTATTGGGTCTTCATGAAAATGATGGGGCTTCTAAATTTTACCCAAAAAATAAGTAATGGATTTCAACTTCCTACTGTTCTGCATTGACTTGACTAATAATATGGAGAGAAATTATGCCCAGGTGGCATCACTACAGTGTACTCTAATTTTGAATTCCAACTGTCAAGGAGGTCATCTGGAACCAACCTGGAAAATTTAACTTTTTCAACTAAGAGGAGATCTGCACATTGGCGAGCCACCTTATAAATTTACCCATGTACTATGAGGTAAACTGGCCAAGCAGCAGTACTACAGACTCCTATATCGAATTCCAATGTCAACGAATGATTCTTTTACATGCACATCAACATGTACACAGGACCTTAATTTTTGTCCCATCCAAACGACTCCACAGCTGTTTTTGTCGGGTCATCCTTCGGAAGAATTACAATAAAATATAATATAAGAAATTGCAATCAATTTGACTTTTCAAAAACGTTAAGGCTCAGACCTGGCAAACAAATAAATGGGGTTTAACGTCCTACTCCCTGGGAAAAACTCTGGGGAAATGAGATGGGGTTTAACGTCTTACTGTTCTGCTCCTAACTGGGCTAATGAAGATGGGCATACGCCATACAGTGTGTTACAATTTCATCGAATTCTGAATGTCAACGGACCTTTTACATGCATGCCAATTATTGCCAATGTGTACACAGGACCTGTTTTTCGTCCCATCTGAATGACTCGTCAGCAGTCTTTGTCAGGCCTTTGACAAGGTGGAACCATGACAGAAAGTTGGGATTGACTTTCTCTGCCAATGCAGGAAAGGAACAACTGACCTCCAGGCTAGCAAGCCGACGTCTGGAGAAATGTAAATGCATTGACAGGGTGTTCTTTTCACTGAGGGACAGTAGGATACAAGACACTTGAACCACTTTATTTTATCTCACAAAAATGCCTATTTAACATGCATAATTTTGTATGTTTTTCATGGGGGAAAGGGTGGGGTATGCTGTAGCTTCGACACTGTACTGAATCAAGTTCTAGCAAGCTGGAAAAAATTCTATTGTTCACGGCCAGATTGAAATATCCCTAACATTTTCCTCAGTGGATACAGACATTGACCTATACCAACCACTTTTCACTGCCCGCACAGACATTAAAATATCACAAACGGAAAGCTGGTCAGGCCCTATATATGAAACAAAGAAATAGATATTTGGTTTTAACATTTTTTTTTATTTCATACAGTCTATTGCATTAACTTTGCTCTTCCTTGTCGGGTGGCCATTAATGCTTTTCTTTCTGCTACCTGTCGGTTCAAGACAATAGGCTTGATTGGCATGCCTCGTGCTTTATTCCAATTGTCCATACGTTGCTGTAATTTTTTAGCTTGTCTAGTAGAGGGGTTCTTATTTTTACGGGACCATTTTAAATTGAGTACGTATTTCTGGTCCACCTGTAAAAGACAAAATATAGAACAAACATAAAACTACGTTTATGAAACCTTTCCAAACAAGTTGGTAGACAAGAAAGTAGCTGTTTTTTATGAGACAAATCGGAAAAGATCTTGTCAATTTGTCTTTATTTTACAATCACATAACCCTTTTTCTTGCCAAAAAATACTGTACATTTCTCAGACAGGAGAGTTTTAAGAAAGGTGAAAATGAAAAATGTCTTTCTATTTCTATTTAATAACAAAAATTAGTTCAAAACTAAGCAGATTCGTTTAAGGCCCAAAAAAAGAGTTATTTCCCTTTAATAACAGTCCTGGGTTGACATTGATCATTTGGGAATGCTGACAATATCAATAGTCTTAAGAGAAGCAGTGTCTGAGAAAAAAACAATTTATTCTAGGCAATCTTATGTTCGTCATCATCACACTATTCAAGGTAGGTTGCCAGCCCACTAAAGATATAGCCCTTAACAGCAAAGTTGTCCAAAAAGTCGATGAAGGCAGGCCCGCTTTAGAAAATTCTCCGCAGGTTATCATGTTCTGTTCTGATCCAACTGGGATAATGAAGACAGGTATACATTATTCAGTGTGCTATGATAAGGGAAATTTTGCCTGCAAAGCTGCGCCAGTCAACTCTTATATCAAGTGAGAAGGAATCGTGCATGACAATGTGTACACAGGTCTTCAGTTTATGCCACCATCCTGCACTATTGAGAAGGGGGTACTACACCAGCAAACGCAGGGATGGAACACAGGGGCTCCAAGTTGGTGAGCCAATGTCTTACTCATTTAGCCACTGACATTTTCCTTTGGGATATTACCTTATATTTTAAATTTCGAGATCTGGAGGGTCCTGGAGCTAAAAATGTAATTTTTTAACAATCAGCAGCCGCAACCCAGGAAACTAATGTCTGTTATGGGCAAATTTTGAAAGGAAACCAGATCTTTGGGATATAACCTTACATTTCAAGTTTCATCAAATTTGTTAAAATTTTTGACATCGAGAGAGTCCACTTTTTTGGCATTACATAATTTTGAACTATTTGTATACAAGGAGCAGCCATTTTGTCTGACAGTTTTAGTCCATTATTATTATGCTCTAATTGTGACATTTGATCAATTCTTTAAATTTAAACTGGATAAAAATTGAGACCTGTAGTAGAGCATGTAGAAGCAAAAAACCTGATTTTTCATACAACCAGGGGCCATAATAAGATGTAATTTTAAAAGGAAACAAGATTTTTGGGATATAAACATAATTTTCAAGTTTCATCAAAATCAGATAAAAATAGTGACTTCTATAGGGTCCGCAAACATTATTACATACTTTTACTCTATGTCTACACAAGGAGTGGCCATTTTGCAGGTAGTTTTGTTGTGATTTTCACGTAAATCAAACTCATCTGTCATAATGTAACGGTGATACATTTTTTTAAATCTGATAAATTATTGTGATCTCTGGAGTGACCACAAGCTATAAACTTGATTTTTCGTACAATCAGGGGGCATAATTGTGGAAGTTACAGTTCGATATGGGCAAACATCGAAATGGACCAAGAACTTTGGGGTTGTAATCATACCTTTTTTGTTGCATCAAAATATAATAAAAATAGTGACCTCTAGGCACTACTGCTGTTATTTTATGAGATTTATATATGGTTATTTTGTGGCAATTACAATGTTTTTTAGGTTCATTTGTTGTCTTTTTTGGGCACGAATGATACAGTGCTTTCCCCAAGGAAATTCAGCCCACATGCCTATGAACATGCCTTACATCTACCAACAGTGTGTACATTTGGTCACTCAAGACACACAGCCCCAATATCGCCTGTGCAATACATGTATATAGAATGAACTAAACAACTTACCCCTTTCATACCACTTTTATAAACTTTTTTAGCTTTATGGATACCATTTCTATGGTCCTTTCGGTCTGAAAAGATACAAATTTGTTTTTGAGTTCATTTTATGTGGTTTATATATTAAAGATGCATTATGTACGATTAAGATAAAGTGTTGGCCGTTCTTGCTACATGTATAATACTAATAGTTCAAAAATAGATAATGAAAATTGAATACAAGGTCAATTCCATTCCAATTACTTATTTTGAACGAAATTATTACCAATTGAAGTTTTTACAAGATGAAGCATAGATTGTTTATTATAAATACAATGGTACTTGTTAGTAGAGACTTAGACTAGATTCCAAATTTCTAAATTATATCATTAAATAGCGACTGCCTTTTAATCCGTTTAAATTTCTGCCGTCTGTCATGTGAAAAAATGTCTTAAGTAATAATTTATATAACACTTTAAGGCCAAAGTAAAGGACTGCAATAAGCAGATTTAGCTCATACATAGTACATCTTTAACCAATACATTTATTGTTCATATAATTTCATGGGTATATCTTTCCGTTGAACACTTTTATAAATGCATGGAACACATTTACAAATAAGATTAGATCTACATGTAGTCGCAGCTATTAGTAGGTGTTTCACGTCCCGTGACTTTAGGTTGAAATCGGGACAGCCAGCAGCTGAAATATAGCCCACTTCAATCTACGATTCTGAATTACTAATTGATGTAAATGCATTCCTAACAATTGTATTGCAATAGTTTAATATCCATCTCAATATCTGCAAAGATTCGGGCTAAAAAAGTATCGATATGATAGCGAAATTACCGTTTGTTTACAGGAGACGCTAACGGGAAAATATCGCTCTGACGTCACGCGGCCGGTAAATTTCCACTGACGGCATTGCTACAGCCCACTTCATTGGTGATTCCGATCGTTAGTTTTCAGGGGATTTTCATATAGAACCAATCAAATGATAGATAACATTTTTGTGATTATTATTCTGAGTGAAACCTCGAGATCGGACAATTAGAGCCGTAGAAAATGGGATTTATCTGTTTTGATGACTGAAAATTGCTAAATTTCGACTAAATATATAAAAAAATTTGTGACGTTTCATCGAGATTATAAATATTTGACATATTATCATTCAAATTATTATGATTTTAATAAATCTTAGCTGATAATAACGATCGGTTTTCAGTTTTGAAATTAGTACTAGCGATTCTGAAGGGGAAATACCGCTTACGACGTCACTCAAATATGACTGAAAAGCACTTAGTTTGGTGCCGTGCTACGCATTGACGGGTATAGAGCAGTTTGATTACATTATTGACGTCGATCTCGGATTTTAAAATTCCATAACTTTGGATCTAATTAGAATATTTTGATGAAATAAAAAATATTGGGTAGCATTTTATGTATATTTTCAAAATATATTTAAAATAATTTTTTTTCTCTCATTTAAAACTTTGACCTGAAACCCCTACTATAAGACCCGTTTTTATATAACTGCGAAATCTTTCCTCAAACTTCAGGGCCCAAGGCCATGATATCAATTTCAGTCATCTTCCCTGCAGCAGTTACCTATTTCATCCTGGAAGTGATGTCCGGTAAGTTTGATTCGAAATAAAAGAAATGAGGTTTATTTAACGTCCTACTGTTCTCTGAAGACAGTCAGGCCATACATTGTGCTATGGCCTAGTCTTATATTTTCAATTCCAACTGCCTGGGTTCTCTTACGTACATGTCAATGACAAATGTATACACAGAACCTCTGGTTTTTCAACACCTATAAGTACTGGGGGGGGGGGGACAAGATAAGACTTGCTCGGTAACTCAGGGATCGAGCATAGCTACAGGACAGCAAGCAAACGTCTTACTTACTAAGCCACCTTGGCTTCTGACGGTTTTTAAAGAAAATGGTACAGTACTTACTGTTGTGATGCTGTGAGGCATTCTTTGACTTAGCCATTCTTCTTTCTTTAGATGTCAATCAACCTAAAAATAAACAAATTTTTAGGCCTTGTTTAATTTTTCCATACACGTTTGCATCATCAGTAAGCAGATAAATAGAAATGAGTGGCAGGCCTCAAAATGTTTAATAAAAGCTACCTGTCGCAAGCAACAGTAGACAGGCGAGCATTTCGAGTGTTGCATGGTACCGGTCATCATATACGCCTACTTTCACATTGCACATGCGCGCTGAACCAAATTTCAAATGTGGGTTCAACGTTCTACTTTTCTGCACAACGCCAGGCAGGCAGTGTGCTATTTAATTGGAATTTTGCGTGGAGAATAATTTAATTCCTGCTACCGAAGTGTCATTGTCAATGACTCTTTTACATACATACTATTGGGTACGGTACAAAAACGACAACCAAAATCGATACGTATGGTTATGGTAGCGCAACCCTTGGTATACAGCCACAGAGGACATCCGCGTTTGCATCCTAACCTAACGACCAGACGCTGTTCCTTGTCACCGCCTCGGTCCAGCACCACTGACAAGAGGGAAACGGTGCTGGAAAATACTGTCTTGGAACTTTCTTTGCCAACACAAGCATCGAACCCCAAGCCACCTCTCTAGTAGAGTCTCTAGTCCTTTTGTGACCTAGTAAGTGAGTCAATGACTGAGGCACTCAAGTCAAGTAATATAGCCAACAACCAATTTCTATTGTACTTTTGGTATTATTATAGGGTTGCACCAATGCAATGGACATGGATGGATTACTGGCGGTAATGACATCACAACTTTGATTTTATTTTAGGTACTCCAAGAATCGGTTCTGAACTTATCCCCTGCACCAAGTCC
The DNA here is from genome assembly GCA_917208275.1 of Patella pellucida. NCBI lineage: Eukaryota > Metazoa > Mollusca > Gastropoda > Patellidae > Patella > Patella pellucida. The sequence goes on along the minus strand of OU795042.1, from coordinate 16,949,908 downwards.
AAATGGATGAAAGGACAGTGGAGCTAATGTGTTTTTGAAACGAATGAACTAATTCATTTCAATGCATAAGCCTTAAACCGAAATTAGATTATACCCAGACATTCGTATTTTGTTTATTTCTAAGTCCGTATGTTTATAATAAGAAAGGCATTAATTATGTGTCAACAACTAACGGAATATAAGAAAAAGGTTATTCTTGTGACAGGGGAAGTTTTCGTTGTTTGAAATCCTACAAAAATTTCATTTGGAATAGTTTAATAAGTCGGATGAAATCGGATTGAAAATGTGTCTATTCGTCGACACACGTTACCAACCTAGAAGATGGCGACGAGAGATCGACGAAAGGGAAACCCCGCTAGAGGACACCGCCAGCTTCCGGTGTTTTCCATCTATTTATAGCCGACAGACCGTTACTTATCCTTGATAGTGTTATAGCATCGGTTCTTTCCCAGTGCCTAATTAAATATAGGAAATTTTTTTTTTTAGAATGAGCCAGGAATGGCTAGACATAGTTGCTTTGGGTAAAATAAATAAATTCTATAAATTATTTCGTTTGCGAATTGGGTGGCAGAGTCTATTCTAACGACCGTAAACAAATATCGATATCCTTCATTCCTTCTAAACGAAACAAAACATACATAATATGCTATATTTAAACAGCTTTATTCTAGATTTTCTAATTACAAAATCCCAGATAATTTCATAATGTTGCACAATATAGTAGACGCGGCAACGGACAGAAAAAAATTAAAATACTTTACATTCGTCCACATCACATTACATATCTATTGTCATTCTCGGGTGGTACAGAAAAGTAGGACATTATTCATTAAAACCGATTTCATTATTTGTTGCATTTTTGTATTATTGCCAAACTAAACGTTATGAACAGAAACAGTGCGGATAGATGAAGGGTTATTTCTGATTACACATCAATGTCATTACGAATTATTATAAGCCGCTTATCGTGACCACTAAATAAAAAAAAAACCAAAACAAACATAAACTCTACAGCAGTCTAATTTTAATTATATTAAAAAACAAACACAAAAGCTTTTTGATCCGGTTTTAATATAAGGATTTTTTTTTTCGATAATGTGTGTGGAGGGGGGGGGGGGGTGCATTTTCCTTTTAGAAATTACACTTTCAAAATATTATAGTTTGCAAGGCATTCCACGATCCCTTCAATGGTAATCACATACTTTAGGAATCTTATTAAAACATATTTTGTCTTCTTTTCGGTGAAATGTAAAATACGGAACATTAAACGGAGAACAATAAAGTTGAATTGGAAAATGGGGTTATAATAATAATAATATGATAATCTCGTCATTTTACAAGGGTAGCAAATTAGGCCTGAGGCCTGTTTTCGATTTGGTCTTTGGCACATATCGTGCGAATGATTTCGATTATTACTGTAGGAAGAAACCGAAGAACTCGGGGGAAACCTGCCTGATCGGACGGGAGACCGAATATCCCTCTCACTTACAACGATAAAGTTCTTAACGTCTTGCTTTACTGAACCGAACGGGTTAATGAAGAGGGCCGGGGGTCCAGTGGGTAAGACATTGGCTCGACAACCTGTCCCATGTTCGATCCTGGCATTTGCCAAGAAAGTACAGCGGGATTTCCGGCATTGCCCCCATGTCACTGCCACTGGTGAATGATGGAGTGCCTGGCAAAGGCGCAGTGTATAATCGTTCGGGTGACAGTTGGAATTCGAAAAAAGAATAAGCTATAGTTTATTTATTTATTTATTCTTCGAATAAAGGTTACAACATGCCAATAAATTGCACGACGGGGCAAGTTACAACAATAAATACAGATATGTATAATTTGGAAATAAGAAGTATGTGCTGTATAATTGGGATGTGAAAAGAGACAGGGGTAGAGAAATATGATAGTTATGGTGTCATGAAGAGACCTTTACTTAGGATAGCCATATAGCACACTGCATAACGTATACCCGCAGTGGGAGGAAACCGGAGGACCCGGAAAAAATCCACGAGACTGGACAGGCGACCCTACTCATTGTCACGTATTCGAAACCACGCCAGTTCACTCAATGGCAGGCTTTAAGATAAAGCGCGCACGTGCTAACCACTCGGCCATTCAGGTAGGAAACTTAAACATCTTGTAGTTAGAATAAGGCTAATTTTTTCTGGACCTGTCAAGCCAGCAAAAGTGTTATTGTCCCTTTAAGATAAAGCGCGCACGTGCTAACCACTCGGCCATTCAGAATGGGGAAGAGGAATGTAATGACAATACTTTAATACTAATTTACATGTTTCCTTTCTTGAAAGGTAGTCTTTTCTGTTCTCTGCATTCCAACTGACCGCCGATTGTTTAATAATTGCACGGCAACGTGAACATGTGTTCTTGAGTGTTTCTCCGAACAACTATGATATCTGATACCCCGGGTTTCAAAAATAATATCCCAAACCGCTCAATTACCCCCGCCAGTTATGTTAATCATTTGTTTTACTTATTAAAACGACCCAGACGTCCTTTCCTTGTCAGCCCCGCAGGTGTACTCCCAATAGGCCTACACGAGCGATAGGGCTTGCACAAAGTCCATAGCGATTAGTTATGACCTTGCATGGGTCGAAAAAAAATACCAACATAGATTCTTAATCACCGTTAATAAGTTAATAGTGATAAAATATAATTGCTAGAGATTTAAAACTCATATGATCATCTATCAAGCTGCGTTTGTCATTTTAAGCTTTGATAATCTCGATTAATTAACAAACCACGGCGAGAGAAAACAATATAAATGTAGACTGAAATTAAATTTATCAATAAACACATTAGAGAGTGTTAAACGAACGACTGCAGAGATTGCATAGGATTATAGAGGACCTTACATTTTGGTGGTGCAGTTTGCTGAGATTTTTCCCCGACGTACATCCGATTTGTGTGCCAGCTTCTTTGAAATTACGAAAAGATGACTTGTGATGTAAAGTTGATCTTCATAATCACAGCCTATGTTCTAATGGACACAACTTATGCTGGTGTCTGTCCAGTAATACCGCCATTTGTAGGTGACCTGTGTGGCGACATGCCAAACACTCAAACAGACAAAAGCGTATTTCTCCAAAACAGCCGATTTAACAGAGATGCAAGGTGCCACTGCGACGTTAAAATGGCTTCTCCTGGGCCGACTCCAGAAAGATTACGAATAATTTTGTTATCTCCCCGTGTCGATGGATCATATTGTCCTGGAATGAACATGAGTGTCGAGAGCCACGGACAGGTACTGATGGCAATAGACTGCACCAAAGCCGTGCATTTTATCCCGATATCCAATCCACAGCAAGGATTTGAAATTAAAACTCACAACCTCCAACAACTAGGAGCTGTTAAGTCATCAATATGCGTATCCGTAAGTTCTCAAGTAGTTTTAACTGTCAGCTGTTCTAGATTACCAATATTAAAAGCAGCAAGAGCCAACGTACCTACACCAGAACCATTAACGTCATTGGCGCCAGCGGGTGTTATGTATTTGAACGGCGTTTCCACACCACCTCCAGCACCTACCAATTACTTTGCAGCAGTCAAACAACATAATGCGACAGCCAACCAGTCCCAAAATCTCCCTGTTGCCAGTCAAGTAGCTCCAGCTACTGTCCAGCAAGATTTGGGAACAACGCCACCTTCCCAAGTAAGTACACCTTTCACACCACAACGATATCTTTCTATTGCTAGACTGTCGTACCCAGCCATTTCAGTCCAGACGAGAACGCGAAGAAATGCCTGGCCGTTCAAGTTAGGCAATCCATTTGTAATTCCTGAGCATCGAAGGCGATTAGCAAAGCAGCTAGTTACAACTACGCCATCTGTAAAACCTGTTACAATGACCCCATTCGATGTCGGTCGTCCATTTATTATTCACCGTGTAACGCAGCCATCGGCTAATGTAAAACCCGAAAATGTGCAGACCACTTCAGAAGTGACTCCACGAAGACCCCTCACCACGAAAGTCAGCAACACTCACAGCACCACGCCGCAAAGTGTTACTAAAAAGGATTCGACTATATCGGGATTTGATACCAATGAAATTCCTGCTACAACAAATTGTCCAGGAAAAACACAACCGCGTTTTCCAACTGATAGACCCGCGGGAAAGAGTTCAAATTCTGCAGCCATATTACCTTCCGTTCTTACTCTAATGTCTTTGCTATGTTTGGTAATGGCCTAATACGACCCCCACTTTGAGTGTAAGGGTTTTTAAAAAAGGTGAAAAAAGACACAATGATATGTTAGGATTATTTCTATGCCGTTTTATAGATTAAATATGTTACTTTGTTGTCCCGTTACCATTTTGAATTGTTCTTAAGAATTGTTTATAAATTTTTATTCATATATTATTATAGACAATGTGAAAAAGACATAATGAAAGTTAAAGACTATGTTTATTTTTTATTTTTTTATAAATTAAAAATGTTATTTTGTTTTCCTTTATCTTGTTGAGTTCTGCTTTAGAATTATTAAAGTTTTATTTTTTTTTCAGTAGGTCTAACGGTCCTCGAGTTTTATCATGTAAAGACGGCAAGACGGGATTCTACGACGATATTTGAAAAACATTTGTTTTCAATGTGTAAATACATTTGTATATTTCATTATATTATATTCATACATTATTATATCTAATGATTTCGATTTCACAATAATATTCATTTTGTTAAAAAGTTTTCCGATTTTTTTTAAGAACTTAGTGCTCTGCGATGTCGTCATCAAGCGCGAACATGTACTGTGTTGTAGTTTCGTAGCAAACCAAATTCAAAGCTTGAGACGAAGTTGTAGTTCATACAGCTTCTGTTCTGTTTCACCCGCTTGGAAGTGTGTTCACACATTCGGGGTTATATATTGGAGTTATTCCCCCTTATCTACACAGTTTCGTCGGTCAATTCACCTATGGCAGTAGCCTATGGAAGACCAAACAGCTCTTTATTCAGTGTTCTTAATTCTTATTTCTTAATTCATAGTCCTTAATTCTTATATCTTCATTTGTTGTCGTATTTCGACATTTGTAGGCCAAAATCAACATTTGTAGACTAAAACCAACATTTGTATCTTAAAATCAATATTTTAAAATTGTACCTTTATTCGATTTGATTTTATTATAAAATGAAAATTAAATTTCTTATAGAAATATAAAAAAAAAATACATTTACATTTTATCAAAATTACATTTACATTTCATCAAAAACATACAACGACAAACCAATCTTGAACAAATCTCCAAATACAAATCTTGCAAAACATTTCTTGAAATACATTTCTCGAAAAACATTTCTTGAAATACATTTCTCGAAAAACATTTCTCGAAAAACATTTCTTGAAATACATTTCTCGAAAAACATTTCTTGAAATACATTTCTTGAAATACATTTCTCGAAAAACATTTCTTGAAAAACATTTCTCGAAAAACATTTCTTGAAATACATTTCTCAAAATGCATCCAAGCGGAACGCTCGTGGTGGGCTGACAAAGTTGAAGCCAAGGAGCTGATTGGTTGCAAAGCCGTATATATAGATATTGGTTGAAGCCATTGCCGTCATATCTATTATGACGTCAATGGTTGAAACAGACTTTTGAAATGACCTTGACACAGCAAGATTGTCTTTCGACGTGTTGGTACACGCAGATGCCACTGTTGTCACTAGGCCTTACAATTACAAAGAAAATGTAAATAAGATCTATCTTAGAAATGAGCAAAACTGGATACTTACATGTATAAATCTTTAATTCAATATTAATATTAAAAGTCAAATTACATTAGGTACAGACTATAGTCTAGATCTGTTGATAATTCAATTCAAAAAGGGCCTCGGTTATCTAAATATGAGAGTGATATCATAAAAAAAATCATAAGGATTAGGGTAGGCTATAGGACTTCATACACAGAGAGAGAGAGAAATAAAAAATTAATGGTGTTTAACTTTAACATTCACTCCACACGTCATTTCGAAACATATATAACATTCGCCCTAAATTAACATAGGCTACAGCGATGCCGATAGTCAAATGTCCAAGCTTTTATTAAATCATATATCTACAGTTCTACAAACAATGAATCAATATCCATATCCATATCATTGGATAGGCCAGAGAAGGGATCCTTTTGCTGATCGTAAGTCACTTGAAAATTAATCATAATCCTAGTCTTTGGTAGGCAGTGCTATTGTTGTGTTCCCCTTGCCTTAGGTCATTGTGACATGTCAGTTGTAGGCTATTCCACGTGTCAGGCACAAAAAACGATAGTTAGGCCTACATTCACTATTCACAGTTTATACATTGTGCTTCGGTCGGATATATTTCAGATATACACAATCGATTATGTCAGGCGCGGATCCAAGGGAGGGGGGGGGGGGCGCACGCCCCCCCCCTTATTCCGGCAAGCTGTAAAAAATATTGTACCGACAACAATGAATGAATGAAATGGGCTTTAACGTCCTACTGCTATGCACTTAACCTGAGCTAATTGAAGACGGGCATACGCCATACAGTGTGCTATGAGGGTAATTTTACCCGGGCAGCGGCGCTACGGCCTACTCAAGAAATGTTTTTCGAGAAATGTATTTCAAGAAATGTTTTTCGAGAAATGTATTTCAAGAAATGTATTTCTAGAAATGTTTTTCGAGAAATGTATTTCAAGAAATGTTTTTCGAGAAATGTATTTCAAGAAATGTTTTGCAAGATTTGTATTTGGAGATTTGTTCAAGATTGGTTTGTCGTTGTATGTTTTTGATGAAATGTAAATGTAATTTTGATAAAATGTAAATGTATTTTTTTATATTTCTATAAGAAAGTTAATTTTCATTTTATAATAAAATCAAATCGAATAAAGATGCAATTTAAAAATATTGATTTTAAGATACAAATGTTGGTTTTAGTCTACAAATGTTAATTTTGGCCTACAAATGTCGAAATACGACAACAAATGAAGGATTAAGAATTAAGGACTATGAATTAAGAACTAAGAACTAAGAACACTGAATAAAGAGCTGTTTGGTCTTCCATAGTAGCCATGGGATTAATGATGTTACCATTTGCGCCGTAGTTTGTGTTCGCTTGCGCAGTTTTCCTTCCTTTGGTGTAATCTTATTTAACATAGTTATGTCAAAAGGAGACCTTTTATGAACTCAAAGCACATGACACCTTTCCGACTGAGTTTAATCCAAGTATTTCTAGTCGACTAACATTTATAAATGAATGGATGAATAAAGAAAAAGGGGTTTAACCTCCTATTTTTCTGCACCGACCGGCATGCGCCATGTAGTGTGAGACGAGGGAATTTTGGGGCGGACAGCAATAGATTTTCCAACTTTTATTTGAGTGGTCATAAGGTCTGTCATTGAGTCAAGTGGTATGACTTCGGACCCAAGCTTATTCGTGACAAGTGGTAGAGGTGCCTTTCCAACCTCGTGGGTACATGTACACGCAGCACATCAAAGCACACCAAAAATCACATTAGAAGGCTATAATTTCACGGGCAAAACATTTTATTCATAGCAGGACATTAAACCCCATTTCATTCATAGCAAACTACATGACGTATGCGTGTCTTCCCTAGGTTGGTGATGGGGGAGGGGTCGAAAGGTTTGCTTGTGCGTGTTGTATCATAAGGACTGTCATTAAGTCCACTGGTGTAGTTTCGATTCTCCGGTTGTACTTGACAATGAGTAGGGTTGCCTGTCCAACCTGGTGGGGTTTCTCCGGTCCTCTGGTTTCATCCCACTGTTAAAGACTACTACGTACAAGCGAATTATTGAATAAAATTGAATCATAATATGTTAGTCCCGAAATGAACAAGTTTGTCTCGAGTGGACGTTAAACTCCAATTTTCTCTGTCTCTCTCTCTCTGTCTCTCTCTCTCTCTCTCTCTCTCTCTCTCTGCCTAAGGTTGGCGCAGAAAAGTAGGACTGAAACCCAATTCCGTTTGATTTCATTTTCAATAAGATTCAGCATAGCTCACCTCGTGTACGGAAGTAATATGTAGCGAATGGTTAGCACAAGCGCGCTGTTTCGTGAGGTATGTCATTGAGTCTACTTTTGTGGTTTCGACTCTCCGGTTGTACGTGACAAGAGAATGCATATCGTACTTATTAATCTCAATAAAATTAGCAGTTCAAAAGACACTTGTTCTCACACTTTATGCCTGTTTACACATTAGATGCCTCATCAATTATTTATCGACTTTCTTTCAAAACAACGGACGATTGTTCTTTAACATGCCAATATGAGCCCGAGTAGAGAGAAGACAAATAGTAGGATTGGCGTTTCACAAAGGAGGGGGTTGGATGGCCGAATAATTAGCACGTGTGCGCTGTATCATAAAGCCTATCATAAAGCCTGTTATTGAGTTAATCCTCGGTTGTACGTGACAAGGAGTAGGGTCGCCTGTCCAGCCTCGTGGGTTTTCTCCAGTCCCTCCGGGTTCCTCCCACTGCTAAAGACCCTTACGCGCAAGCGAATTATTGAAAAAAAATCAAATAATATGTTAGTCCCGAAATGTACGTAGTTGGTGTCGAGTGGACGTTAAACCTCAAACCCCTCCCCCCCCCTCTCTCTCTCTCTCTTTATCTCTCAACACGTCATCTTAGTGTGTAACGTGCTGCATTACACGAACACTAAATCAAATTAATGAAACTAAAGAAATAAAAAAAATGTTATTTGACTTCCAGGGAGGGAAGTAGTAAAATCAATCATTGTGAACTGATTGTTTAACTATTGTTGTGTAATAAATCAATTGTTAGATGATCGATAAATCAAACCAATTTACCCAGCCAGGGCGTGGGCTTGGTATCACAAAACATCGCGTAATGATTGAAATAAATCGAAGTAAATCCATCTGGTTGTGGGTTTTATCAACAAGAAAGGGAATGACTTATTTCCTCTAATTATAATAGTGTAGCGTTATTTAATCTGAATCAAGAAGAAGTCTACCGGAACACTTATAATTGATTATTGTCTAATGTTTAATAGCAATGGTCGTTGATGTTGCGGGTTAAACCAACTGTTAATATGGGGTAAAAATTAATTTTGAACAGCTAGTGGACATCCCTCTAACGTGCATATCACTTAAGTGTCCAGGTTGTTTTATGATGATACTAGTATTTATATATTCAGTTATTCATCAGGGCCGGACATAGGAATTTTGAAAGGGGGGGGGGCAAAACGAGGGCACTGACCGCGGAGAAGGACCACGCCGCTGAGAGGGAGAGGAGGGGGGAGAGTGAGAGAGGTTTAACGTCCACTCGACACAAACTAGGTACATTTCGGGAATAACATTGTTTGATTTTATTTCAATAATTCGCTTGTACGTAGGGGTCTTTAGCAGTGGGAGGAAACCGGAGGACCCGGAGAAAACCCACGAGGTCGAAACCACGTCAATTAACTCAATGACACGCTTTATGTAAATTATTTTTTTGGTAAATCATTTTTAGTGAAAGCTGGACATAACAGACCCGGAACTGTATAGCGCGGTGGACGCTAACGACTGGCTACCGGATCCATACACTTGATATATTTGTTTATTTTTTTACAATGTCTATTTTCGGTCTTGTCCATAGGTAAGTTTTTTTGTTTTGCATGTAGTGCGGTCCTCCTGCACTTACTATTAGTGATGTTGAATGGTGTTCACAATATATACCCTTAACATTGTTACATAACTATATGGGATTATAGTAAGTTAACACGTACATTTTGAAGTCTATTTATCGTGCTAGTTACATGCATTTTCCTTTATGAAACTATTGAAACGCAAATCCTACTATTTTCTCCTCTCTCCTCCGGGCTCGTATTGGCATGTTAAAAAACAATCGTCCGTTCTTTAGAAAGAAAGTCGATACATTATTGATAAAGCATCTGTGTAAACAGGCATAAACTGAAAGAACAAGTGTCTTTTGAACTGCTAATTTCATTCAGATCAATTAGTACAATATGCATTCTCTTGCACAATGAGCACCTCTTAACTACTACTCAAGTTTCTTCAATTCTGACGTGGGCGACGAAAGTCTCATAAATGAATGAATGAATGAAATGGGGTTTAACGTCCTACTAAGTCTCATAAAGGACAGATCAAGGTCCTTACATACAAAGTGAATGCTTTTAAAAACAATAGTAAGTTTCGTATTAACTGGTGACGATTCATTTAATATATCTCGCCCAATGGGAAAGTCTGGTCTCTTTAGCCTCAGCGAAGAATATCAACCCTGTGGAGTCGCTCCATGAAATTTAGAGAACCTTTACACTGATTTCACTTATGACCAGGTCCCAAGTTATTATTTTATTTGGGGCTACATAATCTTGCCAAAATAGAACATATTATACGTTGCGTGTACTTTATCGATTCAAGAATATCTATAACCTGTTTTATTCTTTATTGGTTTTTCTAGGGAATGTTTTAACTCTAAACTGTTATCCTTGTTTAATATGGAATTATCTTTCATTGCGATCACAACACAGAATACCGGAGTTCAACATCAATCCATTTTCAAAATGTCATAATCAAATAGATAACCTTTTATAGTCTTGTATTTTCGGTTTTTCGAGAACAAAAATAAATATTGAGAAGTGGCAATAACAGCTTTATAAAATTAACAAATGGGCAAATGATACTAATCAAATAAATTGAACGTTAAAGACAGATGCAGCATAACAGATTTTTTTGTATTTAAAAAAACGAATTCAATGATTGTGTTACGAAAGTTAGCGATTGAGTAGCATCATACCTTTTTTGTAATTGGGTTGAAAATTGAATTGAATAATTGTGTTAGAAATCAGAGAGACGGAGGGAGAGAGAGAGAGAGAGGGAGAGAGAGAGAGAGAGTTACGAAAGTTAACGAATAAGTAGCAGCATACCTTTTTTTAATTGGGTTGAATATTTAATTGGGTTGAATTGAATAATTGTGTTAGAAATCAGAGAGACGTAGGGAGAGAGAAAGAGAGAGAGATAGAGAGAGAAAGAGAGAGAGAGAAATGGGGTTTAACTTTCACTCGACACAAACTAGGTCATTTCGGGAATGACATATGGTTTATTCTTTAGCAGTGGGAGGAAACCGGAAGACCCGGAGAAAACCCACGAGGTTGGACAGCGCGCAAAGTGCTTTACCCCCCCCCCCCCCCGGAAAGATAGCGATTGAGTAGTAGCATACTTTTTTTTTTTTAAAAATGGGTTGAATATTGAATTGAATAAGTGGGTTAGAAATCGTTTAAGAATTAACGACAAGTTTCGAATCTTACAGGGCTCGGCTCATAATGGAGTCTAATTAATGACAAATCATGTTTAATGTCTGTCAATTTGACCCAACGAAACTAAAATATTATGGTACAATTTAACTTGGAAAATTCGTTTGCACATTGGGTTCCGCTCCACTGGACTCCGTGGCAGACCTTATAGCCTAAAACATACCAGAAATAAGCTAGTTTGTGTTGGGTGAACGTTAAACCCGATCTCCCCCCTCTCTCTCTCCCTCTCCCCCCCTCTCTCTCTCTCTCTCTCTCTCTCTCTCTCTCTCTCTCTCTCTCCCTCTCCCTCTCTTCTATAAACATGGTTGCGCAACAAATGTCAGATAAATATATAAGAGTGTGGCTCCGAAGTTTCAGCTACAACTGGCAATGGTTATTTTACGAACGACATAAAGAGAGTACAAAACAAGCCACTTTTTAATGGCCCGTTATTACTGTGCACTTTTTACCTGAGCTATTATCATCTGTGTCATTATTACCTGTCCCCTCCGGTAATACATTATGGATAAACACAAGGTATTCGTAATTGTTTAATAAGCTTTTAACCACTGCTTCGAACATGAAAAATGTTTAATTATTTAAAGCTCCGCGAAGTTAATGGTACAACCTCGGAATTATTAACTTACGTCATTGGGCTATTGTTCACTGAAAAACAATGGACACTCCATTTATCACCAATCCCCAGTAAGTCACAATAAACAGACAGAAATAACATTTATTTATTATTTATGTTAAGTTTGTTTAGAACACAAAGAATAACCCAACAGAAGATCAATATCAACTTCATTAAAATCTTTGGTTAACCCAGAGAAATTCATTTTGTTTAATACACAAAGAAATATTCGTTTTTGTTTCTGGCTTTATTGAAAATCAATATTAAACTTGTTCACTTAAAATTTTGCATTTTATTTTTTTAAAACTTAACTTTTATAATTTAATTTCAAATAAATTTATTCAGAACAGAAATCGAAATCTGTTCTGGCTTTATTGAAAATAGATATCAAACTTGTTCACTTTGAATTTTGCATTTATTTTTTTTTATAATTAAATTTTAAAATAAATTTATTGGGTACATAAATTGAAATCAGTTATATATCTTCATAGCAGATTGATGTCAAATGTCGAGGCGGATCCGACTTCTTGTGTACATGTAAATGTGACTTTTATTTCAGACTGAATTTATGGAATACCACAACCATCAAAAATCTGTTAAAGTTAATCATAATTGATATTAAGCAATTGAGAGAGAGGGGGTGGTTTACGTCCACTCGACAATTCATTGGTTGACAGTTTTCTCTATTTCTGTTTATCCGTGTCACGATTTGATCCGACATCAGTTTTAGTTGTGCATTATGACGATAAGCGGATACTTATCGAAACATCGTCATTTTAGAATATAACCGGTAATTGATCTCCCATAAAATTGTGTTATGTTTAATGTGTTTCTCAATCGCTTAAGGGGATTTGGTGGCCGAATGGTCTTATTTTTAAAAAGATTCAGCATAGCTCACCTCGTCGTGTACGTCAGTAAAATTTAGCGATGAGCATTGTCTGTTCCGCATACCTCCCCATACGTCATGGGGGATGGGTGGCCGAATGGTTAGTACGTGAGCGCTGTATCATAAGGTCTATCATTGAGTCAACTCGCGTGGTGTCGATTCCCCGATTGTACGTGACAAGGAGTAGGGTCGCCTTCCAACCCCGTGGGTTTTCTTCGGGTCCTCCGGTTTTCTTCCACTGCTAAAGATCTCTGCGCGTAAGCAAATTATTCAAATAAAATTGAACCACATGCTAGTCTCGAAATGACCTAGGTTATGTCCTAAAGATCATTTGTCACTTGAAGATTACCGAGAACAAGAACAAGTAGTCCAGAGTTATCTTGCTAGGTGGCGTTCGTTCATTTATCTTAATACTTGTCAATTAAAGAAGATGTATTATTAGGTTAAATGGTGATTTATGTTACGAGGTGCTACCAATGACTATAAATATACCCAGAGCACCTTTGCTTACAAATATCACCATAGGACCGTTTAAAGAGACATTGCATCTTTTCTTTGTGTTAAGTTGCACAAACCAATACAAGTGACAAATATTTTAATCATCCAGTCGCAATTGATTGGACACAATACTATCGATCAAGATAATTCTTGTCGAAATGTGGTTGGGTGGGATAACCGAATGGTTAGCGTCCGCGCTGTATCAATATCATAAAGCCTGGCATTGAGTCAACTGGCGTGGTTTCCAATTCCCTGTTGTACGTGGCAAGGAGAGCGTCGCCCATTCAACCTCGTGGGTCTTCTACAGGTCCTCCGGTTTCTTCCAACTGCTAAAGACCTTTACGCGCAAGAGAATTATTGAAATAAAATAAAAACCATATGTTAGCCCCGAAATTACCTAGTTTGTGTCGAGTTGACTTTAAACCCGATTCCTCTCCCTCTCTCTCTAGAGTGATGCTGATAGTCATATGACATGTTAGCCGCCTAAATTCAGGTTTGCAGTCACTCTCCGTATTTTCCGTTTCCGCTAATTGTCGATAGAACGAGTGCTCTTGCGAATAATCTAAATAAATATTACCATTTTGTACAATGATCGTTAGAATCCAAGTTCCGCCCTTAGCTCTTTCATCAAGTAACAAGACAAGTATTTTTTTAAAGATACGTTCCCTGAAAAGTATTTATCAGGTGGTTGGTTATTTCCAATAAAAGTATGGTAATTTTGGTATAAGGAAAGTAGAAATATCCAATCTTACTAGAGAAATACCGGATTCCCTGAAATAAAACACCCATGGAGCGTATACAGGACAAAAATGTAAGGGTTTCCCTAATCGTGATTCCGATGATTAGGAATATTCTCTCTCGTGACGTCAAAGGTTGCACGCGGAGATTGAGTGCTTGAATGATAAACTTTATGACGAGTTAGACGTACAACACTTTCTGAAATAAAAATCAGGGAAAAAGACGTGAATTCAATTAGGCGTCAATGTTTATGATAAATGGATAGCGATCAAAGACAATATCATGTTGTGTATGCAATGAATTCTCCCCCAACTTAGCACACGCTGTTGCAGTTCGTCAAGGAAGTCACATGACACAAACATATCCTCTTTTAATAGATATTTTTGGCAGGGTATTCCCTCGCGAAGACAGCGTTTTTGAGAAGGATTTGAAACAACGTTTTAATAGATTATATAGTTTGAATATGTTGTAAGTCCAAATATATCATCAATTCACCAAGTTTGTACACGGGTGACGGGAACGTATCTTTAAGTTATTTGGCTCCACCTGAGAGAATAGCTTGGTTATTAATGTCCTCTGGTGGTATAGAGGATGTCATACAAACTTCATTCTACTCAATGCGTGCATCCAGTATTTTATTCTCCTGGCTTTATCTTCCAGAACGAATAAATTGTACTCTTATTCTTCTTGCTTCATCCCACAGAACATATTTATTATATTTCTATTGATTTTATGAAACCCTCATGAGATAGATAGCAATGGTGGCCCAGTAAATATGATTCGGTTCAATTTGGGCCCCGGGCGAAACCGGTTATCCCACCTAATTCTGAAGTGCTCATATTAAGTTAAATCGACTAGGCTAGAGAAAATATAATTAAAGTATGTCCAGATGAGCCCATCCACCGAGTCCCATCTGAAATCCAGATCGTTTAGCCGTACAAAGCATAATATGCTTTGTAGAACACCTTGTTGTGATGTGGCAATTCGACCCCGTACTCGGGAATCTAGGAAAAAAAGTCACAGAAAAAAAAGTCACAGTAAAAAAGTCACAGGTAAAAAAGTCTCAACTTATATATTGTATTGTAGAGTGAGTATATATTTGATCTTCTAAGTTATTTGAGTTAATTAAGTTTTGGTTAATAGAGTGGTTTCACTATACAAACAATCTTGTCGACCAACACCACCCATCCCCCTGGAGAGTGGTGGAGTTGTTCCAGAAGGAATCAGCCACAGTCCAGACTGTCGTCGCACAGGTTGCCATCGGAAATCCACCTGTCAGAAAGGTCAAGAAGAAGTTTGTAAAGATGCAGACACAACTACGAAATTTTTGCAGAAATCGTGCCAGCTGTGCCAAATCCATCCCAGAATTTTTACATGGAGATGGGTGGAACATTAGAATTAACAAAGAGTTTTGATGTGCTAGAATGTTGAATGAGCTAGATGTGCTAATACGTCAAATGTGCTAATATGTCAAATGTGCTATGATAACAACATCTGTGTATGAAAGGCTAAATAATATGTATGTTTTTGTTTATATTGTTATTGAATTTGAGATTTAATAAAAAAAAAACTGTGACTTTTTTCCTGTGACTTTTTACTTAGACGAATTTGTGACTTTTTTACTGTGACTTTTTTCCTGTGACTTTTTTCCGCGCACCGTACTCGGTTTGGCTCCGTTCCCTTTGCGAAAGATTCGGTTGCATCTATTTCTCTCGAGACCTATTTCACTTGACACCTTTTTGAGTACTGGCGAGAATTGATTAATTTCAGTGTTCCACTTGTATTTCCATAGTTTTAATTAAACAATCTGTCAGAGAACTCCTCAATAACCCAACACATGTAAGTCTTATTTATTTACATGTAATAGTAGTAGTAGTAATAGTAGTAGTAGTAGTAGTAATGCCATTCATTAACGGAGATTTCTTATCTCTTTTAACTGGATAAACCGAATTCCCTGTTTTGAAATTCTGCACCCCGTGAACATTATGTTTAATCTCTTGACTCCAGGCTGGCAAATACATAAACTCCCCTGGTACATGCGAACAGCTTTGAGATCTATCACGAACACCTTGTATGTAAATAAAAGAGACTATCAAATATTGCCTAAGGTCAATTATTTTATTTTGCGTAGTACGCGTGTGTCCACAAGCATCGTCAGATGATTAGAAAAGTGAATATTTGACCCAAATCCTTTATCAGAAATCGGTGATTTTGATTTCGTAATTTACATTGATGTGTGTCGGTCTTTCGTACTTTCTAAATAGTAAGTGCAGGTGAACTACACGACACACAAAACAAAAATCTATAAAATAAATCTGCGCACAAGACAGAAAAAAGAAATTGCAAAAAATAAAACAAATATCAAATTAAGTGAGAACCGGACTGGAAAATTCCCGAAGATCCTACTCGGCCCACACGGCGATTATAACACCCTTACCACTCGACATCTCCTCGCCCACCCTTTATTACCACAGGGGGGATCACGGTGGCTAAGTGGATACGGCGCTGGTTCGCTAGCCTGGCGGTTGAGTGTTCGATCCCTGCATTGGCCGAGAAAGTTCATCTCGATTTTCCGGCGTGATTTCCCCTTGTCAGTGATGCAGAAGGAGGGCCTGACAGGGACAGCTGCCTAGTCGTTCGGATGGGACGAAAAACCGAGGTCCCGTGTACACATTGGAGTGCACGTAAAAGATCCCTTAAAGTTGGAATTCGATATAAGAGTAGGCCGTAGCGCCGCTGCCCGGGCAAAAATTCCCTCATAGCACACTGTATGGCGTATGCCCGTCTTCAATTAGCTCTGGTTAAGTGCATAACAGTAGGACGTTAAACCCCATTTCATTCATTTCATTCATTCTTTTCATTTGAAAGCAGGAACATTATTATTGTATGTATTGTATAGCAAAGATAGTATCCATTTTTTTGAACGGCATATTGTATCATTGTTATTTGTTATTAAATTGAAACGCTAAGACATGTTGTATTTGTATTGTATAGGTTGTTGATTTAAACATGTTATCGTTATAAATAAAAAGGATAGTAAAAACTTACAAAAACAGCATTTCCTTAAGGCCCCACACCACTGTTGTTGTAACTGAATAATATGTCCTAATAATTATTCTGGTCAACAAATTGTACTATTTTACAATACAAATTTCATCTTAACACACCGAATTAAAAAAATTGGAAAAATTCAACTACATGGTAACAACATGGTTTAAAAAGCTTTACGTAAACACTTTCAAGAGCAACTAGGATAGGACACTTAAACCTCTAGTAGTTAGAATAAGGCTATTTTTTGTTGACCTGCCAAGCCAGCAAGAGTGGTATTGTCCCTTTAATAAGTACATGACATTATTGGAGAAGGCAAAGGATGCAACTTCAAGAGGATAATAAAATTGGTGCTCAGGACTAAATCTCAAGATTGACAAAAATGATCATAAGTAAGAAATAATAGCCGAGAATTGTTCCAATCTAGAATTAGTATAACCCCATTTGCAATTATCTTACAGAGCAACAATGTCAAAAGTGCAAGACCGGTTGTTGTTGAGTTATTTCAAGCTTACATGTAAAGGTATATTTCCAAATGAAATAGGGTTTAACGTCCCACCGTTCTGCTCCTACTGCGCCAATGAAGACGGGCATACGCCATACAGTGTGCTGTGAGGGAAATTTTATCCGGACAGAAAAACTATGGCCTACTAATGTTATATCGAATTCCAACTGGCAAGGAATCTTTTACGTGCCTGTCAATGTATACTCGAGACCGCGTCGTTTCGTCCCCTCTGGCCTACGCCACTAACAAGGGGAAACCACGTCGGAAAATCCCAATGAACTTTCTCGGCCAGTGCACAGATCGAACACGCGACCTCAAGGCTACCGATCCAGCGCCTTACATGCTTAGCCACCGTGGCTCAATTTCCAAATAATAACTTCAGTATAGGATAAGGACCACTCCAAAATACTGGCGATTGTTATTGGAAAGGCAAGAACATATTGTATTTGTATTGAATAGCAAACATTTTATCGTTGTTATTGGAGAATCAAGAACATCTCAGAAGAACAAAGGGAACATCGATTCTTGGGTTTAACTTTATTAGGGCGGATGATCTTTTGATGAATATTTATTTGAAGTGCCGTAAATTGAAACAAGTGATGCGTGGGCTTAATCAATTTTCCCAATGACCTATTAGAAATTGGAGCTCATTAATTAAAGACTACCCAGTCCACATTTTTTCTTCTCCTTGGATAATTGATTTCAAATTGATCTTTATAGTGGGCGTTGTTTAACGTAATGAGTCTCGTGCGAATTTTGTTACCGCCTTCACAATGTGGTCATCACTGACTGTATGTAGATAGGTTTCAATTGATTCGGTACTACTTTGTTTCTTCACAGAAAATTAAAACAAATTAAAGGATTTTTATCTTATGAAGCACCAACTGATCGCCTCAGATTTAGATGTTCGGGGTGACATACTGCCAAATTGATATACATCAGCAGTATGTGGTTATCCTGAAATACCTTTTGAGATACCCCTTGACGGAGGGCTTGGCGAGGGACAATGTCCAGTCGGTTGGATGAGACCAACAACCGAATTCGCGCAAAAATTCCGCCATATATCCGGACAAAATTTCACTCATAGCACACAATATGACGTATTCCCGTATCATAAAGCCTGTCATTGAGTCAACTGGCGTGGTTTCGAATCCCCTGTTGTACGTGACAAAAAGTAGGGTCGCCTGTCCAACCTCGTGTTTATGTCCGGGTCCTCCGGTTTCCTGCCACCGCTAAAGACCCCTACGCGCAAGCGAATTATTGAAATAAAAATAAAACACATGCTAGTCTCGAAATGACCTAGTTTGTGTCGAGTGAACGTATCTCTCCCCCTCTCTCTTCCTCTCTCTCTCTCTCTCTCTCTCTCTCTCTCTCTCTCTCTCTCTCTCTCTATCTCTCTCTCTTACTTTATCTGGTTTGTTTTTATATAAAGATTGACAGATACAAACATAAAATTTCGATTTGCAAAAATTTGTCGATGTGACTACTCGACTAGTTTGACATTAAGAGTTTACAATGTTTACAAGTGACGTGTAAACTGTAACTAAACATGGCAACAGGTGGCCAGAGTTGATCATGAAATATGTACTTACTATATATATATTTATTTACAGTTAACAATATATAGTCATATAGGTCAATATTATTAACATGAGTTATACTTACATATAGCAGGCAAAACATATAATTACCATTATTTAAAACATAATTGAAATGAAATAAAAATAATTTTAACGTCCTACTAATGTGCGTTTTGAAATGAAATGGGGTTTAACCCAATACTACGGTCATTTTAGAAACAATTTGATCAGAACTTTGTCGTTTCGCCTTTGCTTTTTTTTAAAATTCCAACGGCTAAAGCTTTACGTGCATGTCAGTGTGCACACGGTACCTCGTATTTCTGGACTTGAACCGGCACAATTACCTAGTATTAACGGGAAAACCAAGATGAACAATCCCATGGAACTTCAGAGCCCCAAAACGGAATCGAACTAACAGCATCCCGGTTAGCAAGCCTCACGTACCTCACTTTTATGCCATGCGAACAAAGGAATAAATCTCTTTTTTTTTTTAAATAATTATTAGTTTTATTATTAACTTAAAATCATTAAAATCCTTAACATTAAACAATACACAAATAAAACATAACAGTTTGTATTATTGACTTATTACTTATAGTAATATATACTCACGACACGAGGTAGGTATTTAAATACAGTATATTTTAAATGTAATAAAGATAACATGTGACATATTAAATTATACTTAAAACAACAGTTACTCATATTTCAAATATTAAAGCAGAAATAAGTTAATCCAAGAATAATTTGCCTGTGACCAGTCAACCTATTATCATAGCTGAATTTGGATAACAATTTGGATAATAATTTGGATAAAAATCTAGATATTCTAACGGTTTAACATCCAGTAATTCCAATATTCTTAAATAATACGGGGGTTGGGGCATATGGTCTGTAATTAAGTCAACTGGCGTGGGTACCATTTACCCGAAGGGGGGGGGGAGAATGATTAGCACGTGCGCGCTATATCATAAATCCTGTCATTGAGTCAACTAGCGTGGTTTCGAATCGCCAATTGTACGTGACAAGGAGTAGGGACGCCTGCCCAACCTCGTAGGTTTTCCTCTGTGTCTTCCGGTTTCCTCCAACTGGCAAGCGAATATTTGAAATAAACTTAACCATATGTAGGTCCCAAAATGACATAGTTTAACCCCATCTATCTTTATCTCTCTCCATTCCCTGGTTGTACGTGACAAGGAGAAGGGTCGCCTGTCTAGCCTCGTGGGTTTTCTCTGGGTCTTTCGCTCCCCCCCCCCCCCACGAACTACGCACAAGCGATTTATTGAAATAAAATTGAACCATATGTTAGTCCCGACATGACCTAGTTTGTGTTGAGTGTTAACGTTATCAATTAAAGAATTCCAAATGATGCATTTGAGAAATGTGCAGGTTTTTTTTTTTGCAATTTGCAAGTTTATACACTGCCCTAATATGTTTTAAACTCATACAAAGACTGGACGTGGTTGGTATTTATTAACATATATCAATATTGCCACTTTAATAATTGACTTATTATTCATAGTAAACAGTCATACATGTATATGGGTCAACACAGAACGCAGAAGGCAATCTGTTGTATTCATACTGCAGGCTATATCGGAAATACAAATTAGAAGATATGCAACTCAAATTATATTTTTAAAAGGCCATTTGATGGGCGTGTTTATATCACCAGATTATAGTTTCCCCTTGTGTTTATATTACATAAGGGGGAGGGGGGTTGCCGAATGGTGAGCAGGTGCGCGCTGTATCATAAAGCCTTTTATTCAGTCAACTGGCGTAGTTTCGAATCCCGGTTGTACGTGACAAGGAGTAGGATCGCCTGTCGAACCTCGTGGGTTTTCTCCGGGTACTCCGATTTCCCCTGAAGCGAATTATTGTTATAAAATTAAATCATATGTTAGTCCCGAAATGACCTAGTTTGTGTCGAGTGGGCCTTAAACCCAATTTCTCTCTCTCTATATATACATATTACATAAGGTCAAAATGCTAATTAGCAACTATGCAAATACACGGTATAAATTTCCTTTTTATTTCGTGGGGTCTGGTGCACTAGACAGGTATGAGAACACTTCTTGGAATAGCTGATACAAGAGTACCATCCGCGGTGAAGCATCAAATATATCTTTATAAGTTGGTTGGCTCCATAGAGAAAAGTTTGGTTATTAATGTCCTCTGGTGATATAGAGAATGTCATATAAACTACATTCAACTCAATACATGCATCCAGTCATTTATTCTTCTGGCTTTATCTTTCAGAATAAATTTATTATATTTCTATTCTTCAAGTTTCTTCTCCCAGAACAAATTTATTATACTCTTATTCTTCTTGTTTCATCTCACAGAACACATTCATTAGATATCTATTGATTTTATGAAACCATACTGTGACAAAAAGCAATGTTGGCCCAGGGAGTATTGGGCTGATTCACTAACCAAAAAGTCTCTGGTCCGATCAAAGTCTTTTTTGTTGAGAAGGTTCCGCCGTTTTTCCAATCTGTTTCCTTCAACTTTCATATTCCAGAACAAATTTATTATACTCTTATGTTTCTATCGTTATCTTCCAGAATAAATGTATAATACACTAGCGGAAAACCCGGTGCTTCTCGGTATCTGTCCGTTACGTCAACACCAGAAGCGGTAACCCATCACTCACTAGCCTACTTCCCAGTCCGATCTAACCCTGTACACCACATTTCAGCTTCATAAAATCTGTCATGGTGTCATGTGGCCGAGAAAGTTCATACAGATTTTTCGGCGTGCCCCCCCCCTTTTGTCAGTGATACAGGACGGAGGGCCAACCAGGACAATCTTTCTAGTCGTTCGGATGGGACAAAAACCCGAGGTCCCGTGTACAAATTAACGTGTACGTTAAAGACCCTTTGGCAGTTGGAATTAGATATAAGAGTAAGTGGTAGCCTTGCTGTCCGGGCAAAATTTCTCTCAAAGCTCACTATATGGTAAATTCCCAATCGGAGCAGAATAATAGGACGTTAAACCCATTCCATTTCATTTAAATTCTCATTAAAACTCGCACGAGACCGTCTGTATCTCTACCCAGAGTTCTTTTGGGTCCAATCACTCAATATGTCCCATTTTAAAGCAGGACTCTTAAAACATTAATATCCCACAAACACTCCCCTGTTTCCTTATCCACCCACGACTAGTCTAACTACCAGCCTCTCGTACTGTCCGCTTCACTCGTTCAAACCCATAAGTATATTGTTACATAAAAACAACATGGATGAAGTCATTATCACTAACAATTAAATTATATCTTGAATGGTGGGCGATTGGGGAATTAATCCCTTTCTTGTAAATTATCGCTCGGTCAAATTGTAAATGACGGGCTATTTATCTTTCTCGCAGGTATTGTCGGAGAATTCACACATGGCATTTGATTCTATCCAATAATGTATTTGCTGCCAACAATTCATATCGATCTCGTGGCAGACAAGCAGTGTATATAGACTACCACATCGGCAGGCAGCGTTTGTACACTTGTGTCAGTGATAGGCTTGGAGACGTAGGATTTAGTCGCGAAGAATGGACGCGTGTACTAGATGTGTTACCTTCGAGTTCCGATCGGAGAATGCCGGATTGGAACACGATCGTCCGGAAAACTTCGTGACGTCACAGGTAAGAAAACTTTATTATAAGTTCGAAAGTCCTCTTTGAAAGTGTGTATTTAACCGATACGTTTTGATTTCATGTTGTTCAGTGGCGCTGGTTTACTGCTCAACAGGTCACGGGCTCGATCCCGATGATGCGAGAGATGGTCTCTAGGGATTATTCAGCCTGATGTCCCCTTGTTAGTGGTGAAGATAGGAGGGTCTGGCAATACACAGTACTCAGTCCTTAGGATTGTGTGAAAAACTAAGGCCCCTATAACATGTTGTTGGCCGAGAAAGTTCATCTCGATTTTCCGGCATGATTTCCCCTTGTCAGTGATGCAGAAGGAGGGTCTGATAAGGACAGCTGCCTAGTCGTTCGGCATAGACGAAAAACCGAGGTCCTGTGTACACATTGAAGTGCACGTAAAAGATCCCTTGACAATTGGAACTCGATATAAGAGTAGGCCGTAGCGCCGCTGCCCGGGCAAAAATTTTCCTCATAGCACAATGTATGGCGTATGCCCGTCTTCCATTAGCCCAGGTTAGGTGCATTATAGTAGGACGTTAAACCCCATTTCATTCATTATAACATGTTGGCATGAACGGAAAGAATCCCAAACAATAGGAATCCGACGAAACTATGTGGACAAAACTCCCTTCACAACACACTATATTATGACCCATGCTTGTTTACATAAGCTCGGTTGGTATATACAAATAAAGTATGGCGTTAAATCCAATTTCATTTCAGTATACTTTCAAATTATGTTATCACGGTTGGAATAAAAATCATTAAATTGTAACGGTTGTTGATCGTATCAAATGATTTACACAACCGAGAATTAAATCGGTTTAACGCATCGTCGACACTGCATTTCCACTATTATGTTACGTACAGTGTCCGCCTTCTTGGCCCCTCAAAACATCTAGAAAAACTTGATCGTGTGGCAGGCATCCCCCCTGGCGATTGAACACGGGATTGGACATTTCGGGAGTTCTTCGTGGTTCACGAGGGACTGTATCCACTGTTTTCTGATTGTTAGTGTCCTAATATAACCATCTAATCAATGCAGTACCATACACTATATATACAGAAAGAGAGAGAAAGAGAGAAACAGGGAGAGAGAGAGAGATCAGCAAGGATTTGGCTGAATAAGCCGACAGTGTGCAATGTTAATGGATATGGTTTAATGTAAATGGAAAGTATATTACAATAATCCACCAGAATCAAACAAGACAAACATGGGAAATAATTACAGAAATCGTAAGTCTCAAGAGAACTGCCATATTAATATAGATCAAGGGGCGATGAGCAAGAACACCGACAGTTAGTAGTAAGCCGTAGTTGTCGTATCGTGAGAGGTGGCCTGTGTCACCGTTTGGCGCGGTACCTTACAATGAAGCGTCCTTAGTTATGCATTGAATGAAATGGGATTTAACGTCCTACGCATCTGTACCTGCTATGAGGGAAATTTTGCCTGGGCAGCAACTGAATTCCATCTGCCAAGGGATCTTTTACGTGCACGCCAATGCGTACGCGGGACCTCGGTTTTTCGTCCCATCCGAACGACTTGGCAGCTGTCCTTATCAGACCCTTAGTCTGCATCACTGACAAGGGAAAACAAGGCCAGAAAATCGAGATGAATTTCTTCGGCCAATGTAGGGATCGAACACCCGACCTCCAGGCTAGCGAGCCAGCAACTTACCCACTTTCCCATGTGATCCCCTCCTTAGTTATGTAGTTTTATAAGTACATATATATTGATAAACATACGAAATGTACAATACAGAAGTCTACAGACACAAATAGTGAAATGACATGAAATGGGGTTAAACGTCCTACTGTTCTGCCCTGACTGGGATACTCTTATTTTGAACTCCAACTACCAAAGGATATTTACGTCCATGCCAATGCGTACACGGGATCTCGGTTTTTTGTCCCATTCGAACGACTAGACAGATGTCCTTGTCAGACCATCTATCCTGCACTACTATCAAGGTGTAGCTGGAAAACCCCCAATGAAATTCATTGGCCAACACCGGGAGCCAGCACCTTATTCACTTCGCCACCTCGGCTCCACATACCAAAAATGAGTAACATGAACAATTATGTTATTATTATTAGTGCAACATCAAATCAAATATTTATGGGTAAATGAATATCATTTCGACAGATAAAAGGATTGCTAGCAGAAAATGAAGCAACGGTATAATTCAATTCTAGGCTCGAAAATCCCGAGGAATTTTCTCGACCAACAACTACTGGATAAAACCCCCCAGCGCCACCTTCGTAAGACAGAGCCAAACTCGCAGCGCCACTGTTACACCCACCGTATCATTAAGCGCTTGGGAATGGGAATTATCTTATGGGTAGCGTAAAGGCTAGCCCACAACTCAACCAGACGTACGTGTTTTGATACGCACGGGTCGTAGGGTTTGGTGTCGTTCGTAGACCAGCCGCAAGACACTGGGTGAAAATTTGGTATGTGCAGGACCAACAGTCTCTTAAGGCCAGTCCGCAATCTTTTACGGTGAAAAAAACACACAAGTGCCTCGTAATCCCCACGGACGGGTTTACTAAAAAGATTTCCCCCGAAGACTACTTGTGGGTTGTGAACTAGACTCACCTAAGCCTTTCGTTGCAAAGGGAATTACCCAGTGTCAGGTTTAGGCATAAGCTAAACAAGCATCAGCTTAGAGCTTTACATCCCACATCCGCTTTTTTACGTGTTCTTTTGTTTTTAATATTACTTGTGCTATTAATAATTCAGAGACATACTTTATGGTCTTATATTTTGCGGTGATCCCAGCTGATGTTTAATAAGTGGCTCCAGGCTTTGTATATCTAAATCCGACATATGATTTACTGACATTACATGAAATTGTCTTGTCTTAAAAAGACATTACATAAACGTATTATAAGTTACTAGCCGTAAAGTGACTAGTCTCAAATCGACACTACGTGAACGTGTTCTAATTTGTAAGTCTTAAAATTAAAGTCCCAATAACTGAATAATATGCCCCAATCATTATTCTGGTCAATTAATTGTACTATTTTACAATATTCCAATTAATTGATGATACAAATTTCATCTTAGCACACCGAATTTAAAAAACGTGGAAAAATTCAACTATAAGTTATTAGTAATAAAAAGGCATTACATGAACGTGTTATAAGTTATAAGTCAATAAGAAACATTACATGAATGTGTTATAAGTTATAAGTCATAAAGCAACATTACATGAACGTGTTATAAGTCATAAAGGAACATTACATGAACGTGTAATAAGTTATAAGTCATAAAGATAATAAAATAAAAACCAAGTACGAACAATCCAAATCATAAGACAGAATTCGAAGTCCTAAAAACGTTATAGGCAAAATAGTGTATTCAAGCAAAATAGTGTAATCAGCAAATGGACTGCTCCTCGTGTACAAAAATAAAGAGACATTTACACGGACGTGTTATAAGTTATAAGTTACAAAGCAACATTACATGAAAGTGTTATAAGTTATAAGTCATAAAGAGACATTTACATTAATGTCTTATAAGTTATAGGTCATAAAGAGACATCTACATGAACGTGTTATAAGTTATAAGTCATGAAGAGACATCTACATGAACGTGTTATAAGTTATTAGTGATAAAAAGGCATTACATGAACGTGTTATAAATTACCAGTCTTTAAAGCGACTTTACATAAGTTATAAATCTCAGTGAGACAATTTGTGAACGACGTATACATTAAGTTTGAAAGAACGTCTTATTTAGTTTCATCGTGGAGGTTAGAAATAGATGCCATGCTAAATCTAAAACAAATCTGCTACTCGTTCAAGGATACCTACTTTTAAGTTCCTTATATTCACAATAGCGTATTTTTCAAAGAGTTCTATGTACGTTTGTGCTAATGATTGCATATTCGGTAATTTATGGTGTGTTTGAATATGCTTTTATCAAAAATATGATTTATTTTCTTCTGTTGAAAGGAATAATAAGGAGTAATTCATACATTCATTAATAATGTCAACGTCTATGATAAAATTATCAGTGTTCAAATCGACTGGGTTCATTTATATACATTTTCACTTCATCTATATTCCTATTATTGATATAAACTGACACCACGATTTATATCTGATATACAAAATATACACCAGATGTGATTATAATAAAATAAATACAGGTTATTGTACAAATCTAACAGGTGGACGTCGTGACAAGAAGTATTACTCAGTTTGATCGATATACTCAATGTCCTGAAAATCTTACCTTTAGTTTCCGTTTAAAGTTTACCTTGTCAAGGGTTCTGTTCCCAATGTGCCAACGGTTGAATCGAACGACAGGCCAACAAACAGTTTTCTTGTCAGATTGACGTCCAGACGACAAAAACTTGGTCATTTCGGGACTAACATATCGTTCATTTTCATTTTAATAATCGCCCGCGCGTACGGGTCTAGATCGGGGGACCCGGAGACATTGGATAGGTGATCCTACTCCTTGTCACGTACAACCGTGTAATCGATGCCGCGCCAGTTCATTGGCCCGGTTTTCGTGTATACATTGGTATGTACGTAAAAGATCCCTTGGTAGATACAATTCGATACAAGAGCAGACGATAGGGCCGGTCAAAATTTCTCCTATACACAGTAGTGTGCAATGAGATAAATTTTATGTCCGTCGTCATTAGCCCAGTCAGGGCAAAACATTAGGACATTTACCCCCATTTCATTTTATTACCCCGGATGGTGCAGCACGTTAAACCCTGTTTCATTCATTTCTTTAAACGGAAAAAGCCTTATAACTGCAAAGAAATATTGCATATGGTCTATGACGAATTCGACATTTCATTTAAATCTAAATCAAAGGTCTTGCTCCTTTAGCATTAGCCAGTAATTTCATATGGTCCATGACTTCACGAATGCTTGAATGACCTTAAATACTGGGTTTCCACGAGACTTTTCCTGACCAAGACAGTTTTAATTAAGTGAGGCAGACGGTTTAATTACGCCGGGAGTTTCCACGACACGATTTCTTTTAATTTGTCTCGAAAGTCACCGAGCCATTCTGCTAATTCACACCATACTTACTATTTGGCGAGACACAATCAGTAATATGTGAATATTCTAGTCTCTCAACTATGTGCACAATCAATTGGAAAACTATTAATTAGTAATGTTTCGTTTAATTAGTGAACATTGTTAGGGGACGGAGAGGGGTATATTGGTACTTTCTATTCATTAGTCTCTGCAATTACTGTTTCCTAATTCAATTTGTACTTTAGTTTTTATCGATAAATACAGTATTAGTATAAGACCGTCTAAAGGCATTTTTGCTTTTGTTTGAAGCTGATTAAAAGACGAAAGAACTGCAGACATATTTTGGTTTTCTACAAAAATTAATCATAGAAGTGTACGTCATTTTCACTTTGAAATATACAAATGTATGTCACTTTTCCCTTGAAATATACAAGTGTACGTCATTTTTACGTTACAAAATACAAGTGTATGTCACTTTTACTTTGAAATATACAAGTGTGCGTCATTTTTACTTTAAAAAATACAAGTGTACGTCATTTTTACTTTGAAAAATACAAGGGTGCGTTACTTCTACTTTGAAATATACAAGTGTACGTCATTTTAAATTTAAGATATACCAGTGTACGTTACTTTTACTTTGAATATACAAATGTGCGTCATTTTTAAGTTGAATTATATACAAGTGTACCTCTTTTTTACTTTGCAATATTGAAGTGAGCGTAATTTTATCTTTGAAATATTCTAGTGTACTTAAGTTTTTTTTCTGAAATGTTGAAGTGTACGTCATTTTGTTTTCTGAGATATTGAAGTGCACGTCATTTTTTATTTTAAAAGGCGGGAAACCAGACTGAAAACAGCGGGAATGAACCCGGGTCCTTCTGATTATTGGACCATCGCCATACTATCTGGAAAATCGTGGCTTGACAGACTTTAACGTCTAATGCGCACTTTTTAGAGTACCCCCACCACGTGATATTTCGAAAATGTTGATATACATTTAATTAGCGATTGGGGCAATTTTAGACACTTATTTCAGATAGCATGTACATCATGAAAGGAATAAAATTAGTATCATTGAATAAAATGTAATCAATCAGTATTCCGTCTATATTACTGTTATTACGTATACGGCTTACGTTTATTACAACGTCGGGGTAATTATCTATATAATATCATCCGCGATATTGAAATGGTATTCTAACATAATGTCAGTATAAGTGACATTCATGATTGAATGTTGAGAAGTCGATCTTTAGCTTAAACATACATTATGCAAGAGCTAAATCTGCCTATAGTAGGTCTTTCTTTGGACCTTAAACGTTATATGAACTTTTAATATAGACATTTATTAACAAAAAAAGGCGATAACCAAATCCCGGTGTCATCGGATACTCGAGATTTTAACTGATGAGAACGGTTTGACATTTAAAAATGTAATTTGAAAAGGGGAAAGCGAGGCCATGTCTCGAATATACAAGGACCCTGGATAGCACCATGCACACATCTTGTCAAAACTACAACCAGTGATAATTTGGCTAAGAATGAATAATTTAAATGAAATTTTCAAAATTTTCTTTTTTAATTATCTTTTTTTGAATTATTAAACTGTAAACTAATGTATCTATAAAGGACTGTGGTGATCACACGGTATTAGTACTATAATTAAACATAAAAGAATAATAATAAAAAATCTTAGCTATCGAGTTTTTGTAAGGGGTATCAGGTGTTCTGTGGTTAATTCTGTTAAATTGTCATAGTTTTCAATAAAAATGGATGGTTTGTCCATTTATCCCTAAATTCTCAGTCAGACTAAGATATGAAATGGCTTACAACATTTTAGGAACAGGTAAAACTGGAAATGAAAATTTGACCACCAAAGATATTTCAAAAACCCATCTACCACAGCTGATCGTTACAATTTCCCCGTCTTCAATTAGCCCAGGTTAGGTGCAGAAGCGTAAGACGTTAAATCCCATTCCATTCAGTCAATACTCATGTGATTGGTGTGCCAATTGTTTTGTTTTGTGTTTGCTGAGGGATGGGTACGTTGTTTTCGTTGATGGTCCAAAAGTGGCGCGACTATGCGTAGCACGTTACGGCTAGTCGTACAACTAATCAGGCGATTGGTCCTTGACAATCGTAGGTCATCGTCGCAGATCAGTCGCGAACAGGGGATGTTGTGTGTCAGCAAGGCTGACAGGGCAGAAAAAAATAAACATCACCGTGCCAAGGCCATCCGACTGATTTATGGCAGCTTTAACGTGACTGGAACATAAATAAAGTCCGATATTTTAATTTATCTAACTGTGATACGGTATCTAAATAGTGATTAATTCAATCTCCACTTTTCCTAGACTCCATTAACACCATTTACTCTACCAGTCTCGTTACTATATCAGAATTAAGTAAAATGGTTTTATACACGTATTCTCCCGGGAGCATTACTTTAAACGGACATTACCGAATGAGAGGTTGAATGGCTGATTTGGAACGTGCACGCTGTACCATGAGATCTGTCATTGAGTCAACTGGTGTGGTTTCGATTCCTCGGTTGTAATTAACAAGGAGTGGGGTTGCCTGTCAAACATGTGTTAGTCCGAAAATGACCTAGTTTCTGTCGACTGGACGTTAAGCCATCTCTCTCTCCTTCTCTCTCTCTTATTGCTGAATGCTTTGAAAATGGATATTTCACTATTTTACAATGCCAATTAAAAAAATTGTAGATGGGTTTCAAACTAAACTCTCTTTCAAAGGTTACAGGTATATAATTAATTAGTACATGTATAAACTTTTTACTATTGGCTTCAGGCACGTTTTTAAAATCAATATTTATTTGAACAATCTAGATTATATTTCCTCCGCTCCTAGTTTTGACTTAAACCCATCTGATTAAAACACGGATCCTATTTCGTTTCGTTTTTATGGCTCAAAATGTTGTTTTACTTGTCTTTACTACACTAGGATCTGGAAGAGTTGTTATCATTGACATGTTATTGATAATGTGAGGGATTAGCCAATAAAACAGCCTCTTAAGGCGAGTTCTTGGCCTTTTGGTGCACGAAACTGTGGGTAAACCACTAGCAACGTCAACGCTGATTGTTTAATCAATGTTTGCGGTGATAGGGTCAAAAGCCACCCGTTTGACGCCTGACTTGTCAGATAACTTGACAGATCGTCATGTAGCGTAGGTCATCGAAAGTATAAAAAAAACCGAATCGAAATATAGATCTCTATTTTAACCAGATTAGACTTAAATTTAAATTCATCTCGATAATCCAGTGGCTTGTAAAATGATCATATTGAATAACAAAATTTGTGAGGTTAGAGTTCTGTCCGAATAACGAGAAACACAAAGAGATGGCATGTTTCAACGTCAACTTCGCCTGCATTGCAAATATGCTGCATTACAAATGCCTGCAATTTCTCGCAATATAGATTTGAATTAATAGTACTACCATGCAATGTTAGCGTGTATTTTATTTTGTATAGAATAGTTGAATTATCTGATAATGAAATTGGAATTACACGAAATTGATAATTTTACTTTCTGATTCTGATTATAAAGGTAATTCAGCGAAAGTCCTAAAATTAGCCGATCGTTAGATATTTAGTTTTTTCATTAAGAGCTGTAATAATAGAATACAGCCATTGATTTATGAGGCATCAATATTATAATATAATGTATTATTAAAATACATCAAACAAATGGCATAGTGGCGTAATATTTATATAATGTATTAAAAAACATCAAACAAAATTCGTTATTTCAATTAAAAAACATCAAACAAAATTTCGTTATTTCAATTACTTAATACTATCATTTACAACTGCTCTTATTATCAGATAAGGTGGGATTTGTTGGAGGCAGTGGTGTACAGGGAGAAGGGGAGAGGGGCGATGGCCCCCGGCATCCTTTTCAATAGGGCATCCAATTCGGACCTCGAACTTGTGGCTGATCGATTTATATTTAATTCTCAAATCAAGGTCTTACACTTGAGTCTTATAACGGGCATACAGTCAAGGGGTGGGTGAATGGTTAGCGCATGTGCGTTGCATCAGAGGTCTGTCATTGAGTCAACTGGCGTTTTGATTGCCCGGTTGTACTTGACAGGGTCGCCTGTCCAACCTTGTGGTTTTCCTCTGGGTCCCCCGGTTTCCGCTCACTGCCAAAGAGCCATACGCGCAAGCAGTAGTGTCGCTTGTCCAAACTTGTGGGTTTCCTTCCACTGTTTAAGACCTCTGGGTCCCCGGTTTCCGCCCACTGCTAAGCCCTACGCGCAAGGAGTAGAGTCGTCTGTACAATCTTGTGGGTTTCCTTCCACTGCTAAAGAGCCATGCTCGCAAGTAATTGATTGAAATAAAATTGAACCATATGTCCCAAAATGTCATAGTTAGTGTCGAGTGGACGCTAAACCCTATTTCTCTCTCATACAATCAAGGAGTAGGCTGTGGGATTTCCCTAATCTCTGGGGTTGGGAGCGAGTAGTCTAGTAGTCGCTTGCCTAATCTCGTGGGATTTCCCTTGTTTCTATGGTTACTCCGATTACCCCCACCATCTTTAAATCAAGTTAAGATGCCTGCGCTTGAACGCATCCCTGGAGTATTTGTGCATATTATGGCCTAATTAATCCCGTGTTCGAGAAAACGTAACAGCATAAATTTAATATATAACACGGCATAGTTCTGTAAATGTGTACTGTAATTCCCGGTATCTGTAGACATAATTTCGTTTAATTCCAATCAACATGGCGTCTATCTAGTTAAAATGGCTGTTCGTCGTCCGGGTCTCGTGAGATTTGGCAGACAAAGTTAAATGTCTGAACTTTGACTTCGTTAGGAATTACGCATCTTCAACGATTAATTTCCCTTTCTTGATTAACTTGTAAGTCTAAACAAGTCTTGATATCCCTACGTAAATGTTTTCATTCAGTCTCGAATGACCAGATCTGGGTTATTTTTCCCGATCAATCCACAAGAATTCATCAAATTTATATATCCCCTGACAAGGACAAGATGTAGATTTCTGACTTTCAATTAAGATCTATTGACTTTTCATTCTGACCCGTCTTAGGCCGTCTAACACAATCAATGATTAACCAGTCTGTTTATAGTCATTGGGTCTAATGAGAAGTTAATTAGTGAGTCGTTCTCAAGAAAAAACAACCGCCATCAATAATATGTATAATTCTGTATATTAACTCTTTGATTCATTAGTTAATGCGTGCACAGTTGTTGATTATCATTGTATACAGATTTATATTTAGGTCTTAATTAATGATGTTAAACCCATTAAGAGAGAGAAATGGGGTTAAACGCCCCCTCGAACTATGTCATTTTGGGAGTAACATAATATAGGGGTCTTTAGCAGTGGGTGTAAACCACAGGTTCCTGAGGAATCCCACGAGGTTGGACAGGCTACCTACAACCATTGAATCGTCGAAACCACAACAGTTGACACAATGACAGACCTTATGATATAGCGCGCACGTGTTAACCACTCCCGCTCCACAGGGACATAATAATGATATTAAATGGAATTAAATGGGGTTTAACGTGCTATTTTTCTGCACCGACGGGGCTAACGAAGGCGAGTAATAGGTTTGTTTTTTTTAAATGACCTATTTCTCTACACAAGACGGCCTAATTAATTAAAGTCGGGCATACGTAATGTGGGACATTTTGCCAAGGCAACGGTATTTCCCCTGCCCTTCATCGAATTTCAGCTGTCAGTGGTTCTTCGACCCACATCACCCATTGTAAAATCCCGAGAAAGTTCTCGACCCACACCAAGACCGGTATACATCATGTAGTGTGCTATAAGGGAAATCTTGTCGGGCGTATGTGGCGGATTTGGGTGAAGAGTGTCCCTAGGCTATTCCGCATATGGGGCCTAATTCGCAAACCTCTACTTTCATCACGACTAGGGGGAGATAAAAGGGTGTTCTAAACCCAATTGATCACAGCCGATGTTGGAGACGGGTGATCATACCTGTAGTGTAAGAAACGTCCATGATAGTGTCCAAAATATTATACACCTTGCCTTAGGCCCTCTAGATCCTGGGGCCCTAGGCTTCAGCATGTCATGCCTATATGGCAATCCGGTACTGCCCGGCTTATCGAATCCCCGGTTGAACGTGACAAGGAGTAGAGTCGCCTGTCCAACCTCGCGGATTTTCTCCGGGTCCTTCGGTTTCCTCCCACTGATAAATGACCCCTACGCGTAAGCGAATTATTGAAATAAAATTAAACCATATGTTAGTCCCGAAATGACGCAATTTGTTTCGAGTGGGCGTTAAACTCCATCTCTCTCCCCCTCCCCCCGGCTTAAATACGAACGATTATGTCACATGGGTGTTCGAATGGAAACAAATAATTACTAAATCCGATCTCTCCATATACATGTACTTCGTTTAACGCTGATATAAAATAAAAGCTATATGTAGTGAGATAACAGACACATTAATACACGATTCCAATAAGCATAAGAATCTGTAAGTTATTCGCTTTGGTGAACAATCGAATAAGCAGTATGTTTTATATCTGTTTTCTTCAGTGTTTTATTGCAAGCGGGCTGTGAATAAATAGCGCTAACTTAATTGTAGGTTTCAGATCGATTTATCAATCCAGACATTCTGAAGCAGGCAATTTCCATGATATAAGAATGTATATTATTATATACATATATATATACAAGCGAGTTGGCGTTGTTGTTTACAGTTAGCCATTATATTGTCGACGCCTACGCAACAAAAAAATAAATTCGGTGACAAAGTATGGTGTTCAACTTCTATTCAAGGCACATAGCTCATTTCGGACTGCCATATTATGCTAATAGTCTAGTAAGAGAAAAAGATAGGGCTAGACTTAGCTTTTTTCTCAATTAACCGTTCTAAATTAAGAATAGATTTTATTTACTGTAAGAGAAATCCTGAGATCCCACCGCCAACTCACAAATCGAAAACTCAGCAGAATAATGTTTTAAACCATAAGGAGCTAAATTAAATGAACTGACGTGGAACTGCACCACTATGCTGTAGAGGAACTGTGAGTCTATATCATATTCTAATTATCAAGGGTTATTTTACGTGCACACCAGTGTCCACACGAGACCTTGATTTGTTTTGTCCCAAACGATAAACTAGACATCGCTACTAGCCAGTTCGACAGCAAACTGTGAAATCCGAGAACCTGGACCGAGAGAGAGAGAGAGAGAGAGAGGGGGAGAGAGAAATGGGGTTAAACGTCCACTCGATACAAACAAGGCCATTTTGGAACTAACACATGGTTCAATTTTATTTCAATAATTCGCTTTCAAATAGGGGTCCTTATCAGTGGGGGAAACCGGAGGACCCAGAGAAAAACCACGAGGTTGGACCCTACTCGTTGACACGTACAACCGGGGAATCGAAACCACACAATTTGACTCAATGACAGACCTTATCATACAGCTAAATATTCGGCCATCACCCCCCCCCCCCTAATATATGGCATAATGAGTAATAATACAAATTCGGTTCAGGTTAAATTTCCGTTTCGAAAGATTGAGCGGAAGTTGATTTGCTTTAGTTCCAGTTTACCCGAACATCTGACACCACTTCTCAATTGTATATTAATATCTGTTGTACTTGTACATTAACAATACATTAAGAACGCCTCGGTCTGATAATCGATAACAAAAAAAATGTTATGTAATTTAATATTAATGCGCATCACGCTTACTTGTTAAAGGCCCGATTCTTCATTTCAACCATAAGGAATCCTTGAAAACTACACTATTGGGAAAGTTTAATCTCTAATAGAAATATCAGTCCAAAACGATTCCAATAGCGTTCAGTATTTAAAAAGTTATGAAAAATAGAAATTTCACTTATCTATGCTGCTCGAGCATAGCATCGTTCGTTCGTATCTGGAGTTTCACGTCCACCTCCACCTAGTGTGATATTGAGCATAGCAAATCGCCACCATCTTTTATTGGTATCGGAGAAACCTGATAGTCCTAGTTTAAATTTGATTAAATTCACGCCAGGAGATTTTCTAGCGTTGGTATTTTCATTTTGTTTTCTTAATTAAATGTTAAATAATTAAAATCTTGAGTAAACATGGCTCCTGTAGACCTATTAAGACTTGAAAGATTTGATAGTTTAGCGAACATGCAAATCACACATCCAGCCTTTAACTGTCAGAGAGTAGCCAAGCAAAATCAATTCAACCATACGCGAAAGAAATTCAGGTTTAAGTGCATCAAGCTAAGTATACAGTATATGTACTTGATTTCGATGCGTAAGCCCCTACGTGGTTTCCAATCTTGATATAGGTCAAGAATGACGTTCGGATGTTTCAACCCGTTTTCATATTTGCCCGATGATGGTCAGTTTTAATTCAGGACTTTTTCTATCCACTACCGTTATGTCATCACAAGCAGAGTGGTCAGTGATTTCCAGATGATGAATCCAGGTTTATTGTTTCCCTTCACGGTCTTCCAATTTGATGCTGGTTTGGTTGATTAAAGTCGGACCGGAAAATGATGGCTGGGGATGGGTCGTTATGTCAGCACCAGTAGAGTGGTCACCGTGTTCCAAATTGATGGGCCCGAACTCATTGTTTTTCTTCATCGTCGTCAAATTAGATGTTGATTACGTTGACTTGGTGGATCCACAGCAGGATGGTCCTCTAGTGGTGATCAGAAATCACTGTGTTTCCCTACATCATCATCCAACTGGATGCCCGTTTAGTACGTGACAAGGGGACGGGTCGCCTGTCCAACCACGTAGGTTTTCTCCGGGTCCTCCGGTCCCCCCCCCACTGCTAAAGACGTGACCCCTTCGCACAAGCAAATATACATTTTACGAATGACCTAGCTTGTGTCGAGTGGATGTTAAACCCCATTTCTCTCACTCTCTCTCTCTATCTCTCTCTCTCTCGTTTAGTTGACTGAATAAGCTTGTATAATAATCTTCTAATCTATAGGGCTTTTAGGTGAACGATTTAGCTTATAAGGTCTGATACTCCGTCAGGCCCTAGGTTGCGATCACAAGCCTGCAGTTGTACGTGTCAAGGAGTGCGGTCGCCAACCTAACTTCGTATGTCTTCGATATCATTCCCCACGAGAAAGCGAATTATTATAATATGTACAACATGTTTGTCCAACACTAAGTTAATTTGTGTTGTTTGTCACCTAGATCGTGTTGTTTCTCCCATATGACAGAACATCCGCCATACTGATTGTTAAGAAAAAAAAAACTCAATCCGCTTTCAACACATCTACCATCCCATGGTTTATAATATAAACAACTTAAGCAGTTTTGACAAAGCAAAAAATGGAATATGGGGATACAGAGTAGAATTTAAAGTTAATTGGGCAACAGAAGATAAGAATTCTTGGACATGTTTTACGTGCTAGGAATAGCTCAACTCGTTTTATTTATTATTTTATTGCGTGAATAAGAAAATAAAACGTGACCAGACTAAATAAAATTGTATGTAATAAAAAGACAAACCACAGACAAGGTCTTACACCTATCTATGATGAATACGTTCTATGGTCGTGGGGGTAATTGTGTTACGTCATTCTCAAACGTTCCAGTGACACCATGGAAGCTAGAATGAATCTATCAATGTCTTAACGTTACATATACAATCATATAACTGGTGATCCTAACTATACTATTTGACCATTTCTGGTTATTTAAATTTTATCGCTGGAAATATTGTTTTTCTTCTATATTACTGAAGGGAGTGGGGGCGAATAGTTAGCGTGTGCACGCTGCGTCATAAGGCATGTCATTGAGTCAACTGGCGTGGTTTCGATTCCCGGGTTGTAGGGACTCTGTCCAACCTATTAGGTTTTCCCCGGGTAATCCGTCCGGTTGCCCCCTACGCGCAAGCGAATTATTGAAATAACCGAGTTTGTGTCGAGTGGACGTCAAACTACATCTCTCTTGCCCCTCTAGTCTGTGGATAAGGAACTTTATTTAATACTGGAATGGGTCGGTCAGAAAGAATGTACCTACTTTTC
The DNA here is from genome assembly GCA_917208275.1 of Patella pellucida. Taxonomy (NCBI): domain Eukaryota; kingdom Metazoa; phylum Mollusca; class Gastropoda; family Patellidae; genus Patella; species Patella pellucida. Next base: position 16,912,117 of record OU795042.1, on the reverse strand, counting down.
CGGGACAGTACGCGTGTACGTGTATGTTGGGATGGGGGGGGGGGGTAGTAGTATAGTCATTCGTGCTGGATGGAAATGCAATCAACAAGCGGTTACGACATTTCAGTCGTTGAGGCTGTAAATAACTTCAAAGATTTTTCAATAGGGGTGTGGGTGTATCCCTCAGGCGCTCGATCATTTACGAGTCTTGTGAAATCAATGATGAAGAGAGTTTCAAACTCGAACTGAAGTATTGGACTCACGTATTTAAAAACGAAAGTTTCAACAATCAATAAACGCTCTTGACAGTATAACTGCCCCTTTCCAAATCCAGATACAATATATCACTGCCAAATTGATAGATGGTGCCTTTTCCGCATCCAGAATGGAAACGATCAATTTGAACTGCCGAACTTTAGTCTATTACAGAAAGCAGGTTGCTGTTTTAAATATTGACAAAATAATTGGTGAGCTACACCCACCCATATCACTCGTTGCGTTGTAATGAATCTCGTGGTTCTTATGTACTTGAGAAATAAATAGTGACCATCTTTGATGCTGTTTTACTTTTCAATTTATGTCCACAAACCCTTAATTATTTACGCAAAGCAGCAGTTTGTTTCTATTATATTGTCAAAAGCCATAAACTATATTTGCCATTTGAAGTTGTTTTTTTCGTGTTGTAATGAACAATTCTCTCTTTTCGTTTATTTTTTATATAAAACACTTCAAAGTAGAATACAAAATTATATGGATTATAATTACAAAAAATGTGTCCAATCATTTTGTTATAATGCAGACATAACTAGGTTCTTCTGTTTAATCAACAATAATAACACGTTGTTATTATTGTTGATTAAACAGCTAAATCTGCCTCTTTAGGCCTAGAATGTTTTCTAAATTATCAATTAGACATTAATTAACTTATCCAGACCATAATCAACTCTCAGTTTGTTATAATACAGCAATAACCACTTTGTTGTTAAATATGTTTTGTAATTATATCATTGCTTGAGGAGCGAGACTTAGCTTCGAACAAACTTTGTTGACGCTCACTGCATTCTGCATTTTTCAGATTACTGGTTAACTGAAGTGCAACAATTTTCCTCAAATCATTTCTATGGCCATTACAATTGATTAGCATATCCAGTTGGGAACCAAAATCCTGGAAAAAAATATATACCAAAAACTCTAACCGTTGCTAAGTGGTTGAAATTGTTGCACACGTCTTGTCAAACCTTCAAAGACTAATATCTTAGCTTGCAATAGAGTAATTTGAATGCAATTTTCAAATTGTTAATTTTATATTATCTTTTTTGGAACTATTATAGCAAGAAAGATTAGCTTTTTTTATCTAAATCTCACACAATGCATCTTTTAATGTGTTAATGTGCCCCATCATTTATTTTATAATATCCACCAGCGTATTGGATACCTCTATTCAAAGAGCACCCCCATAAAGCAAGCATTTTTAAATTTCCCTTAGGTGCTTGCTTAATACATGTTCTACTAATTTGTTATTTTGTTGTTTATGTGTATATAATGTCCAATCATTGCAAGATAAAGACGAGAGAATCCTTGTCCTAAACAGTTATTATTGTTGTTTACGTTTATATATAATGTCCCATAAAGTTATCATTTCTCCATAACGGCTATATAGATAATTCGTCTCATAAAAACAATTGGCTGTTATTGACTAAGTTGGGTTTTTTGTTAACATGCTTATAATATATCCCATCACTTTCACCGAATGCATCATTGCTTGATACGTCGCCAAGTAGCAAAGAGTAATTGTATTTCATAGAATTCTATTCTCCCTATTTCCATGTCACATTAATAAAGTACATTGATTGTAATTTATATAGAATAATCTGGGCAATCATTTAGCGATGAATGATTGACATGCTTCAGTGGGTTTTAACAAGGTTCTTCTTTTTCTGCTCGAAAAGAAAGTTTTCTTGTTTTTTTACAAGGACATTTCCGGCGTGGTTCCCCTTGTCAGTGATGCTGGACGAGTGAAGAGAGCGAGCGGGAGTTAGAGAGAGAGATATGGTGTTTAACGTCCACTCGACACAAACTAGGTAGTTTCGGGACTACAATATGGTTTTAATTTTATTTCAATAATTCGCTTGCGCGTAGGGGTCTTTAGTATTTTGAGGACCCAGAGAAAACCCACGAGGCTGGACAGGCGACCATACTCCTTGTCACGTACAACCGAGGATTCGAAACCACGCCAATTTTACAAGGACAATGTTTTGACGACTATCAGAAATATCGGGACTCGTTGTGACTCAGTGGGTTACAACCTGACTCGCTAACCTGGAGGTACCGTTTTCGGTCCTGGTGTTCACCGAGAACCTTCAACTGCAAATTCCGGTTTAGAGCCTTTGTTAGTGATGCAGGAAGGAGGGCTGATAACGTATAATCATTCGGATGAGACGAAAAAACAGGAAACCCGTGTACACATATGCGTAAACATAAAAGAACCCCTGGCAGTAGCAATTCAATATAAGTGTAGGATGTAGCGGGCAAAATTTCGATTCAATTCGTTGTTTTTGTTGTTTATTACAGATTTAACGCCCAATACATTATATATGATATTTTTGACAGGTTAATTTATAAAATTATTAACACTTTATGGGTTGAAAGTTGGTAAAAAACATACTATTCAGATGTCCGTTTATGTCTAGCTGGAGTCTCCTAAAAATTGGTTAACACACAAAACAAAAAGTCCTTGTATATTAAAAATATTCGTTCTCTGGTATCACTCTCTCTATATATACATGTATATTGATTCCATTTCTTATAATTTCAACCTAGTGCTTTCTTAACATGTATTAAAGTCTCTCGTCGCCAGCCGACGACTTGTTCTGCTTGACTTGTCTAATAAATTAGTCATATTTTCTTTGTTACGGAAGAAAAGGTAAATTCTGACTTATGATTAAGCAGTCAATAATATTACCTCCATGAAAATATTTAAGAGACAATCTACTTTATTATTTTTCATATTCCTTGTTATATTCAAGAATATGTAAGCCTAATTTTATGATATATTCCGCCGTTTTAAATATAAAATAATATCTCCTATATTATTTATTTAAAGGAGCTAAATCGCTAACATTTGGGACCTACAGAGATTGGCAAAAGTGGGACGCAACGCATATAATACTGTAAATTGAATGTATATAAACTATAAACTGATTTACATTTAATGGTTTCCGTTTTTACTCCAATTTCAAATCCGTTATGTTCTGCAAAACAGTCTCAATCGAGTGCAAATGTCTATCGTCTGGTTATTCCAGTCTACATACGCCGTTTGATTTTGTACAATGTCGTCCCCCGATTCTCTTGTTACAACTGGGTCTGAAACGAATTATAGTCACGATTCGTGTACCAATGGTAAAATGTTTATTTTGTCTTAAATATTGGATATCAAAAGCCTATCTTTTTCCGGTAAGATCGCAATATCAATATCGATTTAATTTGACGAATTAATCGTGTTTTCAATGTTGAAGATTTTGGATGATATTGAGTTAAGAGACTTGGCTACTTTAAGGTATCCTATACGCTCTATATTTTATATAATTGTGTATGTCTGTATGTATGCTAAAAGCCATTAAAAACGCAATGCCCAATTCGTGAAATATTTCTGGTAAATGTTTTCTTGGGCTTTCCTATCTTATGGCACTTGGGTGCAACTTGTGATGGATGAGTCTCTTTTTGTGGAGTGCTGGCTTTGAACTCAATATCAGTTCTCGGTAATGAACTTTGTTAATGCAAACACAACACCCTTGTTCATGCAAACGCAACACCTCTTTTTACACGATTTAAGCAGTCCCATGCCCCATGTTTGCATGTGCATTCCCTGCACTCTGGCCCTTTAAATACAGATCAAAATATCAACATTCGGTAAAATGTTAGGTGCTTACACAAGAAAACAGGAACAGAGCTATTGGCATGCTGGATCAGTTAATAAACTTTGAATTTGAATTTGAATGGCTCTGGGTGTTTCTGTATATATTTTTATATTTTGTCAAAAAAAAAAAAAAGAGAGAGAGAGAGAGAGAGAGAGAGAGAGAGAGAGAGGGGGTTATACATATACCTAATCTGTTCCCAAATCCTAATTCAGATATCTACTGAAGGATAATTGACGGCATATTTTCCGATACATAATATTGTAATGAAATTGATTAAATTATGTTGTTATTGACATTTAAACGTACTATGTCTTTATTACGTCTGCATATACAGAGCGCGTGCATCAAGCCTCGGGAATATTGCAGTCAATCTATAACTCTAAACCAATTCGCGAATGAATATTCATTCGTAACCATTCGTACAATAAATGAGGGAACCATACCGTTAGATTTATATAAAATAATAAACATCATTATGATCACACAGTGATGCCCTTAAGGTACTGATCAGTCGGTCGGTTTTAAGGGCGTCCACACAGTTCGTTTGCCCTGATCCAAACTTTTTTTATATCCCTTATGTGGAGGTTATGGGGCGCCGCCATAGGCACTGATCCAGGGAGGTTGGCACCTAGAGCTACTGCCCCTTCCTAAAAATCTGCCGCCGCTGAAAAAAGTCGACCATATAAAAATAAATATCGTTCGCCGCCCCGCGCTTAGTAACTTTGGCATTATATTGGCTCCCACCCCTCTGCTGCACCCCCACTGTTAAACTCTACATACGGCCCTGGACTGATTTCATGTTCTTTAAAGCCTCATAATTTCTGATGAAAAGATAGATCCAGATCCTAATCTCCAAAGACAAGGGGTTTTATAGAATATTTTGCTTGCTTCACCATGATGTATGTCTTGTCTGTGCGGTATCTGTCTTTGTGTAATGGTTCTAAAATTTTACAAGATGGAACAATTATCACTCTAAATTTAACCAGAAGTAACAAATCCAAAGACGTTTTATAATAGCAATAACATTTCCTTTTTTTTTAAAATGGCTCTCAATTTTACCACAAGAACCAAATTTTGATCTCAAGTTTACCACTCGATCTCATTTTTGCCACATCGAACAAATCAAAAAAAAAATTTAAATGGGGGGGGGGGGGGTCCCTTTGCTCAATTTGCCAAAAAGGAACAAATACAAATAATATGTTTTATGGGGACAGTATTTATTTTACCACATGGAACAAATTTTACACTTAGTGTATCCAAGGAAGAACAAATCTTGCTATCAATTTTAGTTTTTACCAACAGCAACAAATCCAAAGACAGTTTTTGAAAAGAATAAATCTCTTTTTTGTGGTATTTATTTTTGTTCCTTTGCAATAGCTCTCAATTTCACAACAAGGAATCTCCCAAAGACATTTAATGAAAGCAATTAAATTTATTTTTTATTATTTAAATATTAATTTCGTCAAACAAGAACTATTCGACATTTCTGCAGTAAATGCCAGCAGAAGTATTGCCATGCGCATGTATATAGTGACATTCAATAAAGGTCTATGGATACATATTTTAATTAAAGTCGACGTCATTTCGATACGCCTCGATAATCAAAGGTTTGTGATTAAAACCTGTCGGTAAACATTTATTCTAAAGTTCATCTACAGTGGGAGTAAACCCAGGGATCAAAATATAAAAAAGGTATATATTTATCTTCTCTTTACCGTAAATTGCTTATGTCAGGCTCCCACTGCCGTGCGGTGCAGCACGATAGGATTATCCCTGTTGTGTTCGGATACGTTTCGATAGGGTCAACACGATTGCTACGACTGGCCTCAATATATGATAAGACCTGATAGGATCCCCACGATTACTCCACGGTTAAAACCACCATTTCAATCGTAGCATGAATCGTGGTAGTTGGAACCTAGCATTATTAAGAACGTGAAATGGACCGAGAACTGGTTTAACGTCTTACATTTCCGCGTCAACCGGATTAATGAAATGTATTATGTTGCATACCATAGAAGATTTCTATGTCGCGTACCACCAACTCTATTTGGCTTACGAACTTTCGGTCGAGTTACCTTAAACGGGACCTCGAACAACTAGACACTTTCTCAGTCGGATCCTCTGGCCTACACCATTCGAAACCATGTTCGAAAACCTACACCAGGATGGAACCAGGGACCTCATGGTGAGCAAGACGGCGCCTTAGTCCTAATGGCGACCAACTTTCTTTTTTACCAGAACATATATATACTATATACCGAAAAACAACCGCAAAAACACCATTTTATACTGAATACCGGAAAAACACTAAATACCGGAAAAACACTAGATACCGGAAAATATCCTAAATAGGTAATCCAGAGCCGGGTCCTCTGGGAAACACCGGAAAACCTAACCCTGTCCCTAACCCCCCGAACACAGGGACCAGGCTCTGGGTTACCTATTTAGGATGTTTTCCGGTATTTAGTGTGTTTCCGGTATTTAGTGTGTTTCCGGGATTTAGTGAGTTTCCACTGTTTTCCGGTATTTAGTATAAAATGGTGGTTTCTTTAGTTTTCCGGTATATAGTATTGCCGGAGTATAACGAACGGTGTAGAAACTCTTTCGTGCTTCCTGGCGCGCTCGGTTTCTCTTAAACCCCACCTTTTACTCCTCTTTAAGAACATGTTTAGTATCATAAAATGACATATTTGGTTTTCTCAAAACCTCAGTAAAATAAAGATTGGCAGGATACGGCTACCCCAATTCTTCCATCTAGTAATTTGTTTTCTAATCTTAAACATGCTCAAATCATGCATTTATGCTAAGAAATTAAATAGCATAATCACCCAGTTCCCGCTACTTCCAATGTTCATTAGCTTTCCGATTATAGATGTTACACAATCGGGAGTTTGGCAGAATTGTCATCTGTCAACTATTGCTATTCTCTTGTCAAACCCTTAAAGTTGGGTTCCCAGCAAAGTATTTATCCGGTGGTTATTTCCAATAAAAGTATGTCAAATTTGGTATATATGGAAAGTGTAGACACCCAATCTTACTAGGAAAATACTGGATTACGCGAAAAGCGCCCGTGGGGCAAGCACTGGGCAATATTGTCAGGGAATCACTAACTAGCAACCCAACAGGTTCTGCTGGCTTATTGTCTGCTAGCTAAGGTCTAGTCTGGTCGAGCTATCCTCCAATCTGTTATTAGTGGGAAAAAATTCCTACCCAAGCGATTATTATTTCATATGAACAAGTGGGGTGAGTAGCCTTCTAGAAAAATTTTCCCCGTTGATCGGCCTTGGGGAAATTTTTTAGGGGGCTTTTTTGTTTGGACCCCCAAAATCGCCCTAAAATCCGTTAATGGCTATGATAACTCGCTTATTATTGATTTTTGGGGTTAATAATGTATTAGGAGCCTATAGGAAATCGATACCAAGGAATTTAAAAATGGCGTCAAAAATGACCTATGACGTCACTGTGACGTCATAAGTCAAAATGGCGCCCAAAATTTGAAAATTTACCTCATTCTTGAAGTTTATCATAATTCACAATAAATGAATTAATATTTACTAATAAAACAAACTGATAAAAACAAAAATTGATTTTATAGGTAAATGATAATATAGTCAGATTTCATAGAATGTTTATTGATCGTAATCTTCTAGGTCAACGTCCTCAGAATTCCTGCAAGATTCACTATGACAGCCCCCACACGCGCTGTCACATTTCAGACCATTCTTCCTGCAGCTACTGATTATTCGTCGAGGTACAATTCACAAAGTTTAAAACGCCTTCAGGGGCTACAGGAAGGTCTGCCATGCTGGGTTTGTGGCCTCCTGGTGTCTTTTTCCATCCCCACTCACTCACATTCAACTAGCTTTCATTTAATTTTAACCAAACCACGACCTGCAGATGAAATCTGAGCGCATGGTAAATAGCCACCCGAACTGTGGGTGGAATTGGGGCAGGGTAATTGAACTTTTCTCTGCCATCATGGAATCAAATCTCTTGTGTCGCAGTTTAGTTAGGCTCACATCTGGTTCTCCGTACATTGAAGAGAGTATCTTACATCCGGCATCTCCAACAGTTTGTTGATTGGATGATGTCACAATGAGTTTACTAAGCTTTTGGACCTTTTTATTGCTTTAAGCATCAAGTAAATGTTCACAATCCTAAAGGTATCTAATAAAATAAAAACCAAGTACGAACAATCCAAACCATATGACAGAATTCTAAGTCCTAAAAAATGGTATAGGCGAAATGATGTATTCAAGCAAAATAGTGTAATCAGCAAATGGACTGCTCCTCGTGAACAAAATACACGACAAACAGTGGTAACAGGTGTCCGGAAGAGTAAACTTATCCTGTCGGGCGCCACACCCGCACTGCATCCAAACTATTAGGCAAAATGTCGGTAAAATAGCGTGATTGATTGGCCAATGAACTATCCGTATGCAAAATGCCGGCGATGAACTGTGTTAACGATGTAGTATACATTATCAGGGAGATAGTAATAGTATACGTGTCAATTGAATATATCTCGAATAATAGCCCAGAGAGACACGTTATATTTCCCAATCAAATCAATATGACGACCATAAAACTTTTGAAAGGTTTTAAAAAGTTTAGTCCGCAAGTGTCCTTGTAGTTGAAGCTAAGATGACAAATGCCTCGGTCTACTTAAAAATCAGAATAAAGGGAACAAGCTCTAACGGGTTAGCGGAGATATAAAGTTCTCTTATCATGACATAAAACAATTTATCATACTTTGGTAGCATTCCAGTCTCTTTGAAAATGGTCTTTAGGGATACCTCTGAAGAATGTTTCAAGTTCTGATTCAGCTTGGTAGCCATAAGAAGTTTAATTACTATAGCTACACAGAACTTTCCTTCGAGTTCCCTTAATTCTTCAGAAGCCGCCATTTCACGCGCATCGCCCAGCTTTGTTTCTAGAATTTTAAGAAGGTTGACTTTTTCAGTCGGAGAAGAAGAACTTGGATCACACCAATGCCTTTTTTGATTGAAAATTTCAAGATAAACACCCCGTACCGCTGCTGGTTTATCATCTACGAGCAGTAAATTAACGTGCAAGGATCCACTTGTCAGAAAATCTTCAACACCCTGATTTGCTTCTCGTCTTTGTTTTAATGTCATTTCGTCGTCGGCTATGTTAACCATATTGATTTAAGGTATATTGCCAGTTTCAACGCCATGTGGCCTAGTTTTGCTTGACCCAGTTCTCGAATTATGTTTGCCACAGCAACGCATAAACTGGATATAGTGTTAATTCATGCCTTAACGACAGTCTCTTCAATGAAGGTTATGTGGCGCCTGATCTGATTCTGTGATATTATTGTCATTGATCTGTTCCAAGGGTTTATTTTGCGTGATAATGGCGTGACAGTTGGTGCCAGTCAAGCCAATGGAGGTTATTCCAGCTGTACGTGACCGATTCACATTAGATGCGCAGACAGTTGTCTATGCTGGAACTGTTAATAACGAATTAACAAGTTCAGGATGCTGATTCTCAAAGTTTGCGGTTGGTGGTATCTTCTTGAACATCTTTGAAGCTAGAACTTTTAAGACTCCAATTATTCCAGCAGCGGAATCCAAATGTCCAAATATGCTCTTTGCTGCACCAATTGGTACGTCTTTGACACCAGCTTTGGGGGAGAAACCGAAGACAATCAAAAGCTCTACAATGAAAACCTGGCGAAAGTATACAAGTTTCCCTGAATACTCCTGTTCTTGTTGGATAAAGTACAAGATTGGCACCACCGATCAGGGCTCCTTCATATTCTACCGTTTGTATTCATTCACATGCTAATTGAGAGCCATCAGCGAGGAGGAACATTCCCATGTGGCCAGCGTTTATCTACAGGTCGTCGTTTGGTTAAAATTAAATGAAAGCGAGCTGAATGCTGGCGAGTGGGGCGGAAAAAGACACCAGAAGGCTACGAACACATCATGACAGACCTTCGTGAGGCCCCTGAATGCGTTTTAAACTTTGTGAGATTAAGTGCAAGTCGCTGAAAAATCAGTGCGGTACCATGATATGCAGCTTAAGGAAGAATGGTCTGAAATGCGTCAGCGCGCGTGGGGGCTGTCATGGTGAATCTTGAAGGAATTCAGAGGACGTTGACCTAGAAGATGACGATCAATGATCATTCTATGAAATCTGACTATATTATCATTTACCTATAAAATCAATATTTGTTTATATCAGTTTTGTTTTATTAGTAAATATTAATTCATTTATTGTGAATTATGATAAACTTCAAGAATGGGAAAAATTTCAAATTTTTTGGCGCCATTTTCACATATTTTTGACGCCATTTTCAATTGTGACGTCACAGTGATGTCATAGGCCATTTTTGACGCCATTTTTGAATTCCTTGGTATCGATTTCCTATAGGCTCCTAATACAATTTTAATCCCAAATATCAATAATAAGCGAGTTATCATAGCCATTAACGGATTTTAGGGCGATTTTTAGGTTCCAAACAAAAAAGCCCTCTAAAAATTTCCCCAAGGCCGATCATCGGGGAAAATTTTTCTGGAAGGCTACTCGCCCTACTTGTTCATATTAAAAATAATCGCTTGGGTAGGAATTTTTTCCCACTAAATATGTACCTCGACCAGGCTAGTCAGGGAGCATGTGTTATTTCTTGCTCAAATGGTTAGGCGGTTTGGGGGACATTGGGTGTTGTCAACGTACAAAAGACTCTGCGATTAAAAGGTCTAAAAAGAAGTAAACAGAAATAACTAAGAATTTACTTAGGCCTCAGTAAGTATGGTAAATGTACAGTAAGTATAAAGGATACATTCTGAAAAATGGACCCTCTCACAATGAAGTTAAGTTGGCAGACATTGCGTCTAACAACAGCTTACTTATAGCTATTGGTATCCACGACGAAAGCAAAGTTTTGAAAGGGAATTGAAGCAAATTTTTGATAGATTGGTTACTTTGAATATGTTTTAGTCCACAAAGTTTGTACCCGGGAAGGCATCTTTAAACATACTTCTATAAACCTATAACGGTAAATCTCTTTGATCTTTGGGGTATATTCTATGCCCGGAATAACTTGCTGTCTGAATATATAGAGTGGAATTTGGGGTTATTCTTCTAAAAGTTTTTCTTTAAACCTGTATCGGGTTATTCTTCTAAGGTAGTTTTTTTTTCCGTAAGAAAACAGGATATAAGTTTTTTTCTTACGGGAATTCTGGGATTTTCTCATTTTATGAACTGTTAAACATAGACGGTTTATAAGCAAGATAAAGTCCGGTCTGCCGGCCTCGGTGTTTCTTTTTCTCGGGTTATTTTCTTCAGTCTATCTTACCCCAGCATGACCTCAGTCTCGTGCTTTATCCTACACATAATATTATAAAGGTGTATTTTCCAAGATACTGGTTAAAGGCGCTAAATCGCTAACATTTGGGACCTAGAAATTCACAAAAGTTAGTCGCAACGCATATAATACTGTTATATGAATGTATATAAACTGATTTACATTCAATGGTTTCCGTTTTTACTTCAATTTCAAATCTGTTATGTTCGGCAAAAGTAGCCAGCAATTTCAATCAAGTGCACATTTCGAGCGTCTAGTTATTCCAGGCTACATACCTCCGTTTGGTTTAATCCAATGTGTCTAGCCTCGTCCCTCGAGTCTCTCAATACAACTGGGGCTGAAGCGCATTGTGGTACACGATTCGTTTACCAATGTTAAAAAAATTATTTTATTTTTTAATATCGGATATCAGAAGCTCATCTTTTCCCGGTAAGTTTACATCATCAATGTTGATTTAAATGGACCAATAATTCGTGATTTCGATGTCAAAGTTTTTGGATGATTTTGAGTAACGGACTTAGGTCCTTTAAGTAGTAATATATAAAGTATGTTTTGGAATTGTTTTTTTAAAACAAAAAACAAAAACGGAATGCTGTAAAAGTACATTCTTTTCAGCTCTACGGTATGATAATGGAATGAGCAATTACATTTTTGTTTGTTGTTGCCCGAATGGTTAGCACGTACGTGCTGTATCATAAAACCTGTCATTGAGTTAACGGGCGTGGTTTTCAAATCACCGGTTGTACGTGACAAGGAGTAGGGTCGCTTGTCCAGCCTCGTGGCTTTTCTCCGGGTCCTCTGGTTTCCTCCCACTGCTAAAGAAACCTACGCGCTACCGAATTATTGAAATAAAATTAAACCATATGTTAGTGCCGAAATGACCTAGTTTGTTTCGAGTGGACGTTAAACCCCATTTCTCACTCTCCCCCTCTCTTTAATTTAAAAACAGGATGATATAAAATTACATACGGTTTTAAAAAAACTAGATTAATACGGTGTAATTGGTTGTAGGTGTTTTGTAATCTTCAAGGGTTAATATGGGTTAAGCCTAAAACTAATTTCCCTATAGATTAATGTTTATCCCGCTAGTCTGTGATATTGTATAATAGAATTATTATACCGGATATGTTGTATTCCTCAAGGGATTTTGTATGCTACCGTTATTTTACATTGGTTAATGAGAGATTATACGTGGTTTATAATATATCCATGATTGAATAAAACATGTTATTATGTTATCATTACTAATCTTATGGTCTGTTTTAGTCATTCGATTTTTGCAAGGGCGTTTGTTTTGAGGCTCTCACTTGCAAGTGATGCAGGGCGGAGGGCCAGACGAGGACAGCTGTCCGAAAAACCGAGGTCCCGTGTACTTATTGGCGTTTACGTTAAAGATCCCTTGGGAGTTGGAATTCGATATAAGAGTAGGCCGCTGTGCCGCTGCCCGGGTACAATTTCCCTTATAGCAAACTATATGGCGTATCCCTATCTTCATTAGCCCAGTTTAGGATCATAACAGTAGGAACTTTATTGACCCCATTTCATTTCATTTGTTTTGAGGCTTTGTTTACAGTATACAGATTGGGAGACGTTGTCGCGTGTTGTTCTTTGGAACGCATTTGGGGATTGACCACATTGAAAACTCCATTTATGTGGAATCCGTTCACTTATTTAATACATATATGACGTACCGTTTTGATGAATATCCCCGATAAACACATTGTCCTGATTTTAAATTTCGGCTAAATATTTGTTGGGTGTTTACCCTTAGCCATTTTAGTGCGTTTTCGGTTTCAAGATAAAGTTTTTGAGAGAGAGAGAGAGAGAGGGAGAGAGGTGGGTTTAACGTCCACTCGACACGAACTAAGTTCTTTTGGGACTAACGTATGGTCTTCAATTTTTATTTCAATAATTCGCTTGTGCGTAGGGGTCTTTAGCAATGGGGGAAAACCTGCCCGAAAACACAGCCGCAAGCCAGAGGTGACCGACCAGCTAGAGGTCGAAGCGCGGCACTCAAGACGACTAGCCATCCCAACCCCCAGCCGTAGAGAGAACAACCAAAGCAAGAACATCTGACAGTGTACAAAACAGTTGGCAATCACAACCTGTTGTTAAGATTTGCGAATATATACGTTCAGTGTTCTTTCCGTCATCCTGCATCCCTGTCGTAACCAGACGGGAAACACCGCGATTTTTTTAGGCCCGTTACCAAACGTCCGAACCACCGAGTCTCCACACTCCAAACGTCTGAATCACATTGTCTTCACAAACCAAACGCACGAACCACCGTGTCTCAACACTTCAAACGTTTGAAGCATTTCGTTGCATTACCTCCATGAGACCCAGGAAGAAAGATGAGTTGAGAGATGACATCGATTGTTTGTAGCACACTGTAGCTGACAGACGGATCTATATAAGTACGGATTACATATTATTGATTACATAAATACTTTAAGTATATCATAATACTTACCATTGGCATAAACAATATGTAACTAACTTACATTGTGTGGGATACGAAAACATCTTTTTTTGTCAGTAGATTGGTTTAAAAAGATTTATAAGTAATTGTATTACTACGCTACATGACTTGGAACACAAAAACAGTTGATTTCTAATTTTCATTGAATAATATAAATATTTTCCAAGATTTACCAGTGACTTTGTATTGTTATTACCTTGAATCATCAGGTTTCTAAACTTTTGGAGTGATGGAAACGACCAAAAATAACGCGAAAAATATTTTCTTCGGAGAGAAATATAAGCGGGACAGCACAACAGAAAGTGGAATTCATCTTCAACGGCTTTCAAGCTGCAACATTTACATAATCTATTGTTTCTTTCGATTTTGTTGTAACGCCCGGTTTCAATGTTTAGTTGGAGAATACCACAACGAAAATGACAGATAATAGTTTTGTATTTCATTTGAATATTTAATTGAAGGTAGCTTTCAGGTTGATGAATAGTCTTAAATAATTTATAAAATCTCAGTTTATTTGAGTTTTCCAGTGTTGCGAACCATTCCTGGTAAAATTGATCTTTTATGCGTTGTTGTATTAGTGGAAAGGTAGATAGCTCAGACGCGTCTTGTTGGTCTGATTAGTTCCACTTGATCGTAGACATGTCGCCGATTTCCAGTCGCCGATTTCCAGTCGCCGATAGTTTTATCGCGTCGTGGGGCGACATAAGCTTGGTTTTAGTCATTTCAATTATATTTTAATATTGTGCGTAGGGGTCCTTATCAGTGGTTGGAAACCGGTGAACACGGAGAAAATCCACGAGGTTGGACAGGCGACCCTACGTCTTGTCACGTACAGCCAGGGATTCGAAACCACACCAGTTGACTAAATGACAGGCTTTATGATACAGCACGCACGTGTTATAACATTTCGACGACCCCCCCCCTCGAATAAAAGTAATGAGACGCTGATGAATGGAATCGTTTAGTTTGATTTATGAAGGTTTTTTTAAAATGATGCAAATTAAATAAATCATAAATGAGGGAGGGGGATTCCTAATTCCAAAGAGAAAAAATTGTATGCAGCTCTGCTGTAAATGGGTGGTTTACAAAATGTGCCCTTTTCAGTGAACGTTGCGAACATGGTTTTTGTTTGTTTGTGTTTTGTGCCCTTTTTTCTGAGGAGTTCTAGAAATCAAAAATGCTATGCCTATTATTATATACATGTACTTTAAAACAATTCGTTGTATTTTATCTGATATTAGTTATAATCTATTGTCAAGTTTTTCTATTTTTGTACGCCATGTATAAATTTGTTTGGTGGATGTTTACTTATTTATAAACATTATAACATCTGAGGACACGCGAGAAAGGGCAGACAACTATGTTATGAATTGATGCATACCAGAATGAACTAATGAAGTAGGGGTGATTGTTTTACCAGTCACACATTCATCTCTTTGTTAAGGGAACCTCGCTGGCTGCAATTTAAGTATGGTTAAATAAGTAACACACTGGTTCACTAAGTAGGATGGATCGGCGTCGGTCCGGGTATTAGGACATAAAGTTCTTCCACGGTGATTTCCCCACGTCAGTGGTGCAGCTCGGAGTATTCACACTGTAAGTTCATATTTGCATAGAATTAAGCAAAACCTTGTCATTCAGACCCCAGTAAACCTCGAATATATATCGAGCAATTATGTCGGTCACTGCCAAATTCATTCCTTAAAGGGACAATAACACTCTTTCTGGCTTGACAACTCCAGAAAATAAATAATAGTCTGATTCTAATTACTAGATGTATGAGTGTCCTACTTGCATCCTATTTTACTTGTCCAGAGGGTTCGAAAATATTTTTAGATCCAATTCTCATTTGAAAAGGTTTACGTTAAACTTTTCAAATCATTTAGTTGAATCTTTTAAAAATTAGATGTGTTAAGATGAAATTTGTATCATCCATAAATTGGAATAATGTAAAATAGTACAATTTGTTTTAGCAGAATTAAGATTGAGACATATTATTCAGTTACAACAAGAGTGGTATTGAGCCTTTACTTTAAACAAACTGTCTGTTTAAATGTGTATGTGTGTTGTCCCTTTAATATCGCCAGTCAACATATCATTAATACTCAAACGGAACCGGCCCGTGAAGTGTAATGTAAGTTTTTTTCATGACAACCAACTATAATAGCTTCAGCATTAACAATGCATGTATCAACATCAATACATACTGCTAACTGAAAGTAGAGGATTTTCAACCAGATTATCTGCTGGCTGACCAATTACTGAAGTTGATACATACCGTACACTTCTAATTTCCGGCCTGAACTTCGCCAGCTGTAGTATACCGGATGTCTCACCTTTCACGATTGGCTATTTAACTAATTGATCCGTGCCAATAACAAATTTAAGCGGAATTTCTGTCAATCAGCGCTGATTGGTTCCTGAAAGTTATTACCATTATTGATAAAAGAAGAAATTGTGTTACTTTATATCTGTGATCGTCGTTTCAGGAGTTGAGAAAACCACTTTAAAGAAAGAGAGAGAGAAATGGGATTTAACGTCAACTCGACACAAACTAGGTCATTTCGAGACTAACATAATAATATGGTTTAATTTGATTTCAATAATTGGCTTGCGCGTAGGGGTCTTTAGAATTTGGAGGAAATCAGGGGACCCGGAGAAAACCAACGAGGTTGGACAGGCGACCCGACTCCTTGTCACGTACAACCGGGGATAAACTATGGTAGATTACAGTATTGTTAAAGTTTAATCTCGAAAATGAAGAAATCTGTCTACAAAAACCTTTCTTTCATGCAATATTTACAAGGATATGGTGAATTGAAAATTTGTCAACCTTCTCTGCATACGGGATATATACCAAACAAGCCAGCGCCACCCATAATCTTCGCTGATATCTTTTGTTTGGGAACCTTGTAATCCGATTGACTACATAAATTATCTACCGTTGACATATTTTTGTGTTCTTAATACAATGTTAATCAAATAATCAATTTGAGTACATTTAGAGTGAATTACGCCGTGAAATTTGCAAATTGCGAGCAACAGCTTTACACATATACTTCCCTGACAATTATGATACTAAATATAACATCATTGATTGGAAAACATTCAAAATATCTGTTATAACATCTGTTACAATAACATTATACATTTCCACTTACTTCATGGAAGGGTTTTTGACATGCTACAAATTTTAAAGGACGGATAACTCTAATTTTTAGAGGGTTGGATGGCCGAACGGTTAGCTGGTGTGGATTGTATCATAATATCTGTCATTGAGCCAGCTCAGCACAACCTCGAGGGGTTTCCCCGGATACCGCGGTTAGAGCATTAAAGTAGACACGATTATTGACATTACCATAATTGATAAAAAGAGACAGTACATATATTACTTAAAGAACCTTATTGCAAATTTGGGTGTTGTAAAATCCATTAAAAACTACAATGTTCATTTTTCAAAGACATAAGTTACCACACGCATCACCACTATTCACCATCCAGCCTAGTTTTTTAAATACAAAAGTTACACTAAATTCACAATATAGCCCAGTAGTTCAAATACAAAAGGTATCAACATTATTATGTGTCATATAGCTCAGTGATTCAAATACGAAAATTACAGCATAATGTACCATCTAGCCCTCTGGTTCAAATACAATTGGCAATATATACTCAATAGCCAAATGGTTCAAATACAAAATGTAACAGCATATGTACCATATAGCCCAATGGTTAACTACAAAAGTTACCAGCAAATATATGTACCGTATAGCCCAGTTGTTCAAATACAATAGTATAATAGACATTGAAATTTATGCTAGCTTGAAACCCGACGGCTGTTTTAGAAAAAGTTGGTACACCATATGCCTAGTGCACGAAGCCATCATTCAATCTAATGTTGATATGTTGTCATGGTAACATATCACGAGATAAATAATTATTTAACTTGTTGTCGGCCATATTCCAGCCGTTGCGTTGATTGACACCAAGCTGTCCCTGGTCATATTGCTTTTCGCATTTCCATGACGTGCCGTTGTCAGACGATATTACTAGGGTTAATGGAATATTAAAGATAGCCAAGATGCCTTCTTGATGTTGTCCTCTGATTGATTACAGATTACAAATTATCGGAATGTCATCTTCGACAGAACCAATAATAAGTTTCGATAAAATTGCTGTCAATTCACGAAAGCCTTTTGGTATTGGTTATATAACAAAGCAAAAGAACAGTTATGCGAATACCTCAAATAGGACGTAGAATCGGATAAATAAAATGACAACACGTGCGCGCTGTATCATAAAGCCTGTCATTGAGTCAACAGGCGTGGTTTCGAATCCCCGGTTGTCCGTGACAAGGAGTAGGGTAGCCTTCCAACTTCGTGGGTTTTCTCCGGCTCCTACGGTTTCCTCCCACTACTAAATACCCCTACGCACAAGCGAATTATTGAAATAATATTAACCATATTATTTTAGTTCCGAAATGACATAGTATGTGTCTAGTGGACGTTAAACCCCATTTCTCGCGCTCTTTCTCTCTCTTTATTAAAGTTAACAACGTGGACGATTGCCTCGAAACCCATTTTATAGCGAGGATAATGTTTGATGAAGTAATGGATTTCCTTAACATATTCTTTACGAGCTGTTCTTAAATATTAACTTGATGTTTCTTTAAACATTGCTGTGTTATTAACAAAAACAAACTAACAACTAAATGTTTTAAAGAAGGATCTCTTAATTGCCAATTAATATCTACATGGACGAAGAGTCAATACCATTTTCGGTTTTATTAAAAATAATTCTTTTATATTCTGAATTTTCTTCTGGTGCTTAAAAAAGCGAGGATATTAATACTTTGTGTAATTTCTACCATTATTAACGAGTGTTTCTAGCAATAACCAGCAATATTTTAGTCAAGAAAGAATTAATCATTTGTGTCACATTCGAGATGAAACATACGATTGTGTTAAAGCACATTAACCGATTGTATTTCAGCCGTAAATCAGCGCTCGTGTCGGTTTTGTTTTATTCTCCTTAAGGGTGTGAATTTAACATGATACCTATGAGCCAGTGTGCATAACAATTATATTCGTAGATTAAAGTGGAATTATGGGAGATTAGATGAACTAGAAAAAGTTACAAGGAATTTACTAAAAATATCAATCAAACTGATCCACTCTGAAAAAATAGGTTTTTAAATTTTAGACCTAGCCTCGTTAGTCTTACTAAAGTCGATACGATAAAAAAAAGCATTGAATCATCAATAAGCTTTGAGCAGCAGATCGGAATCAAGCAGATCTGATTATGGTCTAATTGGTATCGCCGAAATATTGCTTTGTTCCTATCGCGCACGCTTGAGTTTTTTTATTGCATAACACCCGTTGTACGTGCCAAGGAGTAGGCTCGCCTGTCCGACCTCGTGGGTTTTCTCCGGGTCCCCCCGGTTTCCTCCCACTACCAAAGACCCCTACGCGCAAGCGATTTATTGAAATAAATTTAAACCAAATGTTGGTCCCTAGTGTCGAGAGGACGTTGAAACCCCATCTGTCTCTGTCTGTCTGTCTATCTGACTGTATCTCTCTCTCACTCTCTCTCTCTCCCTCTCTCTCTCTCTCTCTCTTGCATACAAATATATATGATACGAGCATATATTGATAAAAAAATAGTTATAAGAGTACGTTATAATTGGCAACCTCAAAACGCCTAAACACCTAACAAATATTGATAACTCCTACAGTTAGCAACGCATATCTCAATTTGTTTCCCCACAAGATGTAGTTCTTCCAAATTGAATTCAGCCTTAAACTAGACTTCGAGACTTCGAGACAATCGGATTAATTCGGAAACATGGTTTTACTGGCTTCGATGTTCCACCAGAGTCCACTCGATAAATCCAATAACTAATAATTCAATAAGCTTATCATCCTGATTATTTTGATATTTCTGTATATCTAAAGGGTAAATGTGTTCAAGCAGTTGATTACTTGCAGGAATAAAGGCCAAGTTAGTTCTGGAATAGAATGCTCAAGGACAATAATATGTCATGGCTGTTGAGTGATAACTAATCCAACATAAGTTAGCATATACAACCAGCATTACCGGAAATGATTATTTCTATTCATTCGGAATATTTAGCGGAAAACGTGAACTAATTCTAGATTAATAACCGAACCCAACAACCTTTAGAGTTGCAGTACGTTGCTGCTAACCCTTTTGCAAAGCGTGTACTAATTAGGAACAAGATGTACGTAACGTGTGCCTGTTTCGCGCGATAACGAATATCGACAATTCGTATGACCAATGAAATCTAACCAATATGTTGGCGTCTTTACCATTCAATTCATACGAAAAAGAACACACCGTAATCCTGCGACACCAAATCATAATGCATCGACTTCCAGTTCAATGTTTAGCTTTGTCAAATATATATAGAGGGACAAATGGGTTTGACATCCACTCGACACAAACTAGGTGATATCAGGACTAACATATGGTTCTATTTTATTTCAATAATTCAGTGGTAGGAAAAACCCTACTCTTTGTCACGTACCATCGGGAAATCAAAACCACTTCAGTTGACAGACCTTATAATGCAACGCGCACGTGCTCACCATTCCCACACCACCACCACCGCTTTGTCGAATAGAGTACAGCAGTGTCTGACTTTCTTGCACCAATTAGTGCTACTTCTATTGATGGAGAGCGATAGATAGAGATAGAGAGATAGAGAGAGAGAGGGGAATGGGGTTTAACGTCCACTCAAGACAAACTAGGTCATTTCGGGACTAACATATGGTTTAATGTTTTTTCAATAATTCGTTTGCGCGTAGGGGTCTTTAGCAGTGGGAGGAAACCGGAGGATCCGGAGAAAACCTACGAGGCTGGACAGGCGACCCTTCACCTTGCCACGTACAACCGGGGATTCGAATCCTGCTATTGATGGAGAGATTATCACTAGAGCGGTAAATATAATAATGGCGAACTTAGTAGATGTCCTTAGGCAATTGTTTGGATTGACTGATGAAAATCGAGAATGTAAACTCAGCGATACTCACATAAATTGTATTCGAGTGATATGTCAAATATGTATTTTAAATATGTCTCTCTATTTATAGAAGATTAATGTCGGTCATTATAAACACATTTAGGATGTAATGACATCTTTATAACGGTACTTGTACTGTAATTATTATATCAGAATATAATTAAAGCTTATGTTCACCCGTTAAGCGAATGTTGAAGAGTTAAGAGTTACGAGTTAAAAACTAAAAGGATCCATAAAGAGTTCTGTTTTTTTTCTCCGGAAGATACACGGATGGCTTTTACTGAAGAGGTTTATTTCAAAACTGCGTACTCGACATGCTTTGACAAGTACTTTTTTAAAATATCAATACTTGAGAGGTGTTCTAAGTACTTTTGCTAAATTATCAATATTTGAGAGACTTTTTGAGTAGGCCTACTTCAGTGAAATCTTATTTTGGTATTTTGGGGTTGGTTTCTTTTTTATATAAAATTGTATTTTTTTAAGCAACAATCTTACAAGGATGATGATACGCCAACATGTTATCGTTGTTTCATATCAATATTATGATTGCAAAGAAATGTTCCTGATTATCAACAAGAATGCCTTCATCAGGAATCGTATTGAATAGAATCCTTCTGGTTATGCACATTCTATGCACATTCTGTGGACAATTTGGAATCAGTTTTATAATTTTAGAAAGATGATGTAACAAAATACAAATAAATTCCTTATTATTGTTTATATTACAAAAGGTATTTATTATTATTTAAAATACAGATGTGACGTCATCCTTTGATGTTGGCGTACCATTATTTCAAAAAATTGTACGGACAAGTGTGCCAAGTGTGCATTATTTATACCTTATTAGTTGTAATATTGGACCCAAATAATCAAGTGCACATTACATGTATTTATATTAGTTGTAATATTGGATCCAAATAATCCAGTAAGTTATGGTCTGAAATGCGCGAATATTGAAAGCAAGTGAGATAAGTGGGACATAAACATATAATTTTAATTTTCATTCAAATAGAATAACAATTATGACTTTGGTATTGCAAACTTTTACACTATTTGCGTTCAAGGAAGGGCCATTTTGTCGAGCAGTTTTGGTCCGATTTTTATTTTGCGAAATTCTAACTCAACCACTATAAGGATGTGACGATGATTATAGTTAAACGATTTTTACAATCGGATAAAACTTGTGACCTTTAGAGGACCCATCAGCTGAACATGTGATTTTTCGTACAATCAGTGGCAATAATCCAGGTCTGATATCGCGAATTTCGAAAGGAACTCTGATCAGAGACATAAAAAATTTTGTAAAACAACACTTTTATGAGAAAGGTATAACGGTCGTGTACTTTATCCTTTATTATCAGATGTTGTAATGGGTTGGGCGTTCATAGCGCGAAATAATGATATAGATATGTATGATATCACCATTAATGCTTTGTATCAATGAAATTGAATCACAACGTGATCCTATTATTATATTATAAAAATTGATATCAAGCGGGGTGTTGGATATCTCTCTTTTCAAACCTCAATGGGAATATATGTCTACGTAATTTAGAGACGAGTGTGGCATCATGCATTGTCAACTGCCAAATTTCCTTAACAGGAATCTAGCAAACCCCGGGCATTAAGATATAATTAACTGGATTGTCATGTTTAATCAAACAATTGGAAACCAAATAACAATGTAGAAATTGTTTCACCAACACTACCATGACGTTAATCATAATATAATCACATACATGGCGAATCTAACATTATTCTTTTAAAAAAAATCCTGAAAAACAGAAACCGTATGGCAGGTTGTAAGATAATTTATTGACAAATCTCTTATCAGCTGCAAACAGAAATATGAAACAGTTGATTAAAACCTGAAAGTAGAATTTAAAAAACTGAAAGTAGAATTTAAAACCTTCAATAAAAAAAGATGAGGATTGGTTGCCTCGATATTCTGATATGCAGCTGGTTTTAAAGAAGCTTTCCATAATGTGTAGATTGCATGAGAATAGCAATCAATCAATCAAAATAATACGGATTTCCCAAAAGAATCTTATCTAATTGAAACAGATAGATATGATTTGTTTAACACGAAATACCCAGCGTGGTATCCAAATTAACAATACTCATAAACCAATTCCCTTGATTGAAATCCGGTCGGGCGTCAGTTTTCGTCGATACATTGATGCCAACCATGGTTCTGTGTAGGATTGAACTAATACGTTCTGTCGTTTTACCAATAAAATAGAGACTCGCATTCTGCATCTAAATAAAATGCGTATCTCTCCCCGTGGTGACTTGTTATTCACGAAGCATAAACAATGTTATAGGCTCCAGCCGGGTTAAACACTTACACATTTTCAGTTTGATTATGATGTAACCTTTAGCTGTGTAGACGTCATCGATTATTGTACCAATCATTTTACCCCCCCCCCCCCCCGTAATGATTTGTTATTTACGAAGCATTAACAATTTTGTAGGCTCCATCCGGGTTAAACATTTACACATTTTCAGTCTGATTATGATGTAACCTTTAGCTGTGTAGACGTCATCGATTATTGGGCTCATCATTTTATTTTTGCTTGATCGATCGCTAGGTAAATGATCTGGATTATGATTGTCTTAACCGACGAGGCGGGTAAATGGCGAGTGACCAAATATAACGGTAATGATGGCGCACATAGAGAATAATGGTTCGGTCACCTGTTACTGTGAGGTCATCATAGTTTTTACCTTTTCCAACGAGGTCAATAATAGACTAGCTACTGATATATACAATTACATAGAATAAAATGTTATTATCAATATCTACAGCTGTTACTTATTGTCAATATACCTTGTAGGTTTATTGACACCTATTACACTACGAGTAGATGGACAATGTTTACAGTTATATAACTAACAGCGAGAGAGAGAGAGAGAGAGAGAGAGAGAGAGAGAGAGAGAGATGGGTTTAACGTCCACTCGACACAAACAAGGCCATTTCGGGACTAACATATGGTTTAATTTTATTTCAATAATTCGCTTGTGCGTATGGGTCTATTGCAGTTGGAGGAAACCAGTGAACCTGGAGAAACCCACGAGGTGGGACAGGCGACCATACTCCTTGTCATGTACAACCGGGGATTCGAAACCACATCAGTTGACTCAATGGCATCCAACCCCCGAACTTAGTTATACTATGAAGGTCGCTAGCCTGGAGATCGGGTGTTCCATCCCTGCATTAACCGAGAAAGTTCATCCAGATTTTCCGGCGTAGTTCCCCCTTGTAAGTGGTGCAGGACGAAGGGCCTGACCAGGACAGCTGTCCAGTCGTTTAGAAAGAGCGAAAAACTGAGCTGAAGTCTACACGTTTTCGTGCACGTAAAAGATCCCTTAATTCGATATAAAAGTAGGTCGTACTGCCGCTGTCTGTGCACAGTTTCGCTCGTAGCACACTGTATGGCGCATGACCGTCTTCATTAGTCCAGTTCGGAGCAGAAAACAGTAAGACGTTAAAACCCATTTCATTTCATTTCATTTATATTCTGGAGGATACGAAAACAGGCATAACATAGCTTCTAATACCGTTTCCTACCAGTAGATTTAGCTTTAAAAACACTACGTATCAGCAAATATATTATTCCCAAGTCAATTTATACCTTAGGTGTTGGGTGGCAATGATAGATTTTGATATCGGAAACATCACAGCCCATTCAATTGTCACTGAAAAATATTTTTCTTTTAATCAATTAATTATTTTATGCCGTTAGGGGTTTGATAGTAATGAATATTTTCTGAAAAAAATTATTCAGCGATTGCTCTTGGATATAAACGGTATTTTATTCACACTGGCACACCCATTGTACAATCAACCTAAATTATCAAAGTGAAAATGTTGTCACGGCTTTTGCATAGTTTTGTATTAGATTATGAAGCAAATGTTCCTTCACATCATTTCACCACATGTCAACAGAACCGCCTGTTCAACACCCATTTTTAAAATCTGCATCGGATGGCGACATTCTCCTCTCCTCCAGACAATTAACTATGTGGGGCTCTTTATATAGCAGTGGGAGAAAACCGGGGAATCCGGAGAAAACCAACAGGATTGGACAGTACAGGCGGTCATACTCTTTCTCACGTACAACCATGTCAATTGAGTCAATGACATACCTTATGATACAACGCACACACACTAACCATTCGACCATC
Source organism: Patella pellucida (assembly GCA_917208275.1). Classification (NCBI taxonomy): domain Eukaryota; kingdom Metazoa; phylum Mollusca; class Gastropoda; family Patellidae; genus Patella; species Patella pellucida. Next base: position 16,887,173 of record OU795042.1, on the reverse strand, counting down.
TACCCCTTCTGAAAACTGGCTGAGTAAGGGGCTAACTAAACATAATGGTTAAACCCACAATAATATAAAAGATATTTTAGAATTAAAAGGCATTAAGAACAGGATAGAAAACAAGAAACGTTGGCGCATATTAACGTGTTTGTGTGTAGAGCTATTTTAAATATAATATATTACTTAAATTTAGCTGGGAAAAAAATTCTTAAGAATGATTATCCTTTAAGTTGATTATTCATGCTCAGATTTGCTGGCCAATTCTGTTGACAGAAGACGCAAATATATAGTTTGATTTACATAGAATATTTAACTGATTTACTTTCGTTTTTCTCGTCTTTATTTTTTTGTTACACAGAGAGAAAAAAGTGGGTCAGTTGACTCATTTGGGTGAGTATCCATAAAACGACTCACTTTTCGTTGACTAACTTGAGACTTACTTGAGACACACATGGGACTCAAATACTATGTTGAAAGACTCATTTTTGTGACTCGCCCAAAAATCCATAAAACGACTCGTTAAGTGAGTCAAGTGACTTGTCTGTTAAAGTGAGTTCTTTGACTATTTTATTAAGTCTTGTGACACAGCAGGTGAGTAACGGGGCTAACTGTAGTGAGTCGAAAGACTAGTAAAGTGAATCAATGCAAATAGATTAGAGTCAAATGACTAGCCTACACAACGAGTCAAATGACTCCACATAAGCCCGAATCCTATTACAATACAATTTCATTTACTTTTACTGATTTTTTTGGCGGCGCACAAAGTTGCCGAAAAATATCGGTAGATACTAAAAACCAATGCGATTTTAGTATGTCACATTTTCCAACAACTTATGTCTGATGTATCAACCTCTGCCTCAGTGTCATGATTTGTTCCTCCTTTGAACTAACCAACTAGTTAGCCGAACAATCAAATAATATAATACTATTTTTCTACGCCTGTATGATCATTAATTTGTCATATTAAAAGTTGAATAACAGCGAATATATAAGTATTTTATTCTACCAATTTAAATATTATAAATAAAACACATTTATATTTTTAATTCACACAGATATAGTAAATGCTCACTAAGAATCAGTTCAATGTTCCCAAAACACGTTAACATTTGAAAAGTCTAAGAAATCTTTCGCATTTCCAATACCATAAGTTGTTTATTTATCCGTGACATCACCTTCTCTGTTTTCTGCAATGATACAAAAACAAATTTCCAGACTAACATAAATATTTCAGTGTTTCAATCATTTTTTAATGTTTCAGCTGATGTTTAAATGTCAAATATTACTACACCAACCCTCCGAATTAAGTGAAACTTACCATTTCAGTGGGACAAAGCATTTGCTTTATGTCTTCTTGTAATAAAGTTGAACCTGATTTAACAGTAGCATCAAGTCAGTCCTGAAAAAAAAATCCAAACAACTTACTTACAAGTAAATTTCCGAATCGCTTTATGTTAGATTTAGTAACATATAAAACTTGCAAAACACTGACATTCAAATTACTTCATTCTGAGCGAAGATATGAGTGCTTGGAGATGTAGCATATGTTTTTCTTATTTTTATGGAAACGGTACTGGACAAACATTTTACCTTTAAATTTTCAAATCGCTGGGGCATTCTAGAGAGTTACTTATGGGTTTAAGTAACGTCTAAATTTTAGTTTAAAATACAAGATTTGAAGCCAAAATAAAGACCAGCAATAGGAAGATTTGGCTCTTAAGTCAAATAATGCATCTTTAATGTTTAGTCTTAAGCCTGTTAGACGTACGAAAATCGTTTCATATTATTGACAAAGTATAATAAAATATAATAGTGATCTATTATTGACTCCGTTGTGATTTAGAATTTACTTTTTTCGTACTCTGTTTGCATAGTAAATGTGACTCATTTATGAACTACATCGTGACTCGCTTTTGACTCCGTCTTATTAGCCTAGTAACTAAGTCTAGTGCTTGTACTCTGGGCCTAAAGTCAAATTGCCTAATGTAATTTGTTCTAATACCATTACATGCAGTTAAAGATTTCCAGATAAATCACTAACTGGATAATAATAATTTCTTAACGCCACGAACGATTTAATAAATTTGAATTTGAATTCTTAATGAATATCAAAATCAGTGGCCTATTTAATATTATGCCGCTTAATCTATAAAATAGTAAACAAAGTATTGTATAAAGTATTACCCTTAACAAAAAAAACCACAAGTCATTCACCTTTTTTATTGTAGATTCTTGTAGATGCATTGGATTTTCTTTTAGGCCAATACGGGTCCAGTCTTCGACAAACGGCCGCCCAAAACTTCCACCCACAATTCATTTCACCGGAAGGACTCACTCTTGACCAGCCCGTGACTCACTTAGGACTAAAGTCATCGCTGTTTTTTTTAATAACTCTAAAGTGACTAGTTGGTGACTCAGAAGTGTCCATGCAAGTTTCAATGAACTGAGTCATGGCTGACTCGTGTGCCGCTAATCTGAGTGAAAAGACTCATCTTTCTGAGTATTTTCTCATAACTCACCAAAATGAGTAAGTTTTACTCATTTTTGACCCACTTTTTTCTCTCAGTGTACTGGAATGTTATTAAACCGACTCTCTTTCATCAGAAACATGATTGCTGTTATCAAATAAAACAAAACTTGGCGACTTTCGTTCTGTTTTAAAAAAAATAAATAGATTTAGAATTCAATAATTCATCGCTAAAAAAAAGAATCTTTGCTTTAAAATGATTTTTTGTTCGATTTTCGTAAATTGGATTAGACGCTAATCGTTTTGATATTCCCTTGGTTCTCCTTTTAAGTAAAACTGTGGCATTAACTCGTCGAAATCTATTTTTTATTCTATTACATCGATTTTCTATATATATACACGTAGACCAACAATCATAAAACTTTCGCATATATAGTTAAATTACTGTTAAACACGAAATGCCCACACATTTAAAAGGGAAATGTGTTTGGAGTGTTTTTTGTTCCAAATGGCAGTAATTGGCGTTTGATATGTTCAATAGTTTTGAGGTGCAACAATAAATATTTCCAAATTGAACCACTGTGTTAAACAAATGTAACTATTTGTAATGAACCTTGAAATGGGATGTGATATGGCGCTGTAAAAGAGTAAGCATATCATGCTTATTGTACGACACCCATCACTGCTTAGACATGGATTTAGAAGCCGAAGCTACTAGATAAATAGGGGCCCATTACGTAGTAAGATTTACCACACATTATATTAAACCAGTCTCATTGATTCTCCACGGAAACAACACCATAAAAACCAGACGACTTGAAACTCGGACATACCGAAAGAAAGATTAACCCATTATCGTGACAAAAACACTTAGACGTTTATACTTAACTTAACCCATTAAGTATTCAAACGATATTTTGTCGGAGACTGAATTTAAAATCAATTGTAGAAATGGTTGGTAAACATGCTCCAGCATAAACCATTGTATTGTCAATAAATGTGTAGGTTGGTATATGCGGCGGGGATCACATGGCTAAGTGGATAAGACGCTAGCCTGGAGGTCGGTTGTTAGATCCCTGCATTTGCCAGAAGGTTCATCCAGATTTCCCTGTATGGTTCCCCCTTGTCAGTGATGCACAATGGGGGGCCTGACAAGGGCAGATGTCTAGTCGTTCGGCGTGTACGTAAACGATCCCTTGGAATTCGATAAAAGAGTAGGATGTATCGCCGCTGCCGAGGCAAAATTTCCCTCATAGCACACTATATGGCGTACGCCCGTCCTCATTAGCCCAGGTTGGGAGCAGAACAGTAGGACGCAAAACCCCATTTCATTTCATTTTCATATTGGTATATGCGGGCTTTCGTTGTTGATCATTAATGAAACAGTACGACGCGAGTACATAGAAACGCATTAAAAGATGAATTTCCACAAAAGTATATTTATCTGGGGGTTGTTTCCAATAGAAGTATGGCATATTTGATATGGAAAGTATAGACACTCAATCGTGCTAGGAAACTTCAGGACTCAATGCAAATATTGAAAAAAACACCAGTTTGAGGAGGGAAGACATTTTCGTTTGAGTACAAGATCAGAAATTCCAGAATGCACCATATCGAATCTATATTTCAAAACTTTTCTTGTTAAGGACAGGACCCTACGCTTTTGTTCTTAATTCCGCCCCCCCCCCATTGATTTGTTCCGAGTACCCCACAAGGTAAATCCAGCCCATGGGCTTCGTTTGTGTTGGTCGAATGGCTAGCGTAAAGCAATTAAATGGCGGGAAAGTTGACTTCGATAAATGAACAGCAAGTAACGACAGATACAAGCAGTAAATGAATTCTCCCCAATAAAGTCACCCGAAAAGAAATAAAATGTATCTAACATATATTTTCATGTTGAGACAATATTGCTCATAATTAAATCCAAAATGCTTATTATTAGTACACTGGGAAAAATTATCTCACAATAAAAAGTTCTAACGTTGTGAAAGATCAATTACATAATATGAATTCCCAATATTATCGTTAACATCAATCTTTTTTATAAACCTGGTCGATTTTGGGAATGCTTCCATAGTTTCCATAGAAACTCAGATATTTTCGACCAAACAACTTTTTTTCAATTTCCAACTCTACACAGTATAATACTATGCGCTTTTACGAATAATGAACGCCCCAGGGAGATATAGCAATCAAATTATCTTCTGGTTATTAATGAAGTTCCCGTATTGACATCCATTAATCCACTAACGGGTGTGAAATGTTTGCAGTTATATAACTATTTTATATTATAAAGCGGGGGCACGGTGGGTAAGTGGGTAAGACGCTAGTCTGGAGGTCGGGTGTTCGATCCCTGAATTGACTGAGAAAGTTCCTCCAGATTTTCCGGAGTAGTCCCCCCTTGTCGGTGGTGCAGGACGAAGGGCCTGACCCGGACAGCTGTCTAGTCGTTCGGATGGAGCGAAAAACTGAGGTTACGTGTACACATTTTCGTGCACGTAAAAGTTCCCTTGACAGTTGGAATTCGATATAAGAGTAGGTGGTAGTCTTGCTGTCCGGGCAAAATTTCCCTCATATTACACTGTATTGCGTATGCCCGTCTTCATAAACCCAGTTCGGAACAGAATAGTGGGACGTTAAACTCCATTTAATTTCATTAATGGAGTTTCTCTTTTGTCTTTTTCAGTGGCCAGGTCACCCTAAATTCTACCCACTATATCGAATAGTTGCAGCTCTGGTGCTTACAGGATGGGCGATAGCAGACGTCATATACGAAACTAGGACTTTTTATAACGGACAGACGTGGAAATGGTTTATATTTGCCACTAATTGGAGTTTTATTCTACTAGCATTATCAGGATTATTCCAAGCTCTCACCACCTGTTTATACAGTTTTAGATCTCATTGGATCATAAGTAAGTCCTTTTCTATATTGATCTACGGCGGTTAATCCAAGACTCTCAAGAACCCGATAATCTGATTTCATTAAAGGGGCCAGCCCGAATTTCAAAGAATCTGAAAATTACACGTTCATGAACGTATGAAATTTAAACGCCAAAATATAGAGGCATAGTGTATTAACCTTGTCTGAAAATTTCAGTTCAAAATATTGAGCAGTTTGGACGTGAATGCAAAAAAAGTTTAACTGGAAACTTGCTCTTTTCAGTTTTTCTTTTAAATTGTTATGGTCGTTTTACTTGATAAGCGCGACATTATTTGATACCAATTTTAACTTAATCAATAGAGAGCTTTAAAAATGAGTCAATAGGGTTAGATTGAAAGCTGCACATATATAGACTCGTTTTATCCAGACACTTCTGTGTAATGCAAACAGAACACAAGTCTTCGGCCACCGAGCCATACCGGCGATTGGAAGTTGTTTGAAAACGTATCACATAGCTTGAAGAAGTTGCTCGGATCTAAGTTAGAGGCTATTAAGGGCTTTTCATACAAAATTAAGCAGTTTCAACCCCCAAAATGTTATCGGGATAGCCCCTTTAAACTGTGTTATTTTCCCCGGGAACTGACACCTTATGTTATCGCGTATATGCATGGCACCATAAATCCGTCTATATGCCACGTTATCATTGTGCAACATGATTTATATTATTTTTTTTTATTTTCTTTGAAATCAAATAATTAGCCGATCCGCATATTGATTTAGTGGTGCAGTTCTTAGGTTGTGCAGTGCAATCTAGACTTGGTGCAGTATTCTATACGAAATAAATCGTTATAATTATCTATTAGCTATATACAGAATATATTATGTACGCGTGTCCAACATTATTTGTTTTACAACATGCAATGATATAGATTTTCCGGCGTGTTTTCCAGGGCGGAGAGCCTGACAAGGCGGCTGTCTAGTCGGTCGGATGGGACGACAAACCGAGGCCCCGTGTACACATTGGTGTGCACGTAAAAGATCCCTTGGCACTTGGAATTCGGGCAAACTTCCCTCATAGCCCACTGTATGGCATATGCCCGACCATCTTCCTTAGCCCAGTTGAGGAGCAGAACAGTAGGACGTTAAACCCCATTTCATTTCATAAGACATGTTGGAATCGTTTTCGGAATTTTCCGTAACCAATACATATTACTGCGCGCATAGGATAACCAGTCGGTGATCAACCCCCTACAAAATAGAAGACAATTCTAATACCAATCTGATAGAAGTGATCATATCCTGTTTAGACCGTAGAAGCCATCGAGGGTTAAATGAGCAATAATCTCGAATGAAGAGCGTGTCACAATATGCGTTCTATAGTAATATCATATTTAAATCAGTTGAACATCTCGAGCATCCGATGGCATCGAGAGTTGATTATTATCTTGGTAAGGTAATTTACAATGTCTAATTAATGAAGAAAGACCTGCAGATTTAGCTCTTAACATAATAATGTGGGGACTTTTCCCGGACTCTCGCTGGATCACCCGGTTCACTCCATTCAAATGACCGTACAGGAATAGAAACTCTTCGGGATTCCAGTATAGTTTCCCCCTTTCTATGATGCAGGACGGAGACCCTGGAAATAAATGGTGTCTAGTCGTTCGGATGAAACCAAAACATGTGACCTCGTGTACACAGTTGAGATTCCATGTAAATTAAAAGTTTATCTTCTCATCCGATTCAGAAAAAAACATTTTACTTTAAATCGGGTTACGAAGAGTTGCCATGCCTTTAAAAAATACTTAAAATAATTTACGTGGCAAAAATAAGCAAAATGGTTCTCAAGAATATTAGATTTCTTTGTTTATCGTTTTTCATATTAAATTTCCGTCGAGATAAATTTGAATCGATGAGTTTTTTTGATTATCCAATCCAATAGCGATGAAATTGGATTCGCATAGCGAAGATTAAGAGACATTTTAATTTAAGATAACTGGGAAATGAACTATAACGCCTCGTTATTTTCAATTATAAGCCATAATGAAAACCGTATAGGAAGTTTCTGAGGGACTTCCCATTCAATCAGTTTTGTGTAGAGGTTGTGGCCGTGAATCGTCTTCAATCAATTCCGTATACCATAAACGTTCCATTTTGAGGTGATTTTTCTCCGGAACTGTCATTACTTAGACATTCATCGTGAGATAAAATTTTAATATTTAAAGTGGCGTCTTCTGTTTTAATACGTTTTGGTAGGGTGTCGATTTAGGCTAAATTACCCCTTAAAGTTACAATTTCAATTTGTTTAAAAATGTATTTTTAAAAGCCCTAAAATAGATGGTATCTATAAACAGTCCTACCATGTTAAAGAATAATCCCGAAATTCACTATTGTCAGTTGAGAAATTGGCAATAATATTATTTTCATCTTCAAATTCAAACGTTTGAAGATAGCTATTCTATTGTGGGGAATAGCGAAACAAGGGAGGTAATTGTGTCATTACATCCGGTGTGAAGATTTTTAAGTGTGAGAAAGATAACCTATGATCGTATAATAGTGAGTTGATAACCTATTGGGCAAAAGAAATAGAAATAATTATGTTTTGACTTTCTTAGAAAATAAAATATTGTATCTTTAAGAGCAGCTTATCCGAGGTCGGACGTGTGTTCTAAGATTATGCTATTCCTCCTAGTCTCAATTATTTCCGCTTCGATTGAAACGAATAATGGCCTAGACATTCAAAAATTGTCCGTTCTGTATAGAGTGTCAAATTAGGTCTAATGAAATTGGGTTTAACGTCCCTATTTCCTACACCAACCTGGCCAAAAAGTACGGGCATACGTACAGCGGAGTAAGGACCTACTCTTTTTTCGTATTCCAACTGTCAAGGGTTCTTCTACGTGCACCCAAACATATACACAGGACATCGGTATTCCGTCACATAATAGACACCGCAAAATCGTAAAGCGGAAATTCCGAGGACTTTCTCTGTACCTACCATTGGTCACACGGAGGTTTTAGTATGTATACATGTATTATGATTGGCCGAGAGGAACTGGCCTTCACCTCTTGTTTAAAGCAACCTTTATTGGGGAACGGCGCACGTTAAAGCGAAAATTTCATTTATTCCAAGGAAATCAAAACATAATTACATGTATTTGAATGTATTTTACTAAATAGGTTCTCAACTCACTATTATAAGATCATAGGCATCATTCTAACACATACAAATTATTCACATAAAAATTTGGAATATTTTCTACTCGCCCTGAGCTGCTTGGAAATAGTATTATTTCATTTCACTGGAAAACAACGTCGGGGGATGTCTCGATCGTCAAGGTCTGTGGTTAGCCAGTTAATGATAAAAATGTCTAGGTGACCTCGATTTAAAATAACACAATTACCTCCCTTGTGTTTCTCCTATTATTTGAAACCAAAGAAAGCCCATATTTCCATGCGCGAAACAGCTCAATTTTCTCAAGGAATCTCAACGTTTAAAAAAGGAGTTGAAAATGGTATTTTTGCCAATTTCTCAACTGGCAATAGTAAATTATAGGATTAATAGGATTAATCTTTAACAAGGTAGGACCGTTTATAAATACCATCTATTTTGGGGCTTTAATTTAATACATTATAAAAATAAAATTTGAATATTTGAAATTCCCGCTTTAACAACCAGACTGTTACCATGTACACAATTGACGCTGATTTTGTGATGTCCGAGACAATTTCCTTGACCAGTTACCGAAATAATTAGTTGTATTGCGTGACCGTTAAACCCCATTTCTCTTTCGTCTGCCTTTATATTTGTACTGGATAGTTGAGAAAAATTAATAATAATGTAACATTTATCGTCTATCCTGGGGAGCTTTTTCTCTGTATGGTGTATGTCCGTCTTCATTAGCCCAATCGGTACAGAACAGTAGGATGTTAAACCCCACTCCATTCCATTTCATTAAATCGATTGCATGAAAAGAACAATAGGTGTGATATTATGGCATGGTTTGGTGTGACGGAAAGGTTGTAGTCTGCTTTTGGTATTAACTAAAGGTAAACCAACACGCAATCTGGACATTCCACCTATTCATCAAATTATTGGCAACACAAATCGGCATGTGAAGTTAATTACTAACCAACGTATAATCAACTATTTGTAGGCCTATAAGGGGCCGTCTTTTTCATTTTTATGTGAAGTTCAAAATAACATCAGAACTAAAATGTGTTTTAGCGTCTTACTTTGAAGAGCCAACAATCTGATTTAAACACAGATCCTTTTTCGTTTCGTTTTTTATAGTTCAAAATTCGATTTATTTGTCTGTACTACGTTAGGATATGGGCCTATAGGGGATCGTATTTTCATTTTTATCTGTAGTTAAAAAAAAACATCAGAAGTAAAATGTGTTTTAGCGTCTTACTTTGAAGTACCAACAATCTGATCCTATTTCGTGTCGTTTTTATAGTTTAAAATTTCGTTTTATTGGTCTTTAATATGTTAGGATCTGGAAGAGTTGTTATCATTGGCGTGTTCTTGATGATGTGGGGGATAAGCCAATGAAGCGGTCTGTTACGTAAGGGTTATCAACTGAGACAGAGGGGTTCAAGTTAGATGAAACGGTATATTACGGTTAGTTCTTGGCCTTTTGATACAGGGAAGTGTGGGTAAATCACAAGAAACGTAAACAATGATTGGTTAATCAATGTCCGACGTCATGGGGTCAAAAGTCACTCGTTTGACCCCTGATGTGAACTCCCACTATAGCTTGTCGGGTCTTCATGTAGTATATGCCATTGGAAGTATAAAAGAACGAAAGGGAATATAGATCTGTATTTTAATCAGATTGGAAGAACCCGAGTATAAAGCTACAATTTCAAAGTTTTAAGTTATATTTTTAAAATCTATTAAAATAAAGCATTAATATAGATGAAATCCATAAACAGTCCTACCTTGTTAAAGAATAATCCTATTAATCCTATAATTAGATATTGCCAGCTGAGAAACTGGCAAAAATATCATTTTCAACTTCAAATTCAAACGTTGGAAAATGGCTGCCCCATGCTGTCAATAGCAAGATAGGGGTTGTAATTGTGTTGTTTTTAACTGTGTCATAGATTTTTTAAGGGTATGAAATAATGTCCATGATCGTATAATAGTGAGTTGATAACCTATTGAGCAAAAGACATAGAAATAATTATGTTTTGACTTTCTTAGAAAATTTGAAATTCTCGCTTTAAATGTGCTAATGAAGACTGGTATACGCCATGTGTAGTGTGGGGGGGATGTTGCCCGGCCTTTCTGTCTTCTCTTCCGATTGCCACGCCCTCCATCTTGCAGTAACTTACTATCCCAAGGAACACCGGAATGAAGTTCCTTGTGGTTGCTTTAGACGTGAGTCCCCTTGTCATTAATTGGAAAGATCAGACCGTTGGAATGCGAAAAAAAGTAGGTCGTAACATCGTTCGGATGGGACGAAAACCGAGGTCATTTGTGCACATGTAATAGATCACTTGGCAGTTGAAATTCGATATAAGAGTAGGCCGTGGCGCTCATAAATCGTTAGAGGTCAAACGAGCGCGTTTTGACCCTATGACGTCAGATATTGATTAATCAATCAGCGTTGGCGTTTCCAGTGGTTTACCCGCAGTTCCGTGCATCAAAGGGTAAAAAAAATCGCCGTAACAGACCGTTTCACTAATTAATTCCTCATAGCACACTGCATAGCGTATACCCGTCTTCATTAGCTAGGTTATTTTTTTATTATTTTGAAACTCTTTATGATATTGATCGAATCAAGGGTGAGTAAGTTATTTAAAAAATATATCAGTTATAACCGGGTTATTAAACCCATTCCAATTATTTTAGTTATTAAAACCAGCCTTGTTGAAACGCCAATAAACAGATTTCAATTAAATAATGGATGGCTAAGTTTTTGTTTTACTCAAAAAATAAAAATATCTCTTTTAAGGAATTAAGTCTAATCACTTAGCATCTCTTGATGTCAAAATTGCATATCAACTAACTTGTAAAATCTGCACGCATCCCTTATGGGTGTAAAATGTTAACGTCAAATGATCCATAAAGAAACAAAACTGTTTTGACAGTTATATTAAGAAATCTCTTACATCAAACGATGCGAGGCTTCTGAACACAGAATACATTTCTATCATTGTGACAAAAAGTAACTTGATTTCCAATATACTGATAGCATCAAACAAATCCAATTTGATGAATTATCTTTCTAGGGACAACTTTCATTTCCCACTGTTGAAGTTTAAAGCTAAACTCCGGTTACAAAAATACCGAAATAATTTTAATTGGAAGTGTGTTGGCTTGGCGGCGTTAACTTTTTTTTATTTAATTATTTCTATATGTTTGTAACCGGAATTCAGCTTTAACTCTAAAAGCGTGGCTTCGTTAATGAGGAAAATTTATGCATGGTTGTGAACGGCGTTGATATCTTTCTAGGGACATCTTCCAATTCCCACTGTTGAAGTTTAAAGCTGAATTCAGGTTACCAAAATACCGAAATAATTGTAATTGGAAGTATGGCGGCTTGGGGGCGTTATTACGGTATTTTTGTAACCGGAGTTCAGCTTTAACTCTAAAAGCGTGGTGTCGTTAATGAGGAATATTTATTGGAACGTTTCATGCATGGTTGTAAACGGCGTTGATACATGGAGAGATAACGTCCCGTGGCGATTGTTATCAATTCATCAATAAGACAATAAACCCGAGAGATAATCGTTAGTTGATATTGTATACCATGTACTCCATTAATCGAATTAGTTTCTCCATAGATTAACTGATTATCTGTAAATAGCACTCGATATCACCCACTAATCAAATCTTTATTGTCCCAACACGTGTATTAATAGTGGTGTATATTACCGTTAGAAAGCATGGTACAGGTTGCTTTACTATCAATACAGCTTAATGATATGGGGTTAAGCGTCATACGTTTCTGCTCCGACTGGGCTAATGAAGACGGACATACGCCATACAGTGTACTGTGAGGAAAATTGTGCCCGGCCAGTAGCGCTACTGCCTATTCTTACATCGAATTCCAACTGTCAAACATGTACACCAATGCGTACTAGGGACCTCGGTGTTCGTCCCATTCGACCGACTGTGCGTTGTTCCTTGTCAGTGGTGCAGCCCAGAGGAACTGGCAAGATAAAACAGCGCCTGACAAAAATGGACAAAAGGAATGTAGCATAACAAGAAAGGTTCTCGGGATCTTCCAATCTGGATTAATCTAATCTTGTGGCAGGATGCGTGGCCTGGTCGGGAAATGCGTGGCCTGGTCGGGAAATGCGTCGATTCGTTGGTATGTGCGAAAAAAGTCTCTTTCATTTGGAATTTGAGAAGACACAAACGCCAATATCCGGCAAAATCTCCCTCATGGCACATTGCATGATGTACCCCGGTCTTCAGTAGCCCTGATTGACGCGCACTGACAAGACAATAATTAAACCCAATTTCGTCTTTGATTGTCGTTTAGAAATTGAACATATTAACACAAGGTACAATTTTATGGACATACACAATTACTAAGTTTGATACTAAGCAACCCAATTTCATTTCTGATATTATTGAGACATTGGATGGACACCAATACTAATAAAAAATCAAATACGAATAATCCATAATATGAAACCGAATGTCAGGCCATTTATGATATCGAGACATTGGATTGATACCTATAATATTAATATTAAATATAATCTCAAACCATTTCCATTTATTGTCTTCCTTTTTCTGAAGGTGATATTGATAATATGGTTTTATTGGTTCCATAAGATTATCAGACGTTTACTTATCTACAAAGCTACGATTTATTATATTTACATTTATCTGAGGGCGTGGGAATCATACAGGTTGTCTTGAAGATACACCTTCGAGGACGAATTATATCGTCAATAATTCCAATAATTAAGCAATTAACTGATAATATAAACATATTGACTCATAATGACTCTGCTATTAGCTGCCTGATAAGGTCAGCTGTCTCAGCATTAGGACGGGACGAAAAACCGAGAACCCGTGTACACATTGGCGTGTACGTAAAAGATCCCTTGGCAGTTGGAATTCGATATAAGAGAAGGCCATAACGCCGCTGCCCGGGCAACATTTTCCTCGTAGCACAGTGTGTGGCGTATACCCTCCTTCATTAGCCCATGATAGGAACAGAACAGTAGGACGTTAAACCTTTTTTTTTTTTTCATTTTATTTCTGGTATACGACAGTTACGGTGTCCCCTCAGTGCATTCTTGGAAACTGACATTCACATAATATTATTTGGTCATGGTATACGACTGTTCTTAATAGCTGGTCGGATAGCCATGGCGATAGAGAGGCGGCTTCTCACCAATGCATCGAGGGCTCAATCCCAGCTCTGGGCAAGAACTTTATCGTTGTAAGTGAGAGGGATATTCGGTCTCCCGTCCGATCAGGCAGGTTTCCCCGCGATCTTCGGTTTCTTTCTGCAGTAATGATCGAAATCATTCGCACGATCATTGCCAAGGGCCAAATCGAAAAAAGGCCTCAGGCCTAATTTGCTACCCTTGTAAAATGACGAGATTATTATTATTATTAATAGTTAGTCCATGCTCATGTTACAAACTTTTTTAGTTCGTCACAAAGCTACACTACAATGACCGCAAATATCCCCCTGTTCAGATTCACAGGAAGTTCAAATCGGAATTTTTTTTTAAATTAACCGAGGTCAATTCTTTACCCCGGTTCTATTTGACCCGAATGTGATACCCCTTTAACAGTTGGTATTCTTCGGCAATAATTTCCTTTTCCAAACCAAACTGTCACATTTATAATAAAAACAAACCACATCAAAAGCATCTCAAACGGGTAGAAAAAAAAACATTGATAGATCGCATTGCATTCGGTGTACTTGGTCCATTTACGATGGGAATACCATGGGATTAGACTAGATAATTTTGTTTATTGCCACTGAAACTGTAAATCTGACTTGTGAAATTGACCCAAAACGACTTTAGACTGAATCTGTTTGAAACTTGCCGTCGTAAATTATTGAATAGAAAGCGCACAACAGACCTATAAAATTACTGCGCAGATAATTAAATAAATATTGCAATTTCGTTTCATTTAATTTTTTTTATATGGCACTATATTTACATTGACGTAAAACATCAAAATCAATATGAAGCAAAATGTATGAAATTATTGATTGAGTATATCAAACAATCGTCAATCGCTACAAAAGTTATATTCGGTGCATATAAAATGAAACTAAATGGGATGTAATAAAATGAAGATTAAGGTTATATCTAAATTATCCCACGCAAATCCGTTAATAGTAAATTAATAAATGCTTTTCCCCAATATTTCTCGGTTTGTGATTTGCCAGGAACTATTTCTCATTACGTCAAGTCCCAAATCTTTATGGGAGACTATCCCTCCTACAAGACTATATTCCAAATACACGGAAAATGAAATGCAGTGGGAGAGAACGAGAGATGGGGTTTAACGTCCACTCGACATATACTAGGTCCTTTCGGGACTAACATATGGATTAATTTTATTTCAATAATTCGTTTGCTCGTAGGTGTCTTGAGCAGGGGGAAGGAAACCGGGGGACACGGCGAAACCCAACGAGGTTGGACAGGCGACCCTACTCCTTGCCACGTACAACCAGGGGTTCAAAACCAGAAATCAGTGGGTTATACGTCTTCACCAACCGGGATAATGAAGACTTACATATACCATGCTGTTTGCTTCCTGGGATATTTTATCCTAACAGCGGCGCTTCGGCCTGTCCATGTTTTTGCGTTACATCATAACAAGTAGATATCCTTTATTACACAAGGGGTCATGATGGCTAAGTGGGTAAGACGTTGGCTCGCTTTCCTGGAGGTCGGGTGTTCGATCCTTTCATCTCGTTTTTCCGGCGTGGCTCATCCTTGTCAGTGATGCGGGACGGAGGGCCTGACAAGAACAGATGTCTAGTTCTCCGGATTTGACGAAACACCGAGGTCATAGCACACTGTATGGCGTATGCCCGTATCCATTAGCCAAGTTCGGAGCAGAACAGTAGGACGTTAAACCCCATTTCGTTTCATTTTACTGCAAGAGAAAACCGGACTGGGCTGGGAAATCATGAGTGCGATCCATTGCCATATAAATGCAGAATCTCGATTCGATTAAAACTGCGAGGAAAGAAAGAAGGTAATAATAATAAGCAGTTCTATATGTAATATTTACTGTAATAATATAGATGTTAAAAAGCATTAATATTACAAATATACGACATTTACTCAATATTTTCGATGAAACTAAAGGAAATTACCGCTATTTATCCCAACTATCATAAAAAATAAACATTGTTATCATGTATGTTTTGAAAGGAAGATTGGTTATTGTGAAATTGGTATTATTAAATGATCATGTTCAGATTCCGGTTGTTTGATATTGTATGAATAAAATACAAGCCATTACTGCCGTATTCAATATATATATTCAGCTATCGATGCAGAAAAATTGCCAATATTATAATCCTTTCAATCTTCCTATAAATATAATAATTATATATTTCGAGTTGTTTTAAGCGGGGAAATGTGGTTATGTAACAAAATTACCTCTAACTATTATATTGGAAAAATGCCTATTATTCAATTCTACGCTGTAATTAGAGATTTCATTTATCAGTTTCCCTATAATATTATGTTTTAACCCGGTTGTTAAAAGCTCGTTCACAAATTTGAGTGTTAGTTTGTGATTTACATTTGGTCCCCCCTTGTCAGTGATGCAGGGCAGAGTCGATCGGTTGGAACGAAATAACGAGGTCCCGTGTACACATCGGCGTGCACGTAAAATATCCTTTGACAGTTGGAATTCGATATAAAAGCAGGCCGTAGTGCCACCGCCTGGGTTTAATTTCCCTCACAGCACACTGCATGGCTTAGTCCGTTTTCATTAGCCCAGTTCGGAGCAGTGCAGTAGAACGTTAAACTCCATTTCATTTCATTCCATTTCATTTAATGCCCAACTGTGATTTTATCAACTTTCTACCTTGTATGAAAATTCCAAATCTAAATAATAAACCGTTCGGAAAGGGTTATGTTATACATAACTCATTAAAGATCGGCATTTGTATTTCCAGATAACATTTATGTTTTCAGGGCGTACTCCACGCTAAAAACATACACAAATTGATAATTTTATTTTAAAAAAAGGAACCATCTACTGGCTTGTATTCATTCGGATTAGGGGGGTTGGATGGTCAAATGGTTAGCACCAGTGCACTGTAAGGTCTATTATTGAGTCAACTGGCGTAGTGTCGTCTGTTCAATCTCGTGGGTTTCCTCCCAGTGTTTAAGACCCGTAAGTGAATTATTGAAATTAAATTGAATCATATGTTAGTCCCAAAATGACCTCGTTTGTTTCGGGTGGACGTTAAACCCTATCTCTCTCTTTCCCTCTCTCTCTACCTTATTATTAACCAAAATGAACCAATTTTCAGTTTACCTTATCTCTAATGTGCTTGAAATACCCGACAATCATGGTAAACAGTACGTGTGTCACTGCAGCTAAACTTTTAATTATAAAATCAATCGAGAATGCTTTAAGTATATCACACGCTTGTCGTTCACTCACAAACCTATACATCATTGTAAAGCGTGCAAAGGTCAATAATCTTAAACGTATGTTCGATATGCCACTTAATTAATCACGTAGAGTTTAAAGCGGTGCTGTCATTTTAAAACTTCGCCATCGATCACAGCCGCGGTGGTTCAATGAGTAAGACACCGGCTCATTAACCAGAAGGTCTCTGATTCGATGCCGGTGTTGGCCGAGAAAGAAACTTGTGATTTTCCGGCGCGATTTACCATGTCAGGGGTGCAGGACAGAGAGCCTGGCAAGATCAGTGTCTAGTCGTTCAGAGGGTACAAAAACCGAGGTTTCAGGTGCACGTATTACTCGCTGAACTAAAACACTTTAATTTCCGCTCAATAGGGGGCCAAACCTGAGCTTTGATTGCTACCCCTTGGTTCTTCTCGATCGAAAAACGTTGCCCTGTTTAAATTTGAGACAAATCGAACTATAAATTGTCGAGATAGAGGTTTAATAACATTCACAGAGAGGGCGACGGCCTTGGACATCAATTTCAGGGGAGAAGGGGTGGGAGATCCAATTAGGATGATATATATATTGATATATATTTGAATTAAAAGTTTAATACATCGTATTTTATATATTTAAAGGTTCAAATACCACTCTTATTGTAACTGAATAATATGTCCACAACTTTATTCTACTCAACATAATTGTACTATTTTTCAATACTCCAATTAATTGATGAAACAAATTTCATCTTAACACACCGAATTTAAAACATTGGAAAAATTCAACTAACCGGTTTGGAAAGCCTGACGTAAACCTTTTTAAATGTAACGTAGAATTAAAAATATTTTCGAACCCTCTGGACAGGTAAAATAGGATGTAATGGATAGTTTGCCCAACCGTTGGGACACTTAAACATCTAGTACTTAGATCAAGGCATTTATTTTTGTTTCCGAAGCTGTAAAGCCAGCAAGAGTGTTATATCCCCTTTAAGAAAATGTCTTTCTTCCCGCAGTTATGAATATTAGGCCCTATACTTGAAAGGGATGAGCATACAATTTTAAAAGACGTTGCGCGCCAACGATGCTAATTGGAATTCAATAATTAGGTAAATCTTACGTCATTTCGAATGGAAAATGAAGTATAGTTATTTCTCTTCTTTAAGATCATCAGATCAGAATAACTATATTGCGAAAATCGTTACTGCATCAATGATTAACCCTATCAGCTCTCTCTTCCATTTTTTCACGCAAGTTTTCTTTCGTTTTTAGGCAATCAGTTTCGCTTGCCATGGACACCTGTCGATTTCATTACATACGTCAGTTACTATAGAGATCGATTAGTTTCCTGGGTATCATTCCACGTCGATATTCCTCCAATCTATTCTATTAAACTTCTATTAAGGAACATTCATGTAAATCACAGCAGATGTTGAGAACATTAAAATTCTTGGTTAAAGAATTTGAAAAAATTAATGTAGAACGGGAGAGGGGGACACAGAGAAATGGAAGTCAGTGTGTGTGTTGGGGGGTGCTAACACCCACTTGACACAAAATAAGGCCGTTCGGCACTAATCTACGATTCAATTTTATTTCAATAATTCGCTTGTGCGTAGAGATCTTTAGCAGTCGAAGGAAATCGACTTCTAATCACACACAAGCGGAAAGTTCAAACCGTGCTTTGTGACTTAATGACAGACCTTGTGATTTACGCGCACGCTTTAAATCATTCGGCCTAACATCCTTCCTAATAAATATAGAAGTTTGGTAATTATAATGCCTCCGTAGATAATTTGTGTTCCTGATAAGCTTCAAACGACTCGCCAAAAACTACACGTTAATCAGCTTGAACGGAGTGACCAAATATTAGTAAGTGCATTAAAGACAAACAATACGACAAGACATCATACTCCGAAACAACAAACAAACAAATAAACAATTCAAAAAAGAGTGAATGGATCCAGGGGCTAGCCGTAAGCGTCCACTGCGCTGTTCAGTCCCGGGTCTGAAGTAACACAAAATGGAAAATGATTAGGAAAACATTATGTGGTCAGCATGAGTCATGCTCTGCATTTTGCCAGGACAGCGGAATTACGGTCTGCTCTTATTTCGAATTCGAACTGTCAAGGTTCTTTTACGTGCACGCCAATGAAACCGTATCTTTATCTCTGAAACCTTATTTTAACATGTCGCAGTTTTATTCTCTGAAAACCGTATCTTTAAACTGCCGTAGTTCTATTCTCAGTAACAGTGTCCCTAATATGTTCTAGTGCTACTCACAGAAAGCGTATCTTTAACGTATTTCTTTTTCTCTGAAATCGTATCTTTAACATGTCTTGTTTTTGTTTTCTCTGAAACGGTATATTTAACATGCCGTAGTTTTAGACTCTGAAACCGTATTTTTAATATGTCTTAGTTTATTAGCTGTTTTATTAACTGAAACCGTATCTTTAACATGCCTCAGGTTTATTCTCTGAAATCGCACCTTTAACACGTCGTATTTTTATGTTCTTGTACACTCGACAAATCAAATAAATTTCAAAAAATAAACCTGAAGATGAAGTTCGTGACTGATTTTACTTGTCAAATGTTGTTTTTATTTGTAATCGATAACAAGACAAGAAAGGGAAATCCCACGGAAACAATTTGACGTTTTCAAACATGTTATGATGCGTGGTTATGTCAATTTTCGTTGGGGGTTTCCTTTGCGTGCTATGACCTGTGTTGAATTTACGACAAAAAATGGAATACGGTAGAGTAAAGACCGTTTTTAACTTTTCCATTTAAGTTGGACTGTGTTTGAGGTTAAATCAACGTCATTACGTTGTTCGGTATTTCTGATTGCGCTTGCTCGTAAAAAAATATACTTTTTTGATATAGATTGTTGCTGTCATGTAGTTAGAAATAGAAATATATAAAAAAAAATCAGACTTGTGCGAAATAGATAGAAATATTTTTCCTTTATTATTTCCGTAGAAATAAATGCAAACTTTAAATGTAAATTGAATAAAGTTTGGCCTAAAATATTTCTTTTAAAAAAAAATATCTTTGATTGTGTAAATGTTCAGGAATGTTTGGGTTTTGATAGGGCCAATGACAGTTTCAGTTTCTCCAAGAAAATCATTAACATTTTTTATATTAGCAGGAACATCTAGAGCATTAATAAACTTGTCTGTTGGCAAGAATGTCCTGAGTTCGAATCCAGACGAGAATTATCCCGTTTGGATATGGCAAAAAAAAAATGAAGTCCACCCGTGTATATATTGTCGTGCACCTTAAAGAAGCGTGCCTACCCGGGAAAAATCTCCCAGCATACATTGCAGACTTAACCATTGACATGTAAGTCTCAAAATGACCGAATGTTTTGTATACGGAACGTTAAACCCCATTCAATACCAGAGATTTCCTATAGGTTAAAGAAGCGTATCTGTCTCGGAAAAAATATCTAAACATTAAATTGCATAATTAACCATTGATATGTTAGTCTCAAAATGGCCATATATTTGTTGACGATACGTTTAACCCCATTCAATACCAGAGATTTCATACAAGTTAAATAAGCGTATCTGTCCGGGAAAAAATATCTAAACATTAAATTGCACACTTAACCATTGATATGTTAGTCTCAAAATGGCATAATACCAGAGATCGCATACAGGTTAAAGAAGCGTTTCTGTCCAGGAAAAAATATCTAAACATTAATTAAATTGCACACTTAACAATTGACATATGAGTCTCAAAATGACGAGACGTTAAACCCCATTTAATACCAGAGATCCCCCACTGGTTATTTCATATAATTGTGTTGATAGTATCAAGACAGGAAAGTCAAGACTTCTATCAGTAAAAGACAATATTATGCAGGAGGTTATCTGATAGAGACATTAAATAGCATGTTTCGTACAAGAACAATCTCATATCTAGCGCCACAGCCTCAGCATGAATGCGGCATACACCATGAACGTATAATTAAGTAGAACACTACTTCTATTATTAAAAGGTTGGCGAATGGTAATTTATTGTGTAATGTGACAGAGGGGTGTTATTGCGTTTAGTTTGGCATGTATGATTGTTGGTGGTTCCAGTTAAAACTAAAAAAATGTGTTATTTCGAACAATCAGGGGCAACGATCCATAAAGTCCGATACATGCCAATATCGACGGGAACCGGGATGTTTGGGAGATAAACCTATATTTCAAGTTTCATCCACATCGGATAACAATTGTCGCCTTTGGAGTATCCACAAACAAATTATGGACGGACGGGCGGACATGAGGCAACGACAATATACATGAAATTGTGGCGTATAAAAATCTGGTTCCGCCCTTCTGTGATCAAGTCTGTCCACATTACGTCTTCGTCTGTATATTTAACAATGATCTCGTTATTTCGCTCGATGGGCAGTACATGTGCCGTTTTAAAATTTCTTACCCGAAAAGGGAAAATCTGTATCCACCCTTGTGTGCTCAATAAACTTGATATATTCTGTACACACTACGATCCTTTGTGCAGTGCGGGGTGGGACTGTCATAGAATCAAGTGGCGTGGTTTTGATTACCCAGTTGTACGTAACAATGTGTAGGATCGCCAGTCTGACCTCGTGGGGTTTTTCCCGAGTCACGTTGTTTCATCCCACAGCTAAAGATCCCTTCGCACCAGCCAATAATGAAATAAATCTGAACCATAATGCTAGTCCCAAAACGATCTAGACTCCCTATCTCTCTCTCCCTCTCCCTATCTCTCTCTCTATCTATTTCTTTCTCTCTCTCTCATGTAGCTAACAAGCTAACGATGTCCTCATTGCTTCGCTCAGCGTCCATTATGTGAGAATTAGTCCGTATCCCCGAAACATAGAAATCGTGATCCGCCCTTCTATGATCAATAATTGCGGTTATTACCTGTCCATATTACGTGTTCGTCTATATCGCTAACAATGTCGAGATAAAAAGAAATAAATACGTTTAAGCCGTCCCCAGACGAAGTATTACTAATACGACAAATAAAGTCTTCAGTAGAAACCATTGAGGCTAATAGCCTAGAATCCCTATTAAAGCTCTTCTTGTCTTGGACATGGTAAAACAAGTTAGTGCCAAACATTGCTTTCAATCATCAGACAGATATGGCGTGACGACGTGTTAGAAATCAGACAATTTTAACAAATAAAATAATGTTTTCTGTTCTGTCTGTCCATTAATATCTTATTGTCTTCTGGACGAAGAATCAATATTTTTTTTTTGGGGGGGGGGGTGAATGACCGAATGGTTAGCACGTGCGCGCTGTGTCATAAAGCCTGTCATTAAGTCAACTGGCGTGGTATCGAATTCCCGGTTGTACGTGACAAGGGGTAGGGTTGCCTGTCCTTCCCCTTGGGTTTTCTCCTGGGCCTCCGGTTTCCTCCCACTGTTAAAGACCACTATACGCGCAAGCGAATTATTGAAATAAAATTACACCATATGTTAGTCTCGAAATTACCTAGTTTGTGTTGAGTGGACGTTAAACCCCCTCTCCCTCTCTCTCTCTCTCTCCCAATGGACCATGGGCTGGGAAACACTCGATGATACAACTGCATACTCTTTTATATGTGCCGTTTGGCCAGAGTACACCATTAATTTCCGCGCTGACTCTAATATTAATTGGGGTGCCACAGTTGCTAAGTAAGACGCAGACTCGCTAGTCTTTGGGTCACCGGTTCGCTCCAGGTGTTGGCCGAGAAATATCGTCGAGATTTTCCGGCGTGGTTGGCATATAAGAGTAGACAGAAGCGCCATTGTTCGGCTAAAATTTTCTACATTAGCCCAGCCGGAGCAGAACAGCAGGACGTTAAACCCTGTATCATTTCCTTTCTTATGTTAATTTGCGTCTCTTTGACCGGCTCAAACTTTGTCCCAGGCGTTGGGATGAGCGCCTCATACCACTGGTGAAGCAACACATAGCAACGTCTTACTCGAAACCCTGTATGAGATTCACTATGAAAATCTTGAGATATACAAACTAGAAGTAGCATACTATTAAACATGCAACTGTCTGCCCTTCACTTTAGCGTAACCAACCTTTTAACTCTGTTATCCATCCGCCTCAATATCACGAATATTTACCAAACCTTTTCCGTCCATTCTACACCCAAAAGTCAACAAACATATCCAACTAAAAGGATAAAAAGTGGAAAAGGGAAGAAAGCCTATCAATAACTGCAGTGTCCGTTTGATTTACCCCACGTGTACGTTTCGTCTGGAATGAAATCCATAAAGATAAGTTAAATTCCCCTTGAAGGTTAAACTAAAGACTAAACTATAAATGGAAATAAGAAATAGATAAATACGTGAAGTAAACAACTCTGTGTGACTCCATGACAAACTTATTTATTTTACAGTTTTCAACTCTCTGTAAACCTAATAAAGAAAATGACATTACTGATGTCTAGTACAGAATGACCCAATATCAGCGACATCACGTGTTAAGGTTATTCGCCTGATTTCAGTTTATTTCATTTCAATTTGGATTATGAGTTATTTACTTCTATGTGTACTATAAATTTGTTCATGAGACTCATTATTTTACTGACTGGAGGGGAGTTTGGATAGCCTAGTGGTCTAGAATGCCGCGCTTCGACCTCTAGCTGGCCGGCCACCTCTGGCTTGAGGCTGTGGTTTCGAGCCCTGGTTTGAGCGTATGTGGCATGGAGATAGGCGCGCCTTCTCAGCCTCGTGGGTTTCCTCCGGGCACTCCGGTTTTCCCCCACTGCTAAAGACCCCTACGCGCAAGCAAATTATTAAAATAAAATTAAATCATATGTTAGTCCCGAAATGACCTAATTGTGTTGAGTTGACGTTAAACCCCATCTCTCTCTTTCTCTCTCTCTGTCTCTCTCTCTCTCACTGCTCTTCAACCTTCTTTTTCTATTGATGTTTAACGTCTGATTGCACCGATGGAGTTTTATATTTGGGATGAAACTTGACTACCCGGAGTAAACACGCAAGGTTGATAGGGCGTCACTATCTCCAAACCACATACCCTCACACCAGGGATCGTAACCAGGACCGCAAGGCAGACGTGGCCGGCCAGTTAGAGCTCGAAGCATGACATTCTAGACTACTAGGCTCAATAACAAGGATACCCTGGATTCTATCTGGACAAGATCACTAATTATTTACCCATTGACTTTAATGTTAATTCTAACCCTCTCTTAGACCGGCTCTACCTTTTTCACAAATTGTCGTTGTGTAGAACGCCTTCTGCCACATATGGAGCAACATGTGGCAAACTCTTGCCCAAAATCTTCACCATGATAAACTTGAGATACGCAAGCTGGGAGTAGAGACAAGTAAACATGCAATTTCCGACCTACATTAAAAATTTCAACGTAACCAACCTCACAACTCTTGTATACTTCCGCCTCAAAATCATGAATATTTACCAAAACCTGGCAGAAAAAGTATTTTCAAACCATTTGTTCCCATTCTACACCACAAAGTCAACAAAAATCGCCATACAAAAAGGGAAAAAGAGAAAGGGAGCGAGAGACTAAAAAAAACTTTGGCCCTTATTTCGTCCTAGGAATAATTGGTGATTTGTGCCCATCTGGATAACTAATTAACTCCCTTACTCTATATTTCTATTTTTCAGATTATCAGTATCCGAGATCACTACCTATATTATTAAAGTTACAATGGATATTGGTGAACATTAGTTGTAACTCAGCGGTTGTCGTGACTACTTCCTATTGGTGTTTTATAGCGTTATTTGATCATTCTCGTAAGTATTGTCTATTTCATTGATGTCATTAGGTACAAGAAACATCAAAGCATTTCCATGCTAAACGCAGTGGATATAGTTTGTTGAGCCTGCGATGCCCCCAACTCCCAGCAACGGAATAAAACCATCAACTAAACATAGATACGGTGTTAATAGTAATACCCCAGGGTGGCGTCCGTGGCGCACTGCTGCGGCGACGGAAATGGTCTCAGAGTGCGTAACGATCGCCATAAGCGCGGCAAAAGTGTAATTGAAACGCCAGATAGCATGTTGTGGTCTCCATGATCGCCAATGGCCGCCGAGTCATGGCGTTTGTTTTGAGCATGTTCAAAGCAAACGACAATGTTCTGCAATTATAATGAATGAATGAAATGGGGTTTAATGTCCTACTGTTATGCACCTAACCTGGGCTAATGGAAGACGGGCATACGCCATACAGTGTACTGTGTGGGAAATTTTTCCCGGGCAGCGGCGCTACGGCCTACTCTTATATCGAATTCCAACCGCCAAGGGATCTTTTACATGCATCCAAATGTGTACACGGGACCTCGGTTTTTTGTCCCATCCGAACGACTAGGCAGCTGTCCTTGTCAGGACTAAAAAGCTAGGAGAACGGGATGGGGCCGCGACGGTCAAGGGTCAAGTGGGCTAACATCTCCATAAACGCTGATAAAATTGTAACCTTTGCAACGGCGAATTCCTAGCGTGTTCGCCGCGACTCTCGCGTGTCTGCCACCCAACCCCCTCTCGCTCTCTCTCCCTCGACTGTATTTTTCAAGTGAGTTGAAATTAGAGAAATTTAAATACGACACGATTTGATCTGTAGGAATTATATAGTCTGTAAATCATCGACATCTTATGATTATCTACGAATTATCGCCGTGTGGTGCCCCAGACAACGAGGAATACATATTAAGATGATAGATCATTTTGGCGGGAAAATAGCAGGAATTATTACGGGGAATATATTAGAAACCCGACAGTAATTGTTCTTTAAGAGCTGGAATTAGAATAGAATTTTGATGTAAGTTTCCCTGTAACGACAGCAGTAACAAATTATATCTGTCTGTGCTTCGTCAGCTTTAGGAATAATTCAAATTCTTTAAATTAAAAGACACAACAACTTAAATTGCTCAGTTCACTTTGCAGCACTCATGTGCACTCGGCAAACCTCGGCATATTCCGGTGCCCTACATCTAACCTCGGCGGCTGTATGACATTAAGTGATATGTACCTACGCCTGCGATGCGACACCGGTTTACTTATTAAGAAAACATGCCGCTTTTAGAAAGAAGTTCTCAAAACTGCGTCCTTCGAGGAGTATGTTGAGTTTTCAGTGCAAACTTGTCCTTGTCTAAAGAAAATCGGATAAACTTAAAAGAAAAACAGATTCAGACTTTGAAATCTTTGTATGGTTAAACATTCATTAAAGGCGTCGTCATGGGCGACGGCGTTGGTAATCCGGGAACTTGAAAGTAGTCCCAGTGGTGGACTTCGTATACAGCCGAGGCTAGATGTAGGATAATGGAATCTGCTGAGGTTAAGCCGAGTGTACTAATGTGGTGTTTATATGTATGGTAAGCAGGGCTCACAATCTCAACATTGCTTGGTGAGTATTACGTTGGCTCGCTAACTTGTAGGTACCGTGTTCGATCCCTGTGTTAACCGAATATGCCCTCCCCCCATGTCAGTGGTGCAGGACGGGGGACTATGGGACGAAAAACCGATGTCCCGTGTACAAATTGGCGAGCACGAGAAAGAACCCTTGTCAGTTGAAATTTGGTATACGAGTAGGTCGTATTGCCGTCTTCCTTCAATAGCCCCGTTCGGAGCCGAACATTTCACAATCTCAACAGAATGCCATCTTCACCGTTCTGTTGGTAGGTGACGTACTGTATCATTATTCTGGGCCAAACTACAGACTAGTCTGTTGACCCCCTTCACAATAGGTCACTTTATACACTTTGCAAATTACATTTATTCATTCGTCCATTAAAAGAACCCTTGACAATTGGAATTCGATTTAAGTGTACGCAGAAACGCCGCTTTTCGGTTACAATTATCATCTTCGACACGTATGAGAAATGACATGTGTTAGTCTCAAAATGACAGATGTATTGTGTAAGGCAAAGGTTAAACCCCGTTATGAAAGGTTGTGAAGATGACGCTGCGTTGAGATCAGAGTTTTGTGTAGTAAAGATGACACTGTGTAGTGAAGATGACACTGTGTATATAACGTAGTGAAGATGATGCTGTGATGGGATCAGATCTATATGTAAGATGGCGAAGGTGACGCTGTGTTGAGATCAGAGCTATACATGTATCAGTGAAGATGATGCTGTGATGATATCAGAGCTAAAATTTTAGATCGAAGGGATATGTTAGGTAGTGTAGATGATGCTGTGTTGATCTAAATGTTAGATCGGAGGGATATGTTAGGTAGTGAAGATGATGCTATGTTGAGATTGGAGCTATACGTTAGGTAGTGCAGACCACACTATGTCGGGTTTAGCGCTCATACCAAAATTCAGGATGACTTTCTACAGTTAGCTCCGCTTGAGAACTGACACTAAGCTAGTTGACCGACACTTAGGTCCTAAATCGACGATTTTAGTCGAAAACACTAAGTAAACTTCCATATTTTTAGAAGTATTTATTCTGCTTCCATTTAATGGAATTAAATATGTTTATTTAGTCTTTATGTGTGTGTCAGAAGTGCAGTAGAAATCAATATACTTATTTTTGGATATGGCGCCCATTCAGAACAGAGATTTATTCTCGAAGTATGAGTTAGATGAATATCTGTGTCAGATAGTTTAGGGCTATCTCTAGGGTAGTAAAGATGAGTCAGTCTTTAATTGAGATTACACAGTACCGTGCCATTGGTTTTTTATTAAAATCAGAGCTGGCGCTAGACTATACATTTAAAATATAAATCTTCCAGCCCAACGGATATTCACACCATTTAAACCATCATATGTCAGACGAACAAATCTAGATAGTAATTATCTACGTCTTACAGACGAGTTATGGTGGTGTTTGTGTAGTTCCGTGTGACATGAGCGATTTGGAAGAAGGTTGTTTTTGTCAAAAGATATTCTTTAAGGCTAATCTGACCTAATCAAGGAATAGTCTCGATGGTTCCTTGAATATTATAGCTGTTAGAAACAAACTTCCTTCATCTTTTTTATAGTGACTGGTTAACTAAGTCTATTGGCGAATGAATACAAACATGTTATTTATATATAAATGTAGTCCCAGATAAAGCATGTGAGATGCACTAGAGATTTCGTACCATCATGGACCTTATAATATATGGTCCATGGTACCATCAACATCGTGTTTGTTCTTTTTTTTACCCATCGTAACTCGAAGCCACCAGTCTGCTATTTTTGGGCCCAGCCTGAGAATCCAATTCTGGGTTTCTCATACATCGTTCGCAACACCAGCTATATGACTAAGTGGATGGAACGGTCGTAATCAAGAACACTATCTAGAAGTGGGGCAATGTGGGGATTGTAGGCGGGGCAGATCCCCACGAGATTTTCTTAAAGATCACCCCCTTTTAATAATAATAATAATGTATATTTGTAATGCGCTTAATAATCCATCCATATACGCATGCTCAAAGCACAAGAATAACGTTTTAAGTTCTCATGACATGATCATATTAGAAAATATCCTAAAATAATTTGCTCTATCGTTGCTGTGGGTAGCTTGTCATTTAAACACAAATGGTGCCTAGATCGCTAGTCTACAACTTAGCAATAATCTCCCTATGACGTCTCAATGACATGTTCGTGTCCTATATATATATACATCATATGCACGAAACTAAAAGCATATTAATAATATTCAAATAGAAAACAGTTCGCCATTTAATATCCATCCCTAGTGACCAGTTATGTCAGTCAGTTCAATGGTGATTGTTTTACAATTTATATAATATGTCCCATATATACCTTAAGAGTAACGCACTAAGAATGCGTTCGCGAGAGAGCACCAGACAGAAGGTGCTAAGGCTGCATTTTTAGATTTGGACCAAATGTGTTACATAGGTGCAGATAGTGCTCGAACACATAAATATAAAACAGACCGATCCTCCAGTCTTGACTGAGATAATTGGGAATAACAGATTGCATGCGGATTTTTTTATTTTTTTTTCGTTATATTTTTTAAAGACATGTGAGCGCTTACTGCTTCTCTCCCTTTATAGAGCCAGGTGCCAAATTTTGACACAAATTTCAGCTTGATTGTCCAGCTACTATGAAGAAATCCTTGTAGTGCAGGGCGTTTGATGACCGAATGGTTAGCACATGCGCGCTGTGTCATACGGCCGGTTATTGAGTAAACTGGCGTGGTTCCGATGCCCGGTTGTACTTGACAACGAGTAGGGTCGCCTTTCTCACCTCGTGGGTTTTCTCCGGGTCCTCCGCCCCCACTGCTAAAGACCCCCACGAGCAGGCCAATGATTGAAATAAAATTAAACCATATGTTGGTCTCGAAATGACCTAGTTTGTGCCGAGTGGACGTTAAACCCAATCTCTCTCTCTCTCCAACCTCGTGGGTTTTCCACTGGGTTTATATCTATAAAACATATTACCGATATAATTCAAGCTTACAACCCTAGGCGCGGATATAGTGCAATTGTTAGAAACGATGAATTAATAAAGTCAAGTATTCCCCAATCACGGTTGAGAGGAATTCAAATCAACTTGAATGTAACAGCAATGTCCGCTCCCAAGACGAATCACGTGATAGATGATGAACTGAAAACAACAAATCAATTAACATCTAAATTCTGTTATCAGAAGTTACTCAGTTATAAATTGTACAACATGTCACTTATATTAAAATTTACTCAACTTTCAATCACTGTTTACAAGAAATATCTTTGATCCAAAAACACAAAAGTTTGCGCATAGTTTCTTATTGGTGTACATGTTTTTGATACATTAAATTGATACATTGGTGTACATGTTTTAGTCAAAATGAAGGCGAAACATTTGAGTTACTTCTTAACTTATGTCTGAGAACTCAGAACCTCTCTGCTTAAATTATTGGAAGTAGAAGGGTTTCGTGTGTAACTTTTCTATGATATGGAAAAACGTGTTTTGTAGATATAACGCGAACGCGCTAATCATTCGACCATCCACATCCCACCCATTGAAATTAAATAATTATGCCTTGGACGAACATGGATTAAGATCTTTATGTACGGCTTTTCCGAAAGTATTTAGATCCACTCAATAGTATAATATTTTTTATTTTTTGCTATTGAATTCAAACATGTTCAACTCCGTCTACAGCAAACGGCTCAGAAATAAGACTTCAAAATGAACCGTCAACAAGGAAAGGCTTATATCCCATTTCGTAAAATGGTAAAGATCAAGAATGTATCTTTACATTTGAAACCCCGAAAAATCTGCCAATGATTTACAATTGTTAATCTGCAATGCTCTGGGTGTTACGTCACATGTCGTGTTTCTGTTCTCTGTTGTAAGATCAATTATTGTAGTACGTGTAATAAGAATGAATTAACATATCTCACCCCTGACTTCAGCTCGATTTGACTTAAATTGAATCTAGGAGAATTCTAAATGGAAAAATAACTCCATTAAACCTATTGATTGTAAACTTGGTGGCTAGTATCTCTAGAAATATTACCCCATCATTTCAGCCTGGTTTCCTCTTCATAATCCAAACGGGAAACGTAAAACACTCTAATAAGAGGCATTGAAAAAACGAATCTAGCAGATAAATACATTTGGCGGTTCGATTCGCGATTAACCATCGCTCCAGCATGCAAATAAATCGTAATTGATTTGACAAAAAAATTGAACTGCAATCTTAATGTTGGCCTTTCAATTTATAAGACACGCGTGGAATATGTTGTGTGCCAAATGAAAGCCAGGTCTGTGTTTAAGAGTTCCAGACATTGGAATTAAATCCAAACATAGCAGTACCCAGATTATATCAGGAAATCAGGAATTACGCATGCTCTCTTGTTGTCTAAAAGACGTGAAAGTTCGTTCGTTCGTAGGGTTTTAGTCCGCTTCCACCTTTGGTGATATCACTGACAATGCTTTATACGTGTCTCGTGATAATAAAGTAGCCCCTAGCAACTTTCTGGAAATCTCCCAGTATTTGGTAGAGGATCAAACTTTTATGCAAAAGGTGGTTCGGGGTTTCGTGTTCTATTCTTAGTAGATCATGAATTGAGAACGCTCTCCTGTCTTGAAAAAAGGGAAAACACCACTAAGACTTTCATACAACATGTTTCTCTTGAAAATAAAGTAGTTTCCCAACAACTATCTGGAAATCCCCGTTTTTGATACAGGATCTAACTTTTATGTAAAAGGTGGTTTGGGTTGACGAGCCCTCTCTTTCGCATATAACCTTATGAATTGCGCCTGCTCTCCTGTCGTGAAAAAAGGGAAACTATCACTAAAACTTTAATACGACACATTTCTCCTGAAAATATAGTAGTCCATTACAATTTTCTGGAAAATGATTTTTATTTTGTGTGGGGGATCAAACTTCAATGTAAACTTGTTTCATGTGGAAACATATCTTTTATTGTAAAAGTTCTAAAATCTATATAAATAGAATCAAAAATGTGTGTTGGGGTGCGTATACTCGCCCAGCAAGCTTCGTCGCTGCGATCTACACGCACATAATATAATATGTGGTATCAAATTAACCAGCATGACTCCTTGAATGTTCTAGAGTTAGACTATCGAATTCGGACCTCGGGAAATATTTGACCTGGATCCCGGGCGAATCAAATAATTATGTGGTATCAATTTAACCAGCGTGAGGACGTGAATGTTTTAGGTCATCGAATTTGGGTCACGGGCGAATTTGCGCCTTGTGTAAATTTCGGCCCCTGGTGAATTTGGATACCTGACGATTTTGGGCCCCGGAAAAATTGGGGCCCCTGGGCGAATTTGGGCCACGGCGAAGCCGGGTATCCCGCTAGTATTCAAGACGGATTAATCTCCCTGCTTAATTATAATTAATACAATAGTTAATCTATAGGTATTTTAAGAAAAAGACTGCAATGTTATACACATTATTTATTAGACATTAGCTAAATTATCCAGACCATAATTAAGCCTGCGATATTTACTGGATTAGGATCCGATGTTCAACTTCAATGCATGATCAAATCATGAAATAGATAATCGAGACTATGTTTTTTTTATCGTACCGACTTGAGTAATGATGATCGGGGCTAGACCGAAAATTCAATCGCTAAAACCTCCGTTTAATGTGGATCACTTTGACTAAAATTTTCAGCAAATTCCCTTTACATAGTTTATTTCTTATTAAGTTGTATTTTGTGTATTTTGTACTTATCAGACATCTTATAAGTACTAATTACTTTATTCGAAATAATTTGATCATCGATATATTTTGTTAACATTTAAACGTGCATCAAAGCACTTCCCGAAGACAGCGCTGTATAAATGTTTTGAAATAATAATTATACGTGTAACTGTCTCTTTTAAATTAATGATGCAGATAAAAAGGAACTGATATCAGCTAAAAAAATAAACATACGGTAACCATTATATCAGCTAAAACAAACTTACAACTCTAAGGCAAATAGACGACAACAGAATGGAAAATAGTCAAAGTATTGATATGGCGATTAAGTAATCAATCATATATGATGCCCCATGTAGTCTAATAACCAAAATGTGGTAGAGGGAGAGAAGAGATAGAGGGAGGGAGAAATATGGGGTTTAACGTCCGCTCGACACAAACTAGGTCATTTCGGGACTAACATTTGGTTTAATTTTATTTCAATAATTCGCTTGTGCGTAGGGGTCTTTAGCAGTGGCAGGAAACCGAAGGACCCGTAGACAACCCACGATGCTGGACAGGCGACCCTACTCCCTGTCACGTACATCCGGGGAATCGAAACCATGACAATTGACTCAATGACAGGCTTTTTTTTATGGTACAGCGTGCACGTGCTAACCATTCGGCCATCCAACCCCCCAGACGGCATTAGACTAAAACAGTAAAAAATATGATATTGCGATTAAGTAATCAATTATAACGTGTAGGCAGATGATGCTCCATGTAGTCTAATAACAAAAATGTGGTCTTAAGATAGCATACCACTTACTGTTTGAATGAATAACATAATTATCTAAATAATGGAATTTATGGACGTTATCTCAAACCCTTCAGCGGAAAGTAAACAAATTATCTTTAAATTATAATTGACACGAGATCTTTCAAGTGGCGTGTCAACATGGCCCCTGATTTGCATTCTATCCTAATGATGGGTAACATAGTTATCTTCCAATATAAAATTATTGGGTCGACGTGATCTTTGTCTTACGTTCGATTCGAATAACAGTAACCCAATGATCTTGTAAATAAAATTGGCATCAGACCTTTACGTCCTATCCAAATGAACAAGAATATAATTATTTTCTTATAAATTTTCAAATTAAGGTGGATTTTGTTGTACGCAACCTAATTTAAACACAGATCTATATATCGTTTCGGTTTTTTTTTTATACCTTCGACGGTCTACACTACATAAAGATCTGACCGGTATTAGCGATTTGGTTACGTCAGGGGTCAGACACGCGGCTTTTGACCCTATGACGTCAGACATTAGATTAACCCATCAGCATTGATGTTACTAATGCATTATCCACAGTTCCGTGCAAAACACACATAAAGCTCGTCGTAACTACCTCACACCATTCAGAACCGGTCAATAATAACAACTCTTCCAGATCCTAGTGTAGTAAAGACAAGTTAAACAAAATTTTGAACTATAAAAACGAAACGAAATAGGATCTGTGTTTTATATAATCAGATTGTATTTTTTCGTTGTGTGTCAGCGCGTTATTGGTTTAACGTCATATTGGATTGAACAGTACACAAATAAAATTGACATGTTATATATATTTTTACTTCGTGTGTCAACGTGATATAGTTTTACGTCCTCTCCGAATAACAGTAACACAATTGTCTTCAAATTAGAATTGATGTGATATAATTTTTTACACAATATGCCATTGTGTCATTTGTTTTACGTCCTATCCGAATGACCAGTGTGTTAAAGTGTCCCTGCTTTACGTCATAGCTAAACTAACAAGATTTTGTTCCGTGTCTGGTTTGTTTGTAACGTGTTGTCTGTTTTATCCGAATGATGAGTAACCTAATTATCTTCAAATAAAAATTGATATAAGAAATTTTACGTAGATTGTCAATGTGACAGTTCTATCCGACTGCACTTTAAATACATTATTTTAAATTAAAGGAACTACATCGCTTATATTTGAGACCTCGACATTGACACAATTGGGTCACAACGCATATATTTATATTTACTGTAATACAAATGTGTTTAAACTGATTTACATTCAATGGTTTCCGTTTTTACTCTAATTTCAAATCAGTTATGTCCGGGAAGATATGCCAGCAATTTCAATCGAACGCAAATTTTTAGCGTCTGGTTATTCCACGCCGTTTGATTTGGTGCAACGTGTCTAGCCTCATTCCTCGAGTCTCGTGTACAACTGGGACTGAAACGCATTATGGTACACGATTCGTGTATCAATGGTATTTTGTCTTAAATATTGGATACCAGAACGAAGCCCACCCTTTCCCGGTAAGATGCCAGTGTCAATGTTGATTTAAATTGACAAATAATTCGTGTTTTCAATGTTGAAGATTTTGGATGATATTGAGTTAAAGACTTAGCTACTTTAAAATTATCTTTAAATGAAAATTGACATCAGATATTTTACGTAGTGTGTCAATGTGACAGTCCTATCCGAATGCACTCTAAATACATTATCTTATTGCAATCACCTTCAAATGGAAATTGACATCATGTGTCGTGTGTCAGTGCGAACGTCCTACCCGAAAGAACTTTAAATACATGATCTTTAAATTTCATGTGATAGTGTCAATTTTATCTACGGTTTACATCATATCAGAACGAGAAGACTCGAATCCAAAAAAGTTGATAAGCAAGAATTGGAATTGATCAATGCTGTTCTGGTTCCACGCCAAGCTTTAAATCCGGGCCACGGTGGCTTGAAGACCAGAGTCCTACCCACGCGATGGCCATGACCTTTAGAGTTCAGTATGAGTAAGTAAGCCAGGAGGCCATCGTCACGATTATAATCAACCACATATTTCATGCGCCGTGAAATTAAAGGCCAAAAGCCGTCATTGACATTCGGGATATTGGGTGGTCGAAGAGTCTAATTCGTGCACTTTAGATCATAATGACTCGATTGAAGTTGTTTCGAACCCGAGGAGCGAGGTCGTCTGTCTAATCTCGTGGATTTCCCCGGGTGCTCTATAGTCTCCTTCTAGTGCCAAATTACGCACAAGCAAATTATTGGTATAGATTGTAGGCCTACGGTATCGTAGGCCAGGAGAATGGCGTAATCTGTGTAATGTAAACGCACGCTTCCACCACCACCCCCTCTCTCTTTCTTTCTCTCTCTGTATATTACCCAATCCAGTTATCAAAATGATATAATTGATAAGGTCAGTTTTGACAAGTTTCATGTTGGTTAAGATGGAAATCGATTTCAATATGTCTGCGGAGGGCGATTATTTATAGACATATTTTTTTATCTATTCATTATGAGCATTTATCAAGAATATTGTGCTGTGGGGTGAATTTGAGCAAAACAAAATTATAAAGCAAAAGAAATGGAATTGGTATTTTTATTTGATGTCTGTCTACCAGAATCTGAAAGCAGACAACGATTTCAAGATATTAATGTGTAGAGCAGTTGACGCCTACCGCTGGCCCAGACATATGTACAAGATTAATTAAAGGGCCAATCCCGGTATTATGTTGGAGAATGAAGCTGCTTATTTTTGTATTAAAATCCCTGAAAATCTTCTGGCAATTACTCAATATTTGTGATACGTTTTCAAACAACTTAAACCCGTCAGTCTATTATTCGGTGTCTGGATAAAAGCAGACTTTGATTTTATAAAAAAATAATGTGTAGGTGAAATTTACCTTTCGTTATCAAGCACATCAGATGGGTCATTCACTGTATAAACATCTAAAGGAACGGGCATCGATTATCCGGTTACCCAACGAAAAACTTGACCCGAAATCTTTAAAGGGTTACGTGTACGGGTAAGCATTGTTGACGTTCACGTGGAAACGACTCAACATTTTGGGCTAAAAGTTCGAGAGAAAGTA
The DNA here is from genome assembly GCA_917208275.1 of Patella pellucida. Classification (NCBI taxonomy): domain Eukaryota; kingdom Metazoa; phylum Mollusca; class Gastropoda; family Patellidae; genus Patella; species Patella pellucida. Next base: position 16,851,269 of record OU795042.1, on the reverse strand, counting down.
ATATACCATTCCTCCATACGTTGGAACTTATATTTCATACGTACTTGGACGTTTATTTTTGAGACTCTGTTCAAATCGGGTTAGTCCCTTTAAAGCTGACAGAAAGAGGAGAAAATGTCGGCCCAAGTTGGTTGATAAATCGAATATTAATCAGTGTTTATCGTTTATGTGAAGTCATATCAAACCTTTGCCAATGATAATGAATCGATCAGCTATGTTTGTTTGACACGAGTCGGCATTTAAGAAAAAACAAATTGAAATATCAACTAACGAATACGTCAATTTTGCTTTGTGTTATTGTTTACTGTATGAATGGCTACTGGGTGGGGATCGGTGTCTGTTTGCTACAAAGTGGGACAACTTATATCACCGTAACCTGACCTTTATTGGACCAGGAACTGGTCACTAGCCGCTCCTCATCATGTTGTTCTTCTTGGGGTGACGTTCTTCGAAAAAGCCCAAGGTTGGTCAATTCGCTTGCGCGTAGGGGTCTTTAGCAGTGGGGGAAACCGGAGGACCCAGAGAAAATCGACGACGTACAGCCGGGTTTCGAAACCAAGCCAGTTGACAAAATGACAGGTTTTATGATACAGCGCGCACATGCTAACCATTCGGCCATCGAACGGAACCGGAGAAAGCCCAAGAGGCTGGACAGGTGACCTTCTTTTTCCCCACGCCACTTGACACAATGGCGGTCCTTATGATCCAACTCATCTTCAATAGAAGGCTTGCCCTCGCTTTAACCTACGTACATCTTATCTACCACTTTACGTAATACTTCGCCCTTTTCGTCACTAATTTCGATTGGCTACTGACCCAGCTGGGAACCTCTCAGATTCCTCGATAGAAAATATCATCACGAATACCAAGTCAGCATATTCCCGTTACCTTTTCTTGTTTTTAATTACTATAGTGCGAACTGTCCGCTTATTATCTAATCTTCCATAGTTTTCCTTTAATATATTTATATAACATTTAAGAAAGACCTGTAATAGGTAGATTTAACACTTGAATAATGCCCGTGTAATCAATACGTGATTCCAACGTCCTTGCCATAACAATCCAAGGTATATAAAAGAAGATCATGTTCAATAAGAGGACAGTGGCTTGCTTAAAGGCCCAATAGCACTCTTGTTGTAACTGAATAATATGTTCCAATCATTATTCTGGCCAACAAATTGTCATATTTTTCAATATTCCAATTAATTGATATAAATTTCATCTTAATACACCGAATTTAAAAAAATTGGAAAAATTCAAATAACTGGTTTTAAAAGCTTTATGTCAACATTTTAAATGTAACCTAGATTTTAAAATATTTTTGAGACCTCTGGACAAGTAAAATAGGATGTAATGGATAATTTACACAACAGGTAGGACACTTAAATATCTAGTAATAGAATAAGGCTATTATTTTTGTGGACCTGTCAAGCCAGCAAGAGTGTTATTGTCCCTTTAACTGTGATAATCGGGTGATTCAATTACTCTAGGAATTCCACCAGTGCCTGGAGGTTAAGAACAACAGATTCTTCTCTATCGAGTTAATTGCTTGTTATAAAAGTACGCAAGCTTTGAAGGCTATTAAAAAAACTACTTGGAGTTTTTTTTGATAGTGTGAGCGAACTTTTAGAGAATTTAAAATACATTATTTTCAACAACTTTCATGACAGCTTTTGTAATCTCGATTTGTTGTTGTCAGTAACAACCTATTCTTTTTTTTAAATATAAAACGACCTATTTGAACTAAAGTCAGCACTTTATCGAGTCTGGTATCAAATGAAACGCACGCCTTGTAATTCCCCCTTGTGGCTGCGCGTGCGGTTCTTTTTTTGTATTACATGTGGATTATTCTTAAAAATGGGAAATTAATATTTAAAAACTAGATAATATAAAGGGAATTTGTTATTGAATACTCGGCCTAGCCCCGGTAAGCATTACTTAAGTCGGAATGATAAAAACATAGTCTCGATTATCTATTTCATGATTAAATCATGAATAAAAGTTGAGCAGAAAATGGGATCATAATCCAGTAAATATTGCAGGCTAGCGATGCCATCAAGAGTTGATTATGGTCTGGACATATGTAACGTTTCAGGACTAAAGAAAGATGTGCAATAGGCAGAATTAGCTCTCGCATAATGTATGTTTAAAGGAGATTGTCCACATATTATTAAAGTCTGTTTTTAGTAAAATTGTTCAGAAATTAATTGTAAGGTCCGTTTACTTAGGCGTCTTCGCTGCGTTTCCACACACGTTTTCGCCGGTCTAATTCAAATGTTATGGGACCGTTACCATGTAACAGGCGGAAACGCTGCGAAAATGCGCACATAAAAAACGGACTTAAGACGTTTATATGTACATATTACACAATATGTACTAAACACTTTGATATATTACCAACAATCGATTTGTTTAGCTATATGTGACTGGCGACCAGATCAAGTTGGAATCATGACCGGCTTACTTATTTCAGAAAGCATGACATCTCTATGCATTTAGTTTGGATTTGATATTTGTCACGTAACAAATTCATTTAGAAAAATACTATAAGTATCGACAGAGGTCATGTCATCACTTCATATATATACATACATGTATCTGTATGATGCAACTGATGTCGTGCAAATGACCAGGTATGCATTTTTATTTCGAGTAGCCCAGTTCACAAGTCATGGTTATCAATTTTGCTTTTGAGAAGTGGCACCAAGTGTTCGTATTTCTGATAAAATCTAATAATAAATCTCTGAATTAAACCAGCAAATCCTCCCACCCAAAATCAAATATATATGTAACTTTTGTTTTCAAAACTAATTTTGTTTGCCGGTCATCAACAGTCAATAGGCAGATTAGTTTGGTCTGGAGTGAATAGATGACAAACATATAAAAGGTCATTTTCGGGTCTCGTGGAAATTTGAAAAGTAAGGTCAATTCTGGAGAATCAGCCAATAATTTGACGTAGAACAGAGGCGTTCTATTATATTATATAAGTGTGGTTTAATGGTCGAGAGCGCCCGTTCATTCGCATCTTGGGTTTAACGTCCACTTCCACCTAGGGTGATATCGTAGAGGTTTATTCTCACTGTGCCCCCTAATCAAGTGGTGTTATAGGCTAGTGGTGTGAAAACTTAAGTAAACAAAGGATTATAGACTGTATCCTTATTAGTACTGTTCATCTAGTTAAGATTTAATTTTTTTAATGATTAAAATATATAAGTTAAGTTCACGTGTCATCGGTTAACGAATATCTTAAATATTATTTACCTACCTTTTATTCAGACAGTAATCATAAATCAATCAAGTATATATTTTAGAAACTCACTATCATTATATAAGGAAAGTTGTCACCCCCAATTACATTATATCTTTTAAAATGGCTCAAGTTCGCGTACGGTTTATTCCTAATTCTCAGAGCGGTCAAAATTTAGTAAATTTGGGGTATAAGTACAGAGTAAAAAGTGCAATTGAATACACCGACGCCATATCCCATTTAGTAGGGTTATGAAATATGTTTGATACATGTATTTGTTGTTACATTATTTGTTGTTACATTTATTGTGAATAAAGTTGTTAATGAGTTTAATGCTAGTAGTTTTTTAAAAAAGACTATACCTTTAACACCATTGTATTCAATAATCCCCTTGCTTGATTAATCCCCCCATGAGAACAATAGCAGGGGGCACAGTGAGATGTTCCCATCGTAGACAATGTTCGAGAGCGAGACATTAAATTATCGATTGTAACAACAAGAGGACCGTGAGGGCCGAGTGTTTTTACAATATATTACGCAATGACTTAAGCCTGAGACCTTTAAACGACTTAAAATATAGACACTCTGCTCATGCGTTGACAGTGAAATACGCCATGCCAGTCTAATTTTTTACAAGGTACGCTTGGCAAGTTGCCCGTACGATTATTTGAAATAATGGTACGCCAACATCAAAGAGTGACGTCACATCTGTATTTTAAGACTATAATAGTGGGTGTTCTGTTTGGAAACCTGCCCGAGTCACCCACACGCTGAATCGATTAAAGCGTCTGAAATAACAATATGGGGTTAATGAAGGCGACTGTGCCGGATACGACATTTAAAAGATAAACAGACTGAAATCTTCCCACCAATCTCAGTCGAACTCTCATTTAATATTTATCACTTCTATAGATTATATAATGTTTAGTTAGAAACAATGGCTGGAGTGCACAGATTTGCAAAAATATTACTTTAATTTGCAGTTTTCTAACAATATCTATTGTTTCACGGGTAAATCTACGCTAAAATCTACTGAAATTGATTATTTAACATTTAATTAAGAAAACAATATCAACGGTAGATAACTCTCGGCTTGGGTCCAATCAGATTAAAACCGAGACCTGCCAAACGATTTAACCCAACCGCCCTCCCTATACGTCCATCTATATATTTTAGGTTGTTGCAGAAAAGTAGTTCGTTCAAGACCATTTAATTTTTCACAGCCATACGTCATTCGATGGCCAATTTTATGCGTGATTTTATGTGCATGTAATTTCAAGGTAGACGCATCACATGGTGAATTCTATTAGAAATATATTGTGTAATAAAAGTGTCATAAATTCCGAGAAATACCGAAAAATAACCGAAATTCGCATTTTTACAAAAAGAGTATAGAATAGCTTAAAGGAACTTGGATTTCTAGAAATCTTTCATACAGAATTAACCAGAATTAAAGCACCAACTTGCCAAGAGATTATGTTAGATCAGTCTATATTTTTCTTACCAGTCTGTATATTTCATTCGTGAAAGGGTTTTTTAATTCACGACTTGGATACGTATTTACATAGGCTTCAATGTGGGGGTTAATGGACAGATACGAACGACAAGGACAAACTAATACTGGATTCCCGTTCAATCAAGTCACGTGACAAACAAGAAACAATAAATAGATTATTGCAGCATGGGTTAGTCTGTTAAGATTCAAATGTTTTGAGAGCGAAATTAAAGCAAACTTTAGATATATACATTAGTCGGAATGTGTTTTTAATCCAAATATTTCACGAAATCAAACAGTTTAAAAGCGGGAAGGCATCTTTTACTAAACAGTGACTTTAATGTAAGAGTAGTTTTCTGTCTACGCCATTAAAATGGAGCATTAAATAATTTGCACTGTAATTCTTCAGTTGTCTCAGATGAGCCCTTGGGTTATAAATGCAGACGATCAATATGTATACTATGAAAATAATTTCAGAATTAACAGTTCAATAACTGTCTGGTTCTATATTGCCATGGTAGAAATATAAGACTTCATAAATATTTAGTTCAGACATATTTCGCATGATATATTATTACGGTCTTTAGTGACTAAGGTAAATTATTATGGAAGAAGTTCCCCCATGGAATAGAGTAAATATTGCTTGTCTCGTGAGGTTATCATATTTTCGTTTTGTTGGGTTTAATATCCTATTCATTGCTTTGTCTTATCGGTTCTGTCACTGTGACACATTTCTCATATATACGGCTAGACTATATAATAAATACTTGAGTGATGTAATATGTTACTGTCATTGTTTATGAATGATTTAAAGGCCAAAGGGGCAGAGACTAAGTGAGAGGGAAGCACTGACCAGCTTTGCGTCATGGTTTTGAGTTTTTGCGCCCCCTCGATGACAAAAAATCACGCGGTTTCAATCCAGTTTTCAACTTTATAATTATAATTATAATGCTCAACTAGTGGCAATCTTAGGTAGGACATGCTACAAATCGGCTCTAGCATGTTCCACACAGCTCAATATTACTTGGCAGCACTAAGAGGAACCCCTTCTTCCCCCACAGACATATTGTTGGGTTGGGCGTGAAACGGGATCTTGTTCCCCATGCAAAATCATGAGTTACCACGGCTCGGCCAAGCGGTCCACAATGGTGACGTTTATGTGTATTTCCTATTGGTCAAACACAATGCAAACAACGAGCGGGGATTAGAGTCCTATTGTTATCCTACCGTTCAGTTTAATCCAGCCTGGTATTAGCCGGGCAGCGTGCCACGAGGGACATTTTTCCCATGTAGCGACGTTAACGTACACTCTTCATCGAATTCCAGCTGTCGATGTTTCTTCTACGTGTGCGCCAACATCTAAACCGCGTCGGCTTTTCAGCCCATTAAAACGAATATATCTTGCCAAACCCGCCGTACGACACCACGAGCAAGTGCAACCAGCGACGTCAACAAGGGTCATTTCTCAATTCTCGACCAACACGTTCTCCTGGTTAATAAAACACCGCTGCTCCTCTTTAAATGGAACATTTTACATTTTAATTCAAAGGAGCTTTGGGGAGCCAAGTGGTTTAGACTTTCGCGCTTCGAGCTCTAGCTGGCCGATTAGCCCTGGCTTGCGGACCTGGTTACGATCTCTGTTTGTGAGTGTATGGTATGTAGCTTGCCAATGGCCACAGGTCCCCAATTATTTCCTCATTGACTTTAATGTAAAACGCTTTCTGTCACAGATGGAACAACATGTAGCAAACGCTTGCCAAAAATCATGTATGAGGTTGACCATGAAACAATTGAGATACGCAAGCTGGAAGTAGAGACAAATAAACATGCCATTTCCAGACTTACATTTTAACGTAATCAACCTCAAAACTCATGTATCCTTCCGCCTCAAAATCATGAATATTCACCAAAACCTGGCCGAAAATTTCAAACCCTTTTTTTCGATTCTACACCAAAAAGTTAACAAAAATCGCCATGCAAAAGGGGGGAAAGGGAGAGGAAGACTAAAAATAACTTTCGCCCTATATAGGGGGTGCCATCTCAATCTCGTTGGTTCCCCACGCGTGCGCTAAGCATAATATAATTCTACATGTGTCGGCAATATCACCATTGGTGAAAGCGGACGATAAACAGTAATAGAAGTAGATGTGCATTGCCAGCTTTTGTTTGCATGGCAAGTTGGGTTGTTGCACTTACTTTAAGAGGATTACACGAAACAACAACCAGTGAGTGAAGAACACTGTCCTGTTGGAGACGACGAGGTCTATATCGATTTGACGCTTACGCGTTATGATCACTGATCCTAAATCCCTGTGCACAAACTGGACGGTCACGATTTATGAAACCTATTTGGAAGTATAAAAGAGTAGGTGCTAGCGCTTTAAATATAGGCCTATTTTAAGTTAATAGACCAATAGAAAATTAGTATGTTTTGTATTTCAACTCTTTTATTTATATCTTTCAGCTGTTCTGGTTACACCAATGAGTCGAGTAAAACACACCATGAATACCATCTATGTAATTTCTGACTTGCTGATTAGTGGAACTCCAATCAGAGTGCTTCATATGTTCTTCACTGTAATGCTAGGATCTATCTACGCTCTATTTAACGCCATCTACTTCCTTAACGACGGGACCGTAACTACGGGAGAAGGTGGAATGGCGGTCCGCCATTACGCTTACAACTTCATGGACTGGAATAAACCCGTGGAAGCGGTTATCACCTGTGTGCTGTGTGTGTTTCAATCTCTAATAGCTCAAGTTGTTATCTTTATCATTTTCAAAATTAGGGTTGTTATCTTTGAAAGAGTGTACTTCGGGGGATCGAGCTCTGAGGTGGAGTCAGAGCTACAAAACATAGTGACAGAATCAAACTCGTATAGTACAATGGATGAGAAAGAGTTTATAGATACTAATGCTCCTTCGACTCATGTCGGGGTTAAGTGATGCCGTATTTATTTTTATAATGACGTTTAATTAAAATATATCGTTATTAGTATCAGTTGTTGACGTAAAAAATCAAGATGAGATTGGGAAATTTGTGAATATATAATCAGATAACTGTGATCAACTGTTGTTAGGCCTGCCTCGAATTGTCTGATATTTGAGTATTTGCTATGGCTGTCATGTTGACTGCTCGTTCCCAGAATCTCTACCATTCCTACAGACTGCGCATCGGCGGAAGTGAAATAAACCGGATGTAGCTAAGGTGATCCAAGGAAGTCGTTGAGCTAATCCATCTAGATTCGACAAATATCAAATTTATTTTCCCCTTTTGTGAAATCGTTTGTTTTTTTTAACTATTAGTGTCTTCGATTGTGCTGTTCAAAGTTACAATAATCCTCAATCATGTATGAATAGTGATAAAGAACCCTTCGAACCCTGGGTAATATTACAAATATTATCTACTTTGTAGTTATCAAAAAATAAAATGACGGACGTTATTTGTGATACCGCCTATCTTAAATCCTGTAAAACTAAAAATTATTTGTTTTCAAAAAATAATTGAAGCGTAGAAAGTTTAGTTAGATACAGTAAATCCATTTGTTTTAATTCAGACTTGCGTTTTGCTTGATATGGTGACCATTTTTGATAAACAAGTAGGCTATGGCTGCCATTGTGTTTTTTTCTAAATTTCAATTGAGCTTTAACAAATAAAAGCGTTTCATATGGAGTTTATAGAATTGAAATTTAATAGCTCGAAAACGAGTTGGTTTATTCGTTCTAAACGGTAAATAAAATAGCGTCACTATCGATGAATATTCCCGTAGCTTATCTTACGTATATATTAACGACAGTCGTATAGGTAATAAATATTATTCATAAATAACTGTTACATTTGTATTATTTATTTCATGTTTTTCGTGAATTTTACCATGTACTTATTCTTAACATAATTCCCGGCATTGTTTATTTAACATAATATTCCATGTACATAGAACTATAGAATATTGTCATTCACATGATAATGGTCTTTTACATAACATTATTTATGTGTCATATCCTAATTATGTCTTATTGATTGCTAAGCTGTTGGTTTTCCTTGTATCAACGTTTGTCTTTGTTAATATACATCATTTCTGCTTTCGCCTGTTTTTGTGTCAATATTGCAAAAATCAGATTTCGGTCAAACCCCACACCGGAATTTAAAGCTTATTCAAAATTAAACTAAACAAAATAACGGCCAGTATTGATTTCAATGTAGTTTTGTAACAGCTTTAAGTTAGTTAGCTAGGTCGTTGATATTTTATCGATAGACCGACAATTAACATAATGAGGAACTAAAACTTTCAGTTGTGTTTAGTGGATAACTTTATCAATATAAATCATAATATATTGACTAGTCACGTGTTAAGAAGAAAAATTATCTAAAAGATTCTGGCACTACTGGCACTGTAAAATATGTTAATTTAAAGCTGTTGTGTTAATTCAAAATTGGTGTACTCTTTAATATGTGCATAGAAAAATGGGTTCGCCAACATCCCAATATAATGCTAGTGTTTGATGAGATAATATGTTAACTTTTTTACGTTCTGGAAAGTATTTAATCTTCAAGGATTGCATGGACCAACTAAGAAAGACAAAAATTGGAGATACAGTAGTGGATTGAAAAGTACAGGCGGAAAATGGGTGAAGCCAAGTCCAAATAACTTTGGCTGGTATAGGACATTAGGGTATTCTACAGTTCGGCTCATTTCAGTCCGCCGTCTTCATTGGCCCCCATTTCATTCATTTCTCTCCCTATTCAAGTTGTCTATAGAGCCGTCAACACAGTCAAAAGGTTCAATATCAGATGTAGCCTCCGCCAGTCCGGACTCCTTTTTTCAACCCTCCTTCGCATTAGCCGAATGAGAGGTTGCATCTGCGACTGCTTTAGTTTGTTCCATTCCTGGAATAGTGCCAAGGTACCAACAGCCGCCTGACGCAGAAATTCAACAACGGCACGCACGCGGTGCGATCTAGCTTCGCCGTTCATAAAGATTTACTTTGTGGGAAGAGAATGCTGTCAAAGTAAGACACCACATCCCATTCCAGGACCTCTCGTTGGTACAGGTGACCATTGAGATCAACTCTAACTGGTACCATTGGAAGCTTACATCCATATGAAAGGCAACCCGATACCATAATAGAGCCGAACGGAACCTACTCTATGATGTTATTATGCCATATTCGCGCTTTACCATCCGTCGTGAACAATTGAGACGTGCTCGACATGCATTATGGTCACTTGGCAAGAGAGGTCACACAGGGTTGTTTGAAGTCGGTTGCACTGAAAGCTTTATGTTTATTCCTTAAATGACATTTTTGTTATGAATAGCAAATAATTACTCTTGATCGCATAACATTCGGGGATTGAGATACCTTTTTTTTCTCTTTGTATATAATATTATCGCATGCCGTTAATTTACCCCATTCGCCCATGTATCTATTTCCCTTCCTGTCTTTGCTCAATTTCTGTGCAAAATGCATGACATTAAGTGGTGCTATTCTTGTGTGTGTGTGCTTTGCTCGTGTGTGTCTATTTGTTGCTTGTTTGTGTGTATTTCTCTTGTGTGGGTGTGTGTGATATGGGTGTGCTATGAGTGTGCTCACCCCTTTTCTGTCCGCGTATCTCCTGTATTTACTACTAGTAATATATGTATATATAATCATTAAAACCTCACCAGAAACCTTAAAGTATTCATATCCAAAATTTGGACATGGGTAAAAGATGACAACAGATCATAAAACAGAACGACGCTGGGCTGACACTATCGTAAAAACGTTCAATCTGATTAAAACATAGATCCTATTTCGTTTCGTTTTCGGTTTACTTGTCTTTACTACTCCATGATCTGGAAGAGTTGTTATCACTGACGTGTTCTGGATGATGTGAGGGATAAGTCAATGAAACAGTCTGTTACGGCGAGCTTTTAGCGAGGGGTGCACAAAATTGTAGGCAATCCACTTAAAACATCAATAATGATTGGTTTCAACAAATGTCTAGCATCATAGGGTCAAAAGCCGCACGCATGACCTCTGACGCGATCTCCAAAAACAACTGGTCAGATCTTCATGTAGCGTAGGCCATCGAAAGTATAAAAAAGACGAAACGAAATATAGATCTGTATTTTAATCAGATTGTGACACGTTCTATGCCATTTAAATTATCGTTTGGTTTACTAATTGGAGTTAGTCGTTCGGATGGGACGAAAAACCGAGGTCCCGTGTTCACATTGGAGTGCACGTAAAAGATCCCTTGGCAGTTGGAATTTGATATAAGAGTAGGCCGTAGCGCCGCTGCCCAGGCAAAATTTCCCTCATAGCACACTGTATGGCGTATGTCCGTCTTCAATTAGTTCAGGTAAAGTGCATAACAGTAGGACGTTAAACCCCATTTCATTCATTCATTCACTAATTGGAGTTTGATTACTGTTTCTGCACATTCGATTTTATCTCAGCATGGGCTGTATCTGTGGACGTAAAATTTGAAACAAAGAAAGATTGTCAGTCGAATAAATCAAATACAAAAGAAATTGACAACTTTTTGTTCCCTTTTTTTTGGTAATAAAAATTGAATGACTAAGTTAACACCGGAAGTAAGAACAGACAAAATCACTGATCTTATATATTTCCCGGAGTGCCATTAACCGGAATTTTCTAGTGCTGGTTGCCCGTTGCGCATGACCGGCGGCCGAGTAAGGAACAGTAACTAATCGTTCTGATTGGACTAGGAAATGAGATGTCCGGATTTCTCTCATAGCACAGGTGCCTGTCTTTGTTATCGAGATTTATGTAGAAAAGTAAAACGTTTACCCCCTATTATTTATCTATTTTCCACAATTGGAAAGCAATCTTTTGCTTATCTTTTTAGCATTCTTGTGTGTTGTATATGTCCTCCATTGTCGTTTGTTATAAATAATGTATAATGTCGTTTATTTTGACTGTGATAAAAAATAATATATTAAAATGATTTCTGTGTTATAACAATTATTTCAGATGAGTGTTAGTTTGTTTAGATTATAATAATTTATTTCTTGTAAGATTTTTGAATTCCCTTCCCGGGACAATATCAGGTAAACTCGAGTATGACATCAACGTTTATTATATTTAGATAACACAATAAATACTCGATGCGTCATTCTAGCGCTATAACAATCTCATTAAAACACAGATCCAATTTCGTTTCGTTTTTATAGTTCAAAATTTCGATTTTACCTGTCTTTACTACACTTGGATCTGGAAGAGTTGTTATTTAACAACGAGGTAGGGGTCAGCTAATTAAATGGACTGTCGAATCGAGTGTTTGACCTTTTATGCGCAACTGTGGGTAAACATTAGCAGCAATAGAAATCAAACGAAAGTAGATAAAAAAAACCAACACCATGGCGGTCTCTAATTGCTTAGTCGAATGAAATATGTCACTTGCTTGGTACCTGACGTTATAGAACGTGAGCTTCCACTACAACTTGTTAGATCCACATGTAGTGTAGGCCATCCAAAGTTTAAAAAAACGAAACGAAATATAGATCTGTATTTTAATTAGACTGTTGCAAACCACAATATCGTGAAAGTTTCATCACTAACAGGAATATCAGTAGAAAACTAATCCAGTCCATTCTTTATATACAACCTATTTCGTTCTATTTGCATCGATCTAAGCTACTGGAGCGCAACAAGTAGCCACCATCTTTTATTGGTAGCGGAGAAACTTGATGAACCTAGTTTAAATTTGATTGAATTCACACCAGGAGATTTTCTCGCGTTGTTATTTTGATGTTTTTTTCTTAATTAAATGTTTAATTATCAATCTGGGCCCTGTTTCTCGAAATCTTAACAATAGATAAAATCCATATTTTAGTAGATACTTAATTGTGATTGGCTAAGCACTTAAATCAATCTAATATTATCCAACCAAATTACTAAAATTGGGATTTTATCTTAGTTAAAATTTCGCGAAACAGGCCCCTGGGTAATATTTAGTGTGTATTAAGCCTTGAGAAATTTGATATTTCAGCGAAATTAAAAATGACTCATCGACCCTTTAAATTTTATTCATACATTTTATATGTAAACCAACTTTATCCGTGAACAAACCGAATTATCTTATTCAGATTTTTCAAGCTTACAGAATTATGTTAGGTCCTAAATAATTCCTCTGTGGGAATTTTAATGACGTAAAGATAGTTGAGACAACATGTCTACCACCGAAGTTAATGTATTTAAGCATAATATGAATATTTTAGAATAGTAGTAATTATAACTACATGAGCTATATAACATATTGTATCGACTAATGATAGTGCTCTTAGGTCATTCTGTTATCTAATTGTATCAGGAAATCAAAAATTTGCCTTCTTCTGCTTTGGTCTGAAATAGAAGAAAAATGGGTTTGCGGATGTCAATTTTCACAATTTTCCGGGGGGGGGGGGCTCTCGGACGTGACGCGCCTTGTGTGGGCCTTGGTCAATGACCTGACAGAAGGCCCACTTGTCCGGCACTGCCTGGGAATCAAATTTTTCCAGTTTGCAATTACAAATCTTTAGTGTAGTTTTGTATTTAAATGATTATTATACATTGATCTGCCTTGTGTGGACCTTGGTCAATGACCTGACAAAAGGCCCACCTCTCCGGCACTGCCTGGGGATCAAATTTTTCCAGTTTGCAATTACAAATCTTTAGTGTAGTTTTGTATTTAAATGACAGTTATACATAGATCTGCCAGTTATACATAGATAAGACAACCCGATGTTAGAGTAGATTATAGGGGGGGGGGGGACAATCAACCATATAAGATACGGAGTCAAGTGTTTGCTTTCATTGTGATTTAATCTCATTATTAATTAAACTTAAAGTCGCTGGTCATTATTTCGAGGATTTTAAATCCCCTACTAACTACAATATTCATTTTGAAATTTCACTGGCGATGAATTTCCTATGTAAAAACAAGCCAGTGCCACCTATAAATGATGGGTTCAAGCTTTTGATGGGCCTCTTTTTAACCTGATTGAATACAAGCAGTGGTTGTATCAACCGTTGGTGTTTTCATAATTTTATTTGATTATTTAAAGTTTCAAAAATGGTAAATAATCAATTTGAGTAGACATAGGATATTGTTCAAAAAGTTAAAATATTGTTCAGCGGCTTTAGAAATATTACGTGTATTTTTGTATATATAAATAATATATTGAATAAAGTTATACTGTTATCGTCGTTTATCATTGTCAGAGTTTTTATTACAAACAAGTTGGGACTGGGTGGTCGAGTAGTCTGACGCGCTCGCTTTAGATTGTAAGCTCTGTCGTTGTGTCAAGTGACGTGTTTTCGATCCCATGCAGGAAAATTCTTATGAACATACTTGACCAACGCAGGGATCAAACACGGGGACCACTAACTGGAACATAAGTAATTGGAACATAATCAAATAACACACTTTTATGGGGGCTTTAAACATATGTTCTTTCAGCCGAATATCTAATGTTCTTTTAGATTCTACAACGTAGAATTCCTGGCAGCTGTAGTTGATTTTATAGACACATCATTTTGGTGCGAAGGGTTTGGTGGGGTTTAACTTTCCATTCGCCTTTACCAAGTCTTTGTCTGTTGCGCCCTTCAAGAAGGTGGTTTCTATGTCTGCTTCAGTTTTCAGTAGCCTTCTAATCTGGTGGGACATGTGGCCATGGAACGGTATAAAAGTTCTGATTGGAGGTTTGTCGTTTCTAGGTTAATCAGGTTTTGGTAGGTCAGATAGTGTTGCATTGATGACTCTGTTGACCATTTTTTCTGGGTATCCATTGTGGTGGGTAAATACTTCTTTTAAGTGTTGAATTTCAACCGGGAGGGATTCTGGGTCACAAATATTCTTGGCTCTTTGGGTTAAAGTGAAGACAATGCCTGATTTGATGCTGTTAGGGTGGTGAGATGTACTATCTAGCCTAATGGTTCAAATACAAATTACAATAAAATCGCCATTATCCCAGTGGTTCAAATACAAAAAGTAACAGCATATGTACCGTATAACCCAGTGGTTCAACTACAAAAGGTAAAAGCATATTTACCGTATAGCCCAGTGGTTCAACTACAAAATGTAACAGCATATGTACCATATAGCCCAATGGTTCAACTACAAAAGGTGCCAGCAAACATATGTACCGTATAGCCTAGTGGTTCAAATACATGTACAAAAGGCACCAGCATGTGTACCGTATAGCCCAGTGGTTTAAATACAATGTGTGCCAGCATATGTACCATCTAGTGGTTCAAATACAAAAGTATAACAGACTAGCTTGAAATCCGACGGCTGTTTTAGAAAGAGTAGGTACACCATATGCCTAGTGCACGAAGCCATCAATTAATCCAATGTTGATATGTTGGCATGGTAACATATCACGAGATAAATAATTATTTAACTTGTTGTCGGCCATATTCCAGCCGTTGCGTTGATTGACACCAAGCTGTCCCTGGTCATATTGCTTTTCACATTTCCATGACGTGCCGTTGTCAGACGATATTAACAAGGTTAATGGAATATTAAAGATAGCCCAGATGCCTTCTTGGTGTTGTCCTCTGATGGATTACAGATTACAAATTATCGGAATGTCATCTTCGACAGAACCAATAATAATTTTCGATGAAATTGCTGTCAATTCACGAAAGCCTTTTGGTATTGGTTATATAACAAAGCAAAAGAACAGTTATGCGAATACCTCAAATAGGAAGTAGAATCGGGTAAATAAAATGATGGCCGAATGATAAAGCACGTGCGCGCTGTATCATAAAGCCTGTCATTGAGTCAACTGGCGTGGTTTCGAATCCCCGGTTGTACGTCACAAGAGGTATGATCGTCTGTCCAACTTCGTGGGTTTTATCCGGGTCCCCCGGTTTCCTCCCACTGCTAAAAATCCCCACGTACAAGCGAATTGTTGAAATAAAACTTAAAACAATATATTAGTATTGAAATGACCTAGTGGACGTTAAACCCCATTTCTCGCGCTCTTTTTCCTCTTTATTAAAGTTAACAACGCGGACGATTGCCTGGAAACCCATGCTAAAGGATTCATTGAAACTAACTTTTCATAGCGAGGATAATGTTTGATGAAGTAATGGATTTCCTGAACATATTCCTTACGAGCTGTTCTTAAATATTGACTCGATGTCTCTTTAAACATTGCTGTGTTATTAACAAAAACAAGCTAACAACTAAATGTTTTAAAGAAAGATCTCTTAATTGCCAATTAACATCTACATGGACAAAGAGTCAATACCATTTTCGGTTTTATTAAAAATAATTCTTTTATATTCTGAATTTTCTTCTGGTACTAAAAGAAAGCGGAGATATTAATGCTTGGTGGAATTTCTACCGTTGTTAACAAGTGTTTACATCAACTACTGGCAATGTTTTAGTCAAGAAAGGATTAATCATATGTGTCACATTGGAGATGTAATATACGATTTTGTTAAAGCACTTAAACCGATTGTATTTCAAGTCGTAAATTAAGCGCTCGTGTCGGTTTTATTTTATTCTTAAGGGTGTGAATTTAATATGATACCTATGAATCAGTGTGTATAACATACTCGTAGATTAAAGGGGGATTATGATAGATTAGATGAACTAGTAAAAGTAAAAGGAATTTACTGAACATTTCAATCAACCTATTCCACTTTGAAAAAATAGGTTTTTGAATTTTAGATCTAGCCTCAA
The DNA here is from genome assembly GCA_917208275.1 of Patella pellucida. Lineage (NCBI taxonomy): Eukaryota > Metazoa > Mollusca > Gastropoda > Patellidae > Patella > Patella pellucida. Next base: position 16,834,847 of record OU795042.1, on the reverse strand, counting down.
TCTTCTTTACTAAAGTCGATACGATAAAAAAAGCATTTAATCATCAATGAGCGTTGAATGAATGAATGAAATGGGGTTTAACGTCCTACGCTTAAGCACCGTGCCTGGGCTAATTGAAGACGGGCATACGCCACAGTGTGCAATGAGGGAAATTTTGCCCGGGCAGCGGCGCTACGGCCTACTCTTATATCGAATTCCAACTGCCAAGGGATCTTTTACGTGCACTCCAATTTGTACACGGGACCTCGGTTTTTCGTCCCATCCGAACGACTAGGCAGCTGTCCTTGTCAGGCCCTCCTTCTGCATCACTGACAAGGGGAAATCACGCCGGAAAATCGAGATGAACTTTCTCGGCCAATGCAGGGATCGAACACTCAACCTTCAGGCTAGCGAACCAGCGCCTTATCCACTTAGCCACCGTGATCCCCACACAATGAGCGTTGAGCAGCAGATCGGAATCAAGCAGATTTGATTATGGTCTAATTGGTATTCCCGAAACATTGCATTGTAGCTATCTCGCACTCTTGAGCTTTATTATTGCATAAAACCCGGCTGTACGTGCCAAGGAGTAGTGTCGCCTATCCCACCTCGTGGGATTTCTCCGGGTCCCCCCGTTTCCTTTCACTACCAAAGACCCCTAAGCGCAAGCGAGTTATTGAAATAAAATTAAACCAAATGTTGGTCCCTAGTGTCGAGAGGACGTTGAAACCCCATCTGTCTCTGTCTGTCTATCTATCTGTATGTCTGTTTCTCTCTCTCTCTCTCTCTTGCATACAAATATATTGATAAAAAATAGTTATAAGAGTACGTTATAATTGGCAACCTCAAAATATTGTTATTACAGATTTAGAAGTTAACAGATACCAAAACGCCTAAACACCTAACAAATATTAATAAATCCTACTGTTAGGAACGCATATCTCAATTGGTATCCCCACAAGATGTAGTTCTTCCAAATTGAATTCAGCCTTAAACTAGAATTCGAGACAATCGGATTAATTCGGCAACATGGTTTTACTAGCTTCGATGTTCCAACAGAGTCCACTCGATAAATCCAATAACTAAAAATTCAATAAGCTTATCATCCTGATTATTTTGATATTTCTGTATATCTAAAGGGTAAATGTGTTCAAGCAGCTGATTACTTGCAGGAATAAAGGCCGCGTTAGTTCTTGGGTAGAATGCTCAAGGACAATATGTCATGGCTTATTGAGTGATAACTAATCCAACATAAGTTAGCATATACAACCAGCATTGCCGGAAATGATTATTTCAATTCACTCGGAATATTTATCGGAAAACGTGAAATAATGCTAGATTAATAACCGAACCCAACAACCTTCAGAATTGCAGTATGTTGCTGCTAACCATTTTGCAAAGGGTGTACTAATTAGGAACAAGTTGTACGTCACGGAGGGCCTATTTCGGGCAATAACGAATATCGACAACTCGTATGACCGTCGATCACCAATGAAATGGGGGGGGGGCTGAATGGTTAGCGTATGCGCGCTGTATCATAAAGTCTGTCATTGAGTCAACTTGCGTGGTTTCGATTCCACTGCTATACGCGATAAGGACTAGGGTCGCTTGTTCAAGCTCGCGGGTTTACTCCGGGTCTCCTGGATTCCTCCGACTGCTAAAGACCCCTACGCGCAAGCAAATTATTGATATAAGATTACACCATATGATAGTCCCGAAATGACCTAGTTTTGTGTCGAGTGGACGTTAAACCCAATCTCTCTTTCTCTTTCTCTTTCTCTCCCTCTCTCTCTCTCTCTCACCAATGAAATGTAACCAATAAGTCGGAGTCTTTACCATTCAATTAATACACCGTACTCCTGCAACACCAAATCATAATGCATCGACTTCCGTTTCGATGTTAAGTTTTGTCAAAAAGAGATAGAGGGAGAAATGGGGTTTAACACCTACTCGACACAAACTAGCTCACATCAGGACGAGCATATGATTCTATTTTATGGAAAATCCTACTCCTTGTCAGAGAGAGAGAGGGGGGGGGGGTTAACGTCCACTCAAGACAAACTAGGTCATTTCGGGACTAACATGTGGTTTGATTTTATTTCAATAATTCGTTTGCGCGTAGGGGTCTTTAGCAGTGGGAGGAAACCGGAGGACCCGGAGAAAACCCACGAGGCTGGACAGGCGACCCTACACCTTGCCACATACAATCGGGGATTCGAAACCTGCTACTGATTGAAAGATTATCACTCGAGCAGTAAATATAATATATTGCGAAATTAGTAGATGTCCTTCGGCAATTATTGTTGGGGTTGACTGATAAAAATCGAGAATGTAAAATCAGCGATACTAACATAAATTGTATTCGAAGTGATGTGTCAAATATGTATTTTAAATATGTCTATCTCTATATTTATAGAAGATTAATGGCGGTCATTATAAACACATTTAGGATGTAATGACATCTTTATAACGGTACTTGTACTGTAATTATTATATCAGAATATAATTTAAGCTTCTGTTCACCCGTTAAGAGTTAAGAGTTATGTTTTTAGGGTTTATATAGTTGACCTTTAAAAACTAAAAGGACCCATAAAGAGTACGAGTCTTTTTTCTCAGAAGATACACGGATGGCTTTTACTGAAGAGGTTTATTTCAAAACTGCGTACTTGACATGCTTTGACAAGTACTTTTTTTATAATATCAATATTTGAGAGACTTTCTGAGTAGGCCTACTTCATTGAAATCATATTATGTTATTTTGAGTTGGTTTCTTTTTTTTATATAAAATTGCATTTTTTAAGCCAATACTCCTGCAACGATGATGATACGCCCACATGTCATCGTGGTTTCATATCAGTATTGTGATTGTCAAGAAATGTCCCTGATTATCAATAAGAATGCCTTCAACAGGAATCGTATTGAATAGAATCCTTCTGGTTATGCTCATTCTGTGGGAAATTTTGGAATCAGTTTAATAATTTTTGGAAGATGATGTAACAAAATACAAATGAATTCTTTATTATGGTTTTGGGGGATCGCGTTGCTAAGTGGGTAAGGCGCTGGCTCGCTAGCCTGTAGGTCGGGTGCTCGATCCTTGCATTAGACGAGAAAGTTCATCTAGATTTTCCGGCGTGGTTTCCCCTTCAGTGATGCAAACCGCAGGGCCTGACAATGACAGCTGTCTGTAGTCGTTCGGATGGGACGAAAAACCGAGGTCCCGTGTACACATTGACGTGCACGTAAAAGATGCCTTGGTAGTTGGAATTCGATATAAGAATAGGCAGCGCTGCTGCCCGGGCAAAATTTCACTCATAGCACACTGTATGGCGTACGCCCGTCTCCATTAGCCCAGGTTAGATGCAGAACAGTAGGACGTCAAACCCCATTTCATTGCATTTCATTTATTATGGTTTATATTACAAAAGGTATTTATTATTATTTAAAATACAGATGTGACGTCATTCTTTGATGTTGGCATACCATTATTTCAAAACAAAGTACGGGCAATATGCCAAGTGTGCATTATTTATACTAGTTGTAATATTTGACCTAAATAATCCAGTAAATTATGGTCTGAAATGCTCGAATATTGGAAGCAAGTAAGATATGTGGGATATAAACATATAATTTTAAATTTCAGCAAAATAGGATAACAATTATGACCTCTAGAGGATTCACAGCCTTGGTATTACAAACTTTTACACTATTTGCGTTCAAGAAGCGGCCATTTTGTCGAGCAGTTTTGATGCGATTTTAATTTTACGAAATTTAGAGGTTCCACTAGCGAAAAATCTCATTTTTCGTACAATCAGTGGCCATAATCCAGGTCTGATATTCGCGAATTTCGAAAGGAACCCTGGTCAGACACATAAAAAGAATTGTAAAACAACACTTTATAAGAAAAGTATAACGGTCGTGTGCTTTATTCTTGATCATCAGATGTTGGAATGGGTTGGGCGTTCAAAGCGTGAAATAATGATATAGATATGTATGATATCACCATTAATGCTTTGTATCAATGAAATTGAATTACAATGTGATCCTATTAATATATTATAAAAATTGACATCAAATGTGGTGTTCGATATCTCTCTTTTAAAGGCTCAATGGGAATATATGTCTACGTAATATACAGACGAGAATGGCATCATGCGTTGTCAACTGCCAAATGTCCTTTAACAGGAACCTAGCAAAACCCCTCCTCCAAAGTTCAGGGATCCGCCCCCGAAAATTAAAATATAATTTACTGGATCGTCATGTGTAATCAAACAATTGGAACCAAATAACACTGTAGAAATTGTTTCACCAACACTACCATGGCGTTAATCATAATATAATCACATACATAGCGAATCTCACACTATTCTGTAAAAAAAATGAAAACCTGAAAATCAGAAACCGTATGGCAGATTTTAAGATAATTTATTGACAAATCTCTTATCAGCTGCAAACAGAAATATGTAACAGTTGATTAAAACCTGAAAGTAGAATTTAAAAAAACTGAAAGTAGAATTTAAAACCGTCAATATAAAAAAAGATGAGGATTGGTTGCCTCGATATTCTGATATGCAGCTGGTTTTAAAAAGCTTTCCATAATGTGTAGATTGCATGAGAATAGCAATCAATCAATCAATCAAAATACCACGGAGTCCCCAAAAGAATCGTATCTAATTGAAACAGATAGATATGATTTGTTTAACACGAAATACCCAGCGTGGTATCCAAGTTAACAATACTCATAAACGAATCCCCTTGATTGAAATCCGGTCGGGCGACAGTTTTCGTCGATACATTGATGCCAACCATTATTCTGTGTAGGATTGAACTAATACGTTCTGTCGTTTTACCAATAAAATAGAGACTCGCATTCTGCATTAAAATAAAATGCATATCTCTCCCCGTGGTGATTTGTTATTTTCGAAGCATAAACAATTTTATAGGCTCCAGCCGGGTTAAACATTTACACATTTTCAGTTTGATTATGATGTAACCTTTAGCTGTGTAGACGTCATCGATTATTGTACTCATCATTTTACCCCCCCCCCCCCGTAATGATTTGTTATTTACGAAGCATTAACAATTTTGTAGGCTCCAACCGGGTTAAACATTTACGAATTTTCAGTCTGATTATGATGTAACCTTTAGCTGTGTAGACGTCATCGATTATTGGGCTCATCATTTTATTTTTGCTTGATCGATCGCTAGGTAAATGATCTGGATTATGATTGTCTTAACCGACGAGGTGGGTAAATGGCGAGTGACCAAATATAACCGTAATGATGGCGCACATAGAGAATAATGGTTCGGTCACCAGTTACTGTGAGGTCATCATAGTTTTTACCTTTTCCAACGAAGTCAATAATAGACTAGCTACTGATATATAAAATTACATAGAATAAAATGTTATTATCAATATCTACAGCTGTTACTTATTATCAATATACCTTGTAGGTTTATTGACACCTATTACACTACCAGTAGATGTGCAATGTTTACAGTTATATAACTAACAGCGAGAGAGAGAGAGAGAGAGAGAGAGAGAGAGAGATGGGGTTTAACGTCCACTCGACACAAACAAGGCCATTTCGGGACTAACATATGGTTTAATTTTATTTCAATAATTCGCTTGTGCGTATGGGTCTATAGCAGTTGGAGGAAACCAGTGAACCTGGAGAAACCCACGAGGTGGGACAGGCGACCATACTCCTTGGCATGTAGAACCGGGGATTCGAAATCACATCAGTTGACTCAATGACATCCAACCCCCGAACTTAGTTATACTATGAAGGTCGCTAGCCTGGAGATCGGGTGTCCCCTCCCTGCATTAACCGAGAAAGTTCATCAAGATTTTCCGGCGTAGTTCCCCCTTGTCAGTGGTGCAGGACGAAGGGCCTGACCAGGACAGCTGTCCAGTCGTTTAGAAAGAGCGAAAAACTGAGCTGAAGTCTACACGTTTTCGTGCACGTAAAAGATCCCTTAATTCGATATAAAAGTAGGTCGTACTGCCGCTGTCTGTGCACAATTTCGCTCGTAGCACACTGTTTGGCGCATGAACGTCTTCATTAGTCCAGTTCGGGGCAGAAAACAGTAAGACGTTAAAACCCATTTCATTTCATTTCATTTATATTCTGGAGGATACGAAAACAGGCATAACATAGCTTCTAATACCGTTTCCTACCAGTAGATTTAGCTTTAAAAACACTACGTATTAGCAAATACATTATTCCCAAGTCAATTTATACAGGTGTTTGGTGGCAATGATATATTTTGATATCGGAAACATCACAACCCATTCAATTGTCACTGAAAAATGTTTTTCTTTTAATCAATTAATTATTTTATGCCGTTAGGGGTTTGATAGTAATGAATATTTTCTGAAAAATTTATTCAGCGCTTGCTCTTGGATATATACGGTATTTTATTCACACTGGCACACCCATTGTACAATCAACCTAAATTATCAAAGTGAAAATGTTGTTACGGCTTTTGCATAGCTTTATATTAGATTATGAAGCAGATGTTCCTTCACACCATTTCACCACATGTCAACAGAACCGCCTGTTCAACACCCATTATTAATATCTGCATCGGGTGGCGACATTCTCCTCTCATCCAGACAATTAACTATGTGAGGCTCTTTAGCAGTGGGAGAAAACCGGGGAACTCGGAGAAAACCAACAAGATTGGACAGGCGATTATACTCTTTCTCACGTACAACCATGTCAGTTGACTTAATGAAAGACCTTATGAAACAACGCACACACGCTAACCATTCGGCCATCCAACCCACTTGAAAACTGACTGAGTAAGGGGCTAGTTAAAAAACATAATGGTTAAACCCACAATAATATAAAAGATGTTGTAGAATTAGAAGGCATTAAGAACAGGATAGAAAAACAAAAAACGTTGGCGTATATTAACGTATTTATGTATAGAGTTATCTTAAGTATACTTAAATTTAGCTAGGGAAAAACTTCTTAAGGATGATTATCCTTTAAGTTAATTATTCGTGCTCAGGTTTGCTGGCCAATTCTGTTGACAGAAGACGCAAATATATAGTTTGATTTACATAGAATATTTAACTCATTTACTTTCGTTTTTCTCGTCTTCTTTTTGGTTAATGGAATGTTATTAAACCTACTCTCTTTCATCAGAAACACGATTGCTGTTATCAAATAAAACAAAAATTGGCGACTTTCGTTCTGTTTTAAAAAAAATAAATAGATTTAGAATTCAATAGCTAAAAAAATGAGTCTTTGCTTTAAAATGATTTTTTGTTCGATTTTCGTAAATTGGATTAGACGCTAATCGTTTTGAAATTCCCATGCTTCTCCTTTATATGTAGAACCGTGGCATTAACTCGTCGAAATCTATTTTTTTATTCTATTACATCGACTTTCTATATTTATATATACACGTAGACCAACAATCATAAAATTTTCGCATATATAGTTAAATTACTGTTAAACACGAAATGCCCACACATTTAAAAGGGAAATGTGTTTGGAGTGTTTTTTGTTCCAAATGGCAATAATTGGCGTTTGACATGTTCAATAGTTTTGAGGTGCAGCAATAAATATTTCCAGATTGAACCACTGTGTTAAACAAATGTAATTATTGCGTAGAAAAAAGAACTCTTTAAGTCATTAAAGTCTGATGACAGGTGTATGTTTATCCTCTTTGTTCCGATCAATGTCCATTTGCACGAACGAGTTTCTGTGCCTCATTGAGTAGGACGTTGGTCCAGGGCTAGATCCCGATGTTGGTTTAAAAAGTTCCTCGGCATTATACATTCTTGTTTATGCTTAGGTTTCATTGTGCGATGTTAAAAAACCCCAATTTATTTCTACCGATGCCCCCGATGGTCCGGTGAACGTTAGAATCACAAAACTTCTGGAAATGTACCCCGAACAATTTCTTGAATCATCGGGGATGCCTCCCGATGCTCGGGAAAGCTCTGGGGTATCTTCGCCGATAATCAACATCATCGTGCCAATATCCCCGTAGATTACGGAATGCATCGGTGACTGCTTGCGAACCATCCCAAGTGTCTCTTGGAAGGGTTATTTGGGCGGGGGGGGGGTATGTTTGCACATTTTGGGCTCTGACAGTTCAGGTGTGCACATCTCTGTGTGAAGTTGAAAATGTCAGAACTCTCATCTCAGTCTATTACGTGGTGCCATGTAGGCGGCACTTTCTGGGTCAGTAGTTTTACTCGAAAACAAAACAACGATTACAAGAGTGACGTAATGAATCATTAAATGAAATGTGATATGTGGCGTTGTAAAAGAGCTCGGCATCATTTTCCCTCTGGTACATTAAAATGTCAGGACTCCCATCACAGTTTCTTGCGTGGTGGCATATCCGCAGTTCTTCCCGGGCCAAAAGAGTGAGCATACCATGCCTCTTGTACAACATCCACCACTGCTTAGACATGGATTTAGAAGCCGAAGCTACTAGATGAATAGGAGCCCATTACGTAGTAAGATTTACCACACATTATATTAAACCAGCCTCATTGATTCTCCACGGAAACAAAACCATAAAAACCAGACAACTTGAAACTCGGACATACCGAAAGAAAGATTAACCCATTATCGTGACAAAAACACGTAGACGTTTATACTTAACTTAACTCATTAAGTATTCAAACGATATTTTGTTGTAGACTGAATTAAAAATCAATTGTAGAAATGGTTGGTAAACATGCTCCAGCATAAACCATGGTATTGTCAATAAATGTGTAGTTTGGTTTATGCGGCGGGGATCACGTGGCTAAGTGGGTAAGACGCTGGCTCGCTAGACTGATCCCTGCATTGACCGAGAAGGTTCATCCAGATTTTTCGGCGTGGTTCCCCCTTGTCAGTGATGCAGGACGGGGGGGGGCTGACAAGGGCAGATGTCTAGTCGTTCGGCGTGCACGTAAACGATCCCTTGACAGTTGGAATTCGATATAAGTGTAGGCTGTATCGCCGCTGATCAGGCAAAAATCCCTCATGGCACACCGTATGGTGTATGTCCGTCTTCCTTAGCCCAGGTTAGGAGCAGAACAGTAGGACGCAAAACCCCATTTCATTTCATTTTCATTTTGGTATATGCGGGCATTTGTTGTTGATAATTAATGAAACAGACTGTACGACGCGAATACATAGAAACTAATTAAAAGATGAATTAATTTCCACAAAAGTATATTTATCTGGGGGTTGTTTCCAATAAAAGTATGGCACATTTGGTATATATGGAAAGTATAGACAGGCAATATTGCTAGGAAACTACTGGACCCAATGAAAATATTGAAAAACACGCATTGGACGCCAACATGACATAGCGGTAACGGGTGTCACTAAATCGTATCCTCTATTATCTACTAGAGTGGCGTTAGTAGTACTACACAGTACCAGATCTACAGTTTGGGGAGGGAAGATTTTTTCGGTTGAGTATGCACCATATCGAATCTATATTTCAACACTTTTCTTGGGGAGGACTGGAGCCCAACCTTTTGTTCTTAATACCGCCCCAACCCATTGATTTGTCCCCCAAAACAAGGCTAACCCAGCCCATGGGCTTCGTATGTGTTGATCGAATGGCTAGCGTAAAGCAATTAAATGGCGGAAAAGATGACTTCGATAAATGAACTGCAAGTAACGACAGATACAAGCATCAAATGAATTCTCCCTTAATAAAGTCACCCGAAAAGAAATAAAATGTATCTAACATATATTTTCATGTTGAGACAATATTGCTCATAATTAAATCCAAAATGCTTATTATTAGTACACTGGGGAAAATAATCTCACACTAAAAAGTTCTAACGTTGTGAAATAATTACATAATATGAATTCCCCATATAAACCCGGTCTATTTTGGGAATGCTTCCATAGTTTCCATAGAAACTCAGATATTTTCGACCAAACAACTTTTTTCAATTTCCAACTCTACACTGTATAATACTATGCGCTTTTACGAATAATGAACACCCCAGGGAGATATAGCAATCAAATTATCTTTTGGAAATTAATAAATTTCCTTTATTGACACCCATCAATCTACAAACAGATGTGCAATGTATACAATTATATAACTAATTTATATTATGAAGCGGGGGCACGGTAGGCAAGTGGTTCGCTAGCCTAGAGGTCGGGTATTCGATTTTCCGGCGTAGCCCCCCCCCCCTCATCAGTGGTGCAGGACGAAGGGCCTGACCAGGACAACTGTCCAATCGTTCGGATGGATCTAAAAACTGAGGTCATGTGTACACATTTTAGTGCACGTAAAATGTCCCTTGACAGTTGTAATTCGATATAAGAGTAGGCCGTAGTGCCGCTGTCCGGGTAAAATTTCCCTCAAAGTACACTGTATTGCGTATACCCGTCTTCATTAGCCCAGTTCGGAACAGAATAGTAGGACGTTAAACTCCATTTCATTTTATTTTATTAATGGAGTTTGTTTTTGTCTTTTTCAGTGGCCAGGTCACCCTAAATTCTACCCACTATATCGAATAGTTGCAGCTCTGGTGCTAACAGGATGGGCGATAGCAGACGTCATATACGAAACTAGGACTTTTTATAACGGACAGACGTGGAAATGGTTTATATTTGCCACTAATTGGAGTTTTATTCTACTAGCATTATCAGGATTATTCCAAGCTCTCACCACCTGTTTATACAGTTTTAGATCTCATTGGATCATAAGTAAGTCCTTTTCTATATTGATCTCCGGCGGTTAATCCAAGACTCTCAGGAACCCGATAATCTGATTTCATTAAACTGTGTTATTTTCCCCGGGGAACTGACACCTGTTATCGCATATATGCATGGCTCCATAAATCCGTCTATATGCCACGTTATCATTGTGCAACATGATTTATATTATTTCCCTATTTTCTTTGAAAATCAAGTAATTAGCCGATCCGCGTATTGATTTTGTGGTGCAGTTCTTAGGTTGTGCAGTGCAATCTAGACTTGGTGCAGTTTTCAACGAAATAAATCGTTATAATTATCTATTAGCTATATACAGAATATATTATGTACGCGTGTCCAACATTATTTGTTTAACAACATGCGTGGTTTCCCCTTGTCATCGATGTAGGGCGAACAGCTGTCTAGACGTTCGGGTGGGACGAAAAACCGTGGCCCCGTGTACACATTGGCGTGCACGTAAAACATCCCTTGGCAGTTGGAATTCGATGTAAGAGTTGGCCGTAGCGTTGCTGCCCTGGCAAACTTTCCCTCATAGAACACTGTATGGTGTATGACCGCCCGTCTTCATTAACGTCCTCATTAGCCCAGTTTATGAGTAGAAAAAGTAGGACATTAAACCCCATTTCATTTGATATCATTAGACATGTTGGTATCGTTTTCGGAATTTTCCGTAACCAATAAATCGGGAGTATTCGTACGAATACATAGTGAAAGACATTATAATACTGCGTGCACAGGATAACAACTCGGTCATCACACCCCTACAAAATAGAAGACAATTCTAATACCAATCTTATAGAAGTGATCATATCCTGTTTAGACTGCAGAAGCAACCGAGGGTCAAATGAGCAATAATCTCGAATGAATATTCGTAAGGAGAGGCATCGATCGAGTCTTGAACTCAGAAGACATCCGCTGTAGATAGCGTGTCACAATATGTGTTCTCTAATAATATATAATGTTAACCAGTGCACCGCTAGAAAAACGCAAAATGTTTAAAGGGCCATTATGTAAGATTAGATAAAAAGCTGACAGTTCTAGCTTTAATAATTGGTGAAAATAGATAATAAAAAGGGAATATGTCGAATATTTTATTCAAATTACTTCACTCTGGGCCGATTTATCGGCGTTAGAAGAACAGTGTAGCCTCGATTGACATTACTACCATTGTTAATATAATAAACAATGTCTCGGTTATCCATTTTTAAATTAATTAATCAACAGTTAATCATTTTTAAATCAGTAGAAAATCGCGAGCATCCGATGGCATCGAGAGTTGATTATTGTCTTTGTAAGGTAATTTATAATGTCTAATAATAAAGAAAGACTTGCAAATTTAGCTCTTACATAATAATGTGGGGACTTTTACCTGACTCTCGCTGGATCGCCCGGTTTACTCCATTCAAATGACCATACAGAGAAGGGCGGGAATAGAAACTCTTCGGGATTCCGGTAGTTTTCCCCTTTCTATGATGCAGGACGAAGACCCTGGAAATAAATGGTGTCTAGTCGTTCGGATGAAACCAAAACATGTGACCTCGTTTACACAGTTGAGATTCCATGTAAATTAAAACTTTATTTTCTCATCCGATTCAGAATATCGTTTAACTTTAAATCGGATTAAGAAGAGTTGCCATGCCTTTAAAAATACTGAAAATAATCTATTATACGTGGCAAAAATAAGCAAAATGGTTCTCAAGAATATTAGATTTCTTTGTTTATCGTTTTTCATATTAAATTTTCGTCGAGATAAATTTGAATCGATGAGTTTTTTTGATTATCCAATCCAATAGCGATGAAATTGGATTTGCATAGTGAAGATTGAGAGACATTTTAATTTAAGATAACTGGGAAATGAACTATAACGCCTCGTTATTTTCAATTATAAGCCATAATGAAAACCGTATAGGAGGTTTCTGGGGGACTTCCCATTCAATTAGTTTTATGTAGAGGTTGTGGCCGCGAATCGTCTTCAATCAATTCCGTATACCATAAACGTTCCATTTTGAGGTGATTTTTCTCCGGAACTGTCATTACTTAGACATTCATCGTGAGATAAAATTTTAATATTTAAAGTGGCGTCTTCTGTTTTAATACGTTTTAGTAAGGTGTCGATTTAGGCTAAATTATCCCTTAAAGTTACAATTTAAATTTGTTTAAAAATGTATTTTAAAAAAGCCCTAACATAGAAGGTATCTATAAACAGTCCTACCATGTTAAAGAATAATCCTATTATTGCCGGTTGAGAAGTTGGCAAAAATATTATTTTTATCCTCAAATTCAACGTTTGGAGATAACTATTTCATGGTGGGGAATAGCGAAACAAGTGAGGTAATTGTGTTTTTATATCCGGTGTGAAGATTTTTAAGTGTGAGAAAGATAAGTTATGAACGTATAGATAATAGTGAGTTGATAACCTATTGGACAAAAGAAATAGAAATAATTATGTTTTGACTTTCTTAGAAAATAAAATATTGTATCTGTAAGAACCGCTTAACCGAGGTCGGTCGTGTGATCCAAGATTATGCTATTCCTCCTAGTCCCAATTGTTTCCGCTTCGATTGAAACGAATATTGGCCTAGACATTCAAAAATTGTCCGTTCTGTATACAATGTCAAATGAGGTCGAATGAAATGGGGTTTAACGGCCTAGTTTCCTACACCAACCTGGACAAAAAGTACGGGCATACGTACAGAGGAGTAAGGACCTTAGCTCTTGTTTCGTATTCCAACTGTCAAGGGTTATTCTACGTGCATCCAACATATACACAGGACATCGGTATTCCGTCACATAATAGACACCGCAAAATCGGAAAGTGGAAATCACGACGGAAATTTCGAGGACTTTCTCTGTACCTACTATTGGTCACACGGAGATTTTAGTATGTAGACATGTATTATGATTGACCGAGAGGAAATGGCCTTTACCTTTTGTTTAAAGCAACATTTATTGGTGGATTGAGACAATGCCTCCCATAAACCGTTGCGTGAACGGCACACGTTAACAACCAGACTGTTACCATATACACAATTGACGCTGATTTTTCCACACCAATAGTATTTGATGTCCAAGCGGAGACAATTTCCTTGACCAGTTACCGAAATAATCAGTTGTATTGCGTGACTGTTAAACCTTATTTCTCTTCCGTCTGTATTACATTTGTACTGGATAATTGAAAAAAATTAATAATAATGTAACATTTATCGTCTATCCTGGGGAGGTTTCTCTGTATGGTGTATGTCCATCTTCATTAGCTCAATCGGTACAGAACAGTAGGACGTTAAACTCCACTCTATTCCGTTTCATTAAATCGATTGCATGATCGAATAGAACAATAGGTGTGATATTATTGATGCAATGGAAAAGGTTGTAGTCTGCTTTTGGTATTAACTAAAGGAAAACCAACACGCAATCTGGACATTTCATGTATTCATCAAATTATTGCCAATACAAATCGGCATGTGAAGTTAATTACTAATCAACGTATAATCATCGTATAATTACAAAGAAACTATCTTAAGGCCTATAAGGGACCGTCTTTTTGAAGTTTAAAATAACATCAGAACTAAAATGTGTTTTAGCGTCTTACTTTGAAGAGCCAACAATCTGATTTAAACACAGATACTTTTTTGTTTCGTTTTTTATAGTTCAAAATTTCCATTTTTTTGTCTGTACTACGTTAGGATATGGGTCTATAAGGGATCGTATTTTCATTTTTATCTGAAGTTTAAAGTAACATCAGAACTAAAATGTGTTTTAACGTCCTACCTTGAAGAACCAACAATCTGATCCTATTTCGTTTCGTTTTTTATAGTTCAAAATTTTGTTTTATTGGTATTTACTACGTTAGGATCTGGAAGAGTTGTTATCATTGGCGTGTTCTTGATGATTAGGGGGATAAGCCAATGAAACGGTCTGTTACGTAAGGGTTATCGACTGAGACAGGGGGGTTCAAGTAAGATGGAACGGCATGTTACAGTTAGTTCTTGGCCTTTTGATACACGGAACTGTGGTTAAATAAAAAGAAACGTAAACGCTGATTGATTAATCAATGTCTGGCGTCATGGGGTCCATAGCCACTCGTTTGACCCCTGATGTGAACTCCCACTATAGCTTGTCGGAGTTCCATGTAGTAAAGGCCATTGGAAGTATAAGAAAACGAAATGGAATAGATCTGTATTTCAATCAGATTGGAAGAACCAGAATATAAAGCTACAATTTCAAAGTTTTAAGTTATATTTCTAAAATTTATTAAAATAAAGCCTTATAATAGATGGTATCAATAAACAGTCCTACCTTGTTAAAGAATAATCCTATCAATCCTATAATTCGATATTGCCAGCTGAGAAACTGGCAAAAATATCAATTTTCAACTTCAAATTCCAACGTTCGAAAATGGCTGCCCGATGCTGTCAATAGCACGATAGGGGATGTAATTGTGTTGTTTTTTCCTGTGTCATAGATTTTCAAGGGTAGGAAATAATGTCCATGATCGTATAATAGTGAGTCGATAACCTATTGAGCAAAAGACATAGAAATAATTAGGTTTTGAATTTCTTAGAAAATTTGAAATTCTCGCTTTAAATGTGCTAATGAAGACTGGCATACGCCATGTGTGGTGTGGGCGAATGTTGCACGGCCTTTATGTCTTCTCTTTCGATTGCCACGCCCTCCATCTTGCAGTAACCTTCGATTTCAAGGAACACGGGAATGAAGTTCTTTTTGGTTGTTTTAGACGTGAGTCCCCTTGTCAGTAATTGGAAAGATGTTAAAGACCCCAGAGAGGTAATATAGGCCTAGCCTGTTCCTCAATCCTTTTCTATGAATAAAATATTGTTTAAAAAAAAGACTGTTGGAATGCGAAATAAAAGTAGGTCGTAACATCGTTTGAATGGTACGAAAACCGAGGTCCTTTGTGCACATGTAAAAGATCACTTGGCAGTTGAAATTCGATATAAGAGTAGACCGTGGCGCTCATAAATCTTGAGGGTCAAACGAGCGGCTTTTGGATATATGATGTCAGATACTGATTAATCAATCATCGTTGGCGTTTCTAGTGGTTTACCCGATTTTCCGTGCATCAAAAGGTAAAAAAAATCGCCGTAACAGACCGTTTCACTGATTATTCCCTCATAGCACACTGCATCGCGTATACCCGTCTTTATTAGCTAGGTTATTTTTTATCATTTTGAAACTCTTTATGATATATCGATCGAATTAAGGGTGAGTAAGTTATTTAAAATATATCAGATATAACCGGTTTATTAAACCCATTCCAATTATTCTAGTTATTGAAACCAGCCTTGTTGAAACGCCAATGAACAGATTTCAATTAAATTATGGGTGGCTAAGTTTTTGTTTTAATCAAAAATATAAATATCTCTTTTAAGGAATTAATTCTTGATGTCCAAATTGCATATCAACTAACTTGTAAAATCTGCACGCATCCCTTGTGGGTGTAAAATGTTAACGTCAAATGATCCATAAAGAAACAAAACTGTTTTGACAGTTATATTAAGAAATCTCTTACATCAAACGATGTACGACTTCTGTACACAGATGCAATTCTATCATTGGGACAAAAAGTAACTTGATTTCCAATATACTGATAGCATCAAACAAATCCAATTTGATGAATTATCTTTCTAGGGACATCTTTCATTTCCAACTGCTGAAGTTTAAAGCTAAACTCCGGTTACAAAAATACCGAAATAATTTTAATTGGAAGTATGTCGGCTTGGCGCGTTAACTTTTTTTATTTAATTATTTCGGTATTTTTGTGACCGGATTTCAGCTGTAACTCTAAAAGCGTGGCTTCGTTAATAAGGAATAATTGTTGGAACGTTTCATGCATGGTTCCGAATAGCGTTGATATCTTTCTAGGGACATCTTCCATTTCCCACTGTTGACGTTTAAAGCTGAATTTCGGTTACCAAAATACCGAAATAATTTTAATTGGAAGTATGGCGGCTTGGGGGCGTTAACTTTTCTTTTGTTAATTGTTTCTGTTTTTTTCTAACCGGATTTCAGCTTTTTTAACTTTTATGCATGGTTCTGAACGGCGCTGATACATGGAAAGATAACGGCTTAGGGACGTTAACTTCTTTTATTTAATTATTTCGGGGTTTTTCGTAACCGGAGTCCAGCTTTAACTCTAAAAGCGTGGCTTGGTTAACGAGGAATATTTAATGGAACGTTTCATGCATGGTTGTAAACGGCATTGATACATGGAGAGATAACGTCCCGTGGCGATTGTTATCAATCCATCAATAAGACAATAAACCCCAGAGATAATCGTTAGTTGATATTGTATACCAGGTACTTCATTAATCGAATTACTTTCTCCATAGATTAACTGATTATCTGTAAATAGCACTCGATATCACCCACTAATCAAATCTTTATTGTCCCAACACGTGTATTAATAGTGGTGTTTATTACCCTTAGAAAGCATGGTGCAGGTTGATTTATTATCACCAAAGCTTATCATTGAAATGAAATGGGATTTAGCATCCTACTTTCCTGCTCTGACTGGGCTAATGAAGGTGAGCATACGCCATACAGTGTGCTATGAGAGAGGAAATTTTGCCCGGGCAACAGGGCTACTTTCTACTCTTAAATCGAATTTCATCTGCCAAGTGATCTTTTATATTTCGCCAATGTGTACAAGCTAGGGACCTCGGTTTTCGTCCTATCCGAACTACTAGACAGCATCACGGACAAGGGAATAAAAGGCAGTGGGAACCTAGTATAACCAGACAGGGTCTCGGTATGTTTCAACCTGGTTACACCTATAGACGCAGGATGCGATGCCTGGAAGAAAGCAGCACCAAGTCGTTGGTAGGTCTACCCGTAGACTCGTTGGTGTGTGCGAACAAAAAGTCTTTGGCATTCAGAATTTGACGAAGCGAAGGCAAAAACGCCAATATCCGGCAAAATGTCCCTTATGGCACATTGCATGATGTACCCCTGTCTTCAGTAGCCCTGATTGATGCGCACTGACAAGACATTAATTAAACCCAATTTCGTCTTAGATTGACATTTAGAAATTGAACATATTAACACAAGTTACATTATATGGATACACAATAACTGAGTTTGATACTAAGCAACCTAATTTCATTTCTGATATTAAGACAGGGATAGCGTCTTTACTAATAAAAAATAAAATAAAACCAAATACGAACAATCCATTGTATGAAACCAAATCTCAGGCCATTTCTGATATTGAGACATTGGACTAATATTAAATAGAGTCTCAGACCATTTCCATTTTTTGTCTTCCTCCTTCTGAAGGTGATATTGACAATATGGTTTTATTGGTTCCATAAGATTATCAGACGTTTACTTATCTACAAAGCTACGATTTATTATATTTATCTAGCGTGGGAATCATACAGGTTGTCTTGAAGATACACCTTCGAGGACGAATTATATCGTCAATAATTCCTATAATTAAGCAATTAACTGATAATATAAACATATTGACTCATAATGACTCTGCTATTAGCTGTCTGACAAGGACAGTTGCCTAGTCCTTCGGATGGAACAAAAAAACGAGGACCCGTCTACACATTGGCGTGTACGTAAAAGATCCCTTGGCAATTGGAATTCGATATAGAATAGGCCATTTTCCTTCATTAGCCCAAGATAGGAGCAGTATAGTAGGACGTTAACCCCATTACATTTCATTTCTGTCATTAGCTACAGTATTGCGAAATACGACAGTTACCGTGTCCCATCAGTGCATTCTTGGAAACCGACATTCACATATTTGGTCATGATATACCACTGTTAGTTTAAACAATATTTTATTCAATAAACTGAAATGGATTGAACAACAGGCAAATGCCTATATAAGTTCTTCATAGTTAGTCCATGTTCATGTTACAAACTGTAATTCTTTCAACTTTTTTAGTTCATCACAAAGCTACACTACAATGTCCGCAAATATCCCCATAAGTATCAGGTTCACAGGAAATTTCAAATCAGGAAAAATTAAAATTTACCGAGGTCAATTCTTTACTTCCGGTTCTATTTCAGCCGAATGTGATACTCCATTAACAGTAGGTATTCTTTCACAATAATTTCCTCTTTGTCAACCCAAACTGGCTAGACATTGAAAATTCAAACCATTAATAACTATGTCACATTTATAATAAAACAAACTACATCAAAAGCGTCTGAAAAGGGTAGAAAAAAACATTGATAGATCGCACTACATTCGGTGTACTTGGTCCATTTACGATGGGAATACCATTGGATTGAACTAGACAATTTTGTTTAATTGCCACTGAAACTGTAAATCTGACTTGTGAAATTGACCAAAAACGACTTTAGACTGAATCTGTTTGAAACTTGCCGTCGTAAATTATTGAATAGAAAGCGCACAACAGACCTATAAAATTACTGCGCAGATAATTAAATAAATATTGCAATTTCGTTTCATTTAATTTTTTATATGGCACTATATTTACATTGACGTAAACATCAAAATCAATATGAAGCAAAATGTATGAAATTATTGATTGAGTATAGCAAACAATCGTCAATCGCTACAAAAGTTATATTCGGTGCATATAAAATGAAACGAAATGGGATGTAATAAAATGCAGACTAATGTTAAATCTAACTTATCCCACGCAAATCCGTTAATAGTAATTAAAATACAGATGTGACGTCACCCTGTGATGTTGGCGTAATATTATTTCAAAAAATCATACCCGCAACTTGCCAAACGTACCTTATAAAACATTAGACTGGCATGACGTATTTCACTGTAAACGCACGTGCGGAATGTCTGTATTTTAAGTCGTTTAAAGGTCTCGAGATTAAGAAATTGCGTAACATATTGTCCTCTCGTTACATTATATTACTTAATTAATGTCTCACTCTCGACCATTAAACCAAACATATAATAAATGCCATTTCCCAAATATTTTTCTGTCGTAAATTTGTTTGTGATTTGCCAGAGTATATTCTTCATTACGTCAAGTCCCAAATCTTTATCCCTCCTACAAGACTATTTCAAACACATGGAAAATGAAATGCAGTGATAAATCAGTAGGTTATTCGTCTTCACCAACCGGGATAATGAAGACTTACATACGCCATGTTGTTTGCTACCTGGAATATTTTATCCTAACAGCGGCGATTCGGCCTGTACATGTTTTTGCGTTCCATCATAACAAGTAGATTTCCTTCATTACGCAGAGGGTCATGGTGGCTAAGTGGGTAAGACGTTGACTCGCTTGCCTGGAGGTCGGGTGTTCGGTCCTTGCATTGGCCGAGCCAAATTACCCCCATAGCACACTGCATGGCTTATGCCCGTATCCATACGCCAAGTTTGGAGCAGAACAGTAGGACGTTAAACCCCATTTCATTTCATCTTATTGCAAGAGAAACCCGGACTGGGCTGGGATATCACAAGTGATTCATTGTCATATAAATGCAGAATCTCGATTCGATTAAAACTGCGAGGAAAGAAAGAAGGGAATAATAAGCAGTTCTATATGTTATATTTACTGTAATAATATAGATGTTACAAACCATTAATATTACAACTATACGACATTTATTCAATATTCTCGATGAAACTAAAGGAAATTACCGCTATTTATCCCAACTATCATAAAAAAAATAAACATTAATTTTGTTATCATGTATGTTTTGAAAGGAAGATTGGTTATTGTGAAATTGGTATTATTATATGATCATGTCCAGATTCCGGTTGTTTGATATTGTATGAATAAAATACAAGTCATTACTGCCGTATTCAATATCCATTCAGCCGTCGATACAGAAATAATTGCCCATATTATATTCTATTCAATTTCCCAATAAATATAATAATTATATATTTCGAGTCGTTTTAACTGGGGGAAACGTGGTTATGTAACAAAATTATCTCCAGTTATTATATTGGAAAAAAGGCTATTATTTAATTCTACGCTGTAATTAGAGATTTCATTTATCAGTTTCCCTATATTATTTTGTTTTAAAACGGTTGTTAAAAGCTTGGTCACAAATTTGAGTTGTAGTTTGTGATTTAAATTGTGTTCCCCCTTGTCAGTGATGCATTACAGAGTCGTTCGGTTGGTACGAAAAAACGAGGTCCCGTGTACACATTAGTGTGCACGTAAAATATCCTTTGACAGTTGGAATTCGATATAAAAGCAGGCCGTGGTGTCGCTGTCCGGGCCACATTTGCAACATAGCACACTGCATGGCTTATGCCCGTTTTAATTAGCCCAGTTCGGAGCAGTGCAGTAGGACGTTAAAAGCCATTTGATTTGATTTGATTTGATTTGATTTCATTTCCTTTCATTTTGTAATCTAAATGCCCAAATGGGATTTTATCGACCTTGTATGAACATTCCAAATTCAAATAGTGAACCGTTCGGGTTATGTTATACGTAACTCATTAAAGATCGGCATTTGTATTTTCCAGATAATATACTCTTCAAATAAAGAAACGCAAAGCCCATTTTTCATCATTTTTTTATTTAAACAAGGGTGTTTTTTCCATAAATGTTATTTGTTTTTAATGCAATTATGTAAGAATAAAAGAAATTCATTATTGGTTTTAAATGTAGGGTCACTAATTGTGACTGGTCATCCTTTTTGTCGAAATTTGTTTTCGCTTGATTGCATAAAGACACATGAATTTAACAACTTCGCGAGCTTTTCGCATGGAACCTAAATTTAAGACCTTTAAAATCACGGGGTTCTCGGTTTCAACGGACCAAGTGATGCCACATCTGCACGGAGACAAACACAACAACGTTATTGGCCGATTACAAGCAGGTGAATCTCAGACAGATGTAACCAGACTGCTGAATGTTTCCCCGAGTTCCATTTCTCGCCTTAGGGACAGGTACCGACAGCGAAGTTCAACACGTGACCGCACAAGCTCAGGCCAAACAAGAGTGACCCCACCTGTCCTGGATCGTCACTTCTGGTTACGTCATTGGCGGAAACAATTCTCAACAACGACCTCTACGGCGACAGCATTTGCCAGACGACGTAGAATCTCAGATTAGGCAGTCGGTAAACGCCTATGTGAAACCGGATTACGGGCCAGACGTCCCGATAGAGCTGCTGTTTTGAAATACACCGGCACCGTGAAATTCAACTTCAGTGGGTTCATAGACTGGGGTATGGCCACAGTAACACTGTAGAGCAGTTTGGCTCAGCGACGTGTCGCGGTAGTAGAGCGAGGGTATACCGACGACGAAATGTCACGTTGCGTTTCTTTTTTGGGAGAGTATATTTGATTTTTCAGGGCCTGATCCACGCTAAAAACATACACAAATTGATAATTTTATTTTAAAAAAGGAACCATCTATTGGCTTGTATTGGATCGTCGAATGGTTAGCACGTGCGCACTATATCATAAAGTCTATCATTGAGTCAACTGGCGTAGTGTCGTCTGTTCAATCTCATGGGTTTCCTCGCTCTGCTTAAGACGCCTTCATGCAAGTGAATTACCGAAATTAAATTGAATCATATGTTAGTCCCAAAATGACCTAGTTTGTGTTAAACCCCATCTCTCTCTCTCTCTCTCTCTCTCTCTCTCTCTCTCTCTCTCTCTCTCTCCCTCTTTCAATCTCTCATTTCAACCTGTTTGTTTGATAATTTGTTTTATTTAATTATTTATCTTTATTTATACCCCAAAGATTAGGTCTACCTCATTATGAGCCAAAATGAACCAATTTTTAGTTTATACTTTTTCTCTAATATGCTTGAAATACCCGACAATCATGGTTAACAGTACGTGTGTCTCTGCAGCTGAACTTTTAATTACAAAATCAATCTAGAATGCTTTAAGTATATCACACGTTTGTCGTATACTCACAAACCTATACATCATTGTAAAACGTGCAAAGGTCAATAATCTTAAACGTATGTTCGATATGCCACTTCAACTTGTGGTGGAGTTTAAAGCGGTGCTGTCATTTTAAAACATCGCCATCGATCACAGCCGCGGTGTCTCAATGAATAAGACACCGGCTCGCTGACCAGAAGGTCTCGGGTTCGCTGCCGGTGTTGGCCGAGAAAGAAACTCGTGATTTTCCGGCGCGATTTCCCATGTCAGGGGTCAGTGTCTAGTCGTTCGGATGGCACAAAACCCGAGGTCTCAGGTGCACGTCTTCTTACTCACTGGACTAGACACACTTTCCTTTTCCGCTCAACAGGTGCCAAATCTGAGCTTTGATTGATACCCATTGGTTCTTCTCGATCGAAAGGCGTTGCCCTGTTCAAATTTGAGACAAATCGAACTATAAATTGTCGAGATACTGGTTTTATAACATTCACATAGAGGGCGACGGTCATGGACATCCATTTCAGGGAAGAAGGGGTGGGGGATCCAATTAGGATGATAAATATATAAGATATATATTTGAATTAAAAGTTTAGTACATTGTATTTTATATATTTAAAAGGACAATAACAATAACATAAGCAATCTCGAGTCAGCAGCGGGGCCGGAGGCCTCTGGGGCCAAAAACCGTCCATTATCTTCAATTTTTTTACAGGTAAGCCCCGCCCATTCTGACCTCTGATTGGTCAATCTTTTTTGGGTCTTTTTCTCGAAAACAAGTTGTCGGATCGTCGTTTTGTTTGTTGTGAAATAATTCTTGAGTCATAGTCAACTCGCTGACATAACAACAGTGGATCCTAGATGTACAAATTTAAGTTTTCGTAAAGATCTATTTTTCTACGCGTGTGTATATTTTTAAGTGAATCGGTCATCCAGACACTTAAAAAAAATACATGTCACGTGACAGTCGTGTGATTTGTCCCTTCCGGGAAAATGGCTACCCAGTGTCACCAGAGAAATTTCTTTCTTCAAAATTTTTCTGGTTCGAGATTGTAACATAAGTCCAAATCTTTATTCTGCTCGACAAATTGTACTATTTTTCAATATTCCAATTAATTGATGAAACAATTTTCATCTAAACACACCTAATTTGAACAAATTTAAAAAATTCAACTTAATGATTGAAACATATAACGTTAACCTTTTCAAATGTAACTTGGATTTAAAAATATTTTTGAACCCTCTGGACAGGTAAAATAGGATGTAATGGATAATTTGCCCAACCGGTGGGACACTTAAACATCTAGTACTTAGAACAAGGCATTTATTTTTGTTACTGAAGCTGTAAAGCCAGCAAGAGTGTTATTGTCCCTTTAAGAAAATGCCTTTCTTTCCCGCAGTTATGAATATTAGGTCCTATACTTGAAAGGGATGAGCGTACAATTTTAAAAGACGTTGCGCGCCAACGATGCTTATTGGAATTCAATAATTAGGTAAATCTCACGGCATTTCGAATGTAAAATGACGTACAGTTATTTCTCTTCTTGAAGATCATCAGATCAGAATAACTATATTGCGAAAATCGTTTCTGCATCAATGATTAACCCTATCAGCTCTCGTCTTCCATTTTTTTCACGCAAGTTTTCTTTCGTTTTTAGGCAATCAGTTTCGCTTGTCATGGACACCTGTCGATTCCATTACATACGTCAGTTACTATAGAGATCGATTAGTTTCCTGGGTATCGTTCCACGTCGATATTCCTCCAATCTATTCTATTAAACTTCTATTAAGGAACATTCATGTAAATCACAGCAGATGTTGAGAACATTAAAATTCTTGGTTAAATAATTTGGAATAGACGAGAGAGGGAGGGGGGGGGGGCTAACATCCATTCGACACAAACTAAGGCATTTCGGGACTAACATACGGTTCAATTTTATTTCAATAATTCGCTTGCGCGTTGAGATCTTTAGCAGTTGAAGGAAATTGGATGACTTGGAGAAAACCCACCAAGCTAGACAGGCGACCATACTCTTTATCAAGCATAAGCAGAAAGTTCAAACCATGCTTTGTGACTTAATGACAGACCTTGTGATTTACCAACCTTCCAAATTAATGCAGAACTTTGGTAATTATAATCTGTGTACGACTCGCCGAAAACTACACGTTAATCCGCTTGAATGGAGTGACCCAAAAAACATAATACAAATTGTATTCTGAATACATTACCACGGGAAAAATATTATCAAATATTCAACAGATGAATATTTTGCCCGGACAGTGGAAATGTGTACACGGGACCTCGGTTTTTCGACCTACCCAATTTTTCTTGTCAGGCCTGTGTTCTGCACTACTGACATGGCGAAACCGCGTAGAGAAATTGGGAGATCAACAACGAGATCGAACTCCGGAACTCCAGGGTTGTGAGTCGGCGCCTACCCACTGAGCATACCCTCACAATATTGTTTTCTGAAATCTTTAGCATGCCTTAGTTTTTATTCGTGAAACCATATCTTTAGCGTGCATTAGTTTATTCTTTGGAACCTTTTTTTATCATGTCACAGTTTTACTCTCTGCGATCGTATCTTTAACAAGCCTTAGTTTTAATGTCAGAAACCGTGTCTCTAACATGCCGTAGTTTTGTTTCACTGGAATCGTATCTTTAAAATGTATAATTCTTTCCCAGAAGCCGTATCTCTAACATGATCTGGTGCTATTCACAGAAACCGTATCTTTAAACTTTCGTAGTTCTATTCTCAGTAGCCGTATCTTTAACATGTCTTGTTTTTATTTTCTCTAAAGCAGTATATTAACATGCCGTAGTTTTAGACTCTGAAACCGTATATTCAATTTTGTCTTAGTTTATTAGCCGTTTTATTAACTGAAACCGCATCTTTTACATCCCACGGGTTTATTCTCTGAAACCGTACCTTTAACACTTCGTATTTTTATGCTCTTGTACACTCGACAAATCAAATAAATTTCAAAAAATAAACCTGAAGATGAAGTTCGTGACTGATTTCACTTGTCAAACGTTGTTTTTATTTGTAATCGATAACAAGACAAGAAAGGGAAATCCCACGGAAACAATTTGACGTTTTCAAACATGTTATGATGCGTGCTTATGCCAATTTTCGTTGGGGGTTTCCTTTGCGTGCTTTGACCTGTGTTGAATTAACAACAAAAAATTGGAACACGGTAGAGTAAAGACCCCTTTTTTAACTTTTCTATTTGAGTTGGACTGAGTTTGAGGTTAAATCAACGTCATTACGTTGTTCGGTATTTCTGATTGCGCTGGCTCGTAAAAAATATACTATTTTGATACAGATTGTTGCTATCGTGTAGTTAGAAGAAGAAATATAAAAAAAAAATCCCACTTGTGCGAAATAGATAGAATTATTATTCCGTTAAGATGGCAGCGTAGAATCCGTACAAATCAATGCAAACTTTAAATGTAAATTGAATAAAGTTTGGACTAAAATATGTCTTTTAAAAAATATCTTAAATTGTGTAAATGTTCTGGAATTTTAGGGTTTTAGTTGGCCCAATGACTCTTTTAGTTTACTCCTAGAAAATCATTAACAGGTTTTAGATTAGCAGGAACATTTAGAGCATTAAGAAACTTGTCGCTTGGCGAGAATGTCCTGAGTTCGAATCCCGAGGAGAACCATCTCGGTCTTTTCACGCTGGATTTTAATTTGTCAGGGTTGGTACCTAATCGGTTGGATGAGACAAAAAAAACTAAAGTCAACCCATGTATACCTTGACGTGCACCTTAAAGAAGCGTGTCTTCCCCGGAAAAAAGCTCCAAGCATACATGTTTTTGCACACTTAACCATTGGCGTGTTGTCTCAAAATGACCGATTATTTGTTGACGAGACGTTAAACCCCATTTAGTACCTGAGATCTCCTACAGGTTAAAGAAGCGTATCTGTCCCGGAAAAAATATATCTAAACATTAAATTGCACACTTAACCATTGACATGTTTGTCTCAAAATGACCTAATATTTGTTGACGAGACGTTAACCCCATTCAAAACCAGAGATCTCATACAGGTTAAAGAAGCGTATCTGACCCGAAAAAAAACTAAACATTAAATTGCACACTTAACCATTGATATGTTAGTCTCAAAATGGCATAATACCAGAGATCGCATACAGGTTAAAGAAGCGTTTCTGTCCAGGAAAAAATATCTAAACATTAATTAAATTGCACACTTGACAATTGACATGTTAGTCTCAAAATGGCGAGACGTTAAACCCCATCCAATACCAGAGATCTCCCACAGGTTATTTCCTATAATTGTGTTGATGGTATCAAGCCAGGAAAGTTAAGACCTCTATCAGTAAAAGACAATATGATGCAGGCGTTTATCTGACAGAGACATTAAATAGCATGTTTCGTACAAGAATAATCTCATATCTAGCGCCACAGCCTCAGCATGGCTGTTGCATACACCATGAATGTATAATTAAGAAAAAAACTACTCTTATTATTAAAAGGTTGGTGTATGGTAATTTATTGTGTAATGTGACAGAGGGGCGCTATGGTGTTTAGTTTGGCATGTATGATTGTGGGTAGTTACAGTTATAACTAAAAACGTGTTATTTCGAACAATCAGGAGCCATAATCCGCAAAGTTAGGGTCCGATACATGCCACTATCGACGGCAACCGGGATGTTTGGGAAATAAACCTATATGTCAAGTTTCGTTCAAATTGTGAAAGGACGGACAGAGGCGACGACAATATACATGTGGGCGTGTAAAAATCTTGTTCCGCCCTTCTGTTATCAATAGATGCGCTGTTCGTTTGTGTAATTAACAATGATCTTGGTATTTCGCTCGATGTACACTACATGTGCCATTTCATAATTAGCCTGTATATCAAAAATGGAAAATCTTGATCCGCCCTTGTGTTCTCAATAATCTTGATATATTTTCTTTTCACATTAGGATCCTTTGTGCAGCGCGGACGGGTGGGGCTGGGTGTAGTGGCAAATGCGCGTGAGCGTTAGATCACAAGGTCTGTCATGGAGCCAGGTGACGTTGTTTTGATTACCCACTTGTACGTAACATGGAGAAGGATAGCCTGTCTGACCTCGTGGGTTTTCCCCGAGTCATGTGGTGTCATCCCACAGCTAAAGATCCCTACGCACCATCCAATAAATGAAATAAAAATGAACCATAATGCTAGTCCCAAAATGACCTAGAGACTCTCTCTTCTCCTCTCTTTATCTCGCTCTATCTCTCTCTCATGTAGCCAACAAGCTAACGATGTCCTCATCACTTCGCTCGGCTTCCATTATGTGAGAATCAGTCCGTATCCCCGAAACATAAAAATCGTGATCCGCCCTTCTATGATCAATAATTGCGGTTATAACCTGTCCATATTACGTGTTCGTCTATATCGCTAACAATGTCGAGATAAAATAAATAAATACGTTTAAGCCGTCCCCAGACGAAGTATTACTAATACGACAAATAAAGTCTTCAGTAGAAACCATTGAGGCTAATAGCCTAGAATTCCTATTAAAGCTCTTCTTGTCTTTGACATGGTAAAACAAGTTAGTGCCAAACATTGCTTTCAATCATCAGACAGATATGGCGTGACGTGTTAGAAATCAGACAATTTTAACAAATAAAATAATGTTTTCTGTTCTGTCTGTCCATAAATATCTTATTGTCTTCTGGACTAATAATCAATATTTGGGGGGTTGAATGACCGAATGGTTAGCACGTGCGCGCTGTATCATATAGCCTGTCATTGAGTCAACTGGCGTGGTTTCGAATTCCCGGTTGTACGTGACAAGGAGTAAGGCTGCATGTCCAACCTCGTGGGTTTTCTCCTGGGCCCCCGGTTTCCCCCCATTGTTAAAGACACCACGCGCGCAAGCGAATTATTGAAATAAAATTAAACCATATATTAGTCCCGAAATGACCTAGTTTGTGTCGAGTGGACGTTAAACTCCATAGGGGTTATTGTCTATATTGTAGCCAAGTGTTTCTGCTGTAATCAGATATGCGATTGAAAGAGTACGTTATCCGAATATGTACAAATTCAGACAGACTTTTACTTGACTATCTTTTTTATCACGGATTCCCCGTTTCCCCTGCAGACTATCTGCGAACCGCTTAACCTTGAGTACCATTAAAGACATTTCAGGATAAGGAGTCATTGGACCATGGGCTGGGAATCACTGGATCATACAACTGCATACTCTTTCGTGTATGTCGTTTTGCCAGAGTACACCTTTACTTTCCGCATTGACTCTAGTGTTAATTCGGGTGCTACGGTGGCTAAGTGAGTAAGACGCAGACTCGCTAGCCTGATGGGTCACCATCATCAATAACTACGTACATCGTATTCAGCCCTTCACGTAAAACCCCGAATATTTCGGCACTAAGTTTGATTGGGTATAAGCCCAGCTGTGTGAGCTAAGATGAGTTAAATTCCCCTTGAAGGTTAAACTAAACTTTAAATGGAAATAAGAAATAGATAAATACGTGAAGTAAATAAGTCTGTGTGACTCCATGACAAACTTATTTATTTTACAGTTTTCAACTCTCTGTAAACCTAATAAAGAAAATGACATTACTGATATCTAGTACAGAATGACCCAATATCAGCGACATCACGTGATAAGGTTATTCGCCTGATTTCAGTTTATTTCATTTCAATTTGGATTATGAGTTATTTACTTCTATGTGTACCATACATTTGTTCATGAGACTCATTATTTTACTCACTAGAACGATAGGATCAGCGTAAAATGTCAGTAATGTCTACTGATGTTTAACGTCTTATTGCACCGATGGTGATTTCGTAGACAAGTTTTCTTTTTGGGATGAAACTTGACTACCCGGAGTAAACACGCGAGGTTGAGAGGGCGTCACTATCTCCAAACCACATACCATCACACCAGGGATCGTAACCACGACCGCAAGGCAGACGTGGCCGGCCAGTTAGAGCTCGAAGCATGACATTCTAGACTACTAGGCTCATTAACCAGGGTCACTGGGCAAATCTCAACACATTCCGGTGCCCTACATCTAGACTCGGATGTATGACGAATTCCGCTATTTTGGAACTATTTTAACGGACGCGGATACAAAATGGCTGCCCCCATGGAGAATATGTCAACAAACTAAAAAATCGCTGCCATTTTGGAACTTTTTTGTAAAAGCGGCACTTTCCCTGCTAAAGTAAATCGGTAGTCGATCCTAGCCGCTTCGCAAATGTATGGTCGTAGGTACATATCACTTACTGTCATACATCCGAGTCTAGATGTAGGGTTACGGAGGGTACCGGAATCTGTCGAGGCTGCCGAATGTAACCAGGGTATCCTGGATTCTATTTAGACAAGATCACTTATTATTTCCCCATTGACTTCAATGTTAATTCTAACCCTCTCTTAGACCGGCTCTAACTTTTCCCCGAATTGTCGTTAGGAAGAACGCTTTCTGTCACAGATGGAGCAACATGTGCAAACTCCTGCCCAAAAGCTTCACCATAATAAACTCGAGATACACAAGCTGGAAGTAGTGACAAGTAAACATGCAACTTCCGGCCTACATTTTAACGTAGCCAACCTCACAACTCTTGTAGCTTTTCGCCTCAAAATCATGAATATTCACCAAAACCTGGCGGAAAATGTATTTTCAACCCATTTTTACCCAATCTACACTAAAAAGTCACCAAAAATCGCTATACAAAAAGGGAAAAGAGAAAGAGAGAGAGAGAGAGACTAAAAATAAATTTGACCCTTGTTTCGTCCCAGGAATATTTGGTGATCTGTGTCCATTTGGATAACTAATTAACTCCCATACTTTATATTTCTATTTTTCAGATTATCAGTATCCGAGATCGCTACCTATATTATTAAAGTTACAATGGATATTGGTGAACATTAGTTGTAACTCAGCGGTTGTCGTGACTACATCCTATTGGTGTTTTATAGCCTTATTTGATCATTCTCGTAAGTATTGTCTATTTCATTGATGATGTCATTAGGTACAATAAACATCAAAGCATTTCCATGCTAAACGCAGTGGGTGGATATTTTTGAGCCTGAGATGCCCAAACCACCAGAAACGGAATAAAACTATCAACTAAACATAGATACGGTGTTAATACCTCAGGGTGGCGCCCGTGACGCGCTGCTGCGGCGATAGAAAATGGTCTCAGAGTGCGTCCCGATCGCCATAAGCGCTGTTAAAGCGTCGTGGAAACGCCAGATAGCGTGTTGTGGTCTCCATGGTCGCCAATGGTCGCCGAGTCATGGCGTTTGTTTTAAGCATGTTCAAAACATTAAAAACAAACGTCAAGGTTCTGCAATCTGACCTGGACAGCTAGGAAAACGAGATGGGGCCGCGAAGGTCACAGGAGAAGCGGGATAACATCTCCATAAACGCTGATAAAATTGTAACATTTCCTAGCGTGTTAGCCGCGACTCTCGCGCGTCTGCAACTTCCCCCCTCTCTCGCTCTCTCTTAGAGAAATTTTATTACGACACGACTTGATCTGTAGGAATTATATAGTCTGTAAATCATCGACATCTTATGATTATCAACGAATTATCGCCGTGTGGTGCCCCAGACAACGAGAAATACATATTAAGATGATAGATCATTTTGGCGGGAAAATAGCAGGAATTACTACGTGGAATATATTAGAAGCCCGACAGTAATTGTTCTTTAAGAGCTTGAATTAGAATCGAATTTTGATGTAAGTTTCCTTGTAACGACAGCAGTAACAAATTATATCTGTCTGTGCTTCGTCAGCTTTAGGAATAATTCAAATTCTTTAAATTAAAAGAAACAACAACTTAAATTGCTCTTTATAAGCTCAGTTCACTTCAGGCCCTCCCAATACGGAGTCTTGCCCCCCCCCCCCCCAATATCACAAGAAAATTGGCCTTTACCGTAAAAACTCATGCAGATGCCCATGCTAGTTGGCCCTCCCGAAAACATTTTTGCCCCCCCCCCCCAAAAAAAAAAACAACTTCCTGGCTACGGGCCTGGTTCACTTTGCAGCACTCGTGTGCACTCGGCAAACCTCGGCATATTCCAGTACCCTACATCTAGCCGCGGCGGCTGTATGACAGTAAGTGATATGTACCTACGCCTACACAATTGCAATGCGACACCGGTTTACTTATTAGGAGAACATGCCGCTTTTAGGAAGAAGTTCCCAAAACTGCGTCCTTCAAAGAGTATGTTGAGTTTTCAGTGCAAACTTGTCCTTGTCTAAAGAAAATCGGATAAACTTGAAAGAAAAACAGCTTCAGACTTTGAAATTTTTGTATTTTAAAACATTTATTAAATGCGTCATCATGGACAATGGCGGACTTCGTCATTTATAACCGAGGCTAGATGTAGGATACTGGAATCTGCTGAGTTTTAGCCGAGTTTACTCATTTTGTGTTTATATGCAAGGAAAGCAGGGCTCACAATCTCAACATAGCTCAGTGAGTAAGACGTTGGCTCGCTAACTTGTAGGTCCCGTGTTCGATCCCTGTGTTGACCGAATATGCCCAACTCCCATTTCAGTGGTGTAGGACGAAGGGCTTTGCAAGGGTTAACATATAGTCGTTCGGATGGGACGAAAACAGAGGTCCCGATTACACATGTGCGAGCACGTGCAAGAACCCTTGTCAGTTAAAATTCGATATAAGAGAAGGCCATAGTAGGATTTGTAGTAAAGATGACACTGTGTAGTGAAGATGACACTGTGTATATAACGTAGAGCTATATGTAAGATGGTGAAGATGACGCCGTGTTGAGATCAGAGCTATATCAGTGACGATGATGCTGTGTTGATATCGGGGCTAAATGTTAGATCGGAGGGATATGTTAGGTAGTGAAGATGATGCTGTGTTGAAACCAGAGCTAAATGTTAGATCGGAGGGATATGTTAGGTAGTATAGATGATGCTGTGTTGATACTAGAGCTAAATGTTAGATCGGAGGGATATGTTAGGTAGTAAAGATGCTGTGTTGAGATCGGATCTAAATGTTAGACCGGTGGATATGTTATGTATAGTGATGATGCTGTGTTGATATCAGAGCTAAATGTTAGATTGGAGGGATATGTCAGGTAGTAAAGATGTGCTGTGTTGATATCAGAGCTAAATGTTAGATCGGAGGGATATTTTAGTGAAGATGATGCAGTGTTGAGATTGGAGCTATACGCTAGGTAGTGCAGACCACACTATGTCGGGTTTAGAGCTCATACCAAAACTCAGGATGACTTTCTACAGTTAGCTCCGCTTGAGAACAGACACTAAGCTAGTTGACCGACATTTTTAGTCGTAAATCGACGATTTTAGTCGAAGACACTTAGTAAACTTCGGTATTTTTTAGAAGTGTTTATTCTGCTTCCATTTAATGGAATTAAATATGTTTATTTAGTCTTTGTGTGTGTGCCAGAAGCGCAGTTGAAATCAATATACTTATTTTTGGATATGACGCCCATTTAGAACAGAGATTTATTCTCGAAGTATGAAGTAGATGGATATATCTGTGTGCAGATAGTTTAGGGCTATCTCTAATAGTAAGTGCAGGGGGACTGCACCACATATGATTTACACAAAAGACAAACATAGTGACAAGACACCATACTCAAAAAACAACAACAAACAAACAATTCAAAAAAAGCGAATGGATCCGGGGGCTAGCCGTACGCGTCCACTGTGCTGTACAGTCCCGGTCCTGTGGTGACACAGACTTCACTCAAATTTGAAAACAACTGGGAATGCAACCCAAAGAAATAATTATATAGTGTCAGCATGAGTCATGATCTATTATATGTTGTAAGAAGTTGAGTCAGCCTTTAGTTGAGAATACACAGCACCATGCCATTGGTTTTATTGAAATCAGAGCTGGCGCTAGACTATACATTTAAAATATAAATCTTCTAGCCCAACGGATATTCACACCATTTAACTCATCATATGTCAGACGAACAAATCTAGATAGAAATTATCTACGTCTTACAGACGAGTTATGGTGGTGTTTGTGTAGTTCCGTGTGACATGCGCGATTTGGAAGAAGGTTGTTTTTGTCAAGAGATATTTTTTAAGGCTTCTCTGACCTAATCGAGAAATAGTCTCGATGGTTCCTTGTATTTTCTAGCTGTTAGAAACAAACTTCCTTCATCTTTTTTATAGTGACTGGTTAATTACGTCTATTGGCGTATGAATACAAACATACTATTTTTTGTATAAAAATGTAGTCCAGATAAAGCATGTACCATCAACATCGTGTTTGTTCTTTTTTTCACCCATCGTAACTCGAAGCCATCAGTCTGCTATTTATGGGCCCAGCCTGAGAATCCATTTCGGGATTTCTCATACAGCGTTCGCAACACCAGCTATATGACTAAGTGGATGGAACAGTCGAAATCAAGGACACTATCTAGAAGTGGTGCAATTGGTGGTTGGATTGGGGGGCAAGGCAGATCCCACGCGATTTTCTTTGAGAGCATCCCCTTTTAATAATACATGTAATAATAAGGTATATTTGTAATGCGCTAATCCATCCACATACGCATGCTCAAAGCACAAGAACAGCGTTTTGAGTTCTCATGACGTGATCATATTAGAAAATATCCTAAAATAATTTGCTATATCGTTGCTGTGGGTAGCTTGTCATTGAAACACAAATGGCGCCTAGATCGCTAGTCTACAACTTAGCAATAATCTCTCTGTGACGTCTCAATGGCGTGTTGAATATGTAATTGAAACATCTTCGTGTCCTATATATATTCATCATATACACGAAACTAAAAGCATATTAATAATATTCAAATAGAACACAGTTTGCCATTTTATATATCTCCCTAATGACCAGTTAGGTCAGTCAGTTCAATGGTGATCGATTTACCATCTATATACAATGCCCGATATATACCTTAAGAGTAACGCCCTAAGAATGCGTTCGCGACAGCACCAGACAGAAGGTGCTAAGGCTGCATTTTTAGATTTGGACTATATGTGTTACATAGGTGGAGATAGTACTCGAACACATAAATATAAATTTTAGCTTGATTGTCCAAAGGGTTCCCGACTATCTTGCTAGATACCAACCGCTATGAAGAAATCCACTTTCTCGATATGCGAAATTCAATACCTTGAAGTGCGGGGCGTTGGATGACCGAATGGTTAGCACGTGCGCGCTGTATCATAAGGTCTGTCATTGAGGTAACTGGCATGGTTTCGATGCTCCGGTTGTTCGTGACAACGAGAAGAGCCGCCTGTCACCCCCCCCCCCCCAGCTGCTAAAGACCCCTACGAGCAAGCCAATAAATGAAAAAAAATCATACCATGTTGGTCCCGTAATGACCTAGTTTGTGCCAAGTGGACGTTAAACCCCATCTCTCTCTCCCTCCCTCTCTCCAACCTCGTGGGTTTTCTCCTGGGTTTATATCTATAAACCATATTACTAATATAATTCAAGCTTACAACCCCCAAGCGCGGATATAGCGCAATTGTTAGAAACGATGAATTAATAAAGTGAAGTATTCCCCAATCACGGTTGAGAGGAATTCAAATCAACTTGAATGTGACAGCAATGTCCGCTCCCAAGACGAATCACGTGATAGATGATGAACTGAAAACAACAAATCAATTAACATCTAAATTCTAGTATCAGAAGTAACTCAGCTATTTATTTGTACAACATGTCCCTGACCTAAGTTTACTCCACTTTCAATCACTGTTGACGAGACATATCTTTGTTCCAGTTTCTTATGGATGTACATGTATTTGATACATTAAAACAGCAAATTTTAGTCAAAATTAAGACGAAACATTTGAGTAAATTCTTAACTTATGTCTTAGAACTCAGAAAATATCTACTACAAAAAGCATAACAGTGTTAAAGATTTTTTTTTTTAAATTTATTAAGCCATTTTTTTCTTATAAAACTCGGTTTAACTGATGAGTTAAAGGAGCTAAATCGCTGACATTTGGGACCTAGAAATTCACAAAAGTGATTCGCAACGCATATAATACTGTAATATGAGTTTATATGAACTGATTTACATTCAGCGGTTTCCTTTTTTACTCCAATTCAAATCAGTTATGTTCAGCGTAATAAGCCAGCAATGTTAATCAAGTGCACATTTCTAGCGTCTAGTTATTCCAGTCTACATAACTCTATTTGGTTTAATGCAATGTGTCTAGCCTCGCCCCCGAGTCTCTCAATACAACTGGGACTGAAGCGCATAATGGTACACGATTCGTGTAGCAATGTTAAAAAAATTATTTTATCTTAAATATCGGATATCAGAAGCTTATCTTTTCCCGGTAAGTTTACATCATCAATGTTGATTTAAATTGACCAATAATTCGTGATTTCGATGTCGAAGATTTTGGAGGATTTTGAGTTACGGACTAAGGTCCTTTAAGCAATGATTTTCAATTTTTTAAATAAAGCAAGAAAAAAAGGCTTTTATTTTAATGTGCATAAGCATATGTAACACTAATAACCAACTGAAGAAACCCATGTTATAATATATGAATGTATCGTGTTGTAAATATATGATGATGTATTTAAACTCTGTGACTAAACATTTTACAAGAAAAAAAATTGTTTTTAATATAGAATGTGTAGTAATAAAATCAACAGCTGTCATATTAACATTATATTCGGTATTATTTAGAATAATCTTAGGCTGGGCAGGTATTATACTGCTATATTAACAGTTTCATTTGTATGTACGGCACGTCCTCTTTTCGGTAGCTTTGGAAAATCATCTGGAATTTCGAGCGGCACACAGATCGAGTTTCTGAGTACACCATTGACAGTTCAAAATCCGATTATAGTTTTAGTCTGTAAGAGGAAATGTACCATTTCGCACATTACGTATGACCGTCTTCATGATCCCGGTTGGTGCAAAAGGGTAAATTCAAAGAGGACCATTCTTGATGCTAATTTTCTCTCCAATACATGTTTGGGGATGTTAGTTTGAACTGATAGAACACAACGATAAATGAATTTTCAAATTAAAGAGCTAGAGGGAGGGGGGTAACGTCCACTCAACACACACTGGGTCATTTCAGGACTAACACATGGTTCAATTTTATTCCAGTAATTCGCTTGCGCGTAGGGATCTTTAGCAATGGGAGGAAACCGGAGGACCTGGAGAAAACCAACACGGTTGGACATACTCCTTGTCGCGTACAACCTGGACATCCTACACCGCCAATTGACTCAATGACAGACCTGATGATACAACGCGACGTGCTAACCATTCGGCCATTGACGAACATGGTTTTAGATTTTTATGTACTGCTTTTCCGAAAGTATTTAGATCCACTAAATAGTAAAAGACTTTTTTGATTTTTTGCTATTGAATTCAAACATGTTCAACACCGTCTAAAACAACGCTGGGCTTTGAGAATATTTCAAAAGAATGCTCCAGTCACGTTTCCATCCAGCTCCTTTCGCAAACGGCTGAGAAATAAAACTTCAAAATGAACTGTCCACAAGGGAAGGCTTATATATCATTTGGTAAAATGGTAAAGATCAAGAATGTGTCTTTACATTTAAAAACCCGAAAAATCTGCCAACGATTTACAATTGTTAATCTGCAATGCTCTGAGTGTTACGTCACATTTCGTGTTTCTGTTCTCTGTTGTAAGATCAATTATTGTAGTACGTGTAATAAGAATGAATTAACATATCTCACCCCTGACTTCAGCTCGATTTGATTTAAATTGAATCTAGGAGAATTCTAAATGGAAAAATAACTCCATTAAACCTATTGATTGTAAACTTCGTGGCTAGTATCTCTAGAAATATTACCCCATCATTTCAGCCTGGTTTCCTCGCCACAATCCAAACGGGAAACGTAAAACACTCTAATAAGAGGCATTGAAAAAACGAATCTAGCAGATAAATACATTTGGCGGTTCGATTCGCGATTAACCATCGCTCCAGCATGCAAATAAATCGTAATTGATTTGACAAGAAAATTGAACTGCAATCTTAATGTTGGCCTTTCAATTTATAAGACACGCGTGGAATATGTTGTGTGCCAAATGAAAGTCAGGTCTGTGTTTAAGAGTTCCAGACATTGGAATTAAAACCAAACATATCAGTACCCAGATTATATCAGGAATTACGCATGCTCTCTTGTTGTTCTAAAAGACGGGAAAGTTCGTTCGTTCGTAGGGTTTTAGTCCAATCTCACCTTGGGTGATATAGTAGACAATGAATAGGGAAAACGACTACCAAGCTTTATACGTGTCTCGTGATAATAAAGTAGTCCCAGCAACTTTCTGGAAATCTCCCTGTATTTGGTAGAGAATCAGACTTTTATGCAAAAGGTGGTTCGGGGTTTCGTGTTCTATTCTTAGTAGATCATGAATTGCGCATGCTCTACTGTCTTGAAAGAAGGAAAATCACCACCAAGGCTTTCATACAACACGTTTCTCTTGAAAATAAAGTAGTCCCGAACGACTTTCTGGAAATCCCCGTTTTTGATACAGGATCTAACTTTTATGTGAAAGGTGGTTTGGGGTGACAAGCCCTCTCTTTCGCAGGTAACATTATGAATTGCGCCTGCTCTCATGTAGCGAAATAAGAGAAAAGACCACTAAAACTTTAATACGACACGTTTCTCTTGAAAATATAGTAGTCCATAACAACTTTCTGATAAACGTTTGTTTTTTTATGCGAGGGGATCAAACTTCAATGTAAACTGTATTTTATCCTAAAAGCTCTAATATATATATAAATAGATTCAAAATTGCGTGTTGGGGTGTGTATACTCGCACATCACGTTTCTTCGCTGTTGTATCAAATTAACCAGCGTGACCCCTTGAATGTTTTAGGCCATGGAATTCGGGCCTCGAAAAAAATTGGGCCGCTTTCCATTCCAAGATTTGTTGGCCACGAGAACATTTGGGCCCCTGGGCGATTTCGGGCCTCGAGTGAAGCCGGGTATCCTGCTAGCATTTAAGAAGGGTTAATCTTCCTGCTAAATTATAATTTACACGATAGCTAATCTAAAGGTATTCTAAGAAAAATACCGAGAAACAATTTATTTTGACAGGCATTCAGTGAAACATACATTATGTAAGAGTTAAATCTGTCTATTGTAGGTCTTTCTTTAGGCCTGAAATGTTATCTAAATTATTAATTAGACATTAATTAACTTATCCAGACCATCATCAACTCTGGATATAATCGCTAGCCTTTTTTTATTTATTAGATTAGTATCCGATTTGCTGCTCAACTTTCATTCATGATTAAATCATGAAATGGATAATCGAGACCATGTTTTTTTATCGTACCGACATTATTAATGATGATCGGGGCTAGGCCAAAAATTCAATCGCTTAAATCTCCGTTTGGAGTGAATCAATTTGACTGAAATTTTCAGCTAATTGCCTTTACATTATCTAGTCTTTAACTATTATAGTGAGATCTGTCAACTCTCTATCTAATCTTATGTAATGTATATTTAATAAATTTACTTCTTATTAAGTTGTATTTTGTGTATTTTGTACTTATCAGACATCTTATAAGTACTAATTATTTTATTCGAAATAATTTGACCATCGATTATTTTGTTGACGAATTCAATGTGCATCAAAGCACTTCGAAAACAACGCTGTATAAATGTTTTGAAATAATGATAATAATACGTCTAACTGTCTCTTTTAAAATAATGATGCAGAAAAAGATAACTGATATCAGCTAAAAAAATAAACATGATCATTATATCAGCTAAAACAAACTTACAACTGTAGGGAAAATAGACGACAACAGACTGTGAAAATAGTCAAAGTATTGATATGGCGATTAAGTAATCAATCATATATGATGCCCCATGTAGTCCAATAACCAAAATGTGGTAGAGAGAGAGGAGAAGAGAGAGAGAGAGAGAGGGAGAGAGAGAGAGAAATGTGGGGTTTAACGTCCACTCGACACAAACTAGGTCATTTAGGGACTAACATTTGGTTTTTATTTTATTTCAATATTAATTCGCTTGCGCGTAGGGGTCTTTAGCAGTGGAAGAAAACCGGAGGACCCGGAGAAAACCCTAGGCGACCCTACTCCATGTCACGTACAACCGGGAAATCGAAACCACGACAATTGACTCAATGACAGGCTTTTTTATGGTACGTGCTAACCATTCGGCCATCCAACCCCCCAGACTGCAATAGACTAAACATAGTAAAAATATTGATATTGCGATTAAGTAATCAATTACAACGTGTAGGCAGATGATGCTCCATGAAATCTAATAACAAAAATGTGGTCTTAAGATAGCATACCACTCACTGTTTGAATGAATAACATAATTATCTAAAGTAAATAATGGAATTTATGGACGTTATCTCAAACCATTCAGCGGAAAGTAAACAAATTATCTTTAAATTATAATTGACACGAGATCTTTCAAGTGACGTGTCAACATGGCCCCTGATTTGCATTCTATCCTAATTATCGGTAACATAGTTATCTTCCAATTTAAAATTGGTGGGTCAACGTGATCTTTGTTTTACCTTCTATCCGAATAGCAGTAACCCAATGATCATGTAAATAAAATTGTCATCAGGCTTTTTCGTCCTATCTTAATGGACAGTAATTTTCAAATTAAAATGGGTTTTGTTTTACGCAATCTGATTAGAATACAGATCTATATTTCGTTTCGTCTTTTTATACTTTCGATGACCTCTACTACATGAAGATATGGACGGTTGTAGCGATAGGTCACGTCAGAGGTCATGCGATCGGCTTTTGTCCTATGACGTCAGACATTATGGTAACCCATCAGCACTGATGTGACTAGTTCTGTGCAAAACACGCCTAAAGCTCGCCGTAACAGACAGTTTCTTGGCTGATATCTCACACCATTCGGAAAACGTTAATGATAACAACTCTTCGAGATCCTAGTGTAGTAAAGACAAGTCAAACAAAATATTGAAGTATAAAAACGAAACGAAAAAGAATCTGTGTTTTAATCAGATTGTGTTTTACGTTGAGTGTCAACGCGTTATTTATTCTACGTCATATTTGATTGAAAAGTACACAAATAAAATTGACATGTTATAATTTTTACGTCGTGTGTCAACGTGATATAGTTTTACGTTCTCTCCGAATAACAGTAACATACTTGTCTTCAAATAAAAATTGATGTGATATAATTGTTTCACACGATTTGTCATCGCATTATTTGTTTTACGTCCTATCCGAATGACCAGTGTGTCAACGTGTCCCTGATTTACGTCATAGCAAAATGAGGGAGGGAGAGAGAGAGAGAGAGAGAGAGAGAGATGGCGTTTAACGTCCACTCGACACAAATTAGGTCATTTCGGGTCGAACATAGCAAAATGAACAAGATTTTGTTCCGTGTCTGTTTTGTTTGTAACGTGTTGTCTGTTTTATCCGAATGATGAGTAACCTAATTATCTTCAAATAAAAATTGAAATAAGATATTTTACGTAGTGTGTCCATGTGACAGTTCTATCCGATTGCACTTTAAATACATTTTTTTTAAATTAATGGAACCAAATCGCTCATATTTGGGACCTCGAAATTGACACAATTGGGTCGCAACGCATATATTTCTATTGACTGTAATACGAATGTATATAAAGTGATATACATTCAAACATTTCCGTCTTTACTCTCATTTCAAATACGTTATGTTCGGGGAAATACGCCAGCAGTTTCAATCGAATGCAAATTTTTAGCGTCTGGTTATTCCACGCCGTTTGATTTGGTGCAATGTGTCTAGCCTCGTTCCCAGAGTCTCTTGTTAGGACTGGGGCTGAAACGCATCATGGTGCACGATTCGTGTACCAATGATAAAATGTTTATTTTGTCTGAAATATTGGATATCAAAAGCCCATCCTTTCCTGGTAAGATCCAAACATCAATGTGAATTTAAATTGACAAATAATTCGTGTTTTCAATGTTGAAGATTTTGAATGATATTGAGTTAAAGACTCAGCTACTTTAAAATTATCTTCAAATGGAAATTGACATCAGATATTTTACGTTGTTTGTCAATGTGACAGTCCTATCTGAATGCACTCTAAATACATTATCTTATTGCAATCACCTTCAAATGGAAATTGACATCATGTGTCGTGTGTCAATGTTAACGTCCTACCCGAACGAACTTTAAATACAATATCTTAAAATTTCATGTGAAGTGTCAATTTCATCTACGGTTTACATCATATCAGAACGAGAAGACTCGAATCCGTAACAGTTCCCAAAAAGTTACAGTTGAAAAGCAAGAATTGGAATTGATAAATACTGTTCTGGTTCCACGTCAAGCTTTAAATCCGGGTCACGGTGGCTTGAAGACCAGAGTCCTACCCACATGACCACCGTGACCTTTGTAGTTCAATATGAGTACGACAGAAGGACATCGTCACGATTTTAATCAACCCAATGGCTTATGCGCCGTGAAATTAAAAGCCGAAAGCCGCCATTGACATTCGGGATATTGGGTGGTCGAATAGTCTAATTCGTGGATTTTGGATCATAATGACTCAATTGATTTTGTTTCGAACCTAAGGTGGAGGCCGTCTGTCTTATTTTGTGGGTGCTCTAGTCTCCTTCTAGTGCCAAATACCCTTACGCACAAGCAAATTATTGATATAAATTGTAGGCCTACGGTATTGTAGGCCAGGGGCCTGTTTCACGAAATTTTAACTTAAGATAAAATCCAAATTTTAGTACATACTTAAATCTGATTGGCTAAGCGCTAAAATCAATCTAATACTATCCAATCGAATTACTAAAATCGGATTTTATCTTAGTTAAAATTTCGTGAAACAGGCCCCTGGAGAATAGCGTAGTCTGTGTAATGTAAACGCACGCTCCCTCAACCACCACCCCCTCTCTCTCTTTCTTTCTCTCTCTGTATATTACCCAATCCAGTTATCAAAATTATATAATTGATAAGGTCAGTTTTGACGAGTTTCATGTTGTTAAGATGGAAATCGATTTCAATATGTCTGCGAAGGACGATTATTTATACATATTTTTTTTATCTATTCATTATGAGCATTTATCAAGAATATTGTGCTGTGGGGTGAATTTGAGCAAAACAAATATATAAAGCAAAAGAAATGGAATTGGTATTTTTATTTGATATCTGTCTGTCAGAATCTGAAAGCAGACAACGATTTCAAGGTATTACTGTGAAGAGCGATTGACGCTGGCCCAGACATAATTTATGTATGAATATGATATGTACAATATTAATTAAAGGGCCAATCCCAGTAACATGTTGGAGAATAAAGCTGCTTATTTTTGTATTAAAATCCCTGAAAATCTTCTGCCTCAATTGTTGTGATACGTTTTCGAACAAAATACACCCGTCATTCTTGCGAAATTTATCTTTCGTTATCAAGCACAGTACATGGGTTATTCAGTGTACAAGCCTTTAAAGGAACGGGAATCGATTTTCCGGTCACCCAATGAAAAACTTGACCCTAAATCTTAAAAGGGTTACATGTACGGATAAACATGTTTGCCGTTCACGGGCAAACGACTCAACATTTTGGGCTGAAAGTTTGAGACAAAATAAATATACCACTCCTCCATATTTTGGCGCTTAAATTTCAAACGTATTCTGACTTTTGTTTTTGAGACTCAAATCAGGATAGTCCCTTTAAATCTGATAGAAAGAGGAGAAAATGTCGGCCTAAGTTTGTTGTTGATAAATCGAATATTAATCAGTGTTTATCGTTTATGTGAAGTCATATCAAACCTTTGACAATGATAAAGAATCGATCAGCTATGTTTGTTTGACACGAGTCGGCATTTAAGAAAAACAAATTGAAATATCAACTAACGAATACGTCAATTTTGCTTTGTGTTATTGTTTACTGTATGAATGGCTACTGGGTGGGGATCGGTGTCTGTTTGCTACAAAGTGGGACAACTTATATCACCGTGACCTGGGGCCGTATTTATAAAAATTCTTAGAGTTTTCTTAACTTTTACTCTAAGACTTCCTAAAACAACATTTAGTTAAAAGTTACTCTCTAGAAATATTTATAAAGGGTCTTAGAGTTACTTTTAACTAAATGTAAGACTTGGGTACTAACCAAACTAAATCTGTCACAAAAAGAATCCCACCCATGTCCATTCGATATCTCCTTATCAACTCGTCATTGTTGTGCTCTACTAAGAAATCTCTGCTTGTTTTAAACTCTCTTAGGCGGCGTACACGGACGGCCATGTTAACCAAGATAAGAGTACTTTTAACAAGTTGTGAGTGCTACAGGAGGACTCCTAAATATGTGTCATAGTAAGGAGTAATTCTTAAAGTAAAATGTTTTATAAATAAGTCTAAGGGAAATCTACAAAGTTAGGAGTAATTTTTGACAGTTAAGAGTTGATTTCAACTCTTAGAATGTTTATAAATACCGCCCCTGACCTTTATTGGACCAGGAACTGGTCACTAGCCGCTCCTCATCATGTTGTTCTTCTTGGGGTGACGTTCTTCGAAAAAGCCCAAGGTTGGTCAATTCGCTGGCGCGTAGGGGTCTTTAGCAGTGGGGGAAACCGGAGGACCCAGAGAAAATCGACGACGTACAGCCGGGTTTCGAAACCAAGCCAGTTGACAAAATGACAGGTTTTATGATACAGCGCGCACAAACCTAACCATTCGGCCATCGAACGGAACCGGAGAAAGCCCAAGAGGCTGGACAGGTGACCTTCTTTTTCCCCACGCCACTTGACACAATGGCGGTCCTTATGATCCAACGCGAACGCCTTACTACTATACTAGTATAATAACTCATCTTCAATACAAGGCTTGCTCTCGCTTTAACCTACGTACATCTTATCTACCACTTCACGTAATACTTTGCGTTTTTCGTCACTAATACTGACCCAGCTTGGGACCTCTCAGATTCCTCGATAGAAAATATCATCACGAATACCAAATCTCGCGCTTCCCGGCTAAATGTCTACCTGTGATAATCGAGTTGCAAAGTTCAAGATTCGTTCAATGTCAACGTTGCTGTGGCGGTCGCCATGTTTGATTTGTCTAATTTCATTATAACTCTGCCAATTGCACATCTTTCTTTGGGCCTGAAATGCAAGACCTTAATCATAACTCTCGATGCCATCTTATTTGCCAGATTTTCACTGGATTTGAATCTGATATGCTGCTCAATCCCCATTGATGATTTAATCC
Organism: Patella pellucida; assembly: GCA_917208275.1. Classification (NCBI taxonomy): domain Eukaryota; kingdom Metazoa; phylum Mollusca; class Gastropoda; family Patellidae; genus Patella; species Patella pellucida. The sequence continues at coordinate 16,790,161 of OU795042.1, read as the reverse complement.
AAAAATGGATACCCGATACTATGTTGTTTTTTTTATCATACAGACTTCGGTCGAGGCTATGCTTTTATCTCATTTCAAAGTGGAGGAATTTGACAGAAATTTCAGCATTTTCCCGTTACCTTTTCTTGTTTTTAATTACTATAGTGCGAACTGTCAGCTTATTATCTAATCTTCCATAGTTTTCCTTTAATATATTTATATAACATTCAAGGTAGGCCTGTAATAGGTAGATTTAACTCTTGCATAATGCCTGTGTAATCAATACGGGATTCCATTTTCCATGCCATAACAATCCAAGGTATATAAAAGAAGAAAATATTCAATAAGAGGACAATGGCTTGCTTAAAGGCCCAAACGCACTCTTGTTGTAACTAAAAAAATGTCCTAATCATTATTCTGGTCAACAAATTGTACTATTTTACAATATTCCAATTAATTGATGATACAAATTTCGTCTTAACACACCGAATTCAAAAAAAATGAAAACATTCAACTACATGGTTTGAAAAGCTTTACGTAAACATTTTCAAATATAACTTAGATTTAAAAATATTTTCGAACCCTCTGGACAAGAAAATAAGATGTAATGGATAAGTTTCACAACAGGTAGGACACTTAAACATCTAGTGGTTAGAATAAGGTAATTATTTTTTGGACCTGTCAAGCCAGCAAGAGTGTTATTGTGCCTTTAACTGGGATAATCGGGTGATTCGATTACTCTTGGAATTCCATCAGTGCCTGGAGGTTAAGAACAACAGATTCTTCTCTATCGAGATAATTGCTTGTTATAAAAGTACGCAAGCTTTGAAGGCTATTAAAAAAACTACTTTGAGTTTTTTTTGAAAGTGTTAGCGAACTTTTAGAGAATTTAAATACATTATTTTCAACAACTGTCATGGCAGCTTTTGTAATCTCGATTTGTTGTTGTCAGTAACAACCTATTCTTTTTTATTTTTAAATATAAAACGACCTATTTGAACTAAAGTCAGCACTTTATCGAGTCTGGTATCAAATGAATGAATGAATGAATGAAATGGGGTTTAACGTCCTACGCTTAAGCACCTTACCTGGGCTAATTAAAGACGGGCATACGCCATACAGTGTGCTATGAGGGAAATTTTTGCCCGGGCAGCGGCGCTACGGCCTACTCTTATATCGAATTCCAACTGCCAAGTTATCTTTTACGTGCACTCCAATGTGTACACGGGACCTCGGTTTTTTGGCCCATCCGAACGACTAGGCAGCTGTCCTTGTCAGGCCCTCCATCTGCCTCACTGACAATGGGAAATCGCGCCGGAAAATCGAGATGAACTTTCTCGGCCTATGCAGGGATCGAACACTCGACCTCCAGGCTAGCAAATGAAACGCACGCCTTGTAATCCCCCCTGTGGCTGCGCGTGCGGTTATTTTTTTTGTATTACATGTGGATTCTTCTTAAAAATGGGAAATTAGATAAAGAGCTGACAGTTATCACTATATTAATATTTAAAAACTAGATAATATAAAGGGAATTTGTTATTGAATACTCGGCCTAGCCCCGATAAGCATTACTCAAGTCTGTATGATAAAAACATAGACTCGATTATCTATTTCATGATTAAATCATGAATGAAAGTTGAGCAGAAAATGGGATCATAATCCAGTAAATATTGCAGGCTAGCGATGCCATCAACAGTTGATTATGGTCTGGACATATGTAACATTTCAGGACTAAAGAAAGATGTGCAATAGGCAGAATTAGCTCTCGCATAATGTATGTTTAAAGGAGATTGTCCACATATTATTAAAGTCTGTTTTAGTAAAATTGTTCAGACGTTTTCGCCGGTCTAATTCAAATGTTATGGGACCGTTACCATGTAACAGGCGGAACCGCTGCGATAACGAGCAACGCCGGATTAACCATGGTGGTGGCCCTGGGGCCTGGAACATATGAGGGGCCCCTGATCACTGACCGCGAGCGCCGAAGGCGCGAAGCCCCACAAGGGGGTCTTGGGCAGGGCCGTATGTAGGATTGTAAAAGTGGGGGTGCAGCAGAGTGTTGGGGACGCCAATATAATGCCCGAGTTACTGAGTGCGGAACGGTGCATGTGTGTACGTGGGGGTGGGGGGGGGGGGGGGGGGGGCTTGGAGCTGTAATCAACGTCGCTCCCGTATGTCAATTTCGGCAGCGCTATTTCTTATTTTGATGTTAAGCACACCAAAATGAGAAACTCCTTATCCTCTAAACTAGAACTAGTCCGAAACACCATAAGGCGACGTGGATAGGGCGACCAGAACGAAAATGTCTAATCATGTAATTTGGTGGCGGCGCCCTCAAAGACAAACAAGGTCCTGTCAAATGTGAATAAGGGCGACTAAAACGAACCCTTAAATGTCATGTGGTGGGTCAGACGCCGATCCAGAAAGAGGTGATAGGAGAGGCCCTTCGCCTTTGGAGACGGCACCCTTGTCTGGGGTCCTCCAGCAGAAAATTTTTAAAATATCGATGCAGGAAACACGTTTTTCTGCCATTTGGGTGATATCTGAGTGGCAATTTTGTATTTTATATGGCGGCAGATTTTTTGAATTCGCATCTGGTGTCCGCGCCTGTGGTGGCGCCCGATAACCTCGACATAAGAGAAATAAGAAAGTTTGGATCAGGTGTAGGCGCCATTAAAACCGACCGACTCATCAGTGCCTTAGGAGCATCACTTTGTGATCATAATCAAGTGTATTTTTTTATAATTGAAAGGTTGTCAATGTTTTTGGAGGGGGGGCCTTATTTTTCTGGAAATTTTCATAAATAAGAGGCCGGAAACATGATTTCCTGGCATTTCAGGCACTTGTGTGGAGCCATTTAGAAGTACCTCTCCCAGAAAATTTTTTTAGCGCATTCTGGCGTTATTTCATTGGACTAATCCATGCAAGTGCTATGAAATGATGGCATTTCTAGAGGAGGGGGCTGGACGCAACTAAGATTTTTTGTGGGGGGGCCCTAATGTTTGGGGTCCTGGAGCCTATGCCCCATGGTTAATCCGGACGTGGTGATAAATGCGAGTGCTATGAAATGATGGCATTTCTAGAGGAGGTGATTGGACGCAACTAAAAAATTTTGTGGGGGGCCACATCGAAAACGGACTTCAGACATTTATTTTATTTATTTTTTTATTTTTTTTTTTGGGGGGGGGGGGTGTTTTGTTATTACTCATTCCAGCTAACATTTGCTTATTCTCGTTCCGCAAGTGACTCCATATGAACACGAGCTTTTAGTTGTTGTCATCCTTTTAATTTTTTAATATAGGTGTTTACCTCTGTGTACATATTACACAATATGTACTAAACACTTTGATATTACCAACAATCGATTCGTTTACCTATATGTGACTGGCGACCATATCAAGTTGGAATCAGGGCCGGCTTACTTATTTCAGAAAGCATGACATCTCTATGCATTTAGTTTGGATTTGATATTTGTCACGTAACAAATTCATTTAGATAAATACAATAGGTATCGACAGAGGTCATGTCATCACTTCATATATAAATATCTGTATAATGCAGCTGGTGTCGTGCAAATGACCAAGTATGCATTTCATTTCCAGCAACCTAGTTCACATGGCTATCAGATTTTTGTTTCGCTTTCTGTGCATAAACAAACTGTCAGCATATGAGAATAGGAACCAAGTGTTCGTAAATTCCGATAAAAAATAATAACCCTTTAGATTCATTATACATCTCGGAATTGAACCAGCAAATCCCCCACATAAGTTTTGATTTCAAAACTAATTTTGTCTGCCGGTCATCGACGGTCGTGGTGCCAAACTGGCAGTACCTAATCTTTAAGATCATGCAACGATGAAAAAGTGGCGACATTAATGTAGAAGATATAAGTGTGACAGAGTGTGGATTACATGCATAGAGACAATCTATATATCATTGATCTAATGAACGATATCCTGCTTATTTAACATTTCTGGTTTTATTTGAAAGATATGGAAGACTCCATTTGTATATTGCACAGTTTATATGGATGGATATGGAAATAGAATGAAATGGGGTTAACGTCCTACTGTTCTGCTCCTATACTGGGCTCATGAAGACGGGCATACGCCATACAGTGTGCTATGAGGGTAATTTTGCCAGGGCAGCAGCACTATGGCCTACTTTTATATCGAATTCCAACTGCCAAGGAATCGTTTACGTACATGTCAATGTATCTACGGGTCCTCCGTTTTTCGTCCCATCCGGACGACTAGACAGCTGTCCTGGTCGGGCCCTCCGTCCTGCACCACTGACAAAGGGGAACCACTGGCTTGCTGACCTGGTGGTCCCATGTTGGATCCTGGTGTTGAGTGAGAGAGTTCGTCGGGATTTCCGGCGTGGTGCAGGACGGAAGGCTAGGCGAAAAACAGAGGCCCCTTGTTCGTTTCGCCGTGCATATAAAATAACCATGGACAGTTATAAGAGAAGACCGTGGCATCGATGTCCGGGCAAACTTTCTCTATTAGCATAGTTTATGATGTATGTCCGTCTTCGTTAGCCCAGCTGGAGCAGGACAGTGGGACGTTAAACCCCATTTTATTTCATTTCATCTATGTGGGTATTGGTGTATATAGATGATCAATCTGTTCTGCGACCTGTCAATGTGAGCTGACACAACGTTCTAGACGGATCCATCATCTAATTACAGTTTAACGTTATGGTGACGAATTCCAATACTACGGTGACCGGTTTAGATTCCGTAACGTCTCCAAACAATGATGATTCCCGAATCCAACTGCATCTGACAATGGTTATCGATTTTAATCATGAAATTGAATTTTAGGGTTAGAATACTATGACCAATGCCCCATTCAATGGCATCTCCGAAAACTGAGAACGATTGCTGCTTATGTTATATCAGTGTGATTCGGAGATTATTTACGGTCGGAGATCTGGCTTAGCGAGGATGATCTCGTGATAAACTATTTTTTATTTGACCTCAAATAGACCCCGACCCCCCCCCCCCCGCTGTTAAAAACGGCAGATTAGTTTGGTCTGAAGTGAATAGATGAAAAACTTATAAAAGGTCATCTGGTTTCGTGGAAACTTGAAAAGTAAAGGTCAATTCTGGAGAATCAGCAAATAATTTGACGTAGAACAGAGGCGTCTATCAAACAATATAAGTGTGGTTTAAAGGTCGAGAGCGAGACGTTACGTAATATAGTGTAACAACGTAATATAATGTACCGTGAGGTCCTGGGTGTTTTGGGATGGCCTAGTGGTCTATAGTGCCGCGCTTCGACCTCTAGCTGGCCGGCCACCTCTGGTTTGCGGCTGTAGTTTCGAGCCCTTGTGTGAGCGTATGTGGCTTTGAGATAGGGGCCCCTCTCAACTTCCTGGGTTTCCTCCAGGCAGTCCTGTTTCCCCAACAGCTTAAGATCCCTACGCGCAAACGAATTTTTGAAATAAAATTAAACCATATGTTAGTCACGATATGACCTAGTTGTGTTGAGTTTACGTTAAACCACATTTTTTATCTCCCCGTAAGGTCCGAGTGTTTTAACTTATATTACGCAATGTCTTAAGTTCGGGACTTTTAAACGAATAAAAATACAGACACTCCGCACATGCGTTGACAGTGAAATATGTCATGTCAGTCATTACAAGGTACGCTTGGCAAGTTGCCCGTACGATTATTTGAAATAATGGTACGCCAACATCAAAGAGTGACGTCACATCTGTATTTTAAGACTATATAGTGGGTGTTCTGTTTGGAAACCTGCCCGAGTCACCCACACGCTCCATCGATTAAAAAAAGCGTCAGAAATAACAATATGGGGTTAATGAAGGCGACTGTGCCGGATACGACATTTAAAAGATAAACAGACTGAAATCTTCCCACCAATCTAAGTCGAACTCTCATTTAAAAAATTTATTGTGTAATAAAAGTGTCATAAATGTCAACCCAAATGAAAAGCGCCATTTAAATGAAGACAAATTAAAGAACATGCTTTGAGACTAACATATGGTTATTATTTTATTTTCAAGTGTGCAATGATTAAAGAAAGAAAGTGTCTTCTCGGTCTTGTGATTTGATAATAACTACCATTTTGTTACCCTTTTTTAACTTTATCAGAAATATAGACATTTTATCCACACCTGCTGTACTATATACCGAAAGATTCAGAAAAATACCGAAAAAAGATTCCGAAAAATACCGAAAAGAATACGAAAAATACCGAAAAATAACCGAAATTATTATTTTTACAAAAATAATGGAATAGCTTAAAGAAACTTGAATTGCTAGAAATCTTTCATACAGAATTAACAAGAAGTAAAAGCACCGACTTGCGAAGAGATTATGTTAGATCAGTCTATATTTTTCTTACCAGTCTGTATATATCATTCGTGAAAGGTTTTTTTTCACGATTTGGGTGTATATAAATAATATGTTTTACATAATATCAAATGTTTTGAGAGCGAAATTAAAGCAAACTTTAGATACCCGGTATATACATTAGTCTGAATATGTTTTTAATCCCAATATTTCACGAAATCAAACAATTTAAAAGCGGGAAGGCATCTTTTACTAAACAGTGACATTAATGTAAAAGTAGTTTACTGTCTACGCCATTAACACAGAACATTAAATAATTTGCACTGTAATTCTTCAGATGTCTCTGATGAGCCCTTGGGTTATAAATGCAGACGATCAATATATATATACTATAGAAATAATTTCAGAATTAACAGCTCAATAACTGTCTGGTTCTATATTGCCATGGTAGAAATATCAGACTTCATAAATATTTAGTTTAGACATATTTCGCATGATATATTATTACGGTCTTTTGTGACTAAGGTAAATTATTATGGAAGAAGTTCCCCTATGGAATAGAGTAATATTGCTTGTTGACGAGATGAGTCGTCTCGTGAGGTTATCATATTTTCGTTTTGTTGGCTTTAATATCCTATTCATTGCTTTGTCTTATTGGTTCTGTCACTGTGACACATTTCTCATATATATGGCTAGACTATATAATAAATGCCTGAGTGGTGTAATATGTTACTGTCATTGTGTATGAATGATTTAAAGGCCAAAGGGGCAGAGGCTAAGTGAGAGGGACGCACTGACGAGCTTTGCGTCATGGTTTTGAGGTTTTGCGCCCCCTCGATGACAACAAATCACGCGGTTTCAGTCCGGTTTTCAACATTATAATCATAATATAAATGTTAAATTAGTGTCAAACATGTAGGGATTGGGGTTTTTTTGTTGGGGGGGGGGGGGCGGTGCAAAATCACGGGATACCACGCCCCAGCCAAGCGGTCAACACGTAATGTTGACGTTTATGTGTATTTCCTATTGGTCAAACACAATTCGAATAACGAGCGGCACTACACAAAATTTTGAATCTAAATGAAATGGGAATAAAGTCCTACTGTTATCCTATTGTTCAGGATAATCCAGACCGGTATGAGCGTGCTACGATGGACATTTTGCCCATCTAGCGACGTTCACGTATACTCTTCGTTGTTTCCAGCTGTCGATGTTTCTTTCACGTGTAGGCCAACATCTAAACAGCTTTTCAGCCCATTGGAAGGAATATTATATCTTGTTTTTTTGCCAGGCTCGCTGTGCCACACCACCGTCAAGGGAAACCAACGACGAAAGTCATGGGTCGTTTCTCTTCAAATATAACTTCTTAATTAAAAGGAGCTTTTGAGCTCAAGCTGCCCGATCACATCTGGCTTGCGGTCGTGAATTCGATCCCTGGTGTGAGTGTATGTCGCGTGCATATAGGGACGCCTTCTCAACCTCGTGGGTTCCCCCACTCGAAAGACACGGGCGTGATTGCTAAACATATAATAAGAAAATGTTGCTGCAATACCACCATCAGTGAAAGCGGGTGTTAAACACTTATAAAGGATGTCAGCTTTTTTTTTCATGACAAGTTGGTTTGTTTGATTTTACTTTAAGAGGAATAAAACAAGAACCAGTGAGTGAAGAACACTGCCCTGTTTGAGACGATGAGGTCTATCGATTTGATCATTGATCCTAAATCCTAGTGCACAAGCTGGGCGGTTACGATTTATGAAACCTATTTGGAAGTATAAAGGAGTGGCTGCTGTCGGTTTAAATATAGGCCCCTTTTTAAGTTAATAGACCTAGGGCCTACCACAAATTATGTTTTATATTTCAACTCTTTTATTTATATTTTTCAGCTGTTCTGGTTACACCAATGAGTCGAGTAAAACACACCATGAATACCATTTATGTTATTTCTGACTTGTTGATTAGTGGAACTCCAATCAGGGTGCTTCATATGTTCTTCACTGTAATGCTAGGATCTATCTACGCTCTATTTAACGCCATCTACTTCCTTAACGACGGGACCGTAACTACGGGCGAGGGTGGAATGGCGGTCCGTCATTACGCTTACAACTTCATGGACTGGAATAAACCCGTGGAAGCGGTTATCACCTGTGTGGTGTGTGTGTTTCAATCTCTAATAGCTCAAGTTGTTATCTTTATCATTTTCAAAATAAGGGTTGTCATCTTTGAAAGAGTGTACTTCGGGGGATCGAGCTCTGAGGTTGAGTCAGAGCTTCAAAACATAGTGACAGAATCAAACTCGTATAGTACAATGGACGAGAAAGAGTTTATAGATACTAATGCTCCTTCGACTCATGTCGGAGTTAAGTGATGACATATTTATTTTTATAATGACATTTAATTAAAATATATCGTTATTAGTATCAGTTGTTGACGTAAAAAATCAAGATGAGATTGGGAAAATTGTGAATATATAATCAGATAACTGTGATCAACTGTTGTTAGGCCTGCCTGGAATTGTCTGATATTTGAGTATTTGCCATGGCTGCCATGTTGACTGCTCGTTCCTAGAATATCTGCCATCCCTATAGACTGCGCATCGGCGGAAGTGAAATAAACCGGATGTAGCTAAGGTGATTCCAGGAAGTCGTTGAGCTAATCCCTCTAGATTCGATAAATATCAAATTTAGTTTCCCCTTTCGTGAAATCGTTTGGTTTTTTAACTATTAGTGTCTTCGATTGTGCTGTTTCAAAGTTACAATAATCCTCAAGCATGTATGAATAGTGATCAAGAACCATGGGAACCCTGGGTAATATTACAAATATTATCTACTTTGTAGTTATCAAAAAAATAAAATGGTGTACGCTATTTGTGATACCGCGTATCTTAAATCCTGAAAAACTAAAAATTATTTGTTTTCAAAAAATAATTGAAGCGTAGAAAGTTTAGTTAGATACAGCAAATCCATTGGTTTTAATTCAGACTTGCGTTTTGCTTGATATGGTGACCATTTGTGATAAACAAGTAGGCTATGGCTGCCATTGTGTTTTTTTCTAAATTTCAATTGAGCTTTAACAAATAAAAGCGTTTCATATGGAGTTTATAGAATTGAAATTTAATAGCTCGAAAACGAGTTGGTTTATTCGTTCTAAACGGTAAATAAAATAGCGTCACTATCGATGAATATTCCCGTAGCTTATCTTTCGTATATATTAACGACAGTCGTATAGGTAATAAATATTATTCATAAATAACTGTTACATTATTTGTATTATTAATTTCATGTATTTCGTTAATTTTACCATGTACTTATTCTCAATATAATTCCCGGCATTGTTTAATTAACATAATATTCCATGTATATAGAACTATAGAATATTATCATTCACATGATAATGGTCTTTTACATAATATTCTATATGATTTATGTGTCATATCCTAATTATGTGTTATTGATTGTAGCTGTTGGTCTTTCTTGTATCAACGGTTGTCTTTGTTAATATTTATTATGTTGTGTTTTCGCCTAATTTATGGAAATATTGCGAAAATCAGATTTCGGTCAAACCCCACATCGGAATTTAAAGCTTATTCAAAATTAAACTAAAGAAAAAAACAGCCATTATTGATTTCAATGTAGTTTTGTAACAGCTTTAAGTTAGTTAGGTCGTTGATATTTTATCGATATACCGGCAATTAACATAATGAGGAACTAAAACTTTCAGTTGTGTTTAGTGGATAACTTTATTCATATAAATCATATATTGACTAGTCACGTATTAAGAAAAAAAATGATCTAAAATTATATCCTGCATTACTTGCACTGTAAAATATGACTATTGACTAGTCACGTGTTAAGCCAAAAAAGAATATCTAAAATTATGTGGCACTACTGGCACTGTAAAATATGTTAACTTAAGGCTGTTGTGTTAATTCAAAATTGGTATACTCTTTAATATGTACATAGAAAAATGGGTGGGCCAACATCCCAATTTAAATATAATGCTAGTGTTTGATGAGATAACTTTTATACGTTCTGAAAAGTATTTAATCTTCGTGGATTGCCCGAAACAGCTAAGAAAGACAAAAACTGGAGATAAATGTGTGGATTGAAAAATAGAGGCGGAAAATGGGTGAAGCCAAGTCCAAATAACTATGGCTGGTATAGGTCATTAGGGTATCCTACAGTTCAGCTTATTTCAGGCCCCCATTTCATTCATTTCTCTCCCTATTCAAGTTGTCCATAGAGCCATCAACACAGTCAAAAGGTTCAATATCAGATGTAGCCTCCGCCAGTCCCGATTCCTTTTTCCAACCCTCCTTCGCATTAGCCGAATGAGAGGTTGGATCTGCGACCGCTTTATTTGTTCCATTCCTGGTATAGTCCAAAGGTACCAACAGCCTCCTGACGCAGAAATTCAACAACGGCACGCACGCGGTGCGATCTAGTTTTCGCCGTCCATAAAGATTTACTTTGTGGGAAGAGAATGCCGTCAAAGTAAAGCACTACAACCCATTCCAGGACCTCTCGTTGGTACTGGTGTTCATTGAGATCAACTCTAACTGGTACCATTAGAGAGCTTACATCCATATGAAAGGCAACCCGATACCATAATAGAGCCGAACGGAACCTACTCTATGATGTTATTATGCCATATTCGCGCTTTACCATCCGTCGTGAACAATTGAGACGTGCTCGACAAGCTTTATGCTTATTCCTTAAATGACATTTTTGTTATGAATAGCTTTATGTTGGGACTAAAAACGACGCATATATTAATTTACGTAATAAATTACTTATGATCGTGGGTTGAGATACTTTTTTTTCTCTTTGTATATAATATTATCGCATGCCATTAATTTACCCCATTCGCCCATGTATCTATTTCGCTTCCTGTCTTTGCTCAATTTCTGTGCAAAATGCATGACATTAAGTGGTGCTATTCTTGTGTGTGTGTGCTTTGCTTGTGTGTGTGTGTCTATGTGTTGCTTGTTTGTGTGTATTTCTCTTGTGTGGGTGTGTGTGCTATGAGTGTGCTTACCCCTTTTCTCTCCGTGTATCTCCTGTATTCACTACTAGTAATATATTTATTTATAATCATTAAAACCTCTCCAGAAACCTTAAAATATTCATATCCAAAATTTGGACACGGGTAAAAGATGACAACAGACCATAAAACAGAACGACGCTTGGCTGACACTATCGTAAACACGTTCAATCTGATTAAAACATAGATCCTATTTCGTTTCGTTTTCGGTTCACTTGTCTTTACTACTCTATGATCTGGAAGAGTTGTTATCACTGACGTGTTCTGGATGATGTGAGGGATTAGTCAATGAAACGGTCTGTTACGGCGAGCTTTTAGCGAGGGGTACACAGAATTGTAGGTAATCCACTTGAAACATCAATAATGATTGGTTTCAACAAATGTCTAACATCATAGGGTCAAAAGCCGCACGCATGACCTCTGACGCGATCTCCCAAAACAACTGGTCAGATCTTCATGTAGCGTAGGCCATCGAAAGTATAAAAAAGACGAAACGAAATATAGATATGTATTTTAATCAGATTGTGACACGTTCTATGACATTTAAATTATCGTTTGGTTTACTAATTGGAGTTAGTCGTTCGGATGGGACGAAAAACCGAGGTCCCGTGTTCACATTGGAGTGCACGTAAAAGATCCCTTGGCAGTTGGAATTTGATATAAGAGTAGGCAAAATTTCCCTCATAGCACACTGTATGGCGTATGTCCGTCTTCAATTAGCTCAGGTAAAGTGCATAACAGTAGGACGTTAAACCCCATTTCATTCATTCATTCACTAATTGGAGTTTGATTACTGTTTCTGCACATTCGATTTTATCTCAGCATGGGCTGTATCTGTGGACGTAAAATTTGGAACAAAGAAAGATTGTCAGTCGAATAAATCAAATACAAAAGAAATTGACAACTTTTTGTTCCCTTTTTTTGGTAATAAAAATTGAATGACTAAGTTAACACCGGAAGTAAGAACAGACAAAATCACTGATCTTATATATTTCCCGGAGTGCCATTAACCGGAATTTTCCAGTGCTGGTTGCCCGTTGCGCATGACCGGCGGCTGAGTAAGAAACAGTAACTAATCGTTCTGATTGGACTAGGAAATGAGATGTCCGGATTTCTCTCATAGCACAGATGCCTGTCGTTGTTATCGAGATTTATGTAGAAAAGTAAAACGTTTACACCCCATATTATTTATCTATTTTCCACAATTAGAAAGCAATCTTTTGTTTATCTTTTTAGCATTCTTGTGTGTTGTATATGCCCTCCATTGTCGTTTGTTATAAACAATGTATAATGTCGTTTATTTTGACTGTGATAAATTTTTTTTTACTAAAATCAATTCTGTGTTTTAACAATTATTTCAGATGAGTGTTAGTTTGTTTAGATTATAATGATTTATTTCTTGTAAGATTTTGAATTTCCTTCCCGGGACAATATCAGGTAAACTCGAGTATGACATCAACGTTTATTATATTTAGATAACACATTAAAGACTCGATGCGTCATTTTTGCGCTATGAAACCTTGCAAACCAAATCTGATTAAAACACAGATCCAATTTCGTTTTGATTTTACAGTCCAAAATTTCGTTTTTACTTGTCTTTACTACACTTGGATCTGGAAGAGTTGTTATTTAATAGGTGTTCTGGGCGAAATGAGGGGCCAGCCAATTAAATGGTCTGTCGAATCGAGTTTTTGACCTTTTTGCGCGGAACTGTGGGTATACATTAGCAGCGATAGAAATCTAAACAAAGCAAAAGTAGATAAAAAAAAAAGACATGGCGGTCGCTGATTGGTTGATAGAATGACTGACGTTATCGGGTCTAATGTCGCTTGCTTGGTACCTGACGTCATAGAACGTGAACTCCCACTACACCTTGTTAGATCTACATGTAGTGTATGCCATCGAAAGTATAATAAACGAAACGAAATAAAGATCTATATCTTAATTAAATTGGCGCTATAATATCATGAATCCTTGCAAACCACAAAATCGTGAAAATTTCAGCACTAACAGGAATATCAGTAGAAAATTGATCCAGTCCATTATTTATATACAAACTGTTTTTTTCTATTTGCATCGATCTATGCTGCTTGAGCGCAACAAGTGGCCACCATATTTTATTGGTAGCGGAGAAACTTGATGAACCTATTTTAAATTTGATTGAATTCACGCCAGGAGATTTTCTAGCGTTGGTATTCTCTTTTTTTTCCCTAATTAAATGTTTAATTGTCAATCTGGGCCCAGTTTCTCGAAATCTTAACAATAGATAAAATCCATATTTTAGTAGATACTTAATTTTGATTGGCTAAGCACTAAAACCAATCTAATATTATCCAACCAAATTACACAAATTTGGATTTTTATCTTAGTTAAAGTTTCGCGAAACAGGCCCCTGGGTAATTTTTAGTGTGTATTAAGCCGTGAGAAATTTGATATTTCAGAGAAAATACAAATGGCTCATCGACCCTTTCAATTTTATTCATACATTTTAGATGTAAACCAAAATATATCCGTGAACAAACCCAGTTAGATTATTCAGATTTTTCAAGCTTATAGAATTATTTTAGATCGCAAATATTTCCTCTGAGGGAATTTTAATGACGTACAGTTGAGACAATATGTCTACTACCGAAGTTAATGTAATTAAGCATATAATGATTATTTTAGAATAGTAGTAATTATAACTACATGAGCTATATAAAATAATATATCGACTAATGATAGTGCTCTTAAGTCATTCTGTTATCTAATTGTATAAGGAAATCTGCTTTGGTCTGTAATAGTTGGAAAATGGGTTTGTGGTTGTCAAATTTCACAATTCTGCTCGCTCGCGTCGCGCATTCGGCATTGTTTGGGCCTTGGTCAATGACCTAACAAAAGGCCCACATGTCCGGCACTGCCTGGGGATCAATTTTATTCAGTTTGCAATTACAAATCTTTAGTGTAGTTTTGTATTTAAATGATAATTAACAAAGATCTGCCTTTTGTGGACCTTGGCCAATGACCTGACAGAAGGCCCACTGCCTGGGTATCAATTTTTTCCAGTTTTCAATTACAAATCTTTCGTGTAGTTTTGTATTTAAATGACAATAATATATAGATCTGCCTGTCAAGTATGTTTTAATAAGACAATCCGATGTTAGAGTAGATTATAGGGGGGGGGGATAATCAACCATATAAGATACGGGGTCAAGTGTTTGCTTTCATGGTGATTTAATCTCATTATTAAACTTAAAGCCGCTGGTCATTATTTGGAGGATGTTAAATCCCCTACTAACTGCAATATTCATTGTGAAATTTCACTGGCGATGAATTGCCTATGTAAAAACAAGCCAGTGCCACCTATAAATGGTGGGTATAAGCTTTTGATAGCCACCCTTTTAACCTGATTGAATACAAGCACGGGTGGTATCTACTGTTGGCGTTTTAATATTTCAATTTGATTCTTTAACGTTTCAAAAATGTTAAATAATCAATTTGAGTAGACGTTAGTGTGAATTAAGCCGCGAAAAATTGGATATTGTCCAAAAAATTTAAATATTGTTCAGCGGCTTTAGAAATATTACGTGTATTTTTGTATATATAAATAATATATTGAATAAAGTTATACTGTTATCGTCGTTTATCATTGTCAGAGTTTTTATTACAGTAGAAGTCTGACGCGCTCGCTTAAGATTTTAAGGTCTGTCATTGTGTCAAGTGGCTGGAAAATTCTTATGAATTTTCTTGGCCAACGCAGGGATCGAACAAGGGAACCTCTGACTTAGCGAGCTTACGTCTTACTATCTGAGCCACAGTGACTCCGATTAGATTGCGATTGGTTAAATATGAATAGTGATGGGACAAACTCTCTACGATTTGTGACAGGACAAGCTCTGTATGATTGGTGATGGAGCAAGCTCTGCTCTATAAGATTAGTGACGGGACAAGCTCTATAAGATTAGTGATGGGACAAACTCTGCAAGGTTTGTGACAGGACAAGCTCTGTATGCTTGGTGATGGAGCAAGCTCTGCTCTATAAGATTAGTGACGGGACAAGCTCTATAAGATTAGTGATGGGACAATCTCTGCAAGGTTTGTGACAGGACAAGCTCTGTATGCTTGGTGATGGGGTAAGCTCTATAAGATTAGTGACGGGACAAGCTCTATAATATTAGTGGCGGGACATGTTCTATAAGATTAGTGACGGGACAAGCTCTATAAGATTAGTGATGAGACACAATATTATACTAGCACGTAGGGTGGGTGAGCTGTGAGCTTATACAGAGGCCATGGTTCCGGGGTTTTGAAACTAATGGACGGATCTGAATGAAGACGTTCGTACGCAATACAGGGTGTTATTCATCGAATTCAGGGCCGGATTAACCATGGGACACAGGCCCCAGGGCCCCCCACATTATAGGGCCCCCCACAAAAGTCTCAGTTGCGTCAAGCCCCTCATCTAGAAATGCCATCATTTAATGCACTCGCATGGGTTGGTCCACTGAAATAACGCCATAACGCGCTAATTTTGTGTCAGAATTAAAAAATTTCCTTGGGGAGGTACTTCTAAATGGCTCCACACAAGTGCCTGAAAATGCCAGGAAGTCACGTTTCCGGCCTCCTATTTCTGAAAATGTCCAGGGGGAGACCCGCCCTCTAGTCAACCCTTACAGAATTCCGCGGTCGGTGATCCGGGGCCTCACATGTTCCAGGTCCCAGGCCCCCACCATGGTTAAACCAGCGTTGATCGAATTCATACTTCATGTAGTGTGTCATGGGTTTTTTTTTGCCTACTGCGGCGCTATAACCTACTCGTCGTTGGTCAAAATAAATATGTAATTAAAATTGAATAAAGTAAACATTTCTTGGGGTCAACACCCTCGCCCCTCAGTCAACCTCACTGCACCGCCCACCACCACCACCACCAAATATGACAATTTACTTGATTGATGTTTACAAATTCCTCGCTATTTATAACATATTTTGTTTTGGAATGCAGATTATCCTTTATTTAGTATCTTTCCCTCCACCTACATTCTTTCTCCGAAAAACGTGTTAGTCTCTGGAAATAAAATGTAGCCCTACTATGTGTTACTTTCTGAAAATATAATAAGTACCACGTGTTAGTCTTCAATTCGTGGAAGACTTTAAACCCCACTTCATTTCATTTTGTCGCGCTGTTGTATCAAACCGAGATTGACGGCAAATCAGCAGATTTACAACGGAAAACTGTTAAAGGGAGACAACTACAACTACAACCCTTACTTTCTTAAAATAAGAATGACGTTAGGATAAAAATATTTACACCAATATGCACGTAAAATAACCCATGTCAGTTGGAAATACGTGTGGATGCCTTAGCTGCCTGGGCAAATTTCTCCTCGCTAGCGCTGTACATGTCGAATTAACTTATCCCGTCTTAATCTTAAAACGACCGAAGCGATTAGTTTACGTGATGCTTAAATCCAGAGCCTGCAGTAAAGTAAGGCGTTAAACCCCATATTATTTCATATCTGTTATTACGATGTATACAACAAGTTGTTACAGAAAAATATCCACTTTATTTCAAGGGTTGACAAGAAGAATTATGCTTAGACGTTCAGATGGCACGGAAAAACAAGATTCATCCGTGTACACGTTGGTATGCACGTAAACTTTCCCGCGTAAGCCGCATAGAGAGAGATCGAGAGGGCAATTAGTTTAACGACCTCTTGACACAAACTAGGTCATTTCGGGACTAACATATGGTTTTATTTCAACCATTCGCTTGAGCGCGTGGGGTTCTTTTAACAGCGGGAGAAAACCAGAGGGACCGGAGTAAACCTACGAGTTTGGGCAGGCAACCTACTTCTTGTGTACAAGCGGGGAATAGAAACCAGGCCTTTTGACTCAATGATAGGCCTTGTGATCCTGCGCGCATACGCTAATCATTCGGCCACTAACCTCCCGACCCCTGTGTCTGAAATCTATAATGAAAACTAGGCGGAAACGTAATTTATCCAATTTTCTTGACGCCAGCATTGTAATATCACATAAACCATAACCCCGTGTCAGTCTCGTAATGTTCGCGTGGTATCATAAGTTCTGTCTTTGTTTCCCCGGTTGTCCTTGACAATAAGGAGTAGGGTTGCCTGTCCAACCTCGTGGGTTTTCTCCGGCTTGCTCCAACTGCTAAAGACCCCTACGAGCAAGCGGATTATTGAAATACAATTAAACCATTAAACCTTAGATCTGTCCCGAAATGACCTGGTTTTTTTCGAGTGGACATAAAACCTGATCTCTCTCTCTCTCTCTCTCTCTCTCTCTCTCTCTCTCCAGTCTTAAAATGATCTAAGTATTGCGTTGATGAGACGCTAAAACCCATTATGTTTATTTCCTGTTTTTTTTTTGGGGGGGGGGGGATCATGGTGGATAAGTGGGTAAGACGCTGGCTCGCTAGTCTGGAGGTACTCGGGGGTTCGATCCCTACATTGGCCGAGAAAGTTCGTCCAGATTTTCCGACGTGGTTTCCCTTTGGCAGTGATACAGGACGAAGGGCCTAACAAAGACAGCTCGGATGGGACGAACAACCGAGGTCTCGTGTACACATTGGCGTGCACGTAAAAGATCTCGTGGCAGTTGGAATTAGATATAAGAGTAGGCCGTAGTGCGCTGCCCGGGTAAAATTTACCTCATATAGCACACTGTGCATGGTGTATGTACGTCTTCATTAGCCCAGTTTATGTGTAAAACAAAACAGTACGACGTTAAACCCCATTTCATTTCATTTCCTTTATTTCCTGTTTTTCTCTACAATGTTTCTGCATTGTAAGTGTTTCATATCCGCGTTGCTCTACACCGGACATTAATAAGAATATATACAACTCTTTAGCTTTTAATTGTAGGTTAAACCGATGGACGACGGGTGAATGCAGCAATATAATAATATTCGTCATAAAATTCCCTGAGAATAATTTGCAGACGACAAATTATTGATTTATTCCGGTGACGTCTGCTCGACTACAGGTAAGCCAATCAATAACCGTTTTATATAATGTCATGGATATTATATATAATATAATATATTATATACAGTCCACTTGTCATTTTACGGCTTAGGTTGTAATGTTTCTTGTCCGAGAAATTTTTACACGAACTTAGCCAAATACAATAAGTGGCTCTATACGTCATGAAGGTGTGTGCACTCACACAGGTGTGTGTGACATGAACGAAAGAAAATGGCTGACAGTCAAACACTACATGACTGTAGGGAAACTTCAAACTGATTTACAGACTGACAGGTAAATAGAACTCCACCATTTCTCTGCATAATACACATGGCAGATGTACACGAAAGGCTCTGTACTTTAGTTATGTTGTCTATCGGAATTCGCCGATGGCGCGTGTACTTCGATAAGTTAGCATGGTTCAGCCAGTGGCCTATAGTGCAGGCCTTACATATGTGTATAGCATGACTGGATTCTATCCAAACGATGTATTACAAATAAATGTCAAAATACCAATAATATATATAGTGTACTATCGAACACAGTGATTTAAAGTATATAAATATAGGTCATTAACATAGGCTAATCTCACATTGACAAGAATTCAGTCAGGCCTAAATTTGTAAGCTTGTTTCAAAATGTCACCATGTAAATACCTTTGTAAATAATCATTACATTCACTAAACACTGACCTGTCTGTTTAGGCTTGACCTTTAGTTTTTTTCTATGCTGATATATTATTGTCTCATTGTGGTATGTTTGCTCTTACTGGAGCACCCCATACCATTTAAATTCACAAATATATGAACTGAAACATTGTTCGACACACGTAGCATATATATTGTTGGTCCATTTTTCCTTATTTAAATATAAACTGTTTTTGATATATTATTATACATAATGTAGACTGAATATTTACTTACCATACAATAGATATTAATGTTATATATATATATATAGCCATAATGTATGCATGGTGTCATTCTAAAGATAAACTTCCTTTGTTTCACTATGAATTATATTATAATATATATTAAAGTCCCATGTGGTGTTTTCCTATGAATAATATTAAAATAAATGTGCAAGTACCAGCAAGGTCGTACATTATATTAGATAAATGTCCCAATAAGGACGTAATGTATGACTCCTTGTAAAGTCGTAATGTATGTTAAAATCGCAAGCCAATTAATAAAATTTAACCATATGTTAGTCACGAAATGACCTAGTTTGTGTCGACTGGACGTTAAACCCCTCTCTCTCTCTCTGTCTCTCTCTCTCTCTCTATCTATCTATCTATCTCTACCCACTGCAAGGTAACTGTTAGTCATCGCAAAGTGTGCAAAGCCAATGACGGAAAGGTCTGGGTGGCCTCCCCCAGAAAATTAAAAAAAATAGAATGCTGTAGATGTCATTTCGGACTGCAGATTCCACCCCCCCCCCCTATCATTTCCATAGAAACTACAGTATTTGTATTTGTTTGATTTCGCACCGTCATGTTTTTTGTTTACACAATGACACATTGTGTGTATTACGTCATATTATTAGCCTAACAAGTTATGTTACATTGATATGTCAATCATTTTGTTATTGGGTTTTGTGTCTTTATTGGCATGGATTACGATTGTTAATAAAAGCTCAATACTCCATAACAAGCAGCAAATAAAGCGAATTGTTATTTACACTAGGGAAATAGACTTTCAGGTCATACTTAAAGCCGCTCATCGACATTCGATATCACTTTAGTGGAAGGAGAGGTTAAAGAGAGAGGGAGAGAGGGGGGGGCGTTTAACGTCCACTCGACACAAACTAGATAATTTCGGGACTAACATATGGTTTAATTTTATTTCAATAATTCGCTTGCGCGTAGGGGTCATAAGCAGTGGAATGACACCGGAGGACCATAAAAATACATGAGATTGGACAGGCGACCATACGCCTTGCCACGTACAACCGGGGATTCGAAACCACGCCAGTTGACTCAATGATAGGCTTTATGATACAGCGCGTGCACGCTAATCATTCAGCCATCCACCCCCCGCAGAGGTTAAAGCACCAACTACTACTACATGTGCATTTTCGGTCAATGTTCAAATTTTCAGTGGTTTATTCGAGTTATTCCACGTCAAAGGGAACCCAAATTGATTATTCAATATTCACTTAAGAAGACAAAATCTGAATATTAATGATTGTACATGTAAATCGCCCGACTTGGATTTATTAGGATAACTTATCTCTATACGATCCTCGAGGCCAAGGTGGTATCTAACCTTCGTGTTTTGTTTTTTTGAAATCGTCCAACTACTATTTACAGAATATTTTGATGTTTTTGTTGTTTGTTAAATTTAAATTTGAAAACGCTCTTATCGCATTGAATTTTAAAGACATAAAAGTAGGATGTAAACTTATACTGGCACTGGCACTTTAATAAAGTAGGTTTGGTTTTAATTAGTTTTAATTAGTTTTAATTAACTAGATATAATTGAGATAAGTGTGACTACGTTGATAGCATGATTATATTTTATTAAAGGCCCAATAACACTCTTGTTGTAACAAAATAATATGTCCCAATCATTATTTTGGTCAACAAATTTACTATTTTACAATATTCCAATTAATTGATGATACAAATTTCATCTTAACACACCTAATTTAAAAAAATTGAAAAATTCTACTACATGGTTTGAAAAGCTTTACGTAAACTTTTTCAAATGTAAATTAGATTTAAAAATATTTTCGAACCCTCTGGACAAGTAAGATAGGTTGTAATGGATAATTTACACAACAGGTAGGACACTTAAACATCTAGTAGTTAGAATAAGGCTATTTTTTCTGGACCTGTCAAGCCAGCAAGAGTGTTATTGTCCCTTTAAGCGAACTTGATACAGTCCTATATATACACACAATTACACTACCATAACGAACTCTGGAAATAGACGAATCCACTTGTATCTAAAGTGTCAAATTATATTTAACCACAGTTTATAGGTTGACATAATTTCTACTTATATGTATTTCTCTTATTAAACAATCCAGGGTAAGAAGTGTTAAATGTGACTGGCAATTAAAGAGAAATTAACGCTTTTGGGTGTGTGCAGTTAAATCGTGGATCTTCAGATGTGGCTGTATATATAATTTGAGACACGCCTGTAATTAGGCTAATGCTCAGAGATATTAAAACATAAGGTCAGTTTATTTTTCGATAATTGGGGTTGGGTCTTTTGAATACGGTATAATATTAAGAAAAGAGATGGGGTCAAATGTCCAACGGTTCTAATAAGTTCATTTCGGACTTTAGCTATGTTACTCATTACAATTGTCAAATTCAAATCCGGCGTCAAACCCCTGACTCATTTTTAGCATGTTGTATTAGAATAATGTATACACTACTTACATATTTGTGTACTTATTTATTCTATATGATTATATTTTCTGTCGTTAACACAGTTCGAACATGAATGAGGGCCTGACAAGGACAACTGCCTGGTCGTTCGGATGGGACGAAAAACCGGGGTCTCGTGTACACATTGGAGTGCACGTAAAAGATCCCTTGGCAGTTAGAATTCGATATAGGAGTAGGCCGTAGCGCCGCTGCCCGGGCAAAATTCCAAAATAGCCAGTGTATGGCGTATGCCCGTCATCCATTAGCCCGGTTAGGTGCATAATAGTAGGACGTTAAACCGCATTTCATTCATCGCAGAAGAATTAACCTACACAATGTAGAGTAAACAATACTTTACTACAGGACACGATGAACAATTACAACCCCAAAACCTCCCCTCCCCTTTATTTTCCCCTTCTCCACCTTCCTCAACTGAGTTCAACACCAGATTATTCATATTATATACATGATAATATTATTTTAGATTTCAATATTTCAATTGAACCGTTTACCAATAACAGCTATACTAATGTTAAAGTTATTTATATTATTTTGTATATCCTATTTCCCGTGCTCGACAATATATAACATAATTGTAGAATATTATTATACAATAAATTTATTATATTTTTCAACATCAACCTGTTTCACGTCAACAAATTACACACGGTAGAAACATGAATATATTATATAAAATAAAATAAAATAAAATCAAACTTTTCTGAATCATATGAGCTTATACTAATGGAGTCGAGCATACGCCATGCAGTGTGCTATGCATGGAATTTTGCCCGGACAGCGGTGCTACATCCACTCTATCTTGATCGGACTTTTCTGCTTTTCTCGAGTAAATTATTAAACACACCTTATTATTGTCCATTTCCAAACTTTCAAATCCCCGGTTGTACGTGGCAAGGATAGGATCGCCTGTCCAACCTCGTGGGTTTTCTCTGGATCCTCCGGATCCCTCCCACTGCTAAAGACCCCAACGCGCAAGCGAAGTATTGAAATAAAATTAAACCATATGTTAGTCCCGAATTGACCTAGTTTGTGTCGAGTGGACGTTACCCCCTCCCATCCTCTCTCTCTCTCTCTCTCTCTCTCTCTCTCTCTCTCTCTCTCCCTCTCTCTCGCTCGCTCTTTAGCTATCTCTCTCTCTCTTTCGTGCGCGCTCTATCTCTCGCTTTCTCTATTTCCAAAAGATAAAATCTAAAAAAGAGATAGTCTGAAGAAGAACTTTTAATTAAAAAATAGGGATGGGTTGGGTAGTTGTACAACGTACACGGTATATTATAAGGACGGATATCTATGCAAGTCTTGGGATCGACCCAACGCTTGTACACTGTCTAACGTGTGACGGGTTTCACTGATCTTCCGGTTTCCTCCAACTTCTATAAGACTCCGGGTCGTGAGTTGATTATTAAAATAATGAAAAACGATATTGTCCCCAATTTTAGTAAATATCCATGAAGATTTGGTGGTAGAAAGATAGCATAGTTAAGAGTTGGGGATGTACGGTCAACAGATTTTTGGGGGAATTTGTCTGGTTTTTTGGTATGTAACCAATATAGTCGCAGTTTCTATCCCATCCCGACTGTCGTGGTCAGTGCAGTAATATAATCAATTGATTTAAATGGTGTTCACTAGTTAATGTTCACTAGTTAATAATTTGTACCCCTTCTCTATTTCCAGAAATATCGTAACACAGCTGTGTGACTCACATTTCATTTAATATGGTCTGCAACCTGTAGTGTTTCTTGTTTCAAACTCGGAGTTATTTCCCTTTAATAGCAGTTGTTTCACAACTAATTCGTTCATCGCATTTTTTCCTCTCAAAACAAAAGCCCATAGATTAATTTCGAAATGTTTGTTGAATAACTGGATTCTAACGAAGAAATGTCTCTGCTCTGCCCTTTGACCTAAAGCTTGAAATGTTGACACATTTACTACCTCCTTTGCACAAAAATCCCGAACGCCTTTATTATTTAATTTAGTCAAGACTTATTTGTACCCAAATAAAAGAAGTCTAGAAAAGGGTTTACACAATATTTCGGTCATTTTGAGACTAACATACTGATTTTTTGTCTCTATGGTTACGTGTGCAATTGGAGAAAGAGCATCTCGCGGGAACAACTGTTCTTTTACGAGCATGCCGATGTGTAAACGTGTGGACTTTTGGTTTTGGCTGTATTCGAACGGCTATTCGAGATTTGAACCCGGGATATCCTAGTCGAATTATAACGCACAACTTAAAGCAGGGGCTGTATGGGTAGCTCTGGTTCCTCGCACCAGCGGGTTCCCCATCCCGGCGAAGAATATGTGACGTGACGTAAACGAGCTTCATTCACCTCCCCCACCCCAACCCATAGGTCATTTTTCTCATCGGATTAAGGCTGTTATATATTTCAGTGTATGCATAGATAGGTTTTATTCAATTGACAAAAAATATAGGACTCGGACCATGCTCGACGGTCCGAGTTCAATTTCCGACCCTTTATTATGATATGAATTAAATGTTAACATGGGACCATGCTCGACGGTCCGAGTCCAATTTCCGACCCTTTGTTATGATATGAATTAAATATTAACATTGTTTTAATCATTACAGATAAAATGTCGGAATCAACGGATGGTGATGACCGGAGTATAAGCGATGTTTTGGGTAAAGCACAATTACGATCATCTTATACAACGCTGACGTACATAAGTGACGATGTAACATCTCCGGAATACGTGAGTCCGGATTTTAATGACAGCTATGATAACCCTTCGGACATGGAATACGAGGCAAGTGCAGGGAAGGAGGTTGTGAACTTTTCTCCGCCGAAAATTCCAGCACCGGAGATTCGTGCTAATGCAGGAAATAATTCGGATAATGGTGTTCCAAAGATTGATGTGTCTAGTTCAACGAACGTGGCGATAAACGCGGATCATGTTACGATTCCAATCGCTGTACAGAACAATTCTCAAAATGGTGTTCACTCCAATGGCCATGCCCAGAACGATTTAGCAATTACGTCACAGACTGCAACAAATGAACATCCCAGTTATCATAACGTGCAGATTGTACAGACAAATCGTTACGACTCAGATCAAACACCGTTAACGAAGCGACGCATAACGTTGATCAAAGTGTTTTCAATATGTGCGGCCATTTTCTTTTTTCCCGCCGGAATACCAGCTGCGTATTACGCCTTTAAGATAGACAAAGCTTTTCAAGATGGCATTATCCAGGGAAATATTGACTTAGCCTTTAAATTCGCGAAGAGATCAGAAAAGCTGATTATTCTATCCGTTGTACTCGGTGTTTTGTCCATGGTAATATTATTTGCAATTATAGAACGTGCTCTGGTAGGTAGAGAATACTACTGGCATTCGGGAACTGTCGTCGGTCACTGAAACCCGCGACGCCGATTGGTTTGAACAAACTTATTCCCCACCTATAATTGCCGATCTGCTAGTGGATTAAAATCTGGAGTGAATTTCGTTTCGTTTCGTTTCGTCTTACTTTTGATAAAGTCCTCCAATGATCTGAAACGAAATTTTAACTTGTTTTTATTTAACTTAGAGGATACTAATAATGCCCAATCTGAAGACATTTTCGTTTCGATTTATTTTTGATCAAGTCCTCCAATGATGTGTACAAACCCGATAACTTTCACCAACGAAAGAGAAACCTGTTTTTTAGTGTACGGAAGATGCTGATAACTCCAAACTTTTAATGACGTGTTCTGTCTAAAATGAGATTAGGTTATTAGCGGTTTCTGTGTAATACTCACTTGGGGATCTCTCGACTTTTGCACACGGCACAAAGTTTTATTTTATAATCTGAATTGTGTGCATGCTGTGTGGAAGTGAAACTAAATTTGCATTAGGTGCATGTTTTCTGCTCCGCCTGGGCTAATGACGATGGGCATACGCCATGGATTGTTAAATAACAGTAACCGGTCAGTGTGATTGTTTGGCCGATAAATATTATAGATTAAAACGTCATCGAATTGTGCAGTATCGTGGTCTGATGAATAAGATATGGAAAAACGTCATTGAATTGTGCAGTATCGTTTGACAATGGAGATAAGAGAAGGCTACAACGTCATCGAATTGTGTGGTATCATGGTCTAATGAAATTTGCCATGGAATTGTGCAGTGTCATCTAATGAATAATAGTGAAACGTCATCTATTTGTGTAGTATCGTATGATGATCGAAATAACGTCATCGAATTGTGTGGTATCGTCTGATGATTGAAAAAGGAGTAGGCCTACAACGTAATCGAATTGCGCAGTGTCCTGGTATAATGAATAAGATAGAGTAAAACGTCATCGAATCGCACAGTGTCGTGGACTGCCACATTGCGCACTCGTGTGTATTTCTTACCTTTTGGGTGGCTGTATATTTTTAGTGTTACTTTAAGATGGAAATACGAAACTGCACACCTTGTCAACAGCACGCTGTGGCTACTACGTTTAATATGGGAATCTCAAAACCTCATTATGCATATTTATGTAATTTTGAAAATACGTATATTTATACAGTGTCAATGGTGTAGTGCTAAAAGGACGCGAGGGAATCCATTTTGAAAGAGTTACCCAACAAGTAGTGTCAAGAAGCTACATTAAATAAGTAAAGCGACGATATCACAAAATCACAATACCTCAAAGAGTATAGGCGATGAAGCAATAAGAATGGAAACAGTTTTAAAAAGTGTTTTCTTGTCTCTCTTTTTGTGGTAGAAATTACAAATGTTACTATATTATATAATTGTAAGTTTGGATTTTCTTGAAAAATTACGAAAATGGAACCCCCACCGCACTATAACACTGTATTGGGTTGATTCAACCAGATCCTATTTCGTTTGGTTTTTATATTTTAAAATTTCGTTTTATTTGTCTTTACCACACAGGGATCTAAAAGTGTTGTTTTCATTGACGTGTTCTGGATGGTGTGAGGAATACGCCAATCAAACGGTCCGTTTTTGGAGAGTTCTGTGTTTTTTGATGAATGGAACGTCAACATTGATTCATTAATCAATGTTTGACGTCACAGAGTCAAAAGCCGCTCGTTTGACCCCTGACGTGAACCCCGACTTCGTGTAGATTAGTCCATCAAAAGTATAACAAAAAACGAAAAGAAATATAGATCTGTACTTTAATCAAATTGATGGCCGATTTTTAATTGGGTATTAATTTGTTAGATCGAAAATAAAAAAGGTTTTTTGTTGATATGGGAGCAGTTAGTATTTATCTTTACTAGTCTGAACCGGTTATATTAATTAGGTCAAGATTACCTTTATCAGAGCTACTTATAATGAAGGGAAGATGGCCGCGTATTGATATTGGTAAATAGTTCAATAACAATCCCCTTAAGGACTTCCGGTCTTGGGATTTGTAATGGAGTAGTTAAATGTCAATACAACTGATTATTGCCTCCTCCTGATAATTACCAAGTGAACTGAGAAGAAAAGATTCATTTTTAACTATACTATTATTTTCGATTAATTTGCTTACACTTTATCGTACAACTACTATTTAAACAAATATCATTTTGGCAACATTGCTCATAATATAGGATTAAATGTCCTCGGGGAGTATGGTAGCCTTTAGAAAACAGTATCGGTGGTGTGTTGCACTTATAAATTAACGATGAAAATGGAATTATTAAATATGCGCAATGAAAAGCAAACACACTCGAACTTCGGCTGTACTCAGAACACTATCTATAAAATGAAGGATTTGTGAAAGCCGCACGGTACAACTTTATTGATACACAATTACTGAGTTTGATACTAAGCGACGTTTCGACGAGGATACTCTAGTCTCTATCAAGCAAATTTAATAAAAGACAAGAGCATTCTCGTCGAAACGTCGCTTAGTATCAAACTCAGTAATTGTGTATCCATAAAATTTTGCCCTGTGTTAATGTTAAATTACTAAATGTCAATCAAAGAAGGAATTCTGAAAGGTATAAACCCTCGTAGATTTGAATGGTCCTAGCTTACTGTAGTCATTTATGTGCAATAAATACCAAGCCCGTACTCTAAACCATAACTTTCAGGTGTTATCTTTTAATCTAACACGATACATTTAATTTATTCGAGTTAGCCAATTCTTATTTTGTTTTAGACATCTTGCCAATCCCAACCCACAATAAATAAATAATATTTCGTAATATACCTCTTCAATCAGCTGTATATTTACAATATTATAATATATAAACTATATATTTATAAACTGAACACATACTTATTAAAGAACAATGATGAAGTATTTGGTAAACGTTGATTAGAGTATACTCTTTAAAACCTAGTGAAAATGAATTAGTAATTACTTTCCGTAAGTAATTATTATAGTTTATTTCTCTATCTAATTACAAATCAAGTTATTGTGAGGGTGATCGTTTGAATAACACCGCTATGAAGAGGGCGTTAATACGGATTATTCCAGTAAGTCTGCTACACTGTCCGGCGTCATGTCTGTGATAAAAATCGGTGTGGTGTGCGTGATTGTTGAGAAATGGGTGTATTGTAATTGTCGAGAAATAGGTATATTGTAATTGTCGAGAAATGGGTATATTGTTATTTTTCAATCCAAATGTGTATGCATCTATGCATTTGAAATAGATGTCGGATACAGTTCAACGTAGTCTATGAGCGACCGATAAACCTTGATATGCTCAGAGCTTTATTAGCACAATTTGTACTATTATCTTTCGTGTGATAATGACATAATAATATCAGTTGATGTTTAATAACAAAATACCTACCTGACTGTTGGCGAATAATACTCCAACTATTAGTGTAATATCGTTGGGTTTTTTTTTTATTGAAGTATAATAACGAAATATCCCAAGGTATAATAATAGTTACAATGTCCATTAGTAGATACAATCGTTATTGTTTTTCATGCATGTATAATAAGAACATAACATATTGCATAATGATAATTTAACTATCAAGGGATCTTTTACGTGCACGCCAATGTGAACACTGGACTACGGTTTTTCGCCCCGTCCAAACGACTAGACAGCTGTCCTTGTCAACCCCTCCAACCTGCATCACTGACAAGAGGAATCACGTCGGAAAATATCGATAAACTTTCTCGGCAAATGCAGGGATGGAACACGCGACCTCCAGCCTAACGAACCATCGTCTTACCCACCGTAGGGGGGGGGGCATTCATCGGTGTTAAGAAGGGTCATACTGTTCCTTAAAATGGAAATATTATATTATATGCAAGGAATCCTTATTTTTGTAGGATAACCTCCTCAATATACCTTTTTTATATTTTCTGTTTTAAACACAAACCTCATTTGATAATTGTTTTTAATTAAAACAAAACATTTTATTTGTAGAAATATAATAATTATGACATGATATGACCCCCTGTATAATCCTTTTATTATATTTCCTACCCTTTAAAACCTTTAGTCTGGCGAGATGATGATATTTATTAAAGGACAACAGTGGTGTTTTAATTATGCTTATCTGTGATATAAATAAATCTGCCATTATCTTGTATGAATTGGTGTATATAGAGCATTCATTGTTTTCTTTATTTCCATATATTTATAGGCATACATTTATTTTAAAAATATTGATGTGTTCCTTTTTTAAGTTACATGTTTTAAAGCATAATGATATATTATTATATTTTTGTTTTCGGGAAAAATTGTATTAAAGCATTCATATTAATTGCCGTCTTGTTCTTGTGTCATCTTGTTCTTGTGCCGCGCTTCGACCTCTAGCTGGCTGGTCACCTCTGGCTTGCGGCTGTGGTTTCGAGCCCTAGTGTGCGCGTATGTGACATGGAGATAGGTGCGCATTTTCAACCTCGTGGGTTTCCTCCGGGCACTCCGGTTTCCTCCAACTGCTAAAGACCCCTAAGCGCAAGCGAATTATTGAAATAAAAATTGAAAACCATACGTTAGTCACAAAATGACCTATAGTTTGTATCGAGTGAACGTTAAACTCCATTTTTCTCTCTCTTGTTTTTATTAATATCACATAATATAGTATAACCCCGTTTTACTACAACATGGGGAAAGTCCCTATTTTTTAAAAGTACGATCCGGTTACCGTTGATAAAACAGAATAATGTATAAACCCAATATATATTACTTCCTGTAGGAATAGATGCACTATCCGCTATTAAAGCTTGTAGTTGTATGTTAAGATTTAAACAGGAAAAATAAAAATGCCAAAGGTAAGAGTAATATTTTATTACACTGGGGGACATTGTCGGACTTACCTATATAGAGCGGGAGTCAGGGGTGTGGGGTGGGTTGTTGGGGGGGGGGGTCTACCTAGCTAAAAGTGTATCAAGTTTCTCCGTACATCTTCAGGTATTACATAAACACTCTGACAGACATTTCTTGTGGTGGGCTACCTGTGACAGAGCTATGAAATTGCCAGATAATTGTAGGTGGGGGGGGGGGGGCTGACAAGAGTTATTTAATTTCTAGACCACAGTTTGGTTAGATTAGCTAGAATCTATACCACCTAATAATGGAGGACAGATACTTCGTGGGATTCCGAGGGCCACAAGTTAATAGATGCAGGCAAATAGTATATAGCTT
This sequence comes from Patella pellucida, assembly GCA_917208275.1. Lineage (NCBI taxonomy): Eukaryota > Metazoa > Mollusca > Gastropoda > Patellidae > Patella > Patella pellucida. Next base: position 16,759,900 of record OU795042.1, on the reverse strand, counting down.
CATCGGATTTCTTTTTCTATATTGCAGACCGTGAAGTATTGTTTTCACTGCCATAAGGTATGGGAGATATTTTTATTATCTTTTATTTTACCATAATCATATATTAGAAAATGACGTCATAACAAAGTTAGCATATAGACATTGTATACACACTGAGGAGCTCAACGAAGCGAAAACGTTTTGTGAAGATAAATACGATGAATGCCGAAATTGCCAGTTTTTCTTTTATATATATATATATAATTATTTTTAATTCATATATATTATACCAAAATTACTAAGATTTGGTTGAAAAAAACTATATTTTAATTACATTTAAATATTTGCCAAGATCTTTCGGCCTTACGGCATCTTCAGGGCTATATCTTTTATACATAGCCCTGACGGCCGAAAGATCTTGGCAAATATGTAAATGTCAATAAAATATAGTTTTTCCATCCAAATCTTAGTATTTTTGGTATATAAACCTGAGAGTTGAATTTAGAACCTTTTTATATATAGAGAAAATGAAAAAATGGCAAATAAAAAAAAAAAATCCACTGGCGCTTTCACAACTTACGTTGCTCGTGAGGATTTTAATATCACCACTAATTAATAAATAATTAATAAATATTTACAATAACCATCTCTCTCTCTCTCTCTATATATATATATATATATATATATATATATTGTAATCATCTATAACTATTTACAATATTGATTTATTATTAGGGGATGGAGAGGCGAATGTTAGCACGATCGCGCTGTATCATAAAGGGTGGCCTGGCTGCAAATCCCGGTTGTACGTGACAATCAGTAGGGTCGCCTGTCGAATCTCGTGGGTTCTCTCAGGGTCCTCCTGTTTCCTCACACTGCTAAAGACCCCTACGCGCAAGCGAATGATTGAAATAAAATTAAACCATATTTTAGTCCCGAAATGGCCTAGTATGTGTCGAGTGGACGTTAAACACCATTTCTCCCTCTCTCTCCCTCTCTCTCACCCTCTCTCTTTCTCTCATTTACTATTAATACAGTTAAGGATATTAAACTCCATCTCCATTCTGTTTTCAATTTATACGTGCAATGGCTAGTTTACGATTTCATGTTAGTCACTGGTTTAGATTTCATGTCATTGTAAATATTCAACATAACTGAAGACCTGTTGGACTGATAATACAACGTTCACAATATTGTTGTTTAGGAGATTCAAACGAAAACCTGTGACTTTAAAGGGCGTGTGACTCTATTTAAGGAACCATGACATGAAGAAATAATTATGGTTCTATAGGCACCACATATTAATGTAGTATTATTGTATGTTAACTGATTTATATTCAATCGTTGAAACACATAGTGTAATTTCTTATCAATTATAATCGGTGAAATACGTGAACAGTTAAAATTGAACGAGTCGTTCAAACCTGCTTAGCCCATTCTACACGGATTTTTATATATTGTACGTTGAATTAGCCTTTACTTATTACATGTACTTCCACATTGTGTTCTGGGATATGTTTTTTATTTATTCATTACGAAATGGCACTTTAAACCACAGAAGACACGGCGTGTGTACTGATTAAAAATATTGATGGTATCTTAAATATTGGATAATAGGATCCCATGTTTTAACGGCAAGGTAGTAATATCAATATTGATTAAAATTGGCCGATATCGGATTGCAATTCGTGTTTTTAATTTCAAATATTATAATTGAGTTAGATATTAAGCTCCTTTAATATAGGACTCACATTCTGGCCATGGCTGAACGAGCACATACATATGACTCACGTGCCGACGTTTTATTATTAAAGTTGTTTATGTCATATTAAGTTTTTCACAAGGATTATGGTCATGAATGAACAACAATACACAAAAAAAAAACCCGCACGATTGTTCACCGGGCGTTGCAAGTGAGCTTTAAAACCTATTGTAAGCCAGTAGATACTAAAAAAAGGTGCAGCGGAAATGTATGGAAGAATAGCGTTGCCAATAGTATTTCACTGTACAAACTGCATTATGTCAAAAAGTCCTGAGTAGGACGGACATTAATAATTTACGCGACCAATCAAGGCCAAGATCAGTAGACAGGGACGTTACTCATATTTACACTATCTGATTGTAACATAAATCATATTTCGTTTCATTTTTTATAGTTCAAAATTTGGTATTGATGCTCCGTACTACTCTAGGATCTGGAAGAGTTGTTATCATTGACGTGTTCTTTTGATTATGTGAGGGATTAGGCAATGAATCGGTCTGCAACGGCGAGCTTTAGGTGTGTTTTGCACGTTACTGTGGGTAATTCACTACAAACATCAACGCTGATTGGTTAATCAAATGTCTGAAGTCATAGGGTCAGAAGCCGCTCGCATGACCTCTGACGCGACCTATCGCTAAACCCGGTCATATTGTCATGTAGTGTAGGCCACCAACAGTATAAAAAACGAAACGAAATATAGATCTGTATTTTAATCAGTTGCATATTGGAAATTATCAATTAAATTATTAATTACCGTCCTAGTCCGGTCTTTTTCCGTATGCAATTGAGCTTCGTCGTAGATCTCATATAATAAAATATATGTTCTAATATTCCAAGTTCTAATATGCATTTGTCTATTATACAAAATACAGAATGAAGAAGTGTAATGTGCACAATAACTGTTATATTTTATTTATTATTATTGAAAAGTGTATTCTATATTTTATCACTGTGCCATTCGTATCGTGGAGCAATATACATTTTGCACCGTGAACATTGAAATAATATTGGCAACGCCACCCTTCCATAAAAATGTGCTGTACTTTTTACAGTATAAATATAGCTTTATAAATGTTTACGTCACCAACTTGCTAAATTTAGCCTGATGCATTTTCAAGCAAATTGTACGACCAACAATTCTCCCCCAATAAATTCAATGTTAAACCCCGACATTTCCAGACACATAACACAAATTTGAACACAAAGGGCCCAATTTGACACATGTGATAAAATATTAAAAAGAGTTGATGTCATTTTGGTTGGTGATTTCCCTAATTACTGACTGGTTTTTCCAGATCGAGTGGTAGGGTGCGGATAAAAAAGGGAATTGTTATACATAGACGAACTACATTCTTGAAATCGGGTGGTGGGGAGGGGTGTCAAGTAAATGCTATAATCATGATTCAATAACCTAAGCTCCTGTCAGTTTGAAAGGTGATATTATTTATTATCGTTTCGTTTTATTTAGTATATTGATTCGTTTTATTTAGTATATCGTTTCGTTTTATTTATTATCGTTTTTGTTTTTTTATCGTTTCCTATCATTTATTATCCTTTCGTTTTATTTATTATCCTTTCGTTTTATTTTGTATATCGTTTCGTTTTATGTAGTATCCTTTCGTTTTATTTATTATAGCTTTTGTTTTTTTATCGTTTCGTTTTATTTATTATCGCTTTTGGGTTCCTTCCGTTTTATTTGGTATGGATTGTTTATTTATTATCGTTTATTTTTTATTAATTATTGTTTCGTTGTATTTATTATCAATTCGTTTATTTATTATCGTTTCGTTTTATTTATTATCAATTCGTTTTATTTATTATCGTTTCGTTTTATTTATTATCGTTTCGTTTAGTTTATTATCAATTCGTTTATTTCGTACATCGATTCGTTTTATTTATTATCGGTTTGGTTTATTTATTATCGAATTGTTTCATTTAGTATATTAACCTTTCGCGTGGTAAGTGAATACAATTAAACACGTAATATTTATTATCATTTCGTTTTAGGCAAATACTAGTATACAAATAGGGAACGGAAATGTGGTTTATAGAAGTCGTCAACACCGAGCTAGAAGAGTTAGTGATATACGTCATAGAAGAAATGGATACGTCAAATACGAGCAATCGTCCCAAGCAATCGCTGATAGCTCTGGGAAGAGAAATGGTTATGGAACCATTTTTGTGGGATCTGAGTCTGATGAATCACACCACAATGAACAACTAAATGTCGAATCGGGTCAACAGACTTGTGTCAAAGAGGTAATTGACTGCAGCCCAGGGTCTGGGGAGACGGCAAATGGTACGGTTACTAGTGGCACAGATCGGCCCATATCCCCTAGAGCAAGTACGACGAGAGCCGATGTTGATAATTCCAGTTGCGACAGTGAAGAATCAGGTTATGTGATAATATGTGACGAGGAAACTGGAGATGAGGAAACTGCTTCCATGGCAAGTTCTAATTACCCAAGTTCTGGAGTGTCACAATACGAGACAGGGGATGGAGAATCTGCTTCCATGGCAAGTTCTAGATACGCAAGTTCTGAAGTGTCACAATACGAGATATGTAGCGATGGTACAGATTCTGAAGATTCACATTACGTTTCCATTTCCAACACAGACAAACCAAGACCAACTCCCCTAAACCAAGAAAGGTAAGCATGCATAGCGTCAATATCAATGACTATAAATTGGCCGAAATATGTCTTACACTCTGCCTCGGGACTAACATAAGATTTTCGATGGGATTAGACATAAAGCAGGATCTTATACAAATAAAGTAGATCTTTAACAAATTGTTAGTTTGTATATGAGATTGCGTGCAAACTTGAAATTTGTTTTGTTGTGTTTTAGGTCCACGAAAAAGGAAATTATGGAAGCGATCATAGAATATTTTGAACCAAGACTTCTAATTCGAGAAAGGTAAGTATACCGCCGCTGTCATTGATCTGTCAATGACTATAAATTGACGTTGATAATCTAATCGCTTTACACTATTATCTACATTGGGACTAATATAAGAATTTCGATTGGAATAGATATAAAGCAGGACCGTAGACAAATAAAGTAGATATTTAACACATTGTTAGTTTCTGTACAAGATTCCATACAAAACTGAAAATTGTAGCTTCCTTTTGGTTTTAGGTCCATGACGACAGAAATTGTGGAAGCTTTCAAAGACTACTTTGAACCATTGATGGGTGAACTCAGGGACCTGGTGAAACCACAACCCATGTCAAGTGAAAACCAATCTCTATCTACTTACTGTACCCAGAAGCATGGCTTTGATGTTGATGATTCATCTGGAATCTATGAAAATGGCTATTGTGAACCTTACTGCAATCTTACCAATGACACAGTCTCTGAATCTGAAGATGAACCATATCAAAATATCCAGGATAACATAAGCCCAAATGATCAACTCCCACACAGCTTTGTACCAAATGCATCATCCACTCAAGGTACTGTAATCGTTTTTGTATTGGCTCACGAGAGACAACATTTTCATGATTCTCCTCAGAGGCGAAGCCGTGAAATATATATTGGGGGTCCGCAAATGAAATTCTATAAAATGTTGACAATATGTGACGATAGCGGCGCGAAGCAGCACTGCAGCCGATGTAGTGCGATAGGGAGAGGGTAGGGAGGTCACCCTTCCACTGGGCACCCCCATAAAAAAGTCTCAGTCTCAATTACTTGGTTAAACAAATAAAATGTTTATCATGTTTATAACGTTTTTCATGAATTTTACATATTGATGGTCACGAAGGGGTTATTAAATTACATTAGTAACTTATACTGTACGTATAAAGTATATCAACAGAACAGCCCTTTTTCCATTAGCAGCGGTGATGCGTGAAATTATACTTCTGGAATATTTACAAACTATTTCTGACAGGCTAACTGGACACAGTTTTATGGAACACAGTTACTTTTCACTTCACACATATTGGGATATGTACAGGTTTTATACAAATATAATCTTAATAAATTCAGACCCAACCCCCACCCGCATATGTGACGCTCATGATTCTCCCCAATGCGTAAATTCAATTGAACCGGCGAAAGTCGAAATATGTGGAACGCACCAGGATGGCGGAAGTGACTGGTTCAATACGTGCGCTTTAGGTCGGGACGTATCCACCGGGACAGGGACTGGAGGGGGGGGGGGGATTTCCTTAAATACCCATGCGCACAATCCGGTCATTGAAATACAAATGTTTATTTTTGTGGACGTTAGCTTCTCTCTTGTAGGATATATGGTGGGAGTGGTTGGGAGGGGTCCATTTCGATTGTCGACACGTTGTAGGTCGGTGTGGTTATTTGAACACGATACTCATAGCTGACATTTCCTGTTTTACTTTTGTATAACTGATATATTTGTTCTTCGCCATCTTGCCATTTTCAGGCGATTACCAATTTCCAGTTAATGTATCCACAACACCGACAGATCACTCAGTTCCACTTCAAGTTAATGTATGGACAAGACAGACAGATTGCCCAGTTCCAGTTTATATATCAACACAGACAGCTCACCAACTTCCAGTTAATGTATCCACAACACATACAGATCACCCACTTCCAGTTAATGTATCCACACCACAGACAGCTCACCAACCTCCAGTTAATGTATCCACAACACAAACAGCTCACCAACTTCCAGTTAGTGTATCCACAACACATACAGCTCCCACAGTTTCAGTTCCATTTCCAATTAATGCGTCTACAACAGATACAAATCACCCACTTCCAGTTAGTGTATACACAATACAGACGGATCACCCAGTTCCAAATACAGTAAATACATCCACAACACAGACAGCTCACCAAGTTCCAGTTAATTTATGTACAACGCGGATAGCTTACCAAGTTCCAGCTGATAGCTGTCAGATACCTACACCAGAAAGGGATTACCAAGTTACACCAGAAAGGGATTACCAAGTTCCAGCTGATAGCTGTCGGATACCTACATCAGGGAGAGATTACCAAGTTCCATTTAATGATAATTATGACGTTTGTTCTTCTGTATCTGTTGGTGCTGCTGCTACTGCCACTGCATCTACTACTACTGCTGCTGATGATGATATTTACAATTGGGGTGATGAAATCTACAGTGGACCAGAATGTGATAAATTTCAAATATTGATCAAGCTTAAGTTTAAAAGCGGGTAAGTATTCCAACATCCATTTTCTAGAGTATGGCTTTCTATTTTGACAAATTCTTCGGTTATTTTAAGACTAAGAGGCTCTATGTTCTACGGTTTCTAGGCAATACAGAAAAACAGCACAAACGAATGAAATATGCCTATGTTTACAAAATACAAAAGGTCGATTTAAGGTGGTTCAGTGAACAGAAGATCACGGTGTTGACCGAGAAAAAACACTGGTTATATTCCAGACTTGGTTTTATTGTCAGCTCGATGGCCTAGGTCTGGTGAACAAAATTGTGTAGTCGACCGGCTGGCACGGAAAAGCGAGGTCACGTGTATGGATTGAACGCCCACGTAAACGAATCACTGGTGCATTTAAGTCTAAGATACGTAGGTGGAATCACTCCAGTCCGGGCAAATTGGTCCCCAAACTACATTGCATTGTACATGGTCATCTTCCGTAGCACTGTTGGTGCAGAAAGTGGAACCTTAAACCATATTTCACCTTTTTATCTGGGAGGAAGTATGCTTTGAATCAGCTGTTGCTCGGGCCACCAACGCGAGGGCCAACCAAGCCCAATTGCAGAAAATGCGCGGCCCAATTTGAGAGGCCCGAGATTACAGGGTATTCATTCATATTATAGGAAAACTATTATGCTACTTCATAATAAGTACTTGATAAATACATGTATACAATCTGATTAAAACACACATCCAATTTCGTTTCGTTTTTTCAGTTCAAAATTTCGTTTGTATTTGTCTTTACTACACTTCGATATGGAAGATTTGTTATTTCACTCGTGTTATGCTTGAAATGAGGGGGAAGTCAATCACATGATCTGTCGAATCGGGTGTTTGACCTTTTTGCGCGGAACCTTTGGTAGACAATAGCATCGATAGAAATCAAAACGAAGCAAAAGTAGATAAAAAAAAAATCATGGCGGTCGCTCGAATGACTGACGTTATCGGTTCAAATGTCGCTTGCTTGGTACCTGGCGTCATAGAAATGGAAGTGCCACTATCACTTGTTAGATCTACATGGAGTGTAGGCCGTCGAAAGTATAAAAAACAAAACGAAATATAGATCTGCATTTTAGTTAGATTGTACATGTATATAGTTAAAATACTAATGGGAGTTGTACTGTTTTGGATTTTTATTCTTAATAATATTGTTATTCATTGTGTAGAGCCAACTTTAAGAAATTGGTCAGATGCCCAAAACTAAAATGAAATGAAATGGGGGCTTAACGTCCTGCTGTTCAGCTCCGACTTGGCTTATGGAGGACTTTTTTGCATACACGCCATTGTATACACGACACGACAAGGTTTTCCAGTATGTAATCTATATCCTAATGTTCTTATTTCAGATGGCGAACGAACAAAAAGTTGTTTCCAGTTACGGTCACCACGGCAACAACACTGCAAGATTTAAAGATGGGTTTTGAGCGATTTTACGGATGCCTAGTTACTGTGGAATATTCTGTTTCAAAACACGGACATGTCCAAAACATGCGTAAAGTTCATGATTTTAACAAAAGTTTACTGAATTATGGAATGACTAACGGTTCAACTGTGTATTTTAAAAGTCTCCTCGCTGTGCCACCTTACTACAGACCTTTCGATATAAAATATTCTCAGTTTATCCAAGACGAAGACGTAATTTACTAAAAGAATGGAACACATACACAAACAACGATGTGACTGTAATACTTAAGGCTCGCTCTCGACCATTAAACCTCACTTAAAGGACAATATTGGTGTCAGTCATCATCACATACATATGTGATAGAACTGGTTTAACACGTTCCAAACATAATTTTAATACAGAGGTCGTTGTTACGATAGATACGTAATCAGGGAATTGACGAACGCAAAAGAAAAACACAAGTTATTCTTCTACATATCTCACTGAAGTGACGAGCAGAAATTTTCCCGTGTAACTGTTATCACCCGTCAATTCAGTCATATATACACTGGAAAATTGGTATGGTTTAACTTGGTGTATACAGCCCTAATTTCTCTTCTGTGTTGAATTATTCATAATTATAGTTCAATTTCGGCTAATAGTGTTCAACTTGTACTTGTGTACAACTTTAATCATAGTGTTTAATTTTGATTACCAAGCGTCTAATTAACTAGTGTTTAATTTGTTAATCAAAATTAAAAACCAAGATAAACCATGCCAAGTTTCCAGTGAAAGAAGGATAACTCGTGTTTTCCTTTAGTGTTCGTCTCATCCGATTGTAGAAACCTCGATAACACTGTAGATTATGACATTGTAAATTTGTTGAAACTCGATGTTGTTACTGTTTATGGCATTTCGAAATTATGTTTTATTGTATAACTTAGGTGATGTTACTATTGCTGCTATTTGTAAATTTGGCTTAACTTGAGGTGATATATTCCCAAGTATTTGTGATACCAGTAAGCGCAACCACAGATTCTGAAAGAGGATAAAGTAGACAAGATATTGTTTTTAAAAAATCAAATTAATACAGAAATTCATTGAAAACAAATACACTGTGTAATATAATGGTACTACGTATTGGAAAAGTGGTTCGATGAATTTCGAGAGATGTTTTGGGGATTTGTTTTTGTTTTTGAAGAAATGTTTTGCAAGATTTGTATTTGAAAATTTCCATTTATAAATTTGTTGTTCGAGATTGTTTTTCGTTGTATGTCTATGATGAAATATCAAAGTAGATTATTTTTTTGATTTACTAACATAACTTTTATCTTTATATTAAATTACAATTAAATCAAATAAAAATACATTTTACAAAAATGAGATGTCAAATGTCTGATGTGTAAAAAGAATATTGATTTCAAGATATAAATGTTAAATTTAGTGTACAAATGTCTTAATACGACAAAAAAGTAGAAAAAAGAACAAGCCAACAGTGAGGCTGATGTCCCCCGCCAAAATCCCAAAATAAAAAGATGACACATATTAATTAATCGCACATTTATTTATTTTTTTCAAAAGCATTGAGCAATCAAACTATACACAAAGTTTCACCACTCTCTATCAGTTTGAACATCCTAACACAATTAGAAGGAGAGTTATTGTGCTCAAAAGTCTCGACTTATCAAATTGCTTATCGCTCTGCTTACCCTGAGCAGAACATGCTTATTATCGTACTTAGTCAAGGTATTGATGTAATGAAACTGTACACCAAGTTTAAACACTCCCACTTAATTAGAACTAAAGTTATAGTGTCCCAAAGCATCAACCAATCAAATTGCTTATCTTGGCTTACCCTAAGCAGAAAGTGCTCATCTTCGAACTCCATCGAGACATTCACCTAATAAACACCTACACTAAGTTTGAACATTCTAGCTCAATTAGAAGGTGAGTTATTGTGTTCCAACATCTCGGCCAATCAAATTGCTTATCGCTTTGCTTACCCTGAGCAGAAAATGTTCATTATCGAACTTAATCAAGGTATTGATGGAATGAAACTATACACGAAGTTTCATCACTCTAACTTATTTAGAACTATAGTAATCGTGTCAAAAAGCATCAACAAATCAAATTGCATATCTCTGCTTACCCTAAGCAGACAGTGGTCATCTTCAAACTCCATCAAGACATTCACCTAATAATCACCTACACTAAGTTTGAACATTCTAGCTCAATTAGGAAGGGAGTTATTGTGTCTCAAAGAGTGTGACAGACAGACAGACAGACGGACGAACCCATTTTAATATAGTCCCCTGCTTTCTTCGAAAGGCGGACAACAATTAAGGTCTATGAATTAAGAACTAAGAATTAAGAAACTGAATAAAGGGCTGTTTGGTCTTCCCTAAATGTCAACACTTTAGATAGTTAGTGCACTACTTTATTCTCGACCTTGTTTATCGTCTTAGTTAAAGAGAATAAACCACACTTAGGCCCGCTTTCCATACACGAGTATGACGAATGCGATTGTAATGGGGCCGTTTCCATGTGCGATCTTTCGCTTCAACCTAGTGGGTTTTCTCTCACAGCTAAATACCCCTTCGCGCGGGCGAATTATTGGAATAAATTTATACCATATATGTTAGTCCCGAAATGTCGAGTGGGCGTTAAACCCCATTTCTTTCTCTCCCCCCTCCCTCTCTCTCTCTCTCTCTCTCGCGACCTTTCGTAGCTTTGTCGCAAAAGTAATAGGGTAGTTTCACAACGTATTTTTTCCCGCGTCTACTATACGAGTACAAGGCTTAATTGGTTGTCTATGTTCTCGGACGTCAATTATCCGTTCTTGTTCCTGTATGTTCAGCTTAAAAATGGCGGATGGTGTGTGTTAATGTTATTTTGAAAGGCGGAGATTAAACGAAAGCCACGTCGGCATTCCCGCATTGAAGATAAATCGTCATTTATGACGTCAATTACGTAGGATTCCCTGATTTTTTTTAACGATTTTCAGTACCCAAACCAATACAAAAAATCGCACGTAAACATGAAGACGCGTACACGAAAAGCGGGCCCTACCATATGATTATATACACACTGCTAATTATTAAAGGGGCATTATGGGAGATTAGATAAAGAGCCACTCTGAACCGATATATTAACTTTTGAATTTTCGGCCTTGCCTCCATCATTATTACCAAAGTCAGTCTCGATTATACATTTTTGTATTTAGTCATCAATGAGCTTTGAGCAGCAGATCGAATACAAATCCAGTCAATATCGCAGGCTAGCGATGACATCGACACAAGATTATGGTCTGGATAAGTTAATTAATAATTTAGATAACATACACTTAGAACTACACTAGCTAATTGAGATCATGTCGAGCCGTCATGTTCACCGTTTTTGTGTTGTAGATGTAGAACAATTCTCCGAGTAAAACAATGAAAGATACTGCTAGTCCTATACCTGATATAAGTAATGTACCGTACATATCAGTCATATAGACGATCTTCAGGGGATTTACGACCGTTTGACGACAACTCATTGGTCGATTATCAGCGTAGTGTACCTCTCCTAATTTTTCTATCAAACCAGTTCTAGATAATTCCTGCATAACTCTCTCTAAATCCCGTTTTAAGTAAGAGTTCTTGCCAACCGCGAGTGCAAGGCTTAAAGAAGAGACAAGTCCATCAAGCAATCCAAACACACAGTCCTCTTGGTTATACGCGAAGTATTTAGCATCAACGACAATGTATGCGTAATTTTCATGTTTATTTCTAAGTCTGTTCATATGGTAGTCATGATCCAACAGCAATACACTTGGATCGGATTTATTAAATCCTAATATTCCTTCCCATAATGCTTTCATTTCCGATGACGTATGAGTCCTGAGGATCTCTATTACAAGTTCGTCGCTTACTCCCCATGTCCAATCCTCCAAAGCTGCTAATTCTTTAATATTGCTGAATGGCTTCTGCTCCTTCGTTTCTGCTAATTTCGCCGTTAAATTGCCGACATATGTGGCACTGATTACGGCACAAAATATCCAGAAAAATGCCACAAGAACCCGGATGGATTCCTTATTTGGCCAAAACTTATTATCTCTCAAAAGTATAAATCCAATCAATGAAAAAATAACATGGCTGATATAGGCGACGTTAATAGAGCGAACAGAGGTCTCGTTTGTAGTCGGAAACCTGTCAAAAACAACTATCATGATGCCAAGTATGATAATTGATGCGAGAATACAATAGTATACATACGTATGCAATGGACCAAAAACAGCCCAGGTGGTATCAAGTCGTTCTCCCTGGTGGTAAAGTATTCCCATGGTTTGTACTAAATATCCTGGGAAGATGAAATCGACAACTTCTTGTCTTTCTGATGTGGCGGTCAGATCTGCGACTACAATATCCACTTCCTGTTGAAGTAGTTGATCCACCATACCTGTCCAACCACCGTTGATCTTGAAACCCCAGTTACAGTCAGAAGGTTGTACAAAGGTGAATGTGAAATTTAGGGACTGAGCCAACATTTCAGTGAGTTCGACCACAAGCCCAGAATAAACCGTGCGGTTGTTCTTATCGACTTGCATTTCGAAATATGTTGAAGATTCGATCGTACCTATAAGAAGATGACGCCTACCGAGTTTGTAACGGATGGACGGATATAGGTCGCCTACCGTACAAGTTGCAAGGCTTTCTATGCGTGTTGCATTTGCATTATAAAGGCAACATGGTTTCGTCGCAGTACCATGTACAACCGTGTACAATCCTTGCCCCTCTTCACCATAACTACACATGATCAAAATGTTATTTAGTTTGTATTGAAATTTAACTAAAGAATTACCCATGTTTTGGTCGCCTATTATAATCCATTGCGAGTTGGATCGATAGTTTGTTGTCCTGTTCGAGACGAAGTCTACTTCATTGATGTCCTCCAATAGTTTTAAATTGTATGACTCTAGCATTAAAATAGCACGAATGCCCAAACTCATCCGTAAGTACAGAGTGATCAAACTTGATCTTATCTCCTGGGTGGTGAAGTTCGACACATCAAATATAACGGTTTTTACGCCAGCGTTGACCTCGTATTGATAACAAGTATCCAGAGCGGTTTGTATCAGGTCCAGTTGGTAAGAAGAGTCGTAGAACACGACAACATCCTCCCATCTCAGAGATTTTACTGTAGCACAAAGGATTTGTTGAATCTGAACAGAGTCTGTAAGTCTGGTGTGAGAATTAGAAGTAACTGCTGGAAAGAATTGGGATAAAACAGCAATTAAACAAACAAAATATAGGATATTTATCACGAGATAACTGGATGTCTTCATGTTTAATTGATTCGGGTAGCTCTTTTAATCATCGGTAATCTTTAAGAACCTACTGTTTCAGTCGTTAAGTCTAAATCAAGAACGAACAAACGAACTGTTTTAGTCCTTCAATAACCATTAATCTACTGTTTTAATCCTTCAATTACTGTTTCATTTCTAAAAAACAGTTATCCACAATTTTAGTCCTTTAAAAACCACGAATCCACAGTTTTAATATTTCAATTACTATTACTGTTTTGGTCCTTTGAAAACCAGGAATCTATCGTTTGATTCCTCTAATAAAAATTTATTCACAGCCTTAATGTACTGTTTTAATCCTTCAAAAAACATTAATCCACTGTTAAATCCTTTAAAACTATTAATCTACCTTTTAATCCTTCAATTACTAATTATGTTTTAGTCATTTAGACGCCAGAAATCTACTGCTTTATTGTTTGCTAAACATTGTTCGATTATTTTAAACCTTCAATAACCATTTATCTACAGTTTTAGTTCTTCAATAATCATTACTCCACCACTGTTTTAGTACTTTACAACCTCATTAATTCACCACTCGTTTATTACTTTTACTCAACATTAAACCACTGTTTTAGTACTTTATTACATCATTAATCCACCACCATTTCAGTACTTTTACTCACCATTAAACCACTGTTTTATTACTTTTAAGAACCATTATAAAATATGAATCCACCACTGTTTTAAACATCATTAATTCACCACTGTTTTAGTACTTTTACTCACCATTAAACCACTGTTTTATTACTTTTAATAACTATTATAAAAACTGAATCCACCACTGTTTAAAACACCATTAATTCACCACTTTTTTAATACTTAAAAACACTATTAATTCACCACTGTTTTAATACTTAAAAACACCATTAATTCACCAGTTTTAGTATTTTAAAACACCATTAATTCGCCACTGTTTAAGTTCTTTAAAACACCATTAATTCGCCACCGATTTAGTACTTTAAAACACCATTAATTCACAACTGTTTAAGTTCTTTAAAACACCATTAATTCGCCACTGTTTAAGTTCTTTAAAACACCATTAATTCGCCACCGATTTAGTACTTTAAAACACCATTAATTCCCCACTGTTTAGTACTTAAAACACCATTAATTCACCACTGTTTAAGTACTTTAAAACGCCATTAATTCGCTACTGTTTTAGTATTTTAAAACACCATTAATTCACCACTGTTTTAGAACTTTAAAACCCCACTAATACACTGTTTTAGGACTTCAAAACGTCATTAATTCACCACTGTTTTAGTACTTTAAAACACCATTAAATCACTATTAGTACTTTTAATCGCCATTAACCCACTGCTTTAGTACTTTAAAACCCCACTAATTCATCACTGTTTTAGAACTTTAAAACCCCACTAATTCACTGTTTTAGGACTTTAAAACGTCGTTAATTCACAAAAGGTTTAATATTTAAAAACACCATTAATTCACCACTGTTTTAGTATTTTAAAACACAAATAATTCACCACTATTTAGTATTGTAAAACACCATTAATTTACCACTGTTCCAGTACTTTAAAACATCATTAAATCACCTTTTAAGTACTTTAAAACAGCATTAAGTCCCCATTGTTTTAGTACTTTAAAATGTCATTAATCCATCACTGTTTTAGTACCTTTAATCGTCATTAATTCACCACTTTTATATAATTATACTCATTTATACACATGTATCTAGGAATACTGCCAAACCGCTTTTCTGGATAATCCTTTTCACAGTTAAATTTGGGTCTGGAAAATGTCTAGAAGATTACATCAACACTACGACTTCCTTGTGTGATTTCCTTTACCATACAGGAATACAGAACTATCAAGTTAACTAGTACATGTACCTTGTGTGGTTTCCTTTACCATACAGGAATACAGAACTACCAAGTTAACTAGTACATGTACCTTGTGTGGTTTCCTTTACCATACAGGAATACAGAACTACCAAGTTAACTAGTACGCCATGTATCTTGTGTGATTTCCGTCACCATACAGGAATACAGAACTGCCAAGTTAACTAGTACATGTATCTTGTGTGATTTCCTTTACCATACAGGAATACAGAACTACCAAGTTAACTAGTACATGTACCTTGTGTGGTTTCCTTTACCATACAGGAATACAGAACTACCAAGTTAACTAGTACGCCATGTATCTTGTGTGATTTCCTCTACCATACAGGAATACAGAACTACCAAGTTAACTAGTACATGTATCTGGATTTATCATAACACAGTAGGGAACCATACCTTGTAATTTTTCTCACACCCGGATTGGCTGAATTCTAACTCAACGCAATTACGGCTAATTGGTTTGGGGTGCTTTGCTTTATTTATATATTATTTTGTTCCTTAATGGTATTTTTTTTTATCTCAAAGGACGTGTGAAATTGTACTGGAATGGATTTCACCTAACTTCGATCAACTACTATCTATTGATAAATCTTTAAAACAAACAGCTGGTCATAAGTAATCGATACCCTGTCAATCTCATCATATTCCCTCATTCAAAGGAGCTAAACCTCTGTTCGTTTGCAGCTGGAAATGGACACAACTGGGTGGTATGAAATGGGCTTTAACGCCCTACTGTTATGTACCTAACCTGGGCCAATAGGAGACGGGCATACGCCATACAATGGGCTATGAGGGACATTTTGCCCGGGCAGCGGCGCTACGGCCTACTCTTATATCGAATTCCAACTGCCAAGGGATATATTACGTGCACGCCAATGTGTACATGGGACCTCGGTTTTTCGTCCAATCCGAACGACTAGAGCCGTCCTTGTCAGGCACACAACTGGGTCGCAACGCTTATACTAATGTAATCTGATTTATATAAAATATGAATGTATATAAACTGATTTACATTCATTCGTTTCTGTTTGACTGTGATTTCGTTTCTGTTATTAGTATTTAAATCAGATTTGGTTTCATCTTTTCAGGGGTGCAGAACAGATACCATTGTAATTTTTTTTAAAAAGTCTATTTGTTTCGATAAAGAAACCGAGTCCCGCAATCCTCAAAACATCACTTGACGGTGGAATTCAATAAAGAGGAATGAGGTTAACGTCCGTGGCATTTTGAGACTAACATACGGTGCAATTTTATTTCAATCATCCGTATGCGCGTAGGGGTCTTTAGCAATAGGGGGACACGGAAAACATCCAACAGGTCGAACAGGCGACCTTACTTCTTGCCACTTACAAGAGGAGAAATTGTATCTGAAGCGGACTAGAGCCGATGCTCGCCTAAAATACAACAGACAACCCGTCTATAGGTTTCGCCACGAGTAAGAACATACTTATTTTTTCGATTACCATTGGTGGATGAATTAGTTGGACGCATGCTTGTCTGGCACTGACCAACGACAATCAAGGTTTTCTGGTTTTGACCAATTACAATCAGGCCTGTTTGCTCGATTATCACTTGTGGAGGCGTGTTAATAAAATTAGCCCTGAGGTAGAACGAAATCTTTTTTATGTCACTAATTCAGACAAACATAGATATTTAATATATACAGTTTTTAAGTGGAATATGTAATACAATAGTATCTGGAAATACCTTTTCTAGTTTATTGCGATAAAAAAGGCCAATTATTCCACTCACCGATTCTTCAGTGGCCCTTCTTCCGGTGTCGCGGTTGGACCCGGAGGCTTGCCTTTGGAATTTGAAGGGAAATCACATCGATATATAATCCATACTCCGTCGATAATTGTTTTTGAATGGAACAAATATTTAACTTTAATAATGCATTGATTCGTGTTACTAAGTGATGGCATAAGTGAAGTAGTAGGGCGTGTAATCAAAGCGGGTAGTAAGAAGCGTGATCAAGCACGTGTGAGATGGAGAAAAGGGGTTTAACGTACTCTACACAAACTAGGTCATTTCCTGACTAACATTTGGTTCAATTTTATCTCAATTATTCTCTTGTGCTTATTGGTCTTTAGCAGTGGGTGGAATCTAAAGGGCTCGGAGAAAACCAACGAGATTGGACAGGCGACCTTACTCCTTGTCACGTACATAACCAGGGAATCTAAACCACGCCAGTTGACTCAATGACAGACCTTATGATACTGCGCGCATGCGCTAACCATACAGGGGGGGGGTATGCGTTTGGGCGTAACATCTAACAAGGCTTTTTTTTAGGAGAAAACAAATCGGTTTCGATTTGTACATGGCGTAGATCTCAAGTTGGTATTCGAATAGGTTCTCATAAACGCGACGAGTTGACTTGCAAGATGGCTAAAGACTGAAGAATTGAGGAAAAATGTTAAAAAATTCACTTTTCTTTATTCTGATCTGAGAAGTTGTACCAATTGCATGTCCCCAAATGCCCCGTATTCTTGGAAATCGCATAGTCAATTCGGTAGGCGAGCAAGTTGAAAGATTTGCATAATCGATTTGGCAAATCGTCATGGTAAATACGACAATTAGGTGAAACCGATTAGGCTAATTTTGAATAGCAACTCGATTAGCCATTAGTGATTTAGTGGCGTTTAACGGACACCAACCAAATTTACCTTACTGTTATAAAAAAAAGTTTAAGATTTTTTTATCAACAATATTGCTAATAGGTGATGACTATAATAAAACTCTGTATACCAAATCTAAAACGTAATCTTTTGTTGTAGAGGGGGTCTTGGGTCGTCAAAATAAACAATCCACATTGAGTTCAAAACTTTATTACTGTATAGACCAGGCAAGTAATTAAGAAACTCTGCCAAAAAAAATTCAATATATTTTGTTTACAAACAAAAGGGGAAAACAGAAATACAAACATCATTAACACGATTACTACGGTACAGAAATAATCTGTTCTACAAAGAAAATCACTGTTTACAAATAATTAGCAAACATTGTACCGGTACTCTAACTAAACTACTCTATCTACTCTAAATCCAAACTAACTTACTTTTAAATATACTCTGTTAGCTCAACTTATTAATCTAACAACCTGAAATAGGATGATGTATAGTATCTGGAAATACCTTTTCTAGTTTATTGCGATAAAAAAGGCCAATTATTCCACTCACCGATTCTTCAGTGGCCCTTCTTCCGGTGTCGCGGTTGGACCCGGAGGCTTGCCTTTGGAATTTGAAGGGAAATCACATCGATATATAATCCATACTCCGTCGATAATTAGCAAGTAATAGCAAGTAGTTGTTCTAATGTACAGTATTAAATATTATAGTATAAAATATAAAAATAACACTGATTTGCTTCTACATGTTTAAATATAAGATTATCAGGAAGCCATGGATAATATAACATCAATGGCTTCGAAGAACTTATATTGAAACATGTAGAAGCAAATCGGTGTTATTTTTATATTTTATACTATAATATATTTATAATATTGTTAAAGGACACATAAAAATTGGATCGAGTTTATTGTTAAGAGAAAGAATCTGTTTTCGAACCCGTTAGCATAGCGCTTACGGGATATCCAAATGAACCGCGGGTAACATTTCGAACGCGTTAGCATAGCGGTTACGGGATATCCAAATGAACCGCGGGTAAATGTTGTGACTACTGACGAAATAGAAAATGATGACGTAGACGGTGATGGTATTTCATTAAATATGTATTCCCACGAACTCATTAAAACGGCACAGGCAAATGATGAGGATTTAGAAATAATTATGCTTTGGTTAACCTCTGGGGTTGAACCCGAACAGGCTCAGCTAATGCTGAAGAGTCCTGCTGTAAAATATTACTGGATTAATCGAGCTCTGTTTGTTCTAGATAAGGGAGATATTAGAGTTAAAAGACCGAGAGATTTGTCAGAGACTCAGCTGGTAGTTCCAGAAGAATTAAAAGTTGATATTTGTAGATTGTGTCATGACATACCGCTGTCGGGTCACCAGGGTATTCAGAGAACAAAATGCCGTATTGAGCAACAGTTTTATTGGTACGGTATGACCGAATATGTGCGCGCATACGTTACCTCTTGTGCCATAATGTAACATTAACAAGAATACCTAGGCCAAAACTCGTGCTAAATTAACCCGTTACCATCCCGGATCACCTACGGAAAGGGTGCATTTTGATTTCTTAGATCCGTTACCTATTACGCCAGAAGGAAATGAATACATTTTAATGATGGTTGCCCAATTTACTAAATGGGTTGAATGCATTCCTCTACCGTCGCAAACTTCAGAAATCACTGCACGGTCTGCGGTTAATGAGTATTTCTCGCGTTTTGGTTGCCCATTTCAGGTTTTAACCGATCAGTGGACGAATTTCGAGAGCAAACTATTCACTGCTTTGTGTGATGTGTTACAAATATATAAGACACGTACGACATCCTTCCACCCCTCATCGAATGGACAGGCTGAACGTTATATTAGAACGTTAATAGAAAGTGGTTGTCAGAGCAATTGGGATGTATATCTATCGCAACTCACAAGCGCATTAAGGTCAAGTGTGAACCGACAAACTGAGTTCACGGCCAATAAACTAATGCTAGGTCGCGAAGTAAATCACCCTGCAGACTTAATGTTCCGTTCGCCCGTTGAAAACGATGGTGATGTAGATTCCTTTGTTGAAAAATAAGAAAAAGTTATGGGTGAAACGGATAGATTAGCTCGAGAAAAATTAAAAACGAATCAAGAACGAATGAAGAAAGATCACGATCTACGTTCAAATGTTAAAAAATATGAAGTAGCTGATGCAGTTTATATTTTGGATACCGCTACTAAAAGGGTAAAAGTAAAAAATTGTCACCAACCTGGAACGGGCCAGGAATTATTACAAAAGTTATCACATCATATCTCTTTCGAGTTAAAACCCGTAAAAATGAGTCAGTCTTGAATCATGACCTTATTAAGCTTTATCGAGACAGTGAGTTGCCAAACTGGATTATAAATTTCCGTCGCAGATCTGATTCCGATGTTTCACTCCCGACTCTTACCGGGAATGCAGACGTTTATTGCATTTGTAGAGAACCAGATAATGGTACACCGATGATTTCTTGCGATCAATGTGACGACTGGTTTCATTAGCGTTAATATAGCCTTAAATTCCGATTTGGAGAATAGAAATTATATCTGTCCCAATTGTGCGAAATAATTAATTCGTTCCGGCTCTGAGGCGGAGCACAATGGGGGGGGGGGGGCGGGGTCGTTTCGAGTTAATGTAGCTACTGTCTTCACCGATTTCTTACGGTGGAGGAAGTGCTTTGTCTTTTTGTTTTTTAGATTAGAATATTGAAAACTCTTTTGGCCGAGGGGCATGGACCTTGCATCCGACCAGGACATCCCGGAATTCCTTCCCGGGTGTTAGTAGATCTGGCCGTGGGATTCAGGGGCTGCTAGACAAATGTACCAGCTTCCAGTGGAGGATTTGGGGGCCATTGAACCCCGTTCACCAGTATCAGCCGCTTATATAGTAAGGCCGACCGGACCCCAGGAGTCTTTGCCACAAGCTTATCCAGTTCCAACACGCCAAAGGTCGCCCAGAGGCCAACAGCTAGGCCTACCATGATCTCGACCACTAGTACACCATCTCGAAACTAGTTGCCTCGGGCGCAATCTTTTTTCCCGCAAACACAGGCTAGAGGCAGAGACACAAGACTACAAGGCCGAAACCAAAGTTGTTCTATTATACGGTGTCCTATAAAAAAAACCGCAAGACTAAATTCCATGTTTTTGCTTACCATTTTCCCCCGTATTTCGCACAGAAGTGGGACTGCACCCCAGATGTCGCAGGGAGGAGGTTGAAGGTCCTAAGGACCCCTCTGTAGGATGTTTGGGGAGACGCCCAACAGTATGATGATAAAGATAAATTGTGAGGCGTGGCTTCACGATGGGTGCCACATAAGACGATGTCCCCTCCCTGCCTTGGTCACCATTTGCGAGAAAGCGGGCTGGATGGTTCCCAGAAGACAAAATTTTACTTTGTTACCCTTGAATTCGCCCGCAGCTTTAATATATTGGAGGTGTTTGGCTCTTATGCTTTACCATTTGACCCCCACCCAGGAGAGTGCCTTTGCTGCCTACAGTACTGGCCAAATTAATAGCATATTTTTATAAAACGTTGCAGAATTAAGTCACTAGAATTGAAGTATGGATAGAATTATGCACGGTGCATATATTGAACTGAATTTTCTAACACATAATCAAATTGACATCCACTTCATATTGCATGGTTGGTCGACTTTTTTGATGACGTCATGACGTCGTAACGGCCGATGACGTCATTGATGTCCGTCATGTTGTTTTTTTGCTGTTTTTGGAATACAATCATTAGGGAATTTCTCTAATACAAGAGCACCAGTTACATTTTGGGGGGTATTACAGGAATGACACACTCAATAACAATGATTTCAATGGTCGTCCTTGACGCCATTACGACTGTGTGACGTCACAATGACGTCATAACGCCAAAACAGGTTTTGTATGAGAAAACGCCTCAACTTGATCGATTTCCATGTTTTTGGTGTCAAATTATATCTTTTCTGGGACGCCGAATCGAACTAAGGCTATTAAAATGTCAATAAATCGACATAAATTTATTTTTTCAACGATAGATTGTCTACAACGATGAGCAAATGGAGCAGCAGACTGTGATTTCAGGGCTGCATGCGTCCTGAAATTGACTAAAAATGATTTTGAATTTTATAGAAATTATATTTCATAAATATAGAAACTTCATGTACAACATGTACAATTACAGGGGGCGATTCAACTAATTATGCAACGCAGCGCCTATTTATTTCATCCGTTACTAACGTTAGTCCGTTCCATTAGTTTAGTACTTCGTCTGAAATCATAGTCTGGAATCATTGGCCCATCGTTGTAGACCAACTATTGTTGAAAAAATAAGCGCCCGGGCTTATTTTTTCAGCACCCCTTGACCCCCCGGCGCTTATTAGAGGCCCGGCGCTCTTTGGAGGCCCGGCGCTTATTTCTTTAATAGCAAATTGAATTTAGGGTAAAGCCGTCATTTACCATGGAAATTGGGCCGGAGAATCTTTTGAATTACGGCATTTGATCAAAAGCAAACTAATGTCTTATTAGAGACCCGGCGCTTATTAGAGACCCGGCGCTTTTTGGAGGTCCGGCGCTTATTTTTTCAGCACCCCTTGACCCCCGGCGCTTATTAGAGGCCCGGCGCTTTTTGGAGACCCGGCGCTTATTAGAAGAAACACGGTATGTGTTAGAAAATTCAGTTCAATGTATGCACCGTGCATAATTTTATCCATACTTAAATTTTAGTGAGTTAATTCTGCAACGTTTTATAAAAAAAATGCTATTAATTTGGCCAGTACTGTATTTGATGGCAAGGGATATACCCCTTCAAGGAGAGAAAACTTTGGGCCCGGCAAGCGACTGGATGAGGAAAGTAGAAGAGATTAGTCTTCTTTAATAACGGGATAAACCCAAATGTTTTAGGTTGAAAGGGTGTGTAAGTTACGGTGTAAAATATATACCGCTATCTGTACGAATGTGTGAGTGAAAGTTAGTATTTTTGTAAATAGAATTGTAAATTTGTTATTTTTTCTAAAAAGACATTGTTTTGTTTGGCACCGGTAGTGCCCTTCCTTTTTTACAGGGAGACGAATGTTGTAATTAGAGACTTTTGACAAGCGGAATTTTTCCCATCCGTATCACGTATCCTTATCGTATACGTGATACGTTGCGTCAGTGTAGTTGTAGAGTTTTGGCAGAATTTTGCGTCGCGTATGTATGCGTCGATGAGCTGAGCTTAGTTCTATTAATGTAATGGCAGATATCTACCAAGATCACCATCAGTACTATTCAAGCTAGTCAAGTGCCTATTATTATAGTCTACAATTTCCCGAGGGGAATGAAGTCGCTCGACAGTCGCTGGGTTCTTAAAAAAAAATAATTATCGAATCAAATTAAGAAATCTTCGACTTCGACTCGACAGTAATTTTTGATTTCACTAACTTTACCACAGAATAAAATCATTTTCAAATTTGCAAGGTTCCGCCTCTCTAAATTTAGAATGTAGATCAACCTTCATGGTTAAAATCACATCAAATCTATACCTTCGTGTTCTACAACAAACAAAGGTTCATTAAAAACGCTAAGATACAACATTTCACCATCTAAAAGTAGCAAAAAGACGGTAAAAAGACACGAAGATGTTACACGGACCCTTTCCGTATAAAAGCTATTCGATACGTGCTGTCGTATCCTTGTGTCCTATCACGTATGACAAATACCCACACATTGATGACGTCACACGCAAAATCCATACGGATACGGAGCAGAAATTTACGCTTTCCAAAAGTCTGTAATGTGTCATCAAGATCGTACCTGTGGTGCCTTGGTACAGTTCCGGTAGATGCCTGGTTGAGCGATACTACCTTCCGGGTGTCAGAGACGGTTCTTATTGATCTCACGCTGAATAGATAACAAGGTAACTTGAATATAGTACATGCGGACAGCCTGAGAGCGCTAAGCTGGGAGCTAATAATATATTATATATATATATTCCCTCGACCACTACAATAATGTGTGAATGTATGTACATTGTATGTATGTATGGGCAGTTTTAGTACTATGGAATCGCTTATATGCACTTTGAAATGGCTCATCTAAGCTTTCAAGTAATTTTGAAATGAAACTAAGGTTCGAAACTGTTCTATAACTTTTAAAGATATTGGCGTCCAGATTCGGCTTTTTAATCAGTGAAATGACATAGGTTAACATCAACAATATCATGAGTTTATAATATCAACTACATCATGAATAATTAAATCTAAACATTCTTTGAGAATATAAGTAGGTAGAGGTTCTGATGTACATGACTTAGAAGGTGACGATTTAATTACTCTTCTAACCGTATCCTCAGATACAAGATGAAACTTATTTAGAATAGTAGAAACATAAGAGGTATCGAATATGTGGGTTGTAATCAAAGGTTGTATTTATAGCATCTAGCCCCTCTCTTAGCTGCGGAGAAAATCTACGAGGGTGGACAGGCGACCCTACTCATTATCACGTGTAAGTGTGGACTCGAAACCACGCGACTTGACCCAATGACAGTCCTTATGTTATCCAATCTTCGACGTTTAATATCACCGAGTTCCTGATATTCAATATTTAAGACAGAGTGAACATTTTAGAATCAGTCCGTGACGTCGTTTTCTCTATACATATATAAAACTCTCGAACGCCATTTCGAACGAGTCCAAACATCAGTGCGAAAACAAAATATCAAATATTAAAATAAACAGTAAATATCACTTTTATTCTATTTGTAATAAATAGTATAATATTAAACATGCATTGTGCTGTATGTAATGTACGCCAGGGTGGTTCGGGGTCAAAAGAAATTTCACCCTACACTTGTACGTGATAATGAGCAGGGTCGCCTGTCCAACCTCGTCGATTCTCTCCGCAGCTAACGACCGCTGCGCGCTTGCGAATTATTGAAATAAAATTATGGCAAAGCTTATGTCGAATGGCCGTTTAACCAAAATTTTGGTATTTTTTTTTCAGAACATTACTCAATAATTATGCCAGAATTACATAACAAAAGCATATAGAATGTAAATAACCATGTAGATTACTAAAAATATAATTTATTAGCTTTATCGAATCTTACTCAACAAACCCCTAAAAATCCATTTGTTTGGACTAAATAGCCGTAAACATAGGTATTTAGTGCTTGGCCTTAACACAAGTAACTTACGTGATTAAAGCATATTGAAATAAAGCAATCAAATAAAATCCAAGTTTGTTTTACAGAAATAAAAGTAACTGCAAATAATAATAATTTGTTTTTTGTGTACTTTTCACCATTGTGTAAGTTTGTCTTATTTTTTATTCTCATATCTCTGCCATTTTACCGTGCATCATCATGATCATTGATCACGTGGGTGTGATATGGGTCTATTCTGATTGATTGGAATATCAATGAAAGTAGCTCAATGAAGAAAATCTTTATTTCTAATATGACATGGGACAATTGGTATTTTTACATAGGCGGATCCGAAATTTGATAAATCTGCCCTCGAAACATAAGATTGGAACCCATAGTCTCTTGCGGTTGAAATAAGTGTAAAACATACACAACTACCCTGTCTCTGCGTATTATTTATTGAGGCGGTGGCACATCATAGGCGTTAGCTTTAGTCTTCATGGCTAATTACCAAGGAGCTTTTACCATTTTATAATCAGTGCACGAGTCGTGTACCCTATGATTTTAGATGCCACTTTGTAATGCACATATAAAAACATCCTGTAAGACAAATTGGAAGTAATTAGTAAAGGCTGATTCACAAACATCAAAAAAATAATTCAACAAGCCAACAGTGAGGCTGATGTCCCCCGCCGAAATCCAAAAATAAATAGATGACACAAATTAATTAATCGCACATTTATTTTTTTCAAAAATATTGAGCAATCAAACTATACACTAAGTTTCATCACTTTCTACCAGATAGAATCAGACATTGTTCATCAACTCAATCAAGGCATTCACCTAATGTACGCCTACACCTAGTTTGAACATTCTACCATAATTAGAAGGAGAATTTTTGTGTTTCAAAGTCTAGACCTATCAGTTATTGTGTCCCAAAAAGTGTGACAGACGGACAGACAGACGGACGGACGAACCCATTTTAATAGTCCTCTGCTTTCTTCGAAAGGCGGGGGACAAAAACTTATATAATGCACCAAGCAGGCGTAAACGACTGCTGTTTAGTTTGAACTCTTCATTTCACCGAACATAATTTATTACAAATTACTTTAACTTTTCAAAAATCGAATATAAATCACTTTACATGCATTTATATTAAATTAATATGTGCTTTTAGAACCGTGTTTGTCTATTTCAAGGTACGTAAAAATAGAGCCATACCTCCTTTAAGCAAATTTAGTATAATCGAAGAAACTGGCCCGACTAATTAATACATACCAAGCTGCATAGTATCTAATAACATTCGCCCGTGACAAATACCTTACATTCACTTGCTCTGGAATGTTCGATAAAAAGTTGAATTATTGGATAATATTCACAATATTTCCATTAGACCGATTTTCAAGTTTTTTTTAAACAGCAAATTTCATTTAGAAAAACATGTTTACCACAGTTTATTATGTATTACATTTTTATTATTCCGCCATTTACTTTTCTTCAGTCCTAATTGCACTGATCACAAAAATATTTTTTTACTGTAATTGAGTGGCATGCAATGTGATATTTCTTGTGAACTCAATTACAAGGACAGGTGCCTAGTCGTTCGGATGGGACGAAGAACCGAGGTCTCGTGTACACATTAGAGTGCACGTTAAAGATCCCTTGGCAGTTAGAATTCGATATAAGAGTAGGCCGTAGTGCCACTGCCCAGGCAAAATTTCCCTCATAGCACACTGTTTTGCGTATGCCCGTCTTCCATTAGCCTAGGTTAGGTGCATAACAGTAGGACGTTAAACCTCATTTCATTTTTATTTGACAAAACCAAACCTAAAAGTTAAAACCCATTCACTCAATATCTCAGTTGTGAATAGCATAGACACATTGGCTGGCACACAATATGTGGAAAGGCATGCGCAGCTGTTCAAGCAAATTTTCCTGGTAGTACACTCCACGTGTTTATTAGCATAGCTTGCTGAGAAAAATAGGATTTTAAATGCCATTTCATTTCATTGTTCCTGTCTAAATATGACCAAAATTAGCTGTGAACCGTATTTGCAATTTCTGCTTTAAAGGGGAGTGTGTGAAACACACACTTGCTGTGCGTCTTTTTTTCGATTATCAATGAAGTGCGCGTCTAATATAATTTTCTCTATAATAATAATGAAAATAGTCCTTATATTTCTTTCGTTCAATTTTCTTTTGTTGAATTAAGAAGTACCGATGTTTGGTAGCGCTACTGGTATCAATATTGACATTCACCTATTTCGATTAGGGAAACTAATATTAGAACGCAGTGGGTTTCGTTGATATGCGATAACATCTGGACAGCGTCTTCCATTATTATTGGGTAAGGTAGAAATTGTATTGGCTCTCTCAGTTTATGCCCTATATATCATCGGAAAATCGTAAAAAAAAAACAGTTTCACCATTCCATTTTGTGTGTTTAGGAGAATTGATCTGTTATGCATTAACTCGATCGATCGAGAGGGAGAGAGAGATAGGTTAAACAACATTCACTACATACAAACTAGGTCATTTCGGCACAAACATATAATTCAATTTATTTCAAGAATTCACTTGCGCGTTGGGGTCTTAAAGGGTTGGGGCAACCGGAATATCCGAAGAAATCCCACGTTCTTGTCACGTACAAGCGGATAATCGAAACCACGCAAGTTGGCTCAATGACATCTTCTGATTTAATGCGCACAATGAATGAAATAGGGTTTAACGCCCAACTATTTCTTCTGTACAAAACGTGATATGGCATTATCCATATCTGTAAATACAATAATATAACTCATCTATAAGAGAATAGTTTATAACAATTTAATATAATAACATGAATTAAGATATGAATTCGTCCGATACAACTGAATAAAATTAGCAGCTGGATTTACTAACACTCAATAATGGACTGATAAATATTATATACCAACAATTAATAATGACATTTAGCAAGGTTGTATTACATTCCAAAAGTGATATTTACCAAGGCCTTTAACATTCAATGCTTGCGTGTAACTTGCTTTAGAAGTGTGTGTGTGTGTGTGTGGGGGGGGGGGGTGACCTGACGAACCCCCGAGGTTGGGCAGTCGACCTTCCTTCTAATAACATGCACGTTTGGAATCGAAATTCCACCACTTGACTCAATAACAGACCTTACGACCTAAACCACAACCGTTAGCCTCTCTCTTCCCAGCCCCTCCCGCAAACTCAATATATATACTAAAACAGAGGTCCGACAATTTAACTAAATACTGATTGAATTTTATTGGAGTCTGTGTTACATTTAAGACAGCAGACTATTTCAGCCAACTCAAGCATTTATTTTAAATAAAATAAAACCAAGTACGAACAACCCAAACCATCAGACAAAACTCGAAGTCCCAAAAGAAACGGTATGGGCAAAATAGTGCAATATGGCAAAATAGTGTAATCAGCATATGGACTGTTCACCGTGTACAAAATACACGACAAAAAGTGGTGCCAGGGAGAGTAAGCTTTCCCTGCTGGCATGCCACACCCGCCGTAGCTGCATCCAATCTATTAAGCGAAATCTCGGTAGAATAGCGTGATTGGCCAATGAACTTTCAGTATGCAAAATACACGTGATGAACAGTGTTAACAACGTAGTAGACCTATATTATCAATCAAGGATATAGTATACCCGTCAATGAAATATGTCAAAAATAATAGTCGAAAGAGACATGTCAGTAGTGTTTTTAATTTCTATATAATCACTGAATTTTGAATTATTCAGTGATAGAACATCATCGATATATCGATAAGGGAAATTAAAATGTCTAACCAATCGTTTGTTGGATTTTACGAGTGCCTGCATGTGAATGAATGAAATGGGGTTTAACGTCCTACGCTTAAGCAGTGCCTGCATGTACTCGGCCTCGTATGAATAGAGAAACATATCAGCAAGCAAAGGTGCATAGTTGGTACCCATGGGGGTACCTACCACTTGCTGATAAATTTCCCCTCCAAATTCAACAAAGATATTATCCATTAAAAATTCCAACATCTGAATTATCTTGATGGCCGTGGACTTATTTTTGAATCACTATGGTTCTTAACAAAATATGTGGAATTGTAATTAACAACTAAATATTGATATCTAACATGTCCCGATTTAGTTGAAAAGACACTGTAAATAATGTCTTTAAACCGGGTTTTTAATATGCTATGGGGAATTTTAGTGTACAAGGTAGAAAAGTCAAAAGTTTGTATAGATGAGACTGAAGCAAGTGATCTAGATAGCAAACCATCAAGTAATTCTTTGGAATTTTTCAATATCCACATTATAATTGATTGATATCACTACGAGAGTATATTTTGTCGCAGTATGTTTGAATACCCTCTTTCACTGCCGTTATTATAGATGTCAATATTTTTGAAAGTGGTTTTGTGGAACAACGGGATGAACCTGCTATAAAACGTTGCTTGTGGGGATTTTTATGTAGTTTAGGTATCCAATATAGCAGCGGCGGATCTGTATAGGTATCACCACATGGTGTACCAAATGAAGTGAGTACACATCTGTGATTGGATATAATTTCATCCTTACTTAGAGTAGAGCGTTTATACGTAGCACTGTCAATAGGTTTCCCGAAATTTAGTTCTGTGAACAGACAGTCATAATAATACCGTTTACATATAAACACTAGGTTATTGGACGCTTTGTCAGCTGGCATAATGACATACTTGTTATGTAAGGCGTTGAGGTTTTCAACAATGCTAATATCATTGAAAATAGATTTAGACCTAGTGTCAACTAACAAACGTTGCATATAAATTCTGCGTTTAAGTAAACGACTAATAGACTTATTCAATCTGAGAGAGTATCAGAGATAACATCTTCCCTCTTGGCCCATAATCTAGCGTAGTCATCTACGGCATTCATAATAAGTTTGAAATTTTGATCCCATGAAAATGGTTGCGGTTCCCGGTATTTGGGCCCTTGGACAAAATCTCACGTAACGTATTATTCTGGACTATATTCAAATCTACGTGTCCAGCTGGTTGATAAATGAATGACGACGTAGAGCAAGAACAGGGTAGAGGGTTATCATATAATTCCTTTGCATTGATGTTAGATAATGCGTTTCTGTAATTAAATATTTTGGATGCAATGGGCTTAATATATGTATAAGAAATCCTAGGAACAGTAAAAGTTTTGAAATAATGAGGGATGTGTGCTGTGACATGCTTATGGTGTAATATTTGGCTTAACCCGATAGCATCAATGCCTTTATTAGCAAATTTCAGTTTAAGAAAAGAGCTGTTGGTGGTGTTAGACGCATCGGGTTCAGTCGCAATGTCCAAATTACGGTGAGCAATGCCAAGAACAATGGATACAACCCTGTATTCGGTGGATGCAGGATCAGTACAATTTGTATCCAAACATTCAGATTTAAGTAATTTCAAAATAGTAAGTGGAATAGAATATAATTTAGTACGGATATGGTGTGGCCCTCGTGGTTCTTGGATAATTTCCAAAAGGGCATCAAGTGAAATAGTTCTGAGCTTGGGTGGTTAAATCATATCATAGTTAACGGTGCCTTTAAGGGGGTCTTCAAGTCTTTATCACTACTAAACACTGGCTCATCCTCAGTAGATATTTCATCATCATAATTAACGGTACCGTTAAAGAGGTCCTCAAGTATTTTTGGAAGATCATAACATTCATCATCATCAATACTAAACAATAGCTCATCATCGGTATATATTTCATCATCAGTATCACTGCCATCAGTAGATAATACATAATCGCACTCATGACTACTCAATCCAGGGTTGCCAGTATATACAACAATTACTACAGGTTATATTGATTATTTACGATGCTTTTGGTTTAGATCTCTTGGTGAACCCAGATTTTGTATTAATCTATCTAAAGCTATTGTATTTGTAGACAGTTGATTTTCTACTCCAGAAAATTTTGTTCTCATTTGACAATCTCCAATTAATAAACTTGTTCTCTCATTAAACGACAAATTGGCTGAAAAATAGAAAAAATGGGACAACGCGACGTCTATGAAAATATAATAGGTACCAAGATAGTTGTCAATTTTATCATCCATTTGAATTGTTATATAATAAAAGAAAACATAATTAATTCATGAAACATGTAGACAGGCCTACATCTTGTGGAATCATTAATTTTTGATCAAAATAGTGTTAAATAGTTTAAAATTGAAAAAATCATATAATGCATACCCTTTGTTAGCTTATATAAAGTACATATTGGTAAATAAATTCGTTGAAATTCTTTTTAACGTGCGGTTTCAATGAAGATTCCTGCCCAAATGGTGATATTCTATTATGACGTCATAATAACTTGACGTTAACTTGAAGTGTTGACGTTATTCAATTATTCATAGTCTAGGTAGAGTTGGTCTTATCCCATAATTTTTTGCAATAGGAATGAATAGAATACTTCTTATGACATCAAATTGTCTATTATGCTGCATCTTTGAGGTTAACGTGATGACGTGAATACTGCTCGGCTGGCAATTGCCCTTTCTGTCCGTTGATACGTCATCATTTGGCTTGTTAATGCGACAGAGGCTAGAGTTTTTACCAGATTCTTCTCAAATGTGGCGTGAAGTATCGTGGTCGTTGGAGGACGTTGTAAACGCGATAGAGGTTAGAGTTTTTGGTGGTTTCTTTTCTAAGGCTATTTTAAACTCATCACCTTAAAATATTCCCATCGTGCTTTTTTTTTCGCCAAAGAAAGTTTTTCTCGCCACATCTGACACAAATTAATAATAATTCAACTCTATTTTCAAGTAGAATTTTGCGATTCGTAAACAAAATACGTTTGAATTGGTCCGTCATTATGAAACCCGCGTTTGCTCAGACCTGCATGAAGTGTTCACTTCCTCTGAAGTGTTCATTTCTAAGACACTCCTAGGACGCTTCCCCTGAAGTGGATAATAAACCTCATTGAAGCGTTCATTTCTAACATATTTCTAGGACGCTTCCCCTGAAGTGGATAAAACACGTTATTGAGGCGTTCATTTCTAACACATTTCTATGACGCTTCCCCTGAAGTGAATAAAACACGTTATTAAAGCGTTCATTTCTAACACACTTCTAGGACGCTTCCCCAGAAGTGGATAAAACACGTTATTGAAGCTTTCATTTCTAACACACTTCTAGGACACTGCCCCTGAAGTGGACAAAAAACTACACCGACGTGCTCATTTCGTTGACACTGCAAATAGATTGTCTTTTTCCACAGCATGCCATTCACACTTCTGGGAGATAGTCCATATACAAATACGTGCCATCCACACTGCTGGGAGATTGCCCATATATAAGTACGTGCCATTCACACTGCTGGGAGATTGCCCATATATAAGTACGTGCCATTCACACTGCTGGGAGATTGCCCATATATAAGTACGTGCCATTCACACTGCTGGGAGTTGGTCTATATACAAGCGCATGCCATTCACACTTCTTGGAGATAGTTCATATACAAGTACGTGTCATTCAAACTTCTGGGAGACGATCTATATCCAAGCGCATGCCATTCATACTCCATATACAAGTACGTGCCCCCAGTTTTAAGAAGGGCGATAATAGAACATACAAGAAGCCAGCCGCAACCCCCTACTTGATTCCATTGCTTATCTGTGTGTGGTATTCCTCTGGGTATTGCATTCATGTTTACAATATTTATTTTGCTGTTTATTGTTAGTGCATAAAATTTACTAAATATGTAATGGAGTGAGTGGTTTTTGTTGCATACACAACTTTGAATTGAACAGTTGGCAGTATATTTGGTTAGACACTGACTGGCAGTAATGTCTAGATAATCCGATATGAAACCATTTGTGCTGGATTAGAAATTACCTAACCCTGAATTCACATTCAATGCAAAAGAAGCCATGTCGTGAGATTCTTTAATCCCTGACAATATCGATACCTGGATTTCATCTACATTCTCACGGTAATTCCATAAAATGTATACACACATTCGTTTTTATATGAAGAATGTTTTCCTATATTATTCAATTAAATATTATAAATCTGAAATGAAAACGAAACAATAAAAAAGTACCCCCGTCCTTCAGTATATACCCCCTCTCCCAACTCATGCAACCCAAGCAATGTCTTCCTTTCTTACACAGTTTGAAATGAAATGTATTCTATTTTCACATATTGTCCACCATTAATACCTTTTCGATTGTTAATTTCAATGGGATATACTTTAATGGGGGCTTAAATCCCATGTATATTTAGATACGTTTAATTGCGATATATTGAAACTAAAGGATCAATCAGATAAAATTTATTTTAGATTGTTATCTTTAATCAATTACATCGTTTTTTCCTGGATTCCAATATTCCTGTTTGATCAATGTTCACATATTTTAATCTATTGTATTCCCAAACCCTTATTTTAATTAATATTTAACTCTGTCTATAAATTCATCTTGGTTGGAATAATGTCCAGTTTAAGACTTTTAAACAACATTTTATTCACGAAGTTGTAATTTCCTGCATTTGGGTCACATAGTTTAGCTTTGTTTTTTTTTAAATTGAAACTAAAAAGAAAGCATTTTTCTCATGGGTCTATTTTATTTTATCACTTAAATAACTAATTACTTATAAGACAACACTCGCTGATTGCGCGGATCATTGGTTTTATGGCCTAATCCTAATCATTGCTAACTGATAAGGCTTAGTTTTATGACTTAAACAATGTTGGTTTTTTGGTTTAATCTCACTGTGCCCCCTAATCAACTGGTGTTATAGGCTAGTGGTGTGAAAACTTAAGTACACAAAGGATTATAGACTGTATCCTTATTGGTACTGTTCATCTAGTAAAGATTTAATTTTTTTAATGATTAAAATATATAAGTTAAGTACAGGTGTACAGGTGGCATCGCTTAACGAGTATCTTAAATATCATTCACCTACCTTCTATTCAGACAGTAATCATAAATCAATTAAGTATATATTTTAGAAACTCACTATCATTATATAAGGATAGTTGTCACCCCCAATTACATTATATCTTTTAAAATGGCTCAAGTTCTCGTACGGTTTATTCCTAATTCTCAAGGCGGTCAAAATTTAGTAAATTTGGGGTATAAGTACAGAGTAAAAAGTGCAATTGAATACACCGACGCCATATCCCATTTAGTAGGGTTATGAAATATGTTTGATACATGTATTTGTTGTTACATTATTTGTTGTTACTTGTGAATAAAGTTGTTAATTAGTTTAATGCTAGTAGTTTTTAAAAAAAAGACTATACCTTTAACACCAGTGTATTCAATAATCCCGTTGCTTGATTAATCCCCCCATGAGAACAATAGCAGGGGGCACAGTGAGATGTTCCCGGTTTTTTAAACCTCGGTAGGCGGCATAGATCTAAAGATTAAAACCCAGTCTATAGACCCTTAAGTTACTCATGCATGGAAATCACGAAATTTATGTTTTGGATAAATTCACTATTTAAAAATAATGCTCAATATAATTCCTTATATTACTTATATTCTATCTATTCCCATGTGTCATGATTTCAAACTATGCAATTGTAGTTGTTACCCAATAAACCAAATTACATTTTCAACAAAAAATTGTGGGAAGCTTAAGAAATCTGACGATATAAACCTAAATGGAGAAATACAATGGTCGAGCTATTTCAAATGTACTTAATGGTGGGCGCGCCTTTATAATTTATTGTTTATAAAGTGATATGATGAAGAAATGTTGAGTTATTATGCATTGGGATATGTATTAGTTATAAGTTTTAATCTTATGAGGATCATAAGGAAGGAGTGGCGGGATAACCCTAATTACTAAGGCCTAGTGTATAAAAAAATAGTAAGAGTACCGTATTATTAAGAAAACACAAAGAAATTATGTGTGTAGTAAACGGGTGGGGTTGTATTATTAGAATTAAGCTTATGTGGTGGGTTTCGGTTAGTCTTTTAAATCTGCTATAATTAAGAGAGATAGTGACTTCATATTCAAAGGGAAATGTTATGTTTTAATGTTAAATTATCTTACCTATGGACGTACAATACATGTATAGTTGTATTTATTAAGGATTAGTGTTTGATAAATATACCCGTAAGAGTATTGCAACGTTGAATGTAATAAACCAAGATTCAGAGGATCATTAAAGTTGTGTTATTATGAATAATATAGAATAATTTGACGTTCATGGGCCATTTGTTCATAGCCAGCAACAGGTAAAGATTAAAACATAAGTTACATATTGCGATATGAGCGTTGTTTTGCATACGTTTCAATTAAAACAAAGGTTGTCAAGAAGATGGCAATATATGTTTGATAGAAACTGTGATGACAATCTGTTATATGTTACAGACGGTAATAAGCCAATACGAAACCACACCACAACGTTTTAACCTCAATTGTATGGATAGTTTTAATTATTGAGACCCCCCTCCCCAACACCACTCAAACTATCGAACCAATTTCGTCCCATCTCTTACAAATTTAGATTGAAATAAAAAGAAAAGTATTATTCTTTGTAATTTCAATCTTGTTATCCACTATTGTTACCTTTCCAATTGTTAATTTCAAGGCGCTTAAGT
The DNA here is from genome assembly GCA_917208275.1 of Patella pellucida. NCBI lineage: Eukaryota > Metazoa > Mollusca > Gastropoda > Patellidae > Patella > Patella pellucida. The sequence goes on along the minus strand of OU795042.1, from coordinate 16,724,050 downwards.
CCTTTTTATATTTAGATAAGTTTAATTGTGATAAATTGAAACTAAAGGATCAATCAGATAAAATTTATTTTAGTTTGTTATCCTTAATCAATTACATCGTAATATCCTGCATTCTAATGTTCCTGTTCGATCAATGTTAACATATTTTAATCTATTGGATTCTCAAACCCTTATTTTCATTAATATTCCACTCTGTCTATTTTGGTTGGAATAATGTCCAGTTTAAAACATTTCAACAACATTTTATTCACTTATGAGGACAAAACTTTGTAGTATGAGAATGATAAACCGTATATAGTCTAACCTAGCTCTTGCATTACTTTGCACGTAATGTGAATATAAAGAAAGAGAGAGAGATAGAGGAGAAACGGGGTCTAACGTCCACTCGACACAAACTAGGTCATTTTAGGACCAACGTATTTTTTTTTCAATTTTTATTCCAATAATTCGCTTGCGCGAAGAGGTCTTTAGCAGAAACCGGAGGAAACCCACGAAGTTGAGAAGGCGCCCCTATCTCCATGTCACATACGCTCACAGATGGGCTCGAAACCACAGCTGCAAGCCAGAGGTGACGGCTAGCTAGAGGTCGAAGCGCGGTACTCTAGACTACTAGGCCACCCCCCCCCCCCCCTGAATATAAAGAAGAAATAAAGCAATGAACAAAATGACATGACTTTAACTTTCGTCTTGTATAAAATATCATTTTTTCAAAAAATCATGATAAAGCAACAAGAAGATCCCCCCCCCCCCCGCGGTGAAAATGTAAAATTATATACAACTTCGGGGGCATATAATTGATACAGTGAATGTTCAATTTAGATGTGTTTTTTTTAAAATCAAGTCAACTAAAGTAACATAGAGGGTCGGGTTGGGGGAGGTGTATTGAAAGAACATATTGTTGCTAAAAGGGAATGTTGTGTGTGAAATAGCTTTATTTTACGTCCGCTTCCACCGAAGTGATATCGCAGACAATTACATTTTATACATATATGGTGATAATATTTACAGTGTGTTTAGTGGAATAATAAGGATAATTTTTATATATATATGTACAAACAAAACATGTGTAAGTTGGGACAATCACAGACACAACATATAACAAGACAGACATGGACGCGGACAAACATTTACATAGACATTTGACAAAACAGACATGGAGGTGGACAAACATATAAACATATTATGTACATATATATATTTCCGGTCAATTTGGTCGGTCTGGTCGTTCTGTCCGGTTGAATGGCAGGGCGGTGCAACTCTTCCTTGGGGCTTGTTGGTGAGTATAAGTCCTGGTCCATTCTTCCTTCCATTTGGGTTTGTTGTCTTGTATGGTGGTGTTGATTCATCTTTACTTCTATAATTCATTCCTTTTATTGTTGGTTCTCTGAAGGAAGAATCCAGCACCTGAAAAGAGAGAAAGAGAAAAGAGAGTATCTGGGCTTATGGTGTTTTGTGGTTTATTTCGTCTAGTAAGGCTTCTGGGGCGGGGGGGGGGGCAGAAATAATAATAATAATAATAAAGAAAAAAAGAATAATAATAATAGTAATAAAATAATAGTAATAGTAATAAAAGAATAATGATGAAGAATAATAGTAATGGTAAAGGTGTTTAAGAGAAGATTTAAAGGGGAGGCTTTGCATTTATGACATGTGTATCAATAATAGTATCTATAATATAATATTTATTCGTGTGACAAGTTTGTTAGTTTTATTTTAATGTAATTTGTTTCTTTAGTTGGGGTGATTTGCGCTTCCCTCGCTGGGGACGTTTTTACGATTTCACCCTTCTAAGTGCGATGTGGTTGATTTGTGTTATTTATTACATGTGTTTTATTTTCAAGTGTTTTTAATTATTTAGATTTGTTTTGGAATTATGTGTAGGATGGCTGGGCTTCCTTCGTGAGGACGTTTTTACTCAGCCATCCTACGTTGTGTGGAAATTTCGTTAATTTTTTTTTTTTTTTTGTTCAGATAGGGTGATTTGCGCTTCCCTCGTTGGGGACGTTTTTACGATTTCACCCTACTTAGTGTGATGTGGTTGATTAGTTTTATTTATTACATATGTTTGTTCATTCCTATGTTTTCAATGAAGTCCCAGATAAGCTGAGAAGTCCAGTATCTGTCATCAGGTGATGGAGAAAGAAGGGATTTCAGAGAGAGAGTTTTCCCCCTCTCTGTCAGTTTATTAACCATTTGTTGTCGTTCATTGTTCAACTGATTGCAATTGATTAGTAGGTGTGATGTTGTTGCGATTTGTCCGCACGGGCATTTAATTGGTGTATAGATAAAGTCTTTAATTACGTTTATAGTTTTAAGTCTAGTGATTAATTTGCATATTTTGATTGAGGGATGATTGATATAAACCTTGTCGACAAGATTGCTGTCTATTTGATAGCGATGAGTATTTTCTTGTTTTAGACGGTTTTCCCATGAATTTTTAATTTTATTTTTGGCTATACTTATAAATTCCTGATTGCTATATTCTAAATGTTCTAATTCCTTTAGTGACATCCCCTCTTTGGCTAGTTTGTCGGCTTGTTCGTTGCCGATTATATTGATGTGGGAGGGGATCCACGCAAGGATTACCTCTCTTCCGGAATTCTTAATTATTTGATTAATATCCCTAATTTGACTGATTATTTCCTGTCTGCTTTTTGAGGAATTTGATTCTATAGATTTAATGCTACTCAGGGAGTCGGTCAGGATTACGGCTTTGTGGTGTGTTTGCGTGGCTAGCCATTCTATTGCAGTTTAATGGCCATCAATTCTGCGGTGTACACAGAACAGTATTCTGGTAACCGTTTCCTGATGTTTAGCTTCGCTTTTGGTATATGAATGCCGTAACCCGTTGTAGTGTTTTTGGATCCATCAGTGTAGATTTTGAGATGATCTGCCCATTTGGTGTCTATTAGTTCCATTGTTAGTGCTCTAGCTTCTGTGGGATTAACATGCTTGTTCGTTGTGTGGCTTAGTTGTGTGTTAGTGATAGGATCGCTTAGTTGCCATGGTGGCGTGGCTGAATAGGATTTTGTTTGTATGATTGTTCCTTTCAAACTGTGCTTATTTAGGATGTCATTTGACATCTGCCCGAATGTCATTGGACGAGTATTTTTCCTAGAGCCTATGCGTCTAAATTGATTGAGGCATTTATATGTTGGACATTTTTCTTTTAGCATTTGTAGTTTTCCCCAGTACTTGAGTGACAGTTCCTCCCGCCTTAGGTCAAGCGGAAGTTCTCCCATCTCTTGTAATAGGGCAACTGTTTTGGTTCCTATGGCGGCTCTTGTTATAAGTCTTAAAGCTTTGTTTTGTATTGTGTTTAGTTTGTTGAGTTGTGTATCACTTGCATTGGCATAGGCCAGACATCCGTAGTCGATTACCGAGCGGATGAGTGATCTGTAGATTAGCATAAGTGTAGTTCTGTTTGCACCCCATTGTGTCCCTCTGATGTATTTCATCATGTTGAGTGTTTTAGATGTTCGACTTACCAGGCCATCAATATGAGGCTTCCATGATAGTTTAGAGTCGAATGTCATTCCGAGAAATTTGGCCTCTTTTTTGAATTCAAGTTTTGAACCATTAAGTGTTAAATCGATTTTTCTGTTATTGTCAGTTGGGTGAAACAGTATTGCTACTGTTTTCCCTTCTGAAATTTTGAATCCCCAATCATTTGCCCATTTTGAAGTTTGTTCTAGAGTGTATTGGAGCGATTTTTTGATTATGTCTAGGTTATTGGAAGCTTTCCAGAATGAACTGTCGTCAGCAAATAGTGCGGATTCTGTACCTTTCCCTACGTAGCTAATAAGATCATTTATCATTATATTAAATAGAATTGGACTGATAACTGATCCTTGCGGCGTTCCGTTGTCCATTTTGAATTTATTACTTAAGCAGTTTCCTACGCGTACTCTGATATGCCTATCGTTTAGAAAATCTTCTATCCATTTGTACATTCGGCCTTTAATTTTTGCATTGTGGAGTTTGTGTAAAAGACCATCCACCCATACGAGATCAAAGGCCTTTGTTAAATCGACAAAGATTGCGCAAAGGTATTGTTTGGCTGTGAATGCTCTGCTTATGTCATTTTGTAATCTAATGATATGGTCGATTGTTGAACGATCTGTGCGATAGCCGCTTTGTTGACTTGTTAAGATTTGGTTGCTTTCACAGTGAAATTTTAGTCTGTTTGTGATTATTGTTTCTAATGTTTTGCATAAAGTAGATGTGAGACTTACTGGTCGATATGACGCTGTTTCATTTTTATCTTTGTTTTGTTTGTGTAGCGGGATGACCGAGGCGGTTTTCCATTCCTGTGGTGTTTTTCCTTTGGTCCAAGAGAGGTTAAAGACTTCTAAGACTAACGATAGAGCTTTTTCGGGGAGATTTTTTAACATTGTATATTTCACACAGTCTAGCCCTTCTGCACTTTCGGATTTAGACCGCAGCGCTTTTTTCAGCTCTTCTATATTAATGGGACTGTTTAAATCGCATTCGTTATCTGCTTCATCGTGCACTATTGGGGGTTGATTTTGTAGGAATGTATTTTTAATTGCCTTGAATGTTTCACTGTGTTGGCTGTTGCTAGAGCCGTCAGCATAAGTTTGTCCTAACAAGTTTGCTTTGTGCGTGTTGTTTAAGGCCGTTTCGTTTTTGTAGGTTAATAAAGGAATGTTTTGTCTTACTGTTTTACCGGTGATTGCTGATATTTTGTTCCATACTGCCTTTAGATTTGATCGATCATTTAGGGAGCTACAGAAAATTTGCCAGTTTTCTTCCTTGGCTTTTTTGATTTCTATCTCTGCGCAAAGTTTAGATTCAAGGTATTCTGATCTAGTTTCTTCATTTGGCCTACGTTTGTATTTTCTTAGCGCCGTTTTTCGTGTACTAACTAAGGTTTGTAGATAATCTGACCACCAAGGTTTGGGTGATTTCCTATTAGTTTCTTTTGAACGGGGGATAGATTGCTCTGCTGAGCTTATTATAGCTTTTGTTAGATTATCTGTGAATGTGTCTATATTATTGTTTTTAATTAGTTCGAAATCCCAGCAATTGCACAAATTCCTGTACAATTCCCAGTTTGCCTTATTTATCTTCCATTTAGCCTGACATTTGATGTTTTCTGTGTTGGTTTCGCAGTATATGGATGTATGGATAGCTACATGATCGCTGCCTAAAGTTTCGTTTCCTATTTCCCAATTGCAATTTGCATAAAGTTTATTCGAGACTAGTGTTAGATCTATATGTGTTCCATGTTTACTATTTTTCCCTACGAAAGTTGGCTCGCTTTTGTAATCATTTAGTAGTAGAAGACTGCTGTCTTCTATGTATTCGTATAATTCTTTCCCATCTGTGTCATTTTCTGGTGATCCCCATGATGTGTGATGACAGTTGAAATCCCCGCATATAATTATGTTGTCACCCGGAATTTGTTTAAGAATCCTATCGTACTCTTTGCTTTTTAATTTGTTTGTTGGTGGGTTGTAAATGTTTATTATGCTCAGAGATTGGTTGTTTCCTATCACAATATTAATTGCCATTAATTCTAATTTATTTGTTGGGTTAACTACTATTCTGCTAAATGGGATGCTATTTTTAATGTAAGTGACAAGGCCACCTCCGTTTGATTGACCCGGTCGATCACGCCTAATCATTGTGTAGTTATCTAGATTGATGTCATTATTTTTGGGAGTGAGTCGTGACTCTTGTAGGCATAGTATATCTGGATTGTTTTGATAGACGTATTGTTTAAGTTCAATTAAACGAGACCGCAGCCCATTCACATTGAGTTGAAAGATTGTGAGTGGCTTCTCCATTGTAAATGACACTGATTTGTTTATTTTAGGTTATTAGTGTTTTATGATATATCTTCCCTGCTTGTACTACAATTCCGTTTGTTTTGATTAGCAATTTCGGTGTTAATGATCATTGGATTATCCCCATGTCTGAGTGAATCGTTCTCTTCTTCCGAAACCACGTTATCTATAGTTCTTTTTGCCGGCGTTTGCCTTGTTTGGCTTCGACTTCTACTATTGCTTCGGTCCCTTGGTTTTGATGCGGAGGGTGGGGGCATGTCAGTTTTTTTAGGGGTTTGGGACATGCCAGTTTTTTTAGGGGTTTGGGGTATTATAATACTTTTTGGTACATTTGTCACATTTGATATGATGGTTTTTACGACTTCTTTGCTTCGTTCCTCGTCATCTTTTATACTTCCTAGTTTAGCCAACTCCTTGCAGAAGTTGATAAATCCATTTGTATTTTTGAATGTTGGTGTAAAGAGTTTACTTTTTGTTATCTCCTCATTGCTAGGAGGGGTTATTTCCTTTTTTTGTTCTGGCAAAGTTTTATTATTGATATGCGAGGTCGCTTCTTTATGAGTTATTCCATGTACATATTGCATGGTCAGGATTGACTTAGTGTTAATGTACTTGGGGCATTTTGGTGAATCAGCTCCGTGATTCCCTCTACAATTTACGCACTTTGCTTGAGTGGCCCTACATTCTTCCGATTTATGGTTGTTGCCACATTTGCCACATATGGCTATGCCCCTACAGAATTTTTCTAAGTGCCCTATTCTTTGGCATTTTGTGCATCTCTTGACTTTTGGGATGTAGGGGTGAACTGGCCTTCTCTCATATAACATGTAGATAATACCCTGCGGGGTATCATCTTTTTTAAAAGTAAATTGCACTGTCCTTATTGTTTTTCCTAGTCTTATCGGGTATTGGTATATTGCCAGGGGATTGTATCCCCCCAGTCTCAGATTGTCCAGTATTTCCTCGTCCGAGTAGTCCTTGGGAACGTTGTATATTATCACCCTATCTGTTTGGTTAAACTCTGACATGGAGATTTCAACCTTCAAGTTGCTAAGCATTTTTATATTTGTTGCCAATTGGGCGTCCTCTATGTTTTGGAATCCTAATTTTAAATTGCCATTTGACAGTATTCTCATGTCCGGGAGAGCAGCTGTCCCCCATTTAGTTCTAATTTCGTCTCCGAGTTTTGAAATTTTTGTGCCCTTAAAGGATTTCCCCTCTTTGGGCGTACATAAGACTATATACTTGTATTCTTTCATTATTCGTGTTGTTAGGGCTGGTTGGGGTAGTTTTGGGGAGTTAACCAAGACATTCGAAAAGTTCATGGCCATGGTGATGCAAAACAAATAAAAATGTAATGGAGAGAAGAGAGAAAAAAAGTAAAAATAAAGTATAGCGAGATAAGGAAGAGAAATTAGGTTGTAAAACAAAGGAGTGGGGTTAGGGAATAGGGTCGAAAAAGTGACGAAAGTTTGAAGCCTAACTTTGTAGAACAACTTAAGATTAGCCCGCCCGCTAACTTGAGTTGTTCAGATGACGAATATAATTATCTATTTAAAGCAAATTACAAATAACAAATAAAGCAAAGAAAAGAAAAGAATGAGTATAACTTACAGCATAGAGTAATCCTAGTAATCCAATAATCCACTAAGCACAGCTAGATGTTAACTCGCCAGAAGCTAATTGAGGAAAGGGAATGTTTTATTGTTGTAATCATATATAGCGTTCATTTCGATAATCACCACTCAGGATTATCGTCTTTTCATTACGGTGCCCACGCAATGATCAATCAAGGGATTAGAAAACCTGACCAATCACATGCACTAACTTCATTTCGCAGTTTCAATATATTTCAAAAACACAAATACAATCATTCTAGTTCATTTGTTGCTTAATAGTGCAGTGCAGAGGATATATCTCAGTGTTTTAAAATTTCGGTTACTTGTCTCGACTGTTGAATCAGAATGTACGCTTTGATAGATTGGCAGTGCGTCCAAGAATAGAGTTGAAGAAATACTAGGTCGGAGAGAACATCACCTGTAGATACCAGAGTCTGTTATATAAGGCTGTCATCGAAACAATTTCTGGTAAGTTTACTAGGCTCACTTATTCTCATTATTACAATGTGTACTTAACTTTTAAAATTTGTTTGCCTTAAAGATTCTCGTTTAGAGCAGTGACCGATTTTATAACATCTCTTTAGCCAATAAAGCTAAAATTACTTCTGCAATACGTATTTCAAATAAATCATATAATGATATCTGAATATTTTTGTTAAACACATTAATACAATACCCTGTTACCTCTGTAATAAATATTTCAAATAAAAAGAATGTTATCAAAATATTATTTTATCCAATTAAATACTCTGAAAAACGACCAAAGTTGGGTATTACAAAATTCCAATAAATATTTAAAAGCCCCAACCAAGTGTGAAATGCTTTCTGAAATATATCACTGTCCCAGAACGCATGCGCAATTAACAATAATCTGCTTGCCTCCTCGCCCGAATGGAAATGTTATCAATGGCGGTTAGAAGTGACAGGATATTTTACGATAACTGTAAGTGTAGTATTTGATTAACCATTCGTTTTGTTGCCGGTGTCTTATCACGAATATATTTTTTTTAAAAGCAGCTTTTATGAGTATTATTTTAAGTCCAAAACCAGTGGGTTTGGTCAATGTAAAAATGTGTTTAAATAATGGCATTAATTTTAATGATTAATACCGTATACGGTACGATATGAATCATGACAAATTAGACGACAACATCAAAACGTTTGTCAATTAATAGCGAGTTTAGAACTAGTTATTAGGAAAACTAAATGTTTCTTCTCAAAAATGGAAATCCGAAAATGTAACTGAATATTGAATTGCTGTATTTATCACTACAAATTATTTCCAAAATGACGGTCGTTGAGCTGATATATACAACGTACGAAATATATGACCTATATACAGGCCGGCGCCATGTTGGATTTTAGATTTTAGTTCCATCCAACATTGATTGTTTTTCAAAGTAAATAAATATACATGCGTCAGAAAACAATTAACATATTTGAAAGGAGCAATGAACGTGATTTTTAGTGATACGTAATAAGATATCTGAAATTTTGTATTAAGACCCGTATTTTTATTTTAATCTTATCACTACAAATTATTGTTGGTGGTATAAATATTTAGAAAATCTAAAATGGCGGGTGTTGAGCTGATACTGAGTGACAACATCAACTAATGGCGAGTTCATATCTGCCGTTTATGTTTCTTTTTAAAACGGGAGATTCGCAGATATAACTGAACTGGACTGCGGAAACTGTTTCTATTCAAATATAGAGCTTTGCACATACACATTTCTGTTGCATTAACATTTACAAAATGCAAAATGGTGGGTGTTGAGATTATATTAGCTATCTGTGAGCACTGACTTTAAAACACATGCCCATAAAACGGTTAACTGGCGACATGGAACTATAGTGCATACTTTACAGATTATGGGGTAGTTATTTAAACTTTAATATAAATCTATCGAGTTACTAGTTGTTACTAAAAGAATATTCGTAACGAAGTGTGTATGACACGCAAGAAAATTGTGTTATTTTTGGAACCACCAATTTGCCAATTGTGCGAGTTTGACTAATCCTTGATAAAAAGATTCAAGCATTTTTGAGTTTCATGGCGAGATTATCATTAGGAAAAACTTTCACGTTAAAATTTCGTTTCAACAATGACTGTATAGGCATTTTGTTTTTTGTAGGATTTTTACCAATTTTGGAATTAAATTGTGTGATATAATTGAATAGTTTTTTTCTCTCACTTTTATGGTAGTATGTTTTGGTATGTGATAGTAAATCGTATTACGGTCTTGTCGCCATTTTGTAAAACTTACACGTAGCGAAACTAAATTTTGATTTTTGAAACTAAATTTTAAATTTTGAAACTAAATTTTAAATTTTGAAACTAAATTTTAAATTTTGATACTAAATTTTTGATACTAAATTTTTGAAACTAAATTTTAAATTTTGAAACTAAATTTTAAATTTTGAAACTAAATTTTAAATTTTGAAACTAAATTTTAAATTTTGAAACTAAATTTTAAATTTTGAAACTAAATTTTAAATTTTGAAACTAAATTTTAAATTTTGAAACTAAATTTTAAATTTTGAAACTAAATTTTAAATTTTGAAACTAAATTTTAAATTTTGAAACTAAATTTTAAATTTTGAAACTAAATTTTAAATTTTGAAACTAAATTTTAAATTTTGAAACTAAATTTTAAATTTTGAAACTAAATTTTTAATTTTGAAACTAAATTTTAAATTTTGAAACTAAATTTTAAATTTTGAAACTAAATTTTGAAATTTTGAAACTAAATTTTAAATTTTGAAACTAAATTTTGAAATTTTGAAATTTTGAAGAATTTTGAAATTTTGAAGAATTTTGAAATTTTGAAGAATTTTGAAATTTTGAAATTTTGAAGAATTTTGAAATTTTGAAATTTTGAAGAATTTTGAAACTTGATAAATCCTTTGTTAAATATTGACTCGGTATGGCCGTTATAGTTTTGCGTTTAGTTTATTGAGACTTCTGGGTTAAAAAATAAGTGCCATTAATGTTTATTGCATTAAATCAAGTAGCCCCGGACCTCGCTGCAAATGTGACTGATATCGTAAACCTGAGATGACAGGGATGCTCTAAATATTTTGCGTATAAATGAATTAAACTGACCTATGCAATCTTGCCAAATTATACTCTTTTTTTTTCAGGGGATAGAATTTATTTAGAAGAAAGGTTAGCTGAGAGGTTGCAACTGATGAGGAAGGTAGGTGTATAAATTTAAATTCATTTAGCAACCTATACTAAAGGCTCTTTTTGCACTAGCGGCCACATTACAGGGTTGGTATAACCTTTTCTTCTTTTATTTAAAGGGTCAATTCCGATAATGTTTTTGAGAATAAAACTCTTTAATTTTGTGTTAAAATCCATTAAGATCCCCTACCTTAGGGCCGAGCAACTAACTAAATATATGTGATACGTTTTCAAACAACTTAAACCCACAGTCTTCATCTTGAAATGGAGTCCGGTGTCCCAAACTGTATTATGCGGTGATTTGATAAAACCAGTGTTTTATTTTATAAAAATAAGGTGTCGGTGAAATTTACCTTTTATTATGAAGTACAGCATATAGACCATTCACCATGTAAACCTCTAAAGGAACGGGAATCGATTATCGGGTCACCCAACGAAAGAATTGACCCGAAATCTTAAAAGGGTTACGTGTCCGGATAAGATGTTTTAACGCTCACGTCCAAACGACTCAATATTTTGAGCTGAAATTTTGAGTCGGAGTATATACACCAGTCTTTTATATTTTGGCGTTTAAATTTCATACGTACTCTGACTTTTATTTTTGAGGCTCTGTTCTATTCGGGACTGTCCCTTTAAACAGAAGCTGTTCCAAAACCCCGTGTGCCAAGAAAGAATGTTCAACTGCATCAGAAAAATGTCAATAACTCTGGTATGGTTAAACTGTTTTTAAGTGGATAATAACGCCGTTGCAATTTCGACTCTTATATAACACTGGGAGCGGTTATAAGTACCACAAGACGGCCATGCGATTGGTACAAAATGGTGCCCCGTCATGGTCTAGGGTCGCCAAAAAAAAGCTTTTTATGTATAATTTATGCGGTTATTTGTTTATTCAATTTTATTTACGAAGCTTGAATACTTTTCATTTAAAGCTGAAACCTGGTAATATCATTGCTGCTGCAAAATGATTTGGAACAGATAATGAATAGTGCTTTACTCAGTCTTGTATAAGTACAGAGTAAAAAGTGCAATTGAATACACCGACGCCATATCCCATTTAGTAGGGTTATGAAATATGTTTGATACATGTATTTGTTGTTACATTATTTGTTGTTACTTGTGAATAAAGTTGTTAATTAGTTTAATGCTAGTAGTTTTTAAAAAAAGACTATACCTTTAACACCATTGTATTCAATAATCCCGTTGCTTGATTAATCCCCCCATGAGAACAATAGCAGGGGGCACAGTGAGATGTTCCCGGTTTTTTAAACCTCGGTAGGCGGCATAGATCTAAAGATTAAAACCCAGTCTATAGACCCTTAAGTTACTCATGCATGGAAATCACGAAATTTATGTTTTGGATAAATTCACTATTTAAAAATAATGCTCAATATAATTCCTTATATTACTTATATTCTATCTATTCCCATGTGTCATGATTTCAAACTATGCAATTGTAGTTGTTACCCAATAAACCAAATTACATTTTCAACAAAAAATTGTGGGAAGCTTAAGAAATCTGACGATATAAACCTAAATGGAGAAATACAATGGTCGAGCTATTTCAAATGTACTTAATGGTGGGCGCGCCTTTATAATTTATTGTTTATAAAGTGATATGATGAAGAAATGTTGAGTTATTATGCATTGGGATATGTATTAGTTATAAGTTTTAATCTTATGAGGATCATAAGAAAGGAGTGGCGGGATAACCCTAATTACTAAGGCCTAGTGTATAAAAAAATAGTAAGAGTACCGTATTATTAAGAAAACACAAAGAAATTATGTGTGTAGTAAACGGGTGGGGTTGTATTATTAGAATTAAGCTTATGTGGTGGGTTTCGGTTAGTCTTTTAAATCTGCTATAATTAAGAGAGATAGTGACTTCATATTCAAAGGGAAATGTTATGTTTTAATGTTAAATTATCTTACCTATGGACGTACAATACATGTATAGTTGTATTTATCAAGGATTAGTGTTTGATAAATATACCCGTAAGAGTATTGCAACGTTGAATGTAATAAACCAAGATTCAGAGGATCATTAAAGTTGTGTTATTATGAATAATATAGAATAATTTGACGTTCATGGGCCATTTGTTCATAGCCAGCAACAGGTAAAGATTAAAACATAAGTTACATATTGCGATATGAGCGTTGTTTTGCATACGTTTCAATTAAAACAAAGGTTGTCAAGAAGATGGCAATATATGTTTGATAGAAACTGTGATGACAATCTGTTATATGTTACAGACGGTAATAAGCCAATACGAAACCACACCACAACGTTTTAACCTCAATTGTATGGATAGTTTTAATTATTGAGACCCCCCTCCCCAACACCACTCAAACTATCGAACCAATTTCGTCCCATCTCTTACAAATTTAGATTGAAATAAAAAGAAAAGTATTATTCTTTGTAATTTCAATCTTGTTATCCACTATTGTTACCTTTCCAATTGTTAATTTCAAGGCGCTTAAGTCCTTTTTATATTTAGATAAGTTTAATTGTGATAAATTGAAACTAAAGGATCAATCAGATAAAATTTATTTTAGTTTGTTATCCTTAATCAATTACATCGTAATATCCTGCATTCTAATGTTCCTGTTCGATCAATGTTAACATATTTTAATCTATTGGATTCTCAAACCCTTATTTTCATTAATATTCCACTCTGTCTATTTTGGTTGGAATAATGTCCAGTTTAAAACATTTCAACAACATTTTATTCACTAATGAGGACAAAACTTTGTAGTATGAGAATGATAAACCGTATATAGTCTAACCTAGCTCTTGCATTACTTTGCACGTAATGTGAATATAAAGAAAGAGAGAGAGATAGAGGAGAAACGGGGTCTAACGTCCACTCGACACAAACTAGGTCATTTTAGGACCAACGTATTTTTTTTTCAATTTTTATTCCAATAATTCGCTTGCGCGAAGAGGTCTTTAGCAGAAACCGGAGGAAACCCACGAAGTTGAGAAGGCGCCCCTATCTCCATGTCACATACGCTCACAGATGGGCTCGAAACCACAGCTGCAAGCCAGAGGTGACGGCTAGCTAGAGGTCGAAGCGCGGTACTCTAGACTACTAGGCCACCCCCCCCCCCTGAATATAAAGAAGAAATAAAGCAATGAACAAAATGACATGACTTTAACTTTCGTCTTGTATAAAATATCATTTTTACAAAAAATCATGATAAAGCAACAAGAAGATCCCCCCCCCCCCGCGGTGAAAATGTTAAATTATATACAACTTCGGGGGCATATAATTGATACAGTGAATGTTCAATTTAGATGGGTTTTTTTTAAAATCAAGTCAACTAAAGTAACATAGAGGGTCGGGTTGGGGGAGGTGTATTGAAAGAACATACTGTTGCTAAAAGGGAATGTTGTGTGTGAAATAGCTTTATTTTACGTCCGCTTCCACCGAAGTGATATCGCAGACAATTACATTTTATACATATATGGTGATAATATTTACAGTGTGTTTAGTGGAATAATAAGGATAATTTTTATATATATATGTACAAACAAAACATGTGTAAGTTGGGACAATCACAGACACAACATATAACAAGACAGACATGGACGCGGACAAACATTTACATAGACATTTGACAAAACAGACATGGAGGTGGACAAACATATAAACATATTATGTACATATATATATTTCCGGTCAATTTGGTCGGTCTGGTCGTTCTGTCCGGTTGAATGGCAGGGCGGTGCAACTCTTCCTTGGGGCTTGTTGGTGAGTATAAGTCCTGGTCCATTCTTCCTTCCATTTGGGTTTGTTGTCTTGTATGGTGGTGTTGATTCATCTTTACTTCTATAATTCATTCCTTTTATTGTTGGTTCTCTGAAGGAAGAATCCAGCACCTGAAAAGAGAGAAAGAGAAAAGAGAGTATCTGGGCTTATGGTGTTTTGTGGTTTATTTCGTCTAGTAAGCCTTCTGGGGCGGGGGGGGGGGGGGCAGAAATAATAATAATAATAATAAAGAAAAAAAGAATAATAATAATAGTAATAAAATAATAGTAATAGTAATAAAAGAATAATGATGAAGAATAATAGTAATGGTAAAGGTGTTTAAGAGAAGATTTAAAGGGGAGGCTTTGCATTTATGACATGTGTATCAATAATAGTATCTATAATATAATATTTATTCGTGTGACAAGTTTGTTAGTTTTATTTTAATGTAATTTGTTTCTTTAGTTGGGGTGATTTGCGCTTCCCTCGCTGGGGACGTTTTTACGATTTCACCCTTCTAAGTGCGATGTGGTTGATTTGTGTTATTTATTACATGTGTTTTATTTTCAAGTGTTTTTAATTATTTAGATTTGTTTTGGAATTATGTGTAGGATGGCTGGGCTTCCTTCGTGAGGACGTTTTTACTCAGCCATCCTACGTTGTGTGGAAATTTCGTTAATTTTTTTTTTGTTTTGTTCAGATAGGGTGATTTGCGCTTCCCTCGTTGGGGACGTTTTTACGATTTCACCCTACTTAGTGTGATGTGGTTGATTAGTTTTATTTATTACATATGTTTGTTCATTCCTATGTTTTCAATGAAGTCCCAGATAAGCTGAGAAGTCCAGTATCTGTCATCAGGTGATGGAGAAAGAAGGGATTTCAGAGAGAGAGTTTTCCCCCTCTCTGTCAGTTTATTAACCATTTGTTGTCGTTCATTGTTCAACTGATTGCAATTGATTAGTAGGTGTGATGTTGTTGCGATTTGTCCGCACGGGCATTTAATTGGTGTATAGGTAAAGTCTTTAATTACGTTTATAGTTTTAAGTCTAGTGATTAATTTGCATATTTTGATTGAGGGATGATTGATATAAACCTTGTCGACAAGATTGCTGTCTATTTGATAGCGATGAGTATTTTCTTGTTTTAGACAGTTTTCCCATGAATTTTTAATTTGATTTTTGGCTATACTTATAAATTCCTGATTGCTATATTCTAAATGTTCTAATTCCTTTAGTGACATCCCCTCTTTGGCTAGTTTGTCGGCTTGTTCGTTGCCGATTATATTGATGTGGGAGGGGATCCACGCAAGGATTACCTCTCTTCCGGAATTCTTAATTATTTGATTAATATCCCTAATTTGACTGATTATTTCCTGTCTGCTTTTTGAGGAATTTGATTCTATAGATTTAATGCTACTCAGGGAGTCGGTCAGGATTACGGCTTTGTGGTGTGTTTGCGTGGCTAGCCATTCTATTGCAGTTTTAATGGCCATCAATTCTGCGGTGTACACAGAACAGTATTCTGGTAACCGTTTCCTGATGTTTAGCTTCGCTTTTGGTATATGAATGCCGTAACCCGTTGATCCCTTTGTAGTGTTTTTGGATCCATCAGTGTAGATTTTGAGATGATCTGCCCATTTGGTGTCTATTAGTTCCATTGTTAGTGCTCTAGCTTCTGTGGGATTAACATGCTTGTTCGTTGTGTGGCTTAGTTGTGTGTTAGTGATAGGATCGCTTAGTTGCCATGGTGGCGTGGCTGAATAGGATTTTGTTTGTATGATTGTTCCTTTCAAACTGTGCTTATTTAGGATGTCATTTGACATCTGCCCGAATGTCATTGGACGAGTATTTTTCCTAGAGCCTATGCGTCTAAATTGATTGAGGCATTTATATGTTGGACATTTTTCTTTTAGCATTTGTAGTTTTCCCCAGTACTTGAGTGACAGTTCCTCCCGCCTTAGGTCAAGCGGAAGTTCTCCCATCTCTTGTAATAGGGCAACTGTTTTGGTTCCTATGGCGGCTCTTGTTATAAGTCTTAAAGCTTTGTTTTGTATTGTGTTTAGTTTGTTGAGTTGTGTATCACTTGCATTGGCATAGGCCAGACATCCGTAGTCGATTACCGAGCGGATGAGTGATCTGTAGATTAGCATAAGTGTAGTTCTGTTTGCACCCCATTGTGTCCCTCTGATGTATTTCATCATGTTGAGTGTTTTAGATGTTCGACTTACCAGGCCATCAATATGAGGCTTCCATGATAGTTCAGAGTCGAATGTCATTCCGAGAAATTTGGCCTCTTTTTTGAATTCAAGTTTTGAACCATTAAGTGTTAAATCGATTTTTCTGTTATTGTCAGTTGGGTGAAACAGTATTGCTACTGTTTTCCCTTCTGAAATTTTGAATCCCCAATCATTTGCCCATTTTGAAGTTTGTTCTAGAGTGTATTGGAGCGATTTTTTGATTATGTCTAGGTTATTGGAAGCTTTCCAGAATGAACTGTCGTCAGCAAATAGTGCGGATTCTGTACCTTTCCCTACGTAGCTAATAAGATCATTTATCATTATATTAAATATAATTGGACTGATAACTGATCCTTGCGGCGTTCCGTTGTCCATTTTGAATTTATTACTTAAGCAGTTTCCTACGCGTACTCTGATATGCCTATCGTTTAGAAAATCTTCTATCCATTTGTACATTCGGCCTTTAATTTTTGCATTGTGGAGTTTGTGTAAAAGACCATCCACCCATACGAGATCAAAGGCCTTTGTTAAATCGACAAAGATTGCGCAAATGTATTGTTTGGCTGTGAATGCTCTGCTTATGTCATTTTGTAATCTAATGATATGGTCGATTGTTGAACGATCTGTGCGATAGCCGCTTTGTTGACTTGTTAAGATTTGGTTGCTTTCACAGTGAAATTTTAGTCTGTTTGTGATTATTGTTTCTAATGTTTTGCATAAAGTAGATGTGAGACTTACTGGTCGATATGACGCTGTTTCATTTTTATCTTTGTTTTGTTTGTGTAGCGGGATGACCGAGGCGGTTTTCCATTCCTGTGGTGTTTTTCCTTTGGTCCAAGAGAGGTTAAAGACTTCTAAGACTAACGATAGAGCTTTTTCGGGGAGATTTTTTAACATTGTATATTTCACACAGTCTAGCCCTTCTGCACTTTCGGATTTAGACCGCAGCGCTTTTTTCAGCTCTTCTATATTAATGGGACTGTTTAAATCGCATTCGTTATCTGCTTCATCGTGCACTATTGGGGGTTGATTTTGTAGGAATGTATTTTTAATTGCCTTGAATGTTTCACTGTGTTGGCTGTTGCTAGAGCCGTCAGCATAAGTTTGTCCTAACAAGTTTGCTTTGTGCGTGTTGTTTAAGGCCGTTTCGTTTTTGTAGGTTAATAAAGGAATGTTTTGTCTTACTGTTTTACCGGTGATTGCTGATATTTTGTTCCATACTGCCTTTAGATTTGATCGATCATTTAGGGAGCTACAGAAAATTTGCCAGTTTTCTTCCTTGGCTTTTTTGATTTCTATCTCTGCGCAAAGTTTAGATTCAAGGTATTCTGATCTAGTTTCTTCATTTGGCCTACGTTTGTATTTTCTTAGCGCCGTTTTTCGTGTACTAACTAAGGTTTGTAGATTATCTGACCACCAAGGTTTGGGTGATTTCCTATTAGTTTCTTTTGAACGGGGGATAGATTGCTCTGCTGAGCTTATTATAGCTTTTGTTAGATTATCTGTGAATGTGTCTATATTATTGTTTTTAATAAGTTCGAAATCCCAGCAATTGCACAAATTCCTGTACAATTCCCAGTTTGCCTTATTTATCTTCCATTTAGCCTGACATTTGATGTTTTCTGTGTTGGTTTCGCAGTATATGGATGTATGGATAGCTACATGATCGCTGCCTAAAGTTTCGTTTCCTATTTCCCAATTGCAATTTGCATAAAGTTTATTCGAGACTAGTGTTAGATCTATATGTGTTCCATGTTTACTATTTTTCCCTACGAAAGTTGGCTCGCTTTTGTAATCATTTAGTAGTAGAAGACTGCTGTCTTCTATGTATTCGTATAATTCTTTCCCATCTGTGTCATTTTCTGGTGATCCCCATGATGTGTGATGACAGTTGAAATCCCCGCATATAATTATGTTGTCACCCGGAATTTGTTTAAGAATCCTATCGTACTCTTTGCTTTTTAATTTGTTTGTTGGTGGGTTGTAAATGTTTATTATGCTCAGAGATTGGTTGTTTCCTATCACAATATTAATTGCCATTAATTCTAATTTATTTGTTGGGTTAACTACTATTCTGCTAAATGGGATGCTATTTTTAATGTAAGTGACAAGGCCACCTCCGTTTGATTGACCCGGTCGATCACGCCTAATCATTGTGTAGTTATCTAGATTGATGTAATTATTTTTGGGAGTGAGTCGTGACTCTTGTAGGCATAGTATATCTGGATTGTTTTGATAGACGTATTGTTTAAGTTCAATTAAACGAGACCGCAGCCCATTCACATTGAGTTGAAAGATTGTGAGTGGCTTCTCCATTGTAAATGACACTGATTTGTTTATTTTAGGTTATTAGTGTTTTATGATATATCTTCCCTGCTTGTACTACAATTCCGTTTGTTTTGATTAGCAATTTCGGTGTTAATGATCATTGGATTATCCCCATGTCTGAGTGAATCGTTCTCTTCTTCCGAAACCACGTTATCTATAGTTCTTTTTGCCGGCGTTTGCCTTCGACTTCTACTATTGCTTCGGTCCCTTGGTTTTGATGCGGAGGGTGGGGGCATGTCAGTTTTTTTAGGGGTTTGGGACATGCCAGTTTTTTTAGGGGTTTGGGGTATTATAATACTTTTTGGTACATTTGTCACATTTGATATGATGGTTTTTACGACTTCTTTGCTTCGTTCCTCGTCATCTTTTATACTTCCTAGTTTAGCCAACTCCTTGCAGAAATTGATAAATCCATTTGTATTTTTGAATGTTGGTGTAAAGAGTTTACTTTTTGTTATCTCCTCATTGCTAGGAGGGGTTATTTCCTTTTTTTGTTCTGGCAAAGTTTTATTATTGATATGCGAGGTCGCTTCTTTATGAGTTATTCCATGTACATATTGCATGGTCAGGATTGACTTAGTGTTAATGTACTTGGGGCATTTTGGTGAATCAGCTCCGTGATTCCCTCTACAATTTACGCACTTTGCTTGAGTGGCCCTACATTCTTCCGATTTATGGTTGTTGCCACATTTGCCACATATGGCTATGCCCCTACAGAATTTTTCTAAGTGCCCTATTCTTTGGCATTTTGTGCATCTCTTGACTTTTGGGATGTAGGGGTGAACTGGCCTTCTCTCATATAACATGTAGATAATACCCTGCGGGGTATCATCTTTTTTAAAAGTTAATTGCACTGTCCTTATTGTTTTTCCTAGTCTTATCGGGTATTGGTATATTGCCAGGGGATTGTATCCCCCCAGTCTCAGATTGTCCAGTATTTCCTCGTCCGAGTAGTCCTTGGGAACGTTGTATATTATCACCCTATCTGTTTGGTTAAACTCCGACATGGAGATTTCAACCTTCAAGTTGCTAAGCATTTTTATATTTGTTGCCAATTGGGCGTCCTCTATGTTTTGGAATCCTAATTTTAAATTGCCATTTGACAGTATTCTCATGTCCGGGAGAGCAGCTGTCCCCCATTTAGTTCTAATTTCGTCTCCGAGTTTTGAAATTTTTGTGCCCTTAAAGGATTTCCCCTCTTTGGGCGTACATAAGACTATATACTTGTATTCTTTCATTATTCGTGTTGTTAGGGCTGGTTGGGGTAGTTTTGGGGAGTTCACCAAGACATTCGAAAAGTTCATGGCCATGGTGATGCAAAACAAATAAAAATGTAATGGAGAGAAGAGAGAAAAAAAGTAAAAATAAAGTATAGCGAGATAAGGAAGAGAAATTAGGTTGTAAAACAAAGGAGTGGGGTTAGGGAATAGGGTCGAAAAAGTGACGAAAGTTTGAAGCCTAACTTTGTAGAACAACTTAAGATTAGCCCGCCCGCTAACTTGAGTTGTTCAGATGACGAATATAATTATCTATTTAAAGCAAATTACAAATAACAAATAAAGCAAAGAAAAGAATAGAATGAGTATAACTTACAGCATAGAGTAATCCTAGTAATCCAATAATCCACTAAGCACAGCTAGATGTTAACTCGCCAGAAGCTAATTGAGGAAAGGGAATGTTTTATTGTTGTAATCATATATAGCGTTCATTTCGATAATCACCACTCAGGATTATCGTCTTTTCATTACGGTGCCCACGCAATGATCAATCAAGGGATTAGAAAACCTGACCAATCACATGCACTAACTTCATTTCGCAGTTTCAATATATTTCAAAAACACAAATACAATCATTCTAGTTCATTTGTTGCTTAATAGTGCAGTGCAGAGGATATATCTCAGTGTTTTAAAATTTCGGTTACTTGTCTCGACTGTTGAATCAGAATGTACGCTTTGATAGATTGGCAGTGCGTCCAAGAATAGAGTTGAAGAAATACTAGGTCGGAGAGAACATCACCTGTAGATACCAGAGTCTGTTATATAAGGCTGTCACCGAAACAATTTCTGGTAAGTTTACTAGGCTCACTTATTCTCATTATTACAATGTGTACTTAACTTTTAAAATTTGTTTGCCTTAAAGATTCTCGTTTAGAGCAGTGACCGATTTTATAACATCTCTTTAGCCAATAAAGCTAAAATTACTTCTGCAATACGTATTTCAAATAAATCATATAATGATATCTAAATATTTTTGTTAAACACATTAATACAATACCCTGTTACCTCTGTAATAAATATTTCAAATAAAAAGAATGTTATCAAAATATTATTTTATCCCATTAAATACTCTGAAAAACGACCAAAGTTGGGTATTACAAAATTCCAATAAATAACGCGGGGGGGGGGGGGGGGGGGGGGTAAACTAAATATATGCGTCTTAATACAAAATTTCAATTATATTACCATGTTAAGTTTTACTAAACATCATTTTAATTGCTGTTTTTAAATATGAAAATACTTTCTGTCACTCTTTATTTTCATAACTTTAGTAAAATATCAAATATGGATGCTACTAGCCAAAATGAAGTATTGTATAATATTTGCAGTCGCTATTTTGGCTATCCGCCAAGATGGCGGTGGTCTGTAAATAGGTCAATATTCTGGTTTAGTCCTTGCAATATTTATCAAATATCATTGTAATCGTAAAATATAAAGTGCGGTAATAAATAAAATGGCAATTTTGTGGCTGATGTCTAATTTATTTACTTGGAGGGGTTAACTACCGTAACAAATAAAAAATCAAGCTTTCGGCTACTTTAAAAAATATTTAAAAGCCCCAACCAAGTGTGAAATGCTTTCTGAAATATATCACTGTCCCAGAACGCATGCGCAATTAACAATAATCTGCTTGCCTCCTCGCCCGAATGGAAATGTTAGCAATGGCGGTTAGAAGTGACAGGATATTTTACGATAACTGTAAGTGTAGTATTTGATTAACCATTCGTTTTGTTGCCGGTGTCTTATCACGAATATATTTTTTTTAAAAGCAGCTTTTATGAGTATTATTTTAAGTCCAAAACCAGTGGGTTTGGTCAATGTAAAAATGTGTTTAAATAATGGCATTAATTTTAATGATTAATACCGTATACGGTACGATATGAATCATGACAAATTAGACGACAACATCAAAACGTTTGTCAATTAATAGCGAGTTTAGAACTAGTTATTAGGAAAACTAAATGTTTCTTCTCAAAAATGGAAATCCGAAAATGTAACTGAATATTGAATTGCTGTATTTATCACTACAAATTATTTCCAAAATGACGGTCGTTGAGCTGATATATACAACGTACGAAATATATGACCTATATACAGGCCGGCGCCATGTTGGATTTTAGATTTTAGTTCCATCCAACATTGATTGTTTTTCAAAGTAAATAAATATACATGCGTCAGAAAACAATTAACATATTTGAAAGGAGCAATGAACGTGATTTTTAGTGATACGTAATAAGATATCTGAAATTTTGTATTAAGACCCGTATTTTTATTTTAATCTTATCACTACAAATTATTGTTGATGGTATAAATATTTAGAAAATCTAAAATGGCGGGTGTTGAGCTGATACTGAGTGACAACATCAACTAATGGCGAGTTCATATCTGCCGTTTATGTTTCTTTTTAAAACGGGAGATTCGCAGATATAACTGAACTGGACTGCGGAAACTGTTTCTATTCAAATATAGAGCTTTGCACATACACATTTCTGTTGCATTAACATTTACAAAATGCAAAATGGTGGGTGTTGAGATTATATTAGCTATCTGTGAGCACTGACTTTAAAACACATGCCCATAAAACGGTTAACTGGCGACATGGAACTATAGTGCATACTTTACAGATTATGGGGTAGTTATTTAAACTTTAATATAAATCTATCGAGTTACTAGTTGTTACTAAAAGAATATTCGTAACGAAGTGTGTATGACACGCAAGAAAATTGTGTTATTTTTGGAACCACCAATTTGCCAATTGTGCGAGTTTGACTAATCCTTGATAAAAAGATTCAAGCATTTTTGAGTTTCATGGCGAGATTATCATTAGGAAAAACTTTCACGTTAAAATTTCGTTTCAACAATGACTGTATAGGCATTTTGTTTTTTGTAGGATTTTTACCAATTTTGGAATTAAATTGTGTGATATAATTGAATAGTTTTTTTCTCTCACTTTTATGGTAGTATGTTTTGGTATTTGATAGTAAATCGTATTACGGTCTTGTCGCCATTTTGTAAAACTTACACGTAGCGAAACTAAATTTTGATTTTTGAAACTAAATTTTAAATTTTGATACTAAATTTTTGAAACTAAATTTTAAATTTTGAAACTTAATTTTAAATTTTGAAACCATATTTTAAATTTTGAAACTAAATTTTAAATTTTGAAACTAAATTTGAAATTTTGAAACTAAATTTTAAATTTTGAAACTTAATTTTAAATTTTGAAACTAAATTTGAAATTTTGAAACTAAATTTGAAATTTTGAAACTAAATTTGAAATTTTGAAACTAAATTTGAAATTTTGAAACTAAATTTGAAATTTTGAAGAATTTTGAAATTTTGAAGAATTTTGAAGAATTTTGAAGAATTTTGAAATTTTGAAATTTTGAAGAATTTTGAAGAATTTTGAAGAATTTTGAAATTTTGAAACTTGATAAATCCTTTGTTAAATATTGACTCGGTATGGCCGTTATAGTTTTGCGTTTAGTTTATTGAGACTTCTGGGTTAAAAAATAAGTGCCATTAATGTTTATTGCATTAAATCAAGTAGCCCCGGACCTCGCTGCAAATGTGACTGATATCGTAAACCTGAGATGACAGGGATGCTCTAAATATTTTGCGTATAAATGAATTAAACTGACCTATGCAATCTTGCCAAATTATACTCTTTTTTTTTCAGGGGATAGAATTTATTTAGAAGAAAGGTTAGCTGAGAGGTTGCAACTGATGAGGAAGGTAGGTGTATAAATTTAAATTCATTTAGCAACCTATACTAAAGGCTCTTTTTGCACTAGCGGCCACATTACAGGGTTGGTATAACCTTTTCTTCTTTTATTTAAAGGGTCAATCCCGATAATGTTTTTTAAGAATAAAACTCTTTAATTTTGTGTTAAAATCCATTAAGATCCCCTACCTTAGGGCCGAGCAACTAACTAAATATATGTGATACGTTTTCAAACAACTTAAACCCACAGTCTTGATCTTGAAATGGAGTCCGGTGTCCCAAACTGTATTATGCGGTGATTTGATAAAACCAGTGTTTTATTTTATAAAAATAAGGTGTCGGTGAAATTTACCTTTTATTATGAAGTACAGCATATAGACCATTCACAATGTAAACCTCTAAAGGAACGGGAATCGATTATCGGGTCACCCAACGAAAGAATTGACCCGAAATCTTAAAAGGGTTACGTGTCAGGATAAGATGTTTTAACGCTCACGTCAAAACGACTCAATATTTTGAGCTGAAATTTTGAGTCGGAGTATATACACCAGTCTTTTATATTTTGGCGTTTAAATTTCATACGTACTCTGACTTTTATTTTTGAGGCTCTGTTCTATTCGGGACTGTCCCTTTAAACAGAAGCTGTTCCAAAACCCCGTGTGCCAAGAAAGAATGTTCAACTGCATCAGAAAAATGTCAATAACTCTGGTATGGTTAAACTGTTTTTAAGTGGATAATAACGCCGTTGCAATTTCGACTCTTATATAACACTGGGAGCGGTTATAAGTACCACAAGACGGCCATGCGATTGGTACAAAATGGTGCCCCGTCATGGTCTAGGGTCGCCAAAAAAAAGCTTTTTATGTATAATTTATGCGGTTATTTGTTTATTCAATTTTATTTACGAAGCTTGAATACTTTTCATTTAAAGCTGAAACCTGGTAATATCATTGCTGCTGCAAAATGATTTGGAACAGATAATGAATAGTGCTTTACTCAGTCTTGTGACAATTCTCCTTTTTTTCTTGCAACAGCAGCAGCAGCAAGTAATGCAACAAACACGAGAAAAAGGCTAAACAGACCATTCAGGCAACGATAGCGGGTATGATTAATATGATCTATAAAATATGAAAGCCCACCAATTTCCAGCTGCATATTCCCCTATTTAATTACAGATATTCAATGAAATATTAGCATTGCGACCTTTTCATGTCAATGATTACTTTGTTCATCTGAAAAAAAGTATTGGGCTGGTGTAGATTAGTGATTCTCAACCAGTGTGCCCCGAGATCTTCATAAGTGTGTCACAAAATATTTAATGACACACTAAAGAAAATGTGAGACCCCACGTGACCCCAATTGACTACACACTGGTGTCTACTGAAAGTTAATTTCTTTATTTAGTTTGATACATTCTATGTGTCTATGACTATGGGTGTATGCTGTCTAACTTATCATGTTTTTATTTTGCAAAATTCATATTTTTCATGTGTTCGAAGGTGTGCCTTTGAAAAAAAGATTGAGAACAAGCGTTCTGGATCAATCACATTTAGAAAATGTGATTGATTTAGATTATGTACTTGCCAATTGACAATAATAATGTTTAGTATGCTAACCTACATTTCAGAAGAGTAATTCAAATTATTCTATGTTTAAATTTCAGTCGAAGATAGTGAAGATGAAGATGATAATTTTAGATTCCCAGGTGAATCAGAGGATGAGACAGTCGGTAAGCACGTTACATATATTTATGTGTACCATAATGCATTGTTCTGCTTCGAAAGCCACAAGAACACCAAATGGTTAGCTAATGCAACTCATTTGACAGTGCTAAGTGGATGGACAATTATTGAAGATACCAACTATGTCAATTCAATACAAAACATAT
Source organism: Patella pellucida (assembly GCA_917208275.1). Taxonomy (NCBI): domain Eukaryota; kingdom Metazoa; phylum Mollusca; class Gastropoda; family Patellidae; genus Patella; species Patella pellucida. The sequence goes on along the minus strand of OU795042.1, from coordinate 16,698,226 downwards.
GCATTTTGAGACTAACCTAGTATATAATTATTCAGTCAATATTCTGGCTGTGAGGAGAAACCTCATAACCAAATTTCTGATAACATAACAATGTTAATTCTAAATCATGATACTTGCATCATTTTCTAATCATGTGGTCTTAATAATTAAACATAACCTTTGAACCAATACAATTTAGATCACATATCATTTATATTATGAGGTGTACACTTGGATCCTAGAAAGTACTTTGATTCGTGAGTTTACTTCACATAACATCAATTTCAATTTATTACAGCCAAATCATATACATATACACCAGTACTTGTATCCAAAAAGAAGATACCGACCAAGACATTGTCAGGTATTTATGTACATTTTAGTAATTGTTGTCTATAGTGTCTTTGTTGAGATACAAAATAATTACTGTAAACAGAAGAATTACAAGATATGGATTGAATTAAAATATGAAAAGTAATCGGCCGATTTGGACCTGAATGATTTGGACCAGGTTCTTGATTGATTCGGCCCAGACTTTTGGCCGATTCGGATGACAAGGTTCATTCGAACCATTTTTTGAATTGTTTCATAATATGACAGAAATGACAAATAATGTATTTAGTCATTGATTACTTTAATACCAATAAGCTAAATCACAGAAAAGGTGCTTCACATTCTTGGCTGATTCAGACCTGATTTTTGGCTGATCGACCATGATATTTTAATGAGTATTTAAAATATGTTGCATACATATGGTTTCGGAAACCAGTCATGAAATTAATAAAAAAAATGTTTAAATTGCATAAAAGCACATATAGCTTATAGATAAAACCCTTTTAAATTTAATTCAATATTGAAATCAGTTTCTAATAATCAATCAAATATTGTTGTGCATGGAAGCAAAATGTAAGCAATAGCCAATACTATATGTTTGTGTACAACTTTTATAGATACAAACAATCAAGCTCTACCGAGACCGGGGAAAGTTTCGAAAGCCATTGCCACAGATTATGGAGTAAATAATAAATATATGTAGGGTATAAATTTTCATGTCTGCTTATGAAATAATTTAGCAATCCACTTAAATATGTTTTTTTAAAAGGGGGTTGCATAAAAAAAATAATTGGAATCGTTACGAGGTTTACAGAAACAATAAAGAATGTTTTGATTTTGTCAATTAAAGGACCTCAGTCCGTAACTCAATACTCCAAAATCTTCCGATATCGAAAACACGAATTATTGGTCAATTTAAATCAACATTGATGTTGTGATCTTACCTGGAAACAGTAGGCCTCTGATATACAATAATTAAAACAAAATAAACAGTTTACCATTGTAACAAGTGACCAGAAAGAGCGAGGCTAGACATATTCAACAATCTTGTCAAACAGCGAGGCCATATCTTTTCTGGTGGGCATGCACAGTAGACTGGAATAACCAGACACTATAATTTCCTCCCTCTCTAGTTAAGACATAATTGATTTGAAATAAGAGTCAAAACGGAAACAATTTAATGTAAACCAGTTTATATACAATAAGATTATATTATTATATGCCTTGCAAGTTGCGACCCATTAGGGTCAATTTCTAGGCCCCAAATGTTAGCGATTTAGCCCCTTTAAATTATATGAACTAGAACAAATCAAATTGTATCTAGTTTAACCACGTTTCATAATAAATAGTGAATAAGTATAGCCGAAGAACCATCTGCAACTTAAGAAATATTTGTTTTTATTGTTCCAGATGGTCGAGCTTGTTATTGGAAGTGGTCTTATTGTATTGTGTAGATCATAAAATATCATTCTTTTTTTGTATCTGATTTTCCTTCAAACTCTCTTATTTCGAGTCTAATCAAATTATTTTATTCTCCCTAAATGACCGTGAATTTTACTTTCAGATTAAAAGCTGCCGCCCAAAACAAGATATCAACTTACAGATACAAAGCCAAGGACAAGGGTACTGTGGCTAGTTAATATTTGTTTGGGAACAGGCGGGGGAAAAAAACAAGAGCATATTTAAAAAAATACCACTGTATATATGTTAAATATTAGAATCATATCGGGAATGTGTTACAAATGTAGAATAATATTGGAGATGTGTTAAAAACTAGAATAACATTAAAATCTAGAATAACATTTGGAATGTGTTAAAAACTAGAATAAAAGTTGGAAAGACATGATATGTATATGCCCTAGATGACTATGATTAACATTGTGAATATTTTGAGTGTGTAATAAACCTTGATTTAATGTAGCATCCAAATTATTTGAATTTTGTTTTTGTGTTATTGTATTGCAATATCATGAACATAGTAATAAAGAATATTATTAAAGTGTTAATTTGTTTCGTGTATAGCCAAAAAGGTCACATTTGAAGATCAAGCGCAGAGCAGGAATTAATGAAGTGAGCAAAAGACCTTATAAGCACTGAGGGTTGAAGTGAGCAAACCTTCTTATAAGCACTTGGTTGAAGTGAGCATAACACCTAATAAGCACTGGGTTGAACTTGAAGTGAGCAAAAGACCTTATAAGCACTGGGTTGAAGTGAGCTAAAGACACTCGATAAGCACTGGGTTGAAGTGATCACAACACTCGATAAGCACTGGGTTGAAGTGATCACAACACTCGATAAGCACTGGGTTGAAGTGATCAAAACACTCGATAAGCACTGGGTTGAAGTGAGCAAAACACTCGATAAGCACTGGGTTGAAGTGATCAAAACACTCAATAAGCACTGGGTTGAAGTGAGCAAAACACTCGACAAAGTACCGACTTTAAGTGATAAATACACTCAATTAGCACTGGATTTAAGTGAGCAAAACACTCGATACGCACCGACTTGAAGTGGTCAATACACCCGATAAGCACTGGGTTGAAGTGAGCAAAACACTCGATACGCACTGGGTTGAAGTGAGCAAAACACTCGATACGCACTGGGTTGAAGTGAGCAAAACACTAGATACGCATCGAGTTGGAAGTGATAAATACACTCGATAAGCACCGACTTGAAGTGGGAAAAACACTCGATAAACACTGGCTTGGAAGTGAGCAAAACACTCGATAAACACCGACTTGAAGTGGAGAAAACACTCGATAAACACTGGCTTGGAAGTGAGAAAAACACCTGATGAACACCGGTTTGAAGTGAGAAAAACACTTAATGAAGTGTACACTTCATGGACGCCTAATTTGCATATTTGGCATGGCTTCTTCCTCACTTCAATAGCATTTCTGCCTTCTTTATTTCATTGAAAATTTGAAGTGTTGTTATGGAAGTGTGGTAGAAATGAACACTTCAGATATCAAATTTTTCACTTCAAGCACGTGTCGGTTAAGTGTCACCCATACTTCATATAGGTGGCGTCTACACTTCATTTGCGTAAGGGTGAGGTCGCGGTTTCATGGCTGAATCAATAAATCCTATTGACGTTCAATGTTCCACGACTTTCCGTTCCGGAATTATCGTCCGCTGCTGAAAACCTTGTGAACACAACAGAGGTTGGAGTTTTTAGCGGATGTTTTGTGAATTCGGTGGGACGCATTGGGTTCACGAGAGGATGAACTCAATTGATTTCCAGTCACCCCTCTTCTGAACTCGATAGAGGCTATAGTTTTAAATAGGTTTTTGTAAATTTTGGTGGGAAGCCTTGGAGATCGTGAACCCTACTTATATTCAATGTTCAGCGACTTTCCGCCCCGAACCTTGTTAGGCTTCAGTTTTTAATGAATCTTTTTTCATATAGGGCTTGAAACATTGGGTTCATTCCAGGGGTCGAATTTGACGGACGCAAACACGCGAAATGAGTGTTGATTTTGTAGACTGCGTGTTACAAAATATGTCACACGAAAATAAATGCGTGTGCCACATTTTTTCGCTTATCGTTACTGAATAACATGATTTCCTTTTTTAACCAAAATCAAGACCATAATTATGACCAAAAACAGAAATTCTATTGATTATTTACAAAATGTAAATAAATCGATATATATATCTTGCGTTTTGTGACATATGCGCATGCGTCAGGTGTTCGGGCTTTCTTCGTTAGCATCCGGAATTCTTCATTTTTTTCAGGAACCGGTCGTTTTATTTGGGATAAAAATCTTATATTTTATCGGCTCAGAGTTGACCCTATTCAATGAAAACTCTTATATTCCATTAAACAAATTCCGAAATCGGTAAAGAAAATATACGTGAATGGCTTTCCCGCAACCTTCAAGTAGGTCAATGTCATTCATTACCATACGTTGTCAATATAAACAGTTTATTTATAGTAACAGTACATGTGTGTTTTTTTTATGATAAACCAGTATTTTTCCCGAATTGATAATAACCCAGTTGCCGTTGATGGAAATAAGCTACCCCAAAAAATAGTTAAATATGATATTTCTCAAACTGGTGCGTGAGTGTGACAAGTACATTGCAATCTGACAGAAATCGGATGAAAGAATTAAACAATGAATTAAGGTATGAATTACAACAAGAAAACGGGAAAAACACTGAAAATATTTGTAAAAACATTTGGTGTGAAGTATGTAAAATAATACAGTTTGGACAGAACATCACCATTAGTTGAAAGAGGCTGTAAAAAAATCTGTCAATCATGAAAAAGCATTAGCTGTTTAATTATTAGCTAAATATCTATCTGATAATAATCAACCAAATAAAATTTAAAGGGGATTTAGAAAAGCGGACGAAAGTGTTCTTGTACAAATGGATAAATTATTTAGGTCTGCCTTCTATTTAGCAAGAAATGTAAAGCCATTTACAGATTTTAAAGTTATTTTACAACTGCAAAGTTTCAATGGATTGGATCTTGGTGAAACATTTCAAGGCTGCTAAAGAATGTATTTCACAAATAGCTGGCCATTATTCAGATGAATTAAAGAATATTTTAGATAATGCCGACTACTTCAGTTTGTTTTGTAACGGTACAAGAGATAATTCAGGGTCTGAAAATCATGGTCAAGTGCCTTGATAATTTTTTTCCAACTATGAAATATTTGAAATTGGAAGAGCCGACAAACACAAAAAGAAAGTATTTTGGATGCATTGTACAATACATTTAAATCTTTTGATCTTCACAATTATAAATAAAAACGTGTTGGATTTTGTACCAATGGTGTAAATGTGATGATGGGGAACGTCTTGGTGCTGTAACTCGCCTGAAAGAAAGTGGAAATGTCGACTACGTCTTATCGGTTAGGTGTCTTGCTCACAGACAAGAATGGATAAAATGGGATTGAGGACGTTAAACCTCATTTCATTCATTCTATAATTGGCATTGAAAGACACATTCAAAAATACAAATATGAGCTCTGTTGTTGATGTCTTGTCTTCGATATTAAATTTCTATAGAAATGAAATGAAATGTGTTTTTTTGAAACTTCGGCACCATCCGGGCTATATTGCGCCAAACCTACAGCGATTTATGTTAGATTAGTTAAATGAATAAATATCACAGAAAAGGTTTCATATGCATAAATAAAAACAATATCACAGTAAATAAGATTTAAAAATCAAATAAATCTTTTATGCATATAAATATTTAAAACTTCCAGCAATTTACAACATAATTAAGCCCGGTTGGGCAAATAATTGGTGCAGAGACTGGCAACGGTAATATTTCGATCTTAGGCTCTTGAGATTCTTGCACTCAATCAAAACGTGCTTCACTGTCAAAGGAACATGGCAGTGTTCACATTCTGGTTGAGGCTCTCGTTTCAAAATGAAAAAGTGTGTTAAAAAAGTATGATCTATAGGGGAGCGACACAGAACAACTTCATCTCTCCCGTTGGTTCTATAGGAATTTGGCCAATCTCCTAAGAGAGGCTTAATGTGGTGAAGTTTGTTTGTGCCTGCAACATCCAAAGACCGTTGCCAGCGGTCATACATAAAATGGAGATTTAAAATCTGAAAGTGGTAATAAAAATTGTGATATGGGAAGATCTAAAGCAGACTTGGCAGCTAAGTCTGCTTGATCATTCCCTTTAAAACCAACTCTTGTGATAGTAGCAGACGATAAAAGCTGCTACTAAAGGATGTGTAAGCTGCATATAGGGTCAGCAAAACGTAATCGTGAGATTAATGAAATTGCCATTATAATGGATGAAGAATTTTTAAAGCCTGAAAGTTCTAATGATACCAGGTGAATAAAAAAATTTGGAAATTAGTTATCATGCATTTAATGAGTTATCCAGGGGATGATACAAACAAAGCAGAGGACAGAGCAAAAGCAAAACGAATTATAACCAAAAAAAAAGACAGTATAAATTTGTGTGGTATGCCTACTCGTATTTTGTAAGTAATGTAGCTTACAGGCTGAAATGTCCGGAATTAGTTTATTGTTTCAGAGAAATGATGTGTATGTAGCTGGTGTCGAAGCCAAACTTGAGTCTTCCAAATTGTCACTGAAAACTATGTTGACTAAAACAGGTCCACGACATCAAAATTTAACACTGATGTGGGCGGGGTGAATTTTAAAGATCATGTGTTGATTGATGTTATTGGGTCCACTATCTTGGATAAGGAGAAGTCGGAACTTGTTAACGACTTAATTAAATGTATAGATGCGAGATTCACCAATATTTACCAAGATGCTATTTTCTTATGTGTTATCTTTGATCACAGAAACTGGACTGAAGCTGATAGGGACGGCGTTTTTTTTTTGTTTTTTTTTGCAGTATGGACAGAATGCAATCAGATGCATCACAGACCATTTTTGTCAATTAATTTATCGTATTGGCATTACAGAGGCTCAAAGAGAAGTGGCTGATTTAAAATTCCAGAAAATCAATATTTCAGGGCCGCTAACCCACTTTCAGCTTGGCAGAAGGTCACCATTAAAGATACTGAGAAAGCAGATAACCAGAATAAAAGGAAAATCATTCATTTAACTAGTCTATCCAATGATGCCCGTGAAAGGGGGTTTTCTAACATGAAGCGAAAAAAAAAATGACTGGCGATGGAATCTCAATACAGACACCCTGGATGCGCCTAGATATTGAAGATCCCAGTGTTTTGGGGTTTTTTTTGATCAGCGGCCCAGTGTAAACAGGTGGTGGTTAAGTGGCCAGAAGACAAGAAGGCCAATGCAGTCTTCAGATTAACATGTTTGATGTTTCTAGTTTTACTGTTTATTCAATTTTAGACGTGAACTGAATATTAAAATATTTAAATCCCCGTTGAGGGTAGTTTTTGTGTGTTCATCGTTGTGTATTGCTATACGGTAAGGCATATGTGTATAATGCAATGCATAACATGTAATCCAAAGATAAAGATAGTAAGCTGGCACTGCCAGGCAGAATACGCCAACATTTTCGAGAGATGGATGGAGTACAAGCAATACAGAAAGTGATTTTTCCTACAATTAGAGGCTATAATTCATGAAGTTACAATTTGATATTCGCAAATATCGAAAAGAATCAAGATCTTTGGGTTATAACCATGCATTTCAAGTTTCATCAAAATTGTGACCTATACAGGGTCCACAACCCAATCTCGTTCCCAGAGTCAGCCGCGGGGCCGGAGGCCTCTGGGGCCAAAGACCGCCCATTATCTTCTGATTTTTTAACGTGTAAGCCCCGCCCATGCTGACCTCTGATTGGACGATCTTTTCTGGGTCTTTTTCTCGAAAACAAGATGTCGGATCGTCGTTTTGTTTGTTGTGAAATGATTCTTGAGTCAAAGTCAACTCGCTGACATAACAAAAGCGGATCCTAAATGTAAAAATTTAAGTTTTCGTAAAGGTCTATTTTTCTACGCGTGTGTATATTTGACAGTGATTCGGTCATCCAGACACTTAAAATAAATACATGTCACGTGACAGTCGTGTGATTCGTCCCTTCCGGGAAAATGGCTACCCAGTGTCACCAGAGAAATTTCTTTCTGGTTCCGAGAGTATCCACAACCTTGATGTACCATTTTTTTTAACAGTATTCGCATCAAACGGCGGCCATTTTGTGTGCCAATTTTGTTCCTGCCGTTTTCCCGAAATTTAACTCAACCTGCATTAGGGTGTAACGGTTTTATAATCAAACGAGTTTTTAAATCGGAAAGTAATTCTGACCTCCAGAGGGACCACAAGCTAAACCAGGCCACGAAATTTGCCGCGAACGATAACAATCGGTTACGTGCGGTCGCGCAAGCTCAAAAACACGCGGTCGATTTTCCGGTTACTGAAATATCGGTAACGTTAAAAAAATTGACATTAAAAAAATCATTATTTTTATAAAAAATTCGTAACCTCGGTTCACTACTTTCCGTTTATGAATTACCTCGTTTGTTCACAAATTACTGTTGATTTCAATCTAGGCACCAACCGGGCTATATTTCGCCAAACCTACAGCGATTTATGTGAGATAAGTTAAATAAATAAATATCACAGAAAAAGTTTCATATGCATAAATAAAAAAAATATCACAGTAAATAAGATTAAAAAATCAAATAAATCTTTTATTCATATAAATATTTAAAACTTCCAGCAATTTACAACATAGTCCAGTTGGGCAAATAATTGGTGCAGAGACTGGCAACGGTAATATTTCGATCTTAGGTTCTTGAGATTCTTGCACTCAATCAAAACGTGCTTCACTGTCAAAGGAACATGACAGTGTTCACATTCTGGTTGAGGCTCTCGTTTCAAAATGAAAAAGTGTGTTAAAAAAGTATGACCTATACGAGAGCGACACAGAACAACTTCATCTCTCCATTTGGTTCTATAGGAATTTGGCCAATCTCCTAAGAGAGGCTTAATGTGATGAAGTTTGTTTGTGCCTGCAACATCCCAAGACCGTTGCCAGCGGTCATACATAAAAGATTTAGTGGAGATTTAAAATCTGAAAATGGTAATAAAAATTGTGATATGGGAAGATCTAAAGCAGACTTGGCAGCTAAGTCTGCTTGATCATTCCCTTTAAAACCAACTCTTGTGATAGTAGCAGACGATAAAAGCTGCTACGAAAGGATGTGTAAGCTGCATATAGGGTCAGCAAAACGTAATCGTGAGATTAATGAAATTGCCATTATAATGGATGAAGAATTTTTAAATTCTGAAAGTGCTAATGATACCAGGTGAATAAAAAAAAATTGGAAATTAGTTATCATGCATTTAATGAGTTATCCAGGGGATGATACAAACAAAGCAGAGGACAGAGCAAAAGCAAAACGAATTATAACCAAAAAAAAAGACAGTATAAATTTGTGTGGTATGCCTACTCGTATTTTGTAAGTAATGTAGCTTACAGGCTGAAATGTCCGAAATTAGTTTATTGTTTCAGAGAAATGATGTGTATGTAGCTGGTGTCGAAGCCAAACTTGAGTCTTCCAAATTGTCACTGAAAACTATGTTGACTAAAGTAAAACAGGTCCACTACATCAAAATTTAACACTGATGTGGACGGGGTGAATTTTAAAGATCATGTGTTGATTGATGTTATTGGGTCCACTATCTTGGATAAGGAGAAGTCGGAAACGACTTAATTAAATGTATAGATGCTATTTTCTTATCATGTGTTATCTTTGATCACAGAAACTGGACTGAAGCTGATAGGGACGACGCTCTTTTTTTTGCAGTATGGGCAGAATGCAATCAGATGCATCACAGACCATTTTTGTCAATTAATTTATCGTATTGGCTGCGATATTACAGAGGCTCAAAGAGAATGGGCTGATTTAAAAATCCAGAAAATCAATATTTCAGGGCCGTTAACCCACTTTCAGCTTGGCAGAGAGTCACCATTAAAGATACTGAGAAAGCAGATAACCAGAATATAAGGAAAATCATTCATTTAACTAGTCTATCCAATGATGCCTGTGAAAGGGGGTTTTCTAACATGAAGCGAAAAAAAAAATGACTGGCGATGGAATCTCAATACAGACACCCTGGATGCGCCTAGATATTGAAGATCCCAGTGTTTTTTGGGGTTTTTTGATCAGCGGCCCAGTGTAAACAGGTGGTGGTTAAGTGGCCAGAAGACAAGAAGGCCAATGCAGTCTTCAGATTAACATGTTTGATGTTTCTAGTTTTACTGTTTATTCAATTTTAGACGTGAACTGAATATTAAAATATTTAAATCCCCGTTGAGGGCAGTTTTTGTGTGTTCATCGTTGTGTATTGCTATACGGTAAGGCGTATGTGTATAATGCAATGCATAACATGTAATCCAAAGATAAAGATAGTAAGCTGGCACTGCCAGGCAGAATACGCCCACATTTTCGAGAGATGGATGGAGTACAAGCAATACAGAAAGTGATTTTTCCTACAATTAGAGGCTATAATTCATGAAGTTACAATTTGATATTCGCAAATATCGAAAAGAATCAAGATCTTTGGGTTATAACCATGCATTTCAAGTTTCATCAAAATTGTGACCTATACAGGGTCCACAACCCAATCTCGTTCCCAGAGTCAGTCGCGGGGCCGGAGGCCTTTGGGGCCAAAGACCGCCCATTATCTTCTGATTTTTTAACGTGTAAGCCCCGCCCATGCTGACCTCTGATTGGACGATCTTTTTGGGGTCTTTTTCTCGAAAACAAGATGTCGGATCGTCGTTTTGTTTGTTGTGAAATGATTCTTGAGTCAAAGTCAACTCGCTGACATAACAAAAGCGGATCCTAAATGTAAAAATTTAAGTTTTCGTAAAGGTCTATTTTTCTACGCGTGTGTATATTTTTAAGTGATTCGGTCATCCAGACACTTAAAATGCTTAAAATAAATACATGTCACGTGACAGTCGTGTGATTCGTTCCTTCCGGGAAAATGGCTACCCAGTGTCACCAGAGAAATTTCTTTCTGGTTCCGAGATTATCCACAACCTTGATGTACCATTTTTTTTAACAGTATTCGCATCAAACGGCGGCCATTTTGTGTGCCAATTTTGTTCCTGCCGTTTTCCCGAAATTAACTCAACCTGCATTAGGGTGTAACGGTTTTATAATCAAACGAGTTTTTAAATCGGAAAATAATTCTGACCTCCAGAGGGACCACAAGCTAAACCAGGCCACGAAATTTGCCGCGAACGATAACAATCGGTTACGTGCGGTCGCGCAAGCTCAAAAACACGCGATCGATTTTCCGGTTACTGAAATATCGGTAACGTTAAAAAAAATTGACATTAAAAAATTATTATTATTATAAAAATTCGTAACGTCGGTTCACTACTTTCCGTTTATGAATTACCTCGTTTGTTCACAAATTACTGTTGATTTCAATCTAGGCGGAAGCGCTATTATACCCACCAGACACCGCGAAAATGTTAGGATTATCATGACGCTCTACTGTCATTCACTTCGTTAATAAACAAACATGTAAACGCCTGGATAATCACGACAGTCTTCAATCACGCCATTTCGTTTGTGCAATCTTTCCAAATCAGCCCTCCAAATGAATGTTTTATTTGTTTTAATATTAATTATATTTGGGATGACAGTTCCAAAAGAGTCTAATGTAAAAAAAAAAAAGGGAACGTTTTTAAAGTGGAGTTTTAATTTTGATTTTACAATTGTTGGAGAAACGAATGACTCAACAATAAAGAAAATAAAATGTGACGTGTGTGAAAAACATTTGATTGAGATTCGACGTGAGGCTGCTAAAAGAAATATAAAGGGTTTCGTTCTTAAGGGCGTTTAAATTATGCCGATGGAGTCAGCTACGTTCATAAAGGAAACATTTTGCGATATATTAAAGCAGGGGGGGCTGCATGACTGGGCAAAGAGAACATTTTATGGTAACCCAGATTTATTCCCTGTACCTTCGACATCCAACTCCACAACATCCAATTTTTTTTTCGGATTTCGCCAATCCAAAAATTGATGAAGTTATCAGCACAAACACTACCAGGCACTACAGCCATTTATTCATGACATGCCTGACGGTTGTAATGAAAGAAATGCCATTTATCAATTTTAAAGATTTGATAGAATTACAACAAAAAAGTGGTGTAAACTTTTTAAGCGGTAAAGACAATGAAAAATCGTGCAGGGAATTTGTCAAATATTTAGCAGTGGCGGTCAAAAGCGACATAAAGAAAATGTTGGGTATCTCAAAATTTTTCTCCGCTCTGATGGACGGCTTTCAAGCTAGGAAAACTGGGGCTGAAAAAGAACTTGTGTACGTTAAAACTGTTGTGAAATGTCAGCCAGTGGAGCTACTATTGAGTTGTCAACACATGCCCGACTTCGGTGGTGAAGATGCCGTATCAGTAAAAACTGCATTCGATGATGTTTTTTTTAACAAAATATAAATTAGATGTCGACAGGTGGTCAAAGCTCCTGGTAAGCATATGTACGGATGGAGCAAGTGTAAATCTTGGAGTTTTAAATGGTGCCCGTGTTAAAATAAAGCAAGAATATGACAGGCAGTGGATTCTCCTGAGTCACTGCTCTAGTCACCGCCTAGAGTTGGCAATGATAGATGCTTTTACGACAAACAAACAATTTGTGGAAGTTGATGATATTCTCGTTCAAATTTTATTACATGTTCCGTAACTCTGGAAAAGCCAAGCGAATCCTAACAGCAATTGTATTAACTCTTAGTCTCGGTCACCCAGAACCTCCTAGTCTTCAACATACAGAGGGTCTGGGACCGTTCTCAATATTTGACGTAAAGCCCATTGCTCTTGCGTAACCGGGAGTTTGGTTATTAATGTGTCTTATTATCCAGTCTCTTTAGCTAAGTCATGGTGTAAACATCTTTTTTAAGAGGAGTTAACTCCCTTAGACATTGTTTATGATAAGCCAATTTTTGTCAAATGTTGAAAACGGATCCAGACTAATATTCGTAGAATATTTTTCTGGATGATAGAGACTAATTAACTCTTGGTGTAGTTTGTGTGACATTTGTTAAGGCATCGGGAACCACAAGCTAAACAAAGTCGATTTTGCGTATAACCAGGGGCCATAATTCAGGAAGTTGCGATCCGATATGCGCAAATATTGAAAGGAGCCAAGATCTTTGGGTAATAACCATGCATTTCAAGTTTCATCAAAATCGAATTAAAATTGTGACCTCTACAGGGTCCACAACTTTGATATACCATTTTAAACCATATTCGCGTACAAACGGCGGCCATTGTGTATGGCAATTTTGGTCCAATTTTCCCGAAATTCGAACTCAACCTTCCTTTGATATACCATTTTAAACCATATTCGCGTACAAACGGCGGCCATTGTGTATGGCAATTTTGGTCCAATTTTCCCGAAATTCGAACTCAACCTTCCTTAGAGTGTAAATGGGATATAATCAAACGGTTTTTTAAATCGGATAAAAATTGTCACTGCAATATTTAGATCTGATGCTATAATCTGAAATGAAGTCGGTATGAGCTTCGATAACAAACCCCACTCCATAATTTGAAGTGTGACCTCTGCTTTGCCAACTTCTATTATAGCTTACAGCTATATCAAAAAGTACGTTGTCTGAAAGAGAAAGGTCCAATTCACAATATACTCTGCGAGCAATGGAGCGTGCCTTTTTCAAAATTGATATAGAGGAATTTTGTGCGATGGCAGGATGAATAAGGCCTTTATTTGGGATGTAGGCCTCCATAGACATTCTTAATTCCTGTTATTTTATTCATGCAAATGTTTCCAACACCTACCTCACGCATAGCCAACACAGCTCTTCTATTTATCTCATGTGGAGATCTTGTGGGGTTTGACTAAGAAGCTGTGGACTACTCCAAACTTTAGATATAATTTTTGAACAATTGTGCAATACAGTTCCACGGAGTAACCTAAGCTTCTGCCTGTATCGACATCTAAGAAGTTGGCTTTGTATTTCAATTACATGACTGACACCTGATATTGCAATTTTGTAGGAGGTGAAAGATGACCAATTTTAACAATACAATACTCATCATTTACCAATCTTGATGAAACATGTTGTGTATACTTCTAGCAACAGCCCTGATAATCCCTCATTACATTATTTTTATTTTTTTAAATGTTATGGTCATAACATGGGTTTCGACGAGCCTCTCCCCTTAAAAGTGTTGGTATAGACTTGTCTAATTATGGATGCATTTCAGATCGATGGAATAATATGTAGTAGGTAATACTGACGACAATGTAACAGAAACCGGCTTTCACAAAATTAGAAAAAGATAGTAAGCTGGCACTGCCAGGCAGGATACGCCCACATTTTCGAGACATGGATAGAGAACAAGCAAAACCGAAAGTGATATTTCCTACAATCAAAGGCTATAATTCATTAAATTACAGTTTGATATGCGCAAATATCGAAAAGAATCAAGATCTTTAGGTTATAAACATGCATTTCAACTTTCAACAAAATCGAATTAAAATTGTGACCTATACTGGGTCCACAACCTTGATATACCATATTTTAACACTATTAGCGTACAAACGGCGGCCATTTTGTCTGGCAATTATGGTCCGATTTCCTTGAAATTCAAACTCAACCTTCCGTATGGTGTAACGGTGATAGAGTCAAGCGTTTTTTTAAATCGGATAATAATCGTGACCTCCAGAGGGACCATAGGCGATTTTTAGGACAATCAGGGGCTATAATTCAGGAAGTTATGATCTGATATGTGCAAATAACGAAAGGAACCAAGATCTTTGGGTTATAACCATGCATTTCAAGTTTCATCAAAATTGAATCAAAATTGTGACCTATACTGGGTCCACAACCTTGATATACCATTTTATAACAGTATTCGCGTACACGCGGCGACCATTTTGTATGGCAATTTTGTTCCGAATTTTACCGAAATTCGAACTCAACCTTCCTTAGGGTGTAATGATATATAATAAAAACGATTTTTGAAATCGGATAATAATTGTGACCTCCAGAGGGACCACAAGCTAAACAAAGACGATTTTGCGTATAATCAGGGGCCATAATTCAGGAAGTTACAATCCGATATGCGCAAATATCGAAAGGAACCAAGATCTTTGGGTTATAACCATGCATTTCAAGTTTCATCAAAATCGAAAATTAAAATTGTGACCTCTACTGGGTCCACAACCTTGATATACCATTTTTTAAACAGTATTCGCGTACGAATGGCGGCCATTTTGTATGGCAATTTTGGTCCAATTTTTCCGAAATTCGAACTCAACCTTCCTTAGGGCGTAACGGTGATATAATCAAACGTTTTTTTAAATCAGATAATAATTGTGACCTCCAGAGGGACCACAAGCTAAACAAAGGCGATTTTGCGTATAATCAGGGGCCATAATTCAGAAAGTTACGATCCGATATGCGCAAATATCGAAAGGAACCAAGATCTTTGGGTTATAACCATGCATTTTAAGTTTCATCTTAAATCGAATTAAAATTGTGATCTCTACAGGGTCCACAACCTTGATATACCATATTTTAACAGTATTCACGTACGAGCGGCGGCCATTTTGTATGGTAATTTTGGTCCGATTTTTCCGAAATTTGAACTCAACCTTCCTTAGGGTGAAACGGTGATATGATCGAACGGTTTTTCAAATTGGATAATAATTGTGACCCCCAGAGGTACCACGAGCTAAAATAGGTTATTTTTCGGACAATCAGGGGCCATAATTCAGGAAATTACGTTCCGATAGGCGCAAATATCGAAAGGAGCCAAGATCCTTGGGTTATAAACATGCATTTCAAGTTTCATCAAAATCGGTTCAAAATTGTGACCTCTATAGGGTCCACAAGCTAAAAACGTGATTTTTCATACAATCAGGGGCCATAATCCATGAAGTTTTGATCCGATACATGCCAATATCGAAAGCAGCCGAGATCTTTTGGGGATAAACCTATATTTCAAGTTTCGTCAAAATCCGACAAGAATTGTGACCTGTAGAGAGTCCACAAACAATTGTGGACGGACGTCCGGACGGACGGACGGACGGACGGACGGACAGGGGCGACGACATAATACGTCCACATGAAAATGTGGGCGTATAAAAAGGATCACGGCGTTAATTAGGTGAATACTGGATGTTTTACTGAGATGTCCAGTTACATGTATGATGGTTAAATATGGCATTTAATATTCTCTAGATCAAAGTTTCTGCATATTTTTTATATCAGCTAGAGCCATAAATAAAGAAGTGTCAAAAGAGAAAATAGGGCAATGTGTAGACGCATGCTTTTACATGAAGGGGTAATCGCTCGTCAGCCTCTTCGTGATCTGTCTCTAATTCTTTTATAGGAAACACGCTAGCGGTTTTGTTATGGATCGATAGAAGATGACAATTCAGGTCCGTGACAGATAAAAATGTCCATGTCTTAATTAAATGCTGATTCGCAAATGTCTCTCCAGACTGAAAAAAGAAATTCGATCAAAGTCTCTTTTTTTTTCTCCACTGTTTTATTGCTTTCTGGTCCTTACTTTAAACTTGAATTTTATTTGTGCCACTGGCAGCTCCCCAGTTAACATGGATCGTTAGATTTACGTTACTCTTACGTCATTATGGTTAGATTTAGGTTAGCGTCCAATAATGGTGAAATTGTATGGTTAAATTTACGTTACTTTTACGTCAGAATGGTTATGCTTACTTTTACGTCAGAAGATGACGTAAATCTAAAGTAAATTTTAGGACGGTTATATAACCAATTTTTTTTGCTTCAATACTTCTGGATTAAATAACCACACCAGTGTGTGCACATTATAACAATTGATAAATAGTCGGAATTCAGTCATAATAATTAAATATGTATTATTGGTGATAATTCTAACGTTAATCTAACGTAAATTTTACGTCTGGTTTCTAACCGTTAGTTTATGGTTAGTTTTCTAACGTAAATCTAACGTTAGTTTTCTAACGTAAATATAAAGTTAGTTTTCTAACGTAAATCTAACGTTAGTTTTCTAACAAAAATATAACATTAGTAAATATAACATAAAACAGGACGATCCATGGTGATAATTCTAACGTAAATTTTACGTCTGGTTTCTAACCGTTAGTTATGTTTAGTTTTTTAACGTAAATCTAACGTTAGTTTTCTAACGTAAATATAACATTAGTAAATATAACGTAAAACAAGATGATCCATTCAGAATTGCAGTCTGCAGATTAGAAGCACAAAAATTGGACATGGTCCACTTCTTTGTGGGATTTGACATAGACCCGTATAAATAGGTACAACCTTGGTTGACCATGTCGAAATGGAACAAAATCCGTTAATACAGACAAGATTTTAACAAAAGAGTGGGTGTGGCACCGTCCAAGGGGGGCAAATCATGCATTAAAATCAATAGTTGTCATGCTTAAGCAATAAGTTTACCAAGTTCTGAGACAATCAATTCAGACGCTAAACCTGGAGTTCAGATGTTTGATCACTGCATTGTCCGAGAAAGTTCATGTTGATTTTCCGGCGTGGTTTCCCCTTGTCAGTAATGCAGACGGAGGGCCCGACAAGGACAGCTGCCTAGTCGTTCGGAGGGGATGAAAAACCGAGGTCCTGTGTACTTATTGGCGTGCACGTAAAAGATCCCTTGGCAGTTGGAATTTAGTTGCTGCCCGGGCAAAAATTTCCCTCATACCACACTGTATGATGTATGCCCGTCTTCAATTAGCCCAGGTTAGGTTCAGAAGAGCGGGGCACAGACACACAAAGAAGAAATGGGTTTGTAGACATCAAATTGGGTGTGTCCTTTGTAATGAAGCGACTCAATAAACAAGCCTAAACATAACCCACAGGAGAATACTATTGTTGTAGGCTGGAATAATCAGACGCCAATTCAATTTGGACTTTTCGCAAATTTATACACTTATACATAATTTTACTTCATTATTTTTTATATATATAAGATTTGGTATACATATTAAATCTTTGAATTTCTGTTCTTTTAAATAAAAATATAAGTACTGAAAATGATGTTGTAACATTGACATAAAAAGTTTAAAAACATTTACAATTTTATCAGTCTTTAGGAACACATTTCTGCGTCTTATTATAGCTAGTCTAGCAAAGGATAGTAGTTGAATTAAAATATTATTATTTTTATTACCTTTAATGACTTAGACACAGAATAGTAATATTTTATTAAAATGGACAGTGCTAAATCCTTCTGGGTAAAAATTAATTATCCACTTAGCCACCGTGATCCCTACTGATTAGGAAGTTGTTAGTGTAACCATCTGATCACAGATGCTCCATGATATTATCAGGGTGAACAAAATCAGTGTTTGCGATCTGATATTTAGTACACTGTATGTTACATGTGACAAGGGGGGACCAGCCACTAGAAAATCATAAGGAACTTTTTCGGCCAGTTAGCAATCCAGCACCCATCCTCACCAACTCATTATGCTTTCGCTTATATTTCGAATCTGGATTCATTCGTCCGAGGAACGGTTTATAAAAAAAATATATATATACTATCCATGGAGAATTGTACTGTTAATGATGTGTGAACCATACTTTTTACTGATATCCGTCAAATCCTGTTCTCTTTTAAATTATTCATGTTCTGGTTTGATTGTTCTTTGCATGAGAAAACATATCAAATATGAAATTAGGTTGGCTTTTCAAATAGCTATATTATTACAAAAAGTAAATTTCTAGGATATTCTGCATAATATCAGATACAATATTTATGAAGTTAAACAATGCACTTTCAGCAAAACTATATCAACTATAAAAGTAATACAGATGTCTTGTTTCAGTAATAATTGACTGTCTTCACAGACTGGCAGTGAAATTGACCGATTGAAGAACTGACTTGTCTGTCAATTAAAATGGAATAATATTAGAATTGTAGTTTTAATGCAACATTACAACAAATACAAATAAAATCTAAACAGGTAATGTATTTCTAAATAAGGGATAAAGCTAGAAGTGGTCGTATCGTAGAACACTTTGGAAAAAAATATCTTGCTAATCTAAAGTAATCAAAACACATCAAACTTGGGCCAACTGTTAAAATATGAAGTGTAAACCCAGTTACAATTTTGAATCGAAAACCCTGTTAATTAGTTGACATTTTAAATTTTAACTGGATCTTTCTCAAACAGTATACAGCTATCTTGATATATACCACTATATATACTATTAAAAATATGAGGTGACACTTTAAATTTTAAGTGGATCTTTCCCAAACACCGTAGATATCTTTCTAATAGATCTAGATGACTGTTTAAAATTTAACCAGATCTTTCCCCAAACACTATCTAGATAACGTTACATACTATTAGCCACATCTGATACTTCACACACCAAAACACCTTGATCATAATCTATATCGAGGGCTGAAAGCCGAAAGTGCCTATTTCCAAAATTGCCAAAAATGAGTTAAATACACTTAACAGTTCGAAATTTCATGTAGTTTCTCAGCAAAAATTATCTAAGTCCTATCTTTATAAATACTGGCGCAACAGGGAAGTCGTATATTGTTAAGTACAGAACCACTAAAAACGTCCCAAGCAAAAGAACGTATCTCCAGATAGAGAGTTCTTGCTGTCATTTTATTTTGCAACATTAGTGCAAGATATGTATATATCCCACTTGTCAAGTTCTTGCTGATAAAACACTTGTATGTTGGGAGTTATTTCCCTTGAATCACTGACTAAACTGCCTTGTTATTGTACCAGAACAGGATATAAAATTGACGTTTTCACGTTTGTGATCCGTTAAAATGGCTGCTAGACGAGGTAAGAGACATTTAATTTATCTAGTGTAACCTTATATACATAAATAATGTAATATAATACATAAAGATATTCCCAAAGAACTTCATTAAAATTTAGTTTAGACCTTGCTGGATATATCCATATTTGGCTGATGTAGACCTACGACCAAGGACAAAAACATGATTACTTTTAAACAAGAAGGAAGTTAAAATATTTTATTGTTTTTGTTTTAGGACGATGTCTAGATGCCAAGAAGGCGCAGGAACTATTTGAGGATATGGAAAGCGAGTTTGATGATACTGATAATGATCCAGATTACAAAACGTCTGACTCCGATGGTGATGATACGTCTGATGATCAGTTCTTTACCACGAAGGAATCTTCTGCACATGCACATAACAAGGCACAGGACAATGTACATGAAGACCAAGACAACATACAAGATGATGGACAACAACAAGACAACACACAAGATGGTGGGCAACATAACAACATACAAGATGATGGGCAACAAGACAACACACAGGATGGTGGACAACGAGACAACATACAAGATGATGGACAACATACAAGATGATGGACAACAAGACAACACACAAGATGATGGACAACAAGACAACACACAAGATGATGGACAACAAGACAACACACAAGATGATGGACAACAAGACAACACACAGGATGGTGGACAACAAGACAACACACAGGATGGTGGACAACAAGACAACACACAGGATGGTGGACAACAAGACAACACGCAGGATGGTGGACAACAAGACAATACACAAGATGATGGACAACAAGACAATACACAAGATGATGGACAACAAGACAACACACAGGATGGTGGACAACAAGACAACACACAAGATGAAGTAACAGGGGAACAAAACATTCAGGGTCGCAGAAAAAGACAAGCAAATCCAGCTAATTGGAAACGAAATGTCAGAAAGAAGTTGAAGTTATCTGGAAAAAAACATGTCAATTCACATGAAAAACTAATGTCAGAAAAAACTCCCATACCCTGTAATTGTAATTGTAGATACAAATGTAACATGGATTTCAATGAAGATGATCGAGCTGCAATTTGTAAATGTTATTTGGATTTAGCTGACTATAAGATACAAAAGGATTATCTGCTATCAAGAATAGGGGTATTTAATGTTCAGCGAGTGCGTGTTCAAGAGAACCAACGCAAAAGAGCCAGAAATCAGTCAATTTTGTACTCGTTTCCGAAAATGTCAACAGAAAAATTACAACAAAAACGTGTATGTAAGAAATTTTTCTTATGAACACTAAACATCAGTTTTGGACCAATAAAGACTGCAATGAAACATGCAACAGAATCGGCTACATTTGAAGTTGAAGATGATCGTGGCAAACCTTCTCCTTCAAATAAAACGAATCCTGATAGTTTAGTTTGTGAGAAATCGTATTAATAGTTTCCCGAGAAAAGCATCGCATTACACTCGCAGGCATTCAAAGCGTTACTACCTTGATCCGAATCTTTCGATATCAAAAATGTACCGTCTGTATACAGAGAAATGTATTTCAGCCGAACCCACCTTGAAACCTGTAGGAGATAAAATTTACAGAAATCTATTCTGTGATGAATTTAATTTGTCATTTTATCATCCCAAGAAGGATCAATGCTCAAAATGCAACCTCCTAATTAAATCGAACAAAGGCGCATTTGAAGCAGAACATGGTTTACATCTGAAACGAAAAGTCGAGGCGCAGGCAGCTAAAGCACAAGAGCAGATCAGTTGCTGATCCTTCATTCATTGCTGCTACATTTGATTTGCAAGCGGTCCTGCAAATACCAAGCAGTCCTGCATCATTATTGTATTATAGTAGAAAATTATGTGTCTACACTTTATGTATTTACACTGCCAGACCAAATGACGCATTCTGTTATTGTTGGTCAGAGGTAGAAGGTGGACGAGGAAGCAATGAAATTGCGACATGTCTGTACAAATGGTTATGTGAGTTACCAGAACAAGTTAAAGAAGTGTCTTTTTTTTCAGACACGTGCGGTGGCCAAAACCGTAACCAAAATGTGGCTGCTATGTTTTTGTATGTAATACAGACAACACAGATTGAAAAAATTACTCATAATGTTTTGGAGAGCGGCCATTCCCATATGGAATGTGATAGCATGCACGCCGCTATAGAGCATGAGAAGCGACATACCAACGTTTTTTCAATGATTGACTGGATTTCTATATTTCAAAGATCACGCCGTATACAACCCTATCATGTAACAAATTTTCACCCCTTAGAGTTTATCAATTTCAAAACAGTTTGGCAGAAATACTTCTTAAGAACAAGCGCAGAAACAGTGATGGTGGAACTGTAAATTGGCTCCTTGTTAAAGGGTTTCAGTACAGGAAATCAGACCCCTGCATTATTTTTTATCGCTATGACTATTATGATGAATTTAAGGAAATACATGTTCATATGAGAGGACGACCAGCTTCATCGCTAGAGCTTAAAAGAGTATATCAGAATAGGCTTCCAATTAGTCAGGCAAAGAAGAGAGACCTCCAGAAACTGTAAGCAGTTTGTTATACCAGAAGAGCTCCACAAATGGTATGATGACCTCCCATGTTCTAATCACCCTAAAGAACAATTACCAACTGTATTCAGCAGTGATGATACTGATGCTGATGATTAGGTCTTCAGATAATGGATTATGTGCCTTAATGTTCAATTTGTTAAAATGTATTTGAATTACTTGTTTGAATTAAATGCATTTTTATACGCCCACATTTTCATGTGGACGTATTATGTCGTCGCCCCTGTCCGTCCGTCCGTCCGTCCACAATTGTTTGTGGACTCTCTACAGGTCACAATCATTACCCGATTTCGACGAAACTTGAAATATAGGTTTATCCCCCAAAGATCTCGGCTGCTTTCGATATTGGCACGTATCGGATCAAAACTTCATGGACTATGGCCCCTGATTGTATGAAAAATCACGTTTTTAGCTTGTGGACCCTATAGAGGTCACAATTTTGAACCGATTTTGATGAAACTTGACATGCATGTTTATATCCCAAAGATCTTGGTTCCTTACGATATTTGCGCTTATCGGAACGTAATTTCCTGAATTATGGCCCCTGATTGTCCGAAATATCACCTATTTTAGCTCGTGGTACCTCTGGAGGTCACAATTATTATCCGATTTGAAAAACCGTTCGATTATATCACCGTTATACCCTAAGGACGGTTGAGTTCAAATTTCGGAAAAATCGGACCAAAATTACCATACAAAATGGCCACCGTTCCTACGCGAATACTGTTAAAAAATGGTATATCCAGGTTGTGGACCCTGCAGGGATCACAATTTTAATTTGAAATGCATGGTTATAACCCAAAGATCTAGGTTCCTTTCAATATTTGCGCATATCAGATCGTAACTTCCTGAATTATGGCCCCTAATTATACCTGTAGAGGTCACAATTTTATTTCGATTTTGATGAAACTTGAAATGCATGGTTATAACCCAAAGATCTTGGTTCCTTTCGATATTTTGGCATATCGGATTGTAACTTCCTGAATTATGGCCCCTGATTATACGCAAAATCTTTGTTTAGCTTGTGGTTCCTCTGGAGGTCACAATTATTATCCGATTTAAAAAATCGTTTGATTATATCACCGTTTCACCCTAAGGATGGTTGAGTTTGAATTTCGGAAAAATTCGGAACAAAATTGCCATACAAATTGGCCGCCTCATGTACGCGAATACTGTTATGAAAAGGTATATCAAGGTTGTGGACTCAGTATAGGTCACAATTTTGATTCAATTTTGATAAAACTTAAAATGCATGGTTATAACCCAAAGATCTTGGTCCCTTTCGTTATTTGCGCATATCATATCGTAGCTTTCTGAATTATGGCCCCTGATTGCCCGAAAAATCGCCTATGGTCCCTCTGGAGGTTATGATTATTATCCGATTGAAAAAAAGCTTGACTCTATCACTGTTACACCATACCGAAGGTTGAGTTTGAATTTCAGGGAAATCGGACCATAATTGCCAGACAAAATGGCCGCCGTTTGTACTCTAATAGTGTTAAAATATGGTATATCAAGGTTGTGGACCCTATAGGTCACAATTTTGATTCGATTTTGATGAAACTTGAAATGCATGTTTATAACCTAAAGATCTTGATTCTTTTCGATATTTGCGCATATCAAATTGTAATTTAATGAATTATAGCCTTTGATTGTAGGAAAAATCACTTTCGGTTTTGCTTGTTCTCTAACCATCTCTCGAAAATGTGGGCGTATCCTGCCTGGCAGTGCCAGCTTACTATCTTAAATGTTTAAGGTAGTTCATTCATTTATTCATTTCAGTGGCCGTGGTATCGAATCTAGGAATTAGAAATAGGTGAGGAGGGGGGGGGTGTATAATTATTTTAAACAAATTTTAAAAAAGAAACAGTGGTTTTATGCTGCACTTTGTCCAAGTTTAGGGGCCTGTGCACCTATAGCACCCCCTAAATCCGCCAATGCTGTCTAGACACAATTCCCCTTATGGCACAGGCTTGCATACTGAATTTATGACTTTTGTACAGTCTGTTCATAACTTGATATGATCATTATGCACATATATCTCCAATGTTGACTTCCCATATTGGGAGAATTTATATCAACCAGAAGTGTCTATATCCATTATTATGAAATAGATTGAAAACTACTGCAATAAGACCGTTGCTCATTCAGCATTTGTTTTCAACTATTAATACGCACGTAATTACCAAAATCATCTAAATCCAACAATTACCTGATTTTTAAAATTTAGTCAAACTTTAAATCTTCATTTTCTCAAAACGTCAATTTTGGAGATAGGCACCTATTGTTTTCAGCCCTCGATATATTGATGATCTAAACCCAATTAATTCTCACATTTCTACAGTGCTACAAATACTGACGGATGCAGATATTCAATTTGACGTTTCTTTGATTCCAGAACTGTTAATGATTCATTTTAAAGAGATGAAAGACTGACAACTCTCGTCTACTTAATTAAAGATTCATTAATTTAATCAACTCACAACAGATGTTATAAATACACATATATGCGATATATCTATAACATTTACAAACATTACAGATCTTTTTAATGTGAAATTGAGCCCGATGGCACTATGTCAAAAGTGCACAAAGATGAAACAAGCAGGTATTATCGTGACTATATATTATTCAGATACCATCTAATTGATATCTATATGACTGCACAATCTGTCACGACAATAAAATGAACAATAACGTGAACAAGCTTTATTCAATAAAGTGATATTAAAATTTTATGTAGCTAAGTGAATCAAATTGAACTAAAAAACAGCTTTGTCAGGCAACAGAAAATAAATCTATCAACAGTTTACAGGCTCCATGAAATGGTTTAAGCCAGTTAACTTCCCAAAATTTCTGTGTATAGAATATTTCAGTGAGAGGGGGACTAACTCTACTATATGCCCAGTTTAGCTGTAAATGTAAGGTTTTTCTTTATGACTAAAAAAAGCAATCAGCAAATTTCAAAATTAAAACAAAAACTTTAAGTCAAAAATGCTAACAAGTTTATGGATGGATGGATTGGAAAGAAATAGAAAATTGGGGTGATCATCATATTCCAAATGTTTGCTAGATTATACAAATGTCTTTTTACTTTGGGATCATCAATCTCAATATATTTATTGTGATTGTCATTACATTCAGTATTTTCATTAATATACTAATCTCATAATTCTGAAAACAAGGGAAGTAATTATATTGGTTCTATACACAACTATAATAAACATTATTTGGATTGTAAAGCAGCAACCTGATAAACTTACAATTTATTCTTATTAACCATCTGTCCAACAACAATTTGATCAATATCTCTTTAATACTAATTTGACAATCTCGAACCCCAACATTACTAATTTGTTCCCTTCGGCGGAAATATTTCAAAAAGCGTTATTTGTTACGTAACACCAGCTAAAAAAATATAATTCTAATTTATTTTACAATGATATGCAATAAAATAAAAATAAGTTTCAATTAATATCGATTACCCTTAATACGATGATGGTAGTGGTAGCAATTGAAAACACCTCATCTGCAGGATATTGGTCATTAGTGTATATACAAATCAGATATATCACTGATTGTATTAAAGTCGTGTTCTATTATTAAACTAAAACATCAACTCTATTGAACAGACATGCAATTGAAAACAACTAGTCCACATATTATTGGTCTTGAACACACATGTACATTGAATATATGACTGATTATTATTGTTCAGTTTTATTCATATCCTAAATAAAACACAAACTTGATTCGATTGGAATTAATATATATATGTGAGCTTAAGGCCGGAAGTGTCTTTAGATAAATAATCACCTGAATAGGGTGGCTTTGATAGAGAAGATTCAACAGATAATCACAGCCTAATTTATGGATAAAATGCCATGTGCATTAAGAGATATCTTGATTTGAGTTACATGTAGAAACTTTATGAATGGTAGATTTCATTAAGCTATAACCGTTATATAGTCATCCCCTGTATATATTGATATCATTTATTGAGCTTTCGTTAATAAAGACTAACACTTTGCTTTAAGTGACAACCCGAATTAAACAGAGGCTCAAACATAAAAGTCTGAGAATGTGTGAAATTAAAACACCAAAATATAGGGGAATGGTGTATTTAGCTTGTCTCAAAATTTGAGTCGTTTGGACCGATTATGGTTACTTGAGAGCAGAGGCGTAACTACCGGGGGGGTATGGGGGGGTATGTACCCCCCCACTATTTTGCATTCAGTCGGTAAATTCTCGTGTTTGTCGGTAAATTGAAACTGTCAGTCGGTAAATTTAAAAAGTTATATAGCAAATGTTTTTATCATGATTTACCGACCAGATTCTTCGGTATCACACTGTTTCGTTACAGAAATTTTGAAACCGTCAGTCGGTAAATTTCAAGAGTTATATAGCAAATATTTGTATCATGATTTACCGACCAGATTCTTCGGTATTACACTGTTTCGTTACAGAAATTTCGAAACCGTCAGTCGGTAAATTTCAAGAGTTATATAGCAAATATTTGTATCATGATTTACCGACCAGATTACAGTGTTCTATAATTATATAACAGGAATTTCGAAACCGTCAGTCGGAAAATTTCAGGAGATATATAGCAAACATGTGTATCATGATTTACCGACCGGATTCTTCGCTATTACACTGTTTCGTTACAGAGATTTCGAAACCACCAGTCGGTAAATTTCAAGAGTTATATAGCAAATATTTGAATCATGATTTACCGACCAGATTCTTCGGTATTACACTGTTTCTTTCATTACTGAACTTTCGAATTTCTAAATTCACCAAAACATCCCTGTATGGAACTGCTCTGAATTCTAAATAAATCTTATATGAACTAGAATCCTTGAAAGCAGGCGCGGATCCACGGGAGGGGGGGGCGGCAAGCTGTAAAAAAAATTGTATCGACAAAAAACACTGAAAATAGGGTGGGAGTTGTGTTTAATATTTGAAGATCAGATGCCAGGAAATCGCATATATAGAGTCTTATCTTTTAAAAAATTCTGGGGGAGGACCCCCAGACCCTCCGCAGTTACTTATATACGTAGGCTAAATGGTACCTAACCAAATTTGACCGATCATGGATATACATTACCTCACAGAATTTTACCTGTCATCTAACTGTCCCTTGGTAAGCGAGCCCTTAGAATATATATGCATTCTAAGGGCTCACTTAAGGGACAGGTAAAATTCTGTGAGCAGCATGATTTCTGCATCAGCTTGACCAGATTCTAAAAAAAAAAACACGCTAATCTTTTCAACCTTGTTTCATAAATACTTCAAACCGCGTGCCTTTCCTTCATTCGGACTTTTTTTCAGAAATTCTTCAGGCAGTAGGCTACCGATCTGTTCCTGATGATTTTGCAGACAAAAAACACTGAAAATAGGGTGGGAGTTGTGTTTAATATTTGAAGATCAGATGCCAGGAAATCGCCTATATGGAGTCTTGTCTTTAAAAAAAATCTGGGGGTGGACCCCCAGACCCCCCTTAGCTGCTTCGCACCTGCGGCGCTCATAATTCGAGCTTCGCCCTCAAAGTACGCCCCCGTTTCGTAATTTTCTGGATCCGCCCCTGGAAAGTGTAGTCATTATATCTAACCCGCTTTTAAAAAGCTATGTAAAATAGCACATTTTTCTATTGATCGACCCGTCGGTAAAATCGGCATTTGGATACCCCCCCAGAAATTTATCCCTAGTTACGGCACTGCTTGAGAGGGTTATGCAGTGAATAACCAACTTGATAAAGAAAGGCAAATTTCAACTACACATTATTTTTATTTAAAAAATGTTTGGTTTTATCCAGATACCACAAAATCTCCTCTCATCCGAGTGCCCGAAGGGCACGATGGATGAGAAGGATTATATGAATATATATAGCCCGAGGGCTCGAGGATTTATATTGCATATTTCTTATTGATCTAATAAATATGTATACTAACTCAACATTCAAAGACTAAAAATAACACAATTGCACGTGCAGCACTGTGTCAACATCTGCCTGAGTATAAATACGAATGAATGAATGAAATGGGGTTTAACGTCCTACTGTTATGCACTTAACGTGGGCTAATTGAAGACGGGCATGCGCCATACAGTGTGCTATGAGGGAAATTTTGCCCGGGCAGCGGCGCTACGGCCTACTCTTATATCGAATTCCAACTGCCAAGGGATTTTTTACGTGCACTCCAATGTGTACACGGGACCTCGGTTTTTCGTCCGATCCGAACGACTAGACAGCTGTCCTTGTCAGGTCCTGCTTCTGCATCACTGACAAGGGGAAATCACGTCGGAAAAATCGAGATGAACTTTCTCGGCCAATGCAGGGATCTAACACTCGACCTCCAGGCTAGCGAACCAGCGCCTTGTCCACTTAGCCACCGTGATCCCCGTATAAATACGAGGTACGACTCGTCACAAATTGTCTCTTTAAAGTTTTGTTGGCAACCATATATATAGCACTGGGAGGGCCTTAAGGGAGGGTATATAAATCCTCGAGCCCTCAGGCTATATATATTCATATAGTCCTTCTCATTTATATTGCATCATTGAAAGGGCTGTCAACAAAAAGGAAAACAAATAGTAGGCTGTTAAAATTTATCCATATAATTAAAAATGCATTATTTTCTGTAGATCTACAGTAGAACCTATCATTTTCCATGATACTGTTTTAAGATTGTCTGAAATAGACCATCTAGAATTAAAAGATGCAGATCAGGAAGTTGAACGAATTGAATGAAGCTTATATACAAGCATCGATTCCTGCCAGTACAATGGTTTCTTAAGCCAAGGGTAGATGGCAAGTGCACCGGTAATACATGTATGAGATACAAAAAGTTGAGAAAACTTCCTTACATCTTGAGTTAAATTAAGATAATTCTGCTGAGTATAGCATATACATAAAGTTTTATTAGTAAACTAATCCAATTGACTTTGTATAGAGGAGAAGATTGACCAAAAGTTTTTAGAATTCTGCCAACTCCTAAGGTAATAGCATTGCCATAATCTAGAAAGCGATTAATACTAAAAGCTGTTAATGTCTGGCACCTTTGGGCTGTAGCTAGAGCCAATAAGCTCACTGTTTTATAAGTGAGAAACTTCAAATTAATAACTTCTAAAGCGAACAAAACTCGCTAATGAAAATTTAATAGAAATACTCCAGGTTGCCACAAAACGAGATTTTGGAGCATCAAGATTCCAAAAGTAAACAAATCAATCAAATAAAATGGGATCCAAAGGATCACTTTGTTTTAGATATATGCCTATAGCATCAGCGTATGCCGACGTATGAGAAATTTAGCAAACACGCTGATGTACGTTGAATGCGTTATGCGTACGCTTTTAACAAGTTACGAAAACGCTGGTATAAGTTGCTATAACGCCGAACGCGGCACAAAATTTTCATCATCCATAAAATTTTCAGCGTATGCCGACGTATTGCTTACACGTTAGGCGTAAGTTAGAAGAGCGCGACAGGTAAGTTATGCACGCGTTAACGCACGTTACATGTAAGTTACTCATACGTTGACACACACGTCGGCTACAAGCAGGGCACACTATAACTTATTCTGATGTATGAAATAATTATCTAACACGCTGGCATACGCTGAAGCAGAACGTGTTGGAGCGTACTTCGACGACCACGTGTCGTCGCAACCTCCCAGGGTCCGCCATGCTTGTAGACTTCTGCGCATACTCATCTCTACACACGTTTCAAACACGTTCAGTGAGTTTTAAGGACGTCAGAAGTACGTTGCCTATAGATTAGACATAGGTTACACGTACGCTGCTTAATTACCCAACTGGTAGCCGACGTTTATGTCAACTTATGAGTTACTTACATGTAACGTGCATAACTTACCTGTCGCGTTTTTCTAACTTAAGCCTAACGTGTTAGCAATACGCTCGCATACGTCGAAAATTTTATGCATGCACAAAATTATGGGCCACGTTTGACGTACAACAACTTATAACACCGTATTTCAGTATGCTCATAACTTGTTAAAAACGTACCCATAACGTATTCAACGTACACCAGCGTATTCGCTAAATTTCTCATACGTCGGCATATACGCTGATGCCATACGTCAATGTGTGACAGTCCCATAATTACTTGTGGTTTTAGCGAGCCTCAGTTTTTATATCTGACCTCACGTGGTCGTCGAAGTACGATCCAACACGTTATGCATAGGTTTGACTAACGATGTGCATGAGTTCTGCATAAGTCGAGAACGCTAAAAATTTGTTGGGCACACGCTGTCATATACTTGTATAAGTTATGTTTACGCTGGGGATAAGTTATGAATAAGTTACTCATACGTTGAACATAGGTTATATATTCGTTCAGGGCGTTATAAGTACGTTATTTATGCATCAAAAATCAGCGCCCTCTTGATATTTAAAGTCAACTATAGCGTATGCCAGCGTGTTGGAACAATTTTTTCATACGTCGGATAAGTTGTCTAAAACGTTATAGTGTGACAGGCCCATTAAGAAAAGCATATAAAATAAAAACACCAGATTAAGGGGTGGTCTAATATGGTTACCATTTTAATAGGTAATGTTATATGTAACCACCAGTTTAACTCAACCGTTATTGAGGGAAATACCCATATGAATAATTACATTCTGTTAAAATCTCTTGATTACTCTTTCATCTATGTAAAAAAAAGGTGCTAGACAGTATTGCTGTTCGAAAAAAGGAGCACAGTCCAATAAAACATGCCACTTGTCTGATAGTGATCTTGTTTGATATTAATAAAGCTTAATTTTTTCTTGGTTTTGAGTAAGAGATCAGTAAATGAATGACAATTAATAGTAAATCCTAAAAAAACAATTTCAGGTTCTATACAGGATTTTTGTTCCTTTATACAAAAGCCTAGCTCTAGAAAATATCTTAACAGTTTTCTGTGTGTATACACATTCTTTGCAGTGTTGTTTCTGGGAAAAATGAAATTGTCTATATAATAAGAACAGTATCCACTGCTTGTGAAGGCTTACAAAATTTGATTTGAAAACTAAAATAAAAATCTCTTGAAGCTGAAGAAACTCTGAAAGGGAGATGTAATCTCAACCATTTGATCTCATCAAATAAAATGTAAAATTTTATGATGATCTGGGCGAATAGGAATAGAAAAAAAGACATCTTTTAGATCCAATGATGATAGAAAATCCTCTCTATGTATTATACAAAACATAAAGTTTCTTTTGTAAAATGTTCATAAAACTTAAAAATGTGTAAATGTTTCAGGTATATAACAGGACGATAATCGTCAGTCTTTTTCTGAACTAAAGGAAAAAGATTTTATAAATAAACTCATTGGTATGAAAACCCGGGAAAACCTGGACATAAAGCCTTCTTAATCAAACAACTAATTCCACCTGCTCTGAATTATAATATAGAGGTGGTTAAACAAGTGAAGTTGAAAGGGTGGTTGTAAAATCCAGTTATCTGATGTTATGACAGACCAACTGCCTAAAAAATATTTGAGACCTGACTGGCTACAAAAATATAACCTACAGATGTTACTGTGGCTGGATTAATGCTGCCCCTGAAAAGGGACTCTTGTAAATGGATTGCTAATTAGTACCCGACTCCATATGATTACCAAATTTTGTTTTTTTTAGAGACAAATCCAAGTGGGTATTACCCCTGAGAATTTATAAATTAAACGAGGCTTACCTGTAAGGTGAAGTTTGATTGTAATTCTGTCCTACTGTTGACGGCTGAGAGATCATGTGAAATTGCGTGCGCATCACCTAATCGCCATATTACAAAGAGAGAATGGTCACAAGAACCACAGTTTAAAGTCAAGTAAAGGGTTGGGATACACCAAAAAACCAAAGGGTGGGCACATGATCTCTCAGCCGTCAACAGTAGGACAGAATTACAATCAAACTTCACCTTACAGGTAAGCCTCGTTTAATTTATAAATTATGTCCTACTGTGTGACGTAAGCTTCGAGTCATGCGAGATTTTTAAAGTTGTCACCAAGAACCAACAATAAAACGAAAAACAATTTTACAAAGTCAAACTTTAATTTAAACATATATAATGTTAAAATCAATACAAGATATCAACACAAACTCAATGAATTAATAAAAGTCTGCCAATTAGGAATCTCCTAATAAATTATCAAGAATTGTTCTACCAAAAACATCACTATCATGTACAGGCTTATTGTAATATTTCCTGAAAGTAGATTCCTGGGTCCATCCAGCAGTTTGCAAAATACTGCTAATCGAAACGCTATTTCTGCTAGCTGAAGAGGTAGAAGCTGCTCTGAATGAGTAAATATTGATGTATCCACTCCTGAGGAAATTAACACATTTTTAAGCCACCTCGAAATCGTATCTTTGGTAACCGGCTTAAATGGTCTCGCAAAACTTAAGAAAAGTTTGTTCTCACTACCACGTAAATTCACAGTTCTCTTGATATATTCTGTATAAACTGTAGTGATACACAAGCGCCGATCAGGGGCGTAACTTTGAATTGTAATTTCACTCTGATGAAAAGTTGGTCGACTTTGTTTAAGAAGATCTCCGAATCTAAACTTAAGTGAATTCTGACTTACAGTAATGTTCAGCTGATAAAACGATTGAATACGCTGACCCGAAAGCAGAGCGAATAAAGCTAGAAACTTTAAAGTTAACAACTTGCGTAGATAACGTAACACTTATTAGGGTCCCACGTGACATTATTTCTAGGTAAAGCTGGTCGCAGCTTATATACACCTCTAAGGAACCTACACACAATGGGCAAAGATCCAGCAGGTTTTTTGTCCACAAAAATAAAAGTTGACAACGCACTTCGTGCCGAGTTAATGGCGCTGTACTTCAGTCCATCTTGAAATAACGAAGTTAAAAAATTAATAACAGCCTCTACAGGAGGACAAAAGGGATCCAAATGTTCTTCATCTGAATACCTAAACCATCGTTTAATATACGTCGTGTATTGCGACTTGGTTGACTCTGACAAGGAAGACAACAAGATTTCTTTAGCTCGTTCAGAAAAACCTCCTGTCGAACAACTTGGCCGGATATCAGCACTGCTAACAATCTCATCTTTTTCGGCAATTCTTGAACTCTTCTCGTTGGATGAGTTAAAATCGTATCTATACTAGGCAAAACAAAAGGAAAATCAATTAGCATTCTTATCAATTTGGTAAACCAATATTGAGTTGTCCACCAAGGGACTATCAAAATACCTGTGGCCTTATCTTGAAGAATTTTAGATAAGACCTTTCCAATTAAACAAAAAGGAGGGAAAGCATAAAAAGGTTGATCCCAATATCTACTAAAAGCATTTATGGCTAAAGCATTAGGATCAGGTTTATAGGCAAAATAAACCTCTACTTTAGCATTTAATCTGGAAGCAAATAAATCGACATTCGGAACACTCCATTTATTGCATAAATCACTAAATATTTCATTAATTCCCATTCACCAGTATCATGTGAAGAACGACTTCCCTTATCTGCTTCTATGTTTAAAACACCTGCGATATGGCTTGAAGACAAAGAAATATTTCTCTCAATGCACCATAAAAGAATTTCTCTAGTTACATCATTATAATCAGATATTTTACCCCCTTGTGAGTTTATATATGATACAGCAGTCGTATTGTCTATAAGTAAATGAACATGCAAGTTTCTTACATGTTTACAAAAAGCAAACGGCAAATTTTGAAGCAACTAATTCTAATAAATTAATGTGTTTTATAGACTCCTCTGCGGACCAGTTACCCCCTGTCAACTGGCCATCACCAGATACCCCTCCCCATCCTTTTTTTAGAAGCATCAGATTTTAAAGTAATGGAGGGACTATCTAAAACTATAGATTTTTTAGAATTTGATAAATTACTTATCCACCAAAGTAAATCGGATTTACATTCGTCATTTAAGAAGATTTTCTTCTCAAAATTACCATAAGCCTTACTCAAAGACAATGCTTTAAAATTATCACACCGTCTATAAAGTAGCACCCCATAGTGTACTCCAGGGAATGCTGCAGATTTTAAAGTAATGGAGGGACTATCTAAAACTATAGATTTTTTAGAATTTGATAAATTACTTATCCACCAAAGTAAATCGGATTTACATTCGTCATTTAAGAAGATTTTCTTCTCAAAATTACCATAAGCCTTACTCAAAGACAATGCTTTAAAATTATCACACCGTCTATAAAATAGCACCCCATAGTGTACTCCAGGGAATGCTGCTACCATTTGCCCAATAACTTTAGCAAACTGTCTTATAGTTATAGACTTGATAGAATGGTATAATTGAGTGCAAGCTACTTTAAGTTTATTAAGCCTTTCAGGGGTTAGTCGAACAGTCATAGCAACTGAATTCACA
This sequence comes from Patella pellucida, assembly GCA_917208275.1. Taxonomy (NCBI): domain Eukaryota; kingdom Metazoa; phylum Mollusca; class Gastropoda; family Patellidae; genus Patella; species Patella pellucida. Next base: position 16,663,720 of record OU795042.1, on the reverse strand, counting down.
ATAAAACCTAAATAAACTATTTCTTGAGTAGGCTCAATAACAGATTTGTCTGGGTGCACAATGAACCCAGCTTTAAGAGAGAATGCTATAGTATCTTTTATGTTGTTTTGACAATCCTCAAAATCATCTCCTACTAATAAACAATCATCAATAAATGATGTATTCATGTGCCCAAGCTTTCTCAGCTCTGAGAAGAGGACATTTGTAATTTTCGTAAAAATTCTAGGACCTGAGCCTAACCCATTGGGCAAACAAGTGAACTGATAGAGAGCATCACACCACTGGAATCTTAAAAACTTTCTATGATCATTCTTAATTGGTACCGCATGATAAGCATTCGACCAGTCAATAGATGCCATGAAGCAATTAGGAGTAATTAAATTAAGAGCATGATGGAAAGAATCCATTTTGAAATGTTTGTAGACAACTTGATCATTGAATTCTTTAAGGTCTAAAATGATTCTTAAGTTCACATCTTTTTTATCTCTCGTAAATATATTCGAAACAAATTGTCCATCAGCATATTCAACTTTTTCAATAACCCCTTTGTCTAAAAGGTTTTTAATTTCAAATGACACTTGAGAGCATTTGGACTCGTTAAATTTGTACGGTATTGGTAAATTAATCTGTTTAGGTAAATTATGAAGTTCGATTTCAATACCACAAACAGTTTTTAAGACCTGACTATCTGATGTCAAGGTTTTCCAAAAAGGTAAATGCTCTTTCAATTCTCCTGCTCTAAACGTTTTAACACGAGCATGTAAATATTTGAGTAATTTATCCTTGTAAGTCTCCCAAGATAGAGAATTATTAAGAAAACTCACCAGATCATAATCTATTTCTTGTCTGACTGAGAATTCTTCTTCCAACTGGTCTTTTGATTTTGATACATCTTTTTGTTGTTTTGGTACTGGTGGGCCGGAGGCTTCTTGTAACGATAATTGCCTTGATACAAAACAGATTTCCCTTTAAAATTATTATTGGAATATCTTGAATTGCCTTTCACACCATAACCCTGCGAGTAATTCTTTGAAGATGTCACATTTGAGCCAACTTGTGCAGCCTGTTTTAACTCCTTAAGTTTTTTTGCAGATATCATCCCCGAACAGAAATTTACTTGATCCGGTATCCAAGTTCTGTGACTGATTACAAATTGGTTTGTAAGTTGGATTAATATCAAATTTTATTGAGTCTCTACGGCTCTGGTTCAGAGTATGTACAGTGTGTCCTAATAAGGACATACAATCCACTGCCAACTTAAGTTCCACAGTTAACAAATCCTTCTTGACTGGTAACTCCTTTTTAGTTTCCAATAACTTATCCACAAGTGACATCATAGTATAGGAACTTTTTAGAATTAGTTCTCCAAGTTTTTGATATTTAATATCTTTAGAACGGATGTAACCTTTAATACTGCTACCCCAAATTTCAGCATTCACAGACTGTAGGTAAATGTCAACATTTCCAGGCCTTGTGGTTTTGTTAAGTAATTTTTCATCTGGTAATTTGCTTGTTTCACAATGGAGGCAACCTGTGGGTTAATGTTATTCCCCACTTTATCGACTATAGAATATTCTTGTTCGAGTGAGTCAAGGACCTCTCCGATGCCGAAATCAACAACATTCACGTCATTGTTGTCACCAGTAGTACTAGTGCTATACTAGTAGTAGTAGAGGCAGTTTTAGGCGAATTGTCACCAATTAATGCTTCTTTATTAATTAGCCTGAGTAACTGCAGAGGAACTATCTCTCTCAGTTGTCGTAAAGTCGCTTTCTGCTACTTTCGTTTTGTTTATACTGGCTACAGACTTCTCTTTCGCCGCTGACGATTGAGTCTGTGGAGTAGATTTTGACCTGGGTGAATTGTCACTCCTAGTTGGGGCAAAGTCCATTTCGGTAGTTTTACCGGTTAGTATTTCAGATTTAGTATTTCTTTTCCTCTTAGGTTCTTTATCTTTATCGAATAGAATGCTAGCAAAATCGAAATCAGATTTGGAACTTGAAGATTTCTTCTGTTGTTCCGCCATTTTCTTTTCACGAAAAAACGTGTTCTGACCGAGTAGACCGAACAAAAAATTATTTTTTCCGGCTAAAGAAATGAGGTTAAGAGCTAATTGTAGCTAATTAATAGGAGTAGTGTTGCAAAGACAAGTTTTTCAACCAATTTTGGTTAATAGAAATAACTTAATGAAGTTAAATTTCTAAAAACTTGCAGATAGCTTTTCCACCGTGCTTTCACTGTGGAGGTGAAGCGTACTAATGGCGATTAGGTGATGCGCACGCAATCTCGCATGACTCGAAGCTTACGTCACACAGTAGAACAGAATCACTACTGAAGCGGCAATAACAGTTTTGTGTCTTGTGCTGTATTCGTTACTCCTCGGTTTTATGGAAAACACGACTAACGAGTTGGTAAATAGCGTTCGTAAGTACAAAAACTGGCTCGGAAGTCGTAATTTCTACTGGAGAACTGGGGTAGCTAAATTTATATCGAGTTCACGACATATGACGTAACAAGATGGCAGTCAAAGTTACAAAACTAAAAGTTTTGAACGATAATATATACTGTTTTTGTAGTTATATGTTTGTTGTGGATGTACATACCGGTCTGAATACGTGATTTATAGAATTTTACATATCGGTATACATTTCCTGAACAATGACAAGAAACACATTAAACAGAAAACGAGAAAAATACCCGGCTTTTCATATTGTACTAACTTGTTATTTGGGGAGGGGGCGTGGTCTTTTATGAAAATTCATCCCTTATTGGTGTATTTTTAGAGCATTTGCTGTCGACGTCTTATTTGCTTCAGTGCAAATCAATGTCTATTTATTTATTTATTCAAATTTATAAAGTCTCATTCATAAAACGATGTTTGTCTTTTATTTGAGTACAACGAATTATGACAACAGATAGATTTTGATAATTAAAACACGTTGTTTTATTTGACCTGTGTCTCACGAATTATATTATTATTACGGTAGAATGAGAATCAGGTAAGACAGAAGTTGAGAAAGCTCTCATCGTCCCCCTAGCCCTACTCCCGGGTCGTTCCAAATCCACGATCAACACGGGCAAGAAATAAACAAGCCAACAGTGAGGCTGATGTCCCCCGCCGAAATCCCAATATAATAAGATGACACATATTAATTAATCGAACATTTATTTTTTTCAAAATATTAGCTTTAGCTCAAAATATTAATTATTGACTTAGTTAAGACATTCGCCTAATGAGTTATGTTCCAAAGTCTTGACCAATAAAAGTGCTTATCCTTAGCCAAAGCAGAAAATTTGCAACATTAAACTTAGTCAAGATAATGATAAAAATGTATCTATACTCTGAGTTCTGAGTTACATTGCTATCACTTCATTACAACTAAAGTTATCGTGCCCCAAAGCATCAACCAATCAGATTTCTTATCGTTCTGCTTACCCTCAGCAGAAAAAGTTGATTAACGAACTTGGTCAATATATCGGTGTTATAAAGCTAAAGCTATACACCTAGTGTCCTCACTCTCCCTTAATCAGAACCTAATAAGCATCAACCAATCAAATTGCTTATCTCTGCTTACCCTAAGCAGAAAATGCTCACCTTCGAACCCCATCAAGGTATTCATCTAATAGACACCTATGCCAAGTGTGAACATTCTAACTCAATTAGAACGAGAGTTATTGTGTTCCAAAATCTCGACCAATCAAATTGCTTATCAGCCATCTTACCAAGAGCAGAACATGCTCATTATCAAACTCAGTCAAGGTATTGATGTAATGAAACTACACACCAAGTTTCTTTTTTTCACCTAACTAGAATTAAAGTTATCGTGCCCCAAAGCATCAACCAATCAAATTGCTTGCCTGAATGAGAGTTATTCAGTTCCAAAGTCTCGACCAATCAAATTGCTTATCGCTCTGCTTAGCCTGAGCAGAAAATGCTCATTATCGAACTTAGTCAAGGTATTGATGTAATGAAACTATACACCAAGTTTCATCACTCTCACTTAATTAGAACTAAAGTTAATGTGTCCCAATGCATCAACCACTATACACCAAGTTTCATCACTCTCACTTAATTAGAACTAAAGTTAATGTGTCCCAATGCATCAACCAATCAAATTGCTTATCTCTGCTTACCCTAAGCGGAAAATGCTCATCTTCGAACTCCATCAAGGTATTGCCATAATATACACCTACACTAAGTTTGAACATTCTAGCTCAATTAGAACGAGAGTTATTGTGTCCCAAAAAGTGTGACAGACAGACAGACGGACAGACAGACGGACGGACGGACGAACCCATTTTAATAGTCCCCTGCTTTCTTCGAAAGGCGGGGGACAAAAAAATAACATTGACATTGTGGATAGGCTAGGATTAACCGTAGATTAAGTACCTTAAAAATTGATCGTAAAACCGAACGTACACCATTAGGCTAATGATCACGGTGGCTAAGTGGATAAGGCGCTGGTTCGCTAGCCTGGAGGTTGAGTGTTCGATCCCTGCATTGGCCGAGAAAGTTCATCTCGATTTTCCGGCGTGATTTCCCCTTGTCAGTGATGCAGAAGGAGGGCCTGACAAGGACAGCTGCCTAGTCGTTCGGACGGGACGAAAAACCGAGGTCCCGTGTACAAATTGGAGTGCACGTAAAAGATCCCTTGGCAGTTGGAATTCGATATAAGAGTAGGCCGTAGCGCCGCTGCCCGGGCAAAATTTCCCTCATTGCACACTGTGGCGTATGCCCGTCTTCAATTAGCCCAGGTACGGTGCTTAAGCGTAGGACGTTAAACCTCATTTCATTCATTCATTCTAAACCTTTAACATTGGAGTGCCGTAAATTTTGATGATGGGGTCTACTACGGCACACAAAAATAAATAATGCCGTGGCAGACATGCTTTGTGTGGTCTTTTATTAGGCTTTGCCGTTTGCCTTGGTAAATTTTGAGCGCTGAGTTTGTGTACAAAGAAGGACGAAGTCGAGAGGGTTTAAATACGACTGGGCGGCTTTTTTCAATTTTTTCTTTGTGCTTGGCGGCAAACATTGTGCCGCCTGGCGTGGCTACATCCCTGTTCCTTATTGCATCTGTAGCATTTCCAAGAGCTATTTGGCTGATACTTTGGGACATAATTATTTGGGTCTGAGAAAAAACACTTTCAGAAGTAAAAAAGGCACTTTCAGAAGTTAAAAAGAGCACTGTCGAAAATTAGGGGGGGGGGGCGCCCCTTGCATCCGCGTCTGTTATTGTACCGTACGGCAGTTTAGGCTTTAGGACCTTACGGTCTATTTTAACACAATGTTCCAGTAACTGTGATTGAACACAAACTAGCTCTTTTCAGGACTAACATTCTATGTTTCTTTGAATTTAAAATATCTACATACCGTAACAATTAATTATGCACATGCTAAGCTAATTGACCGTGCCCCTCATCGGCAATATTCTTTATCTAATTTGTCACGGTTTTAAATACGATTAATTGTTCGTAGATTGAATTTTTAAAAATTTAATTAAGAAGACTAAACCAATATAGACCATCAACGGTATATGCAGATATTTTCTAGCTTGAATTCAACTGGCATTAAAATTCATCATATCTTTGCAAATACAGAACCGAACTGAATTGTCTTTGTGGTGATATTCCTTTTAGCGATTTAAATTTCACAAATAGTGATTGGGGGTTTAATAATCATTGAAAGGGAAATGACAGCCATGTTGATTTTCCCACTTGTGCACCCGAACACGACAAATGTGGTATTTACTATTTCCTTGTGGGAAACACCATGTTTTCCAGCGGTAACGAATACAGCATTGATCCAGATGTTTTGACAGGAATGCCAATAAGGTCAATTATCCACTGTACATCCTGAATAGCCAGACGCATCTTGTGACTGTGCTTGTTGGGGTAAAACTGACATGTCAGTGTCCAACGGAGGGGCAACCTGGTCCCATGCATTTAGCAATTTTCTTGAATAGGGTTTTTTAACGACCAGTTAATCAATCTTAACAAGTTTCATGGTTACCACATTAACTAATTTATGGTCAGTTCTAAACTAATTATAATTGTTGATTCAGGGTCAAAATTTATAAACCCTATGTAGGTTACACATATTGGTTGAACAATATGACACCTTGCCTGTAAAATGAGTATAATATGAGTCTTGTGCTCGTCAATGACCCTGTCTTCATACGCCCAGTCGGAGAAGAACAGTATGTAGTTAAACCTAATTTCATTTTATTATTCATCAATGACATTATTAAAAACATTAATGTCTGCATAAAATCGTTCAAAAAAGAATAAAATTTATTTGATTTTAAAATCATCTCATCTTACGTAAGGAAGGGTAATTGGTAGGCTAATGTGTCATTTTCATTTGAACTAGTCATTCTGATATTATTGGACCTTCTATGCTTATTTATTAAGTTATTAAGAATATTACCAAAAACTACCGGTATAGGACTTAGTTCAACAGGCCTATTATCCCTTTGTCGGCAGTAGACATATCTGATATCATGGACCTTTAAATATTAAGCATATTACTAAAAACTACCGGTATAGGACTTATAGTTCAACATGCCTATTATCCCTTTGTCGGCGGTAGCAGTAAAAACATTATGATTTTCATATTACTAAAAACTACCGGTATAGGACTTGATCGACGAACTCTTTCTGGGGTTTTAATGTTACATTCTCGATATCTATCACATTCAAAATCCAATCGAATATATTTATAATGTTGTGCTTGGTGATAAATTTGAACAAAAGTTTGGTCAGTCAGCTCACCAAAGGTTGGTGGAATTTTACCAATTGACTGATAACAGATATTCCGGTTTTTAATAATTGCTGAAGGTTGATTACCAATTTGTTTTACAAAGTTAAAGACTAGCCGACTTTTATCTTTGTCCAAGATGACTGACTGACTGACTGACCTTTGAAAAGGTCAGACAGCTATAGTTCTATGGGTGATGTGAAGTCAACATCTTTTTTATTGAAAAATCGGTCGATTAAATTTTAAAACCCAATATGAAGAATCATTCATTGATAATAAACAGTTCAGTACAACAGGAAAATAATCCAAAAGTTTCAAAAGCAAACAGACTAAAAAGAAAACGTCTACACGTGCTTTGTTGGTTCTTTGTTTACATTGAACGTAGTAATTTGAACTGGTACGGGCAGAATTATATCTTTTACCCATTTTACGCCTCCGCGCACTATTTTCTGCACCTATTTACGCTAAATATGGAATATTTTTAATCCAGATATACTTCAAACACCTTTATTTATTTTTCTTATACTTAAAAAAAATGTTTTAAAATTTAATTTGTCGAAGGAAAAAAGTTAATATTTTGTTGAATTAAGACACATAGATGTCGTCTTTATCAGTGACTGTAGCGGCCAAGCGAATATTCACTGCGGGATCATTTTGGTTGATTACATGTAAGCTGATTGACGTCAATTGTAAATATTTTCCGATTTTTTTCTTCTAAACCTACCATCAGAGCAGCTTTGTTGGTTTTTGCTAGTGACACTACACTAATTGCAAGGGGATATAAACAGAACCTAAAGAATATGCAATAATGTCTTTTAAATTAGTCTCAGGGTTTTGTACAATTACTAAAAGTCTCTGAAAAAAAATTCTATCAACTTTAATTATCACATCTTTCCCAGAAATTGATTTTGTTATAGTCTTGGAGACATCAGAAACAGTTCTCAATTTTATACTCTTGATTGGTGCAATAACATACTTTACGATCTAAACCACAAGCGTTAGCCACTCTCATCTCCCTTCCCACAATCCAATGTATACTAAAATAGAGGTCCGACTATTTAGCTCAATGCTGATTGTGTCAATATGGGAGTATATTATACCATGGTACATTTTAGACAACAGACTATTTCAGCCAATTTAAGCATTTATTTTAATGTCATCATAATTAAGGGTACCTTTAAAGTTAAAGGGGTTTTAAAGTCCTTTTGGTCGATCATCACCATCGTTATCAGTACTACAAAATGGCTCATCTTCAGTGGATATTTCATCATCATAATTAACGGTCTTCAACTCTTTTTGGAAGAACATCATCGTCATCAATACTAAACACTAGCTCATCTTCAGTAGATATTTCATCAACATAATTAACGCTTTGGAAGATCGCCATCGTCAATACTAAACAATAGCTCATCATCAGTAGATATTTCATCATCCGCATTACTGCCATCAGTAAATACATAACCGTATTCGTTACTACTTAATCTAGGGTTGCCAGTAGATACAACAATTACTACAGGTTATATTTAATATTTACCATGCTCTTGGTTTAGATCTTTTTGTAAACCCAGATTTTGTATTAATCTATCTAAAGCTATCGTATTTGTAGACAGTTGATTTTCTACCCAAGAACATCCTTTTCTCATTTGACAATCTCCAATTAAAGTTACATTATTCAAGATTTAGATAAGAACTAGCCATTCTGCTATACTAGTTCGAAAGTACATGATGAATAATTTGAAAATTTCATTCAAATTACTCTGTTGCAAGCGAAGATATTGGCATTTGAAGAATTGGTCGACCTGTGCAATAATTTCAACCACGGTCCTGGTTGATCAAAGCTAAGACTCGAAGCGTCTGGGCGCGCCATATTTGATTTATCACTGAAACGTTTAATCTGTTTAATATCGGAACAATCTGATGCCATCCAAAGTTGATTAAGGCCTGGATCAGTTAATTAATGTCTAATTAATACTTTAGAAAACAGTTCATGCCCAAATAAAGACCTGCACTAGGCAGATTTAGCTTTTGAATAATGCATGTTTAATAAACTTGTTCTCTCATTAAACGTCAAATTGGCTGAAATATGAAAATGGGACAACCTGGCCTCCATGAAAATAAAACGGAAAATAAACGGCAAATGACAAGTAACAATACTGACTACATCCCCAACCCTGACTATTTGAAATAATGTCGATATTTGAATAATACTTACATAGGTATGAAGATCGTTGTCAAACGGAATTTATTCATGAAACATTGTAGTTAGGCCTAGATCTTGTGGAATCATCAAGTTTTCTGTGAATACCTTGATAAGTGATTTAAATATACATAAAGTTTTGATCAAAAACAGTTTTAAATCGAAAAATCATGTAATACATACCCTTTTTCGCTTATACAAAGTAATTATTGGTAAATAAATTCGTTGAAAGTCTTTTTAACGCGCGGTTTCAATGAAGATTACTGCTCAAATGTGATATTCTATTATGACGCCATAATACTTGAAGTGTTGACGTTATTTAATTATTTATAGTCTAGGTAGGAGTTATGGTTCGTGTTGTCAATAGTTGCCTAATTTTTAAGATATTATTATTTGCAATACGAATGAATAAAATATTTCTAATGGCATTAAATTATCGTCCATTGACTTTTCCATTATGCTGCATCTTTCAGGTTAATGTGATAACACAAATACTGCTCGGTTGGCAAATGCCTTTTTTATGGGCCCACATGTGGACGTATTTTTGCCTCTTTCTGCCCATTGATACGTCATCATTTGGTATATGTTAATGCGATATAGGCTAGATTCTTTTCAAATTTGGCGCAAAGTATCATGGTCAAGGGAGGACGTTGTGAACACAATAGAGGCTAGAGTTTTTGGTGTGCAATACTGTGTTATAAAAAGACGAACCCTATCGTTTAGTTCTTCTAGAAACGGTCTCACCGTATCTGTCAATCCCCATCAAGCTACATATGCAAATGCCGCTCTACCCCCACCTAAAGCAATTTTTGAATCCTTACCTTCTATGATTCCACCGTGATTCTTCTTTTTCGCCAAAGGAAGTATTTCTCGCCACATCTGACACAAATTTATAATAATTCTACTGTATTTTCAAGTAGTAATTTTAGATTCAAACACATAAAAAAAAATACGTTTGAACTAGTCCGCCAGGGTTCATGGCTTAATCAATAAACCCTATTGGTGTTTAGCCCCAGCCCCCTTTTCTTAACTCGATAGAGGCTATAGTTTTTTTTATCGGTTTTTGTATTCTTTGGTGGGAAGTATTGGAGAACAAAAACTCTACTGTTATTCAGCGTCTTTCCGCCCCGGAGTTATGCATCCTTTGCCGAAAAACTTTGTAAACGCGATAAATGCTAAGTTTTTTATGAATCTTTTTTATATAATATTTGGCTTGATGCATTGGGGTCGTTCGACATCCATAATCCAGTCTTCCATTCCTGGGTTATTCCCCTTTGCCCCCCCCCCCCCAAAAAAAACGTTTTAACGCGAAAGAGGTTTTAGATTTTGTTTTCAAATTGCGATGCAAATAATGGGGTCATAACAGGTTTAACCCTAGCGGTTAGATTTTTTTCAATTATCCTACATCATTATGAAATTTGCTAACATCCCAAGTTTTCCTTTCGAAATATCTGCAGTTGAGACAAAGCTGCTGTATTGGGCGTATCTTTTATCAGACACGTAGACCATTTATTGATCTTCAAGGCACAAAACCTCTTTGAATAAGAGGTCAAAATATAGCATGGAATTTGGGTTGATCTGAGGCGAAGGTTACAGTCGTAAAGAGATCTTTATTTTTCAAATTTAGTGCCGCATTATGTTTACGTGAGGGCGAACACTATCGATATTCAGTGTTACACAACCTCCCTTTCCCGAATACCCCCCCCCCCCACACACACACCCTCCTTTGCCAAAAACTTTTTGAACGCGATAGAAACTGCAGAGAAACTGCGCGACACAGAAGATAGGGCTTACCGATTATTAAAGTTCATTTATTGCAAAATGTAGGCGTATCTCGCATGGCAACTGCTTGTTATTCGATTTTGATGGAATTTTAAAAATTTATTGCTAAAAAAAAATGGACCGAAACTTCGCGTTAAGTTCGTTCGTTACTGGGGTTTAACGTCCACTTCCGTCTACACAAGTCTTCGCGTTAAAATAACACATCCTATTTCTCTTTAAAAAGAATCAGAGATGTGTGTGTATGTTCGCCCATCCCGCTTCATCACCCAGACCCACCTCCACATAATGTGATATCAAATTAACCAGCGCGAATGTTTTAAGCCATATTTTATGAAGGTCAAGATCTTTTTTTAATTTAACACAGCCAAAATCAATGTTGCAATTAGAGATTAACGGAAGGTAACTCTATTTATTTTGGTAATTAAGTTTAATAATATGAACGGATGATGTCAGCTAGTGGGTATGCGTGCAGAAAGGAAGATGACAAGTAAGCCGATTTTTTGACCCGGGCTAGTACATGATACTAACCAGCGGCTGCCAGGCAGGATAAGCCCTAATACAAGAGTTGGATAGAGAACAAGCTAAAAAGAATGTGATTTTTCCTACAATCATTGGCCATAATTTATGAAGTTAAAAATCGATATGCGCAAATATTGAATGGAACCAAGATCTTAGGGTTATAAACATGCTTTTTGAGATATATTAAAATTGTGACCTCTACAGGGTCCACATCCTTGATGGTTTAAACATATTTTATTGCAAATAATTTACAAAGGGATTAGGACAATTTATAAAAATTATGAACCTTCTCCCAGAGAATAGAATAATATAATATGATATAATATGTGATGGCAAAACAAACATTTAACATACAGTAGATACAGCTATATACAATATGTACACTTAGGCCTATTTATAATTATCTATCATCTATTTTATTGTCATTTTACTAAATTAAGCATCTAATATAAACTATAATCTAGACAATATTAGAAATAAATATGAGTGTGTGAATGTGAGGATGTACATTAATTAATAAATAATTAAAACCAAGTTTATAATTTACTATTAAAACGTTTTGTGCTGGAAATATACCGTTGAACCGCAAGAAATATTTTCTTGTTTAAAATGTTGGGTAAAACAGGGCTCCCATTTAGTAAGATATTCAATAATTCGTCAGAGGGAAGGCTATTGAGATAATTAATATCGGACATGAGAATATCTCTTTGAACGGTATAAATAGGACAATTAAAAAAGTAATGGTATATATTTTCCACGGACATTTTACAAGAACATAGAGGAGTGTCAATAATATTAGATTGAAATAGGTCATTATTAAGGCCACTGGATGAATGACGGAGTCGGTTATGAAGAATTGTTAGTTTACGTATGCCAGTGTTTCTATAATGTGGTGTAGGAAATGAAGTAGAAATGGACTTTTTGAAATTGAGATATGAATTTGCATTTTTTTTATCAGTTGATAGTTTATTATATTCAGAAATAGTTTTAGGAAAAAAGGATTGTTTTTTAAGACTTAATCTACAAAAAGGAGTCGGTATATTATTTTGATTTCTTAGATTATATGGTATATTATTGGTAGAAGGAACTAAATCCGATAAGTAGGAGGGACAATGATCATTTATTATTTTCCAGAGTAAACAAAGTCTGCGGATTTTTCTGCGATCTGATAGTTTTGGCCACCCAGTTTCGGAATATAAAGCTGACCTCGGTGTGTAAATTGTGCATCCTGTGACAACTCTTGTTGCCTTAAGTTGAAATAATTCTAATTTATAAATATTGAAATTTGTACATGAATCCCAAACTTCAGATGCATATTCTAAAATAGGTCTGATAAAGCATTTATACAACTTATTTAAGGAGGATTGGGATAAAATATGTTTTACTTTTCTTAAATGAAATAATTTTAAAGAGGCTTGTTTTAGCATATTATCGATTTGAAAATTCCACTTTGCATCACTTTGAAAAATTACCCCTAAATGTTTGTGGGAATATGAATTAACTAGGAAGGTTTTATGAAATTTAATATTTAATGGATAGCAAATGCTTTTATTTGTAAATATAAGTAAGGATGTTTTTTCAGGATTAAAATTAATCAACCATTTCTTTGACCACGTATACAGAATATCTAGATCTGAATTAAGTTTGTTTTCAATGTTGTTGATAGATATATCAGTTGAAATTAGAGATGTGTCGTCTGCAAATAATCTAGACGTGCTTATTAGACCTTCATATATGTCATTAATATAAATAAGAAAGAGTAACGGACCAAGTACAGAACCTTGTGGGACACCGGCATTGGGAAATCTAATACGAGATTGACAGTTTTCAAGGATGACTTGTTGTTTTCTATTGGTTATATAATCGGAAACTAGCTCAAGTAATTCACCTTTAATTCCATAATTACACATTTTATGAAGTAAGCCGTTATGTGAGACTTTATCAAAGGCTTTAGAAATATCACAAAATATTATTGCTGTAATTTGTTTGTTATCTAACGCGGTACATATGTGATTATACATCTCAATAAGTTGGTGTGATGTGGAAAAGCCGGGTAGAAATCCGGATTGAAATTTATATATTAGACTTTTATTTAATAAAAAGTCTAAAATATGTTGATAGATAATTCTTTCGAATAGTTTTGAGACACTGTTAAGCAGAGAAATTGGCCTATAATTTTTTAATTCTGTCCGGTTACCTTTTTTGTGCAGAGGAATTACATGAGCTAATTTCCAATTGCTAGGAAACGCACGTTTTCTTACTATCAAATTAAATAACTTACTAAGTGGGAGACATATACTTTGGCAGGTTGATTTTAAAAATAAATTGTTAATATTACCAGGTCCATTTGCTTTCGATGTGTTCAATTTTTTAATAAGTGTTTTTATTATGTTAGTGGTTATACTGATTGGCGGACATGTATCGTTACATCGAGATGGAAATTCTGGAAGTTGTACCATATCATTTATAGTAGAAATAGAACTAAAATAATCATTAAGTAAATCTGCTTTATCTTTAGAATCTGTTACATTAACATTTGATGGGGACTGAAGAGATGGTATATTACTTCGGTTAGGTTGTTTGATAAAACTTTTGAGGGTATTCCAATAGTCTCGCTGGGAGTTTGTCTTTAATTTTTTTATATTTTCATTAATTGACTTGTAATATTCTTTTTTTGCATAGTGTTTCATGTTATTAACTTTATTTCTATGTTTTTTGTAGGCAGATAGATGGTCTGTTCGTTTTGATTTCAATGCTTTTTTCCTAAGCCTATCTCTAATACGTATATGTTTTTTAATCTCGGGTGTAAACCAAGCTTTGTCTTTACTTCTTACAGTAATTATTTTTGAAGGGATATATTGTTCTATCAGTTCGTCTAGTTTTGATGTAAACTTGTCGGTTATTTTATCTATAGATTCATCTACATTCCATACTTCGTCCCAATCAATATTAGATATATCATGATTCAACTGGCGAAAATTTGCTCTTTTATATAAATATATTTTACGTTGAAAACTTTTATTATGATAGGTGTGAATATCGAGATGAATAAAGGTAGCAAAGTGATCCGAAATATTGATAGGAACTTCCAGAGTATCCGCCGTGATATAATTAATACCATTAGAGATAATTATAGGATCTAATAATGTACTTAAAGTTTCAGTTATCCTAGTAGGTTTTGTAATAGTATTACTAAGATTATGCATAGCACAGAGTGTGTGTACATATTCACGTGGGTTAAAATAATTGGAATTAAGATCACCTAACAACATGATATTTAGAGATATATCGAAAGCTTTTTCAACTGATTCGTCTAATAAGGTCCAGTAATTCATAGGGGATTCAATTGATCTATAAGTAAGACAAATTAAGATAATATCAGAATTTAAGGTAATTTTTAACCAAATGATATCAAAATGAAACTCTAAAGAGTATAAACGTTCACATAAAATGTCATTGTGTATATAAATAATAACCCCACCCCCATGATTAGTCCGATCATTTCTGAAAACTCTATAGTCATCATCGAATTGTACTTCGCTGTCATTGACGCTATTATCTAGATGTGTTTCTGTGAGACATATTATATGGAAATCAGACAGAAAACTTTCTAAAAAATCTAATTTATGACGCACGCTTCTAATATTAAGTTGACAAATAGACAAGTTATCAGGATTGTGAATGTTAAATGGACCTGGATTAGGGTGAATACCTTGAGTCGCGAGAAGGTGGTATAATGATATTAAAGCACTAAGCGGAATACAATATTTTAGAAACTTTGAAATATGGATTTTATAGTGTTTATCGATTTTTGAGCTGTAATTATATAGTAAAAACGTATAAATTAGTTTAACATAATGTAGGATACTTAAATTACACACAGCGCTTGAGTTTAAAATATAAAGAACGATCCTCACTTTAAATGAGCTAATAATATGTAATAGAAGACAACTATAAAAATATAGCAAAACACTTATAGGAAAATAATACATGTAGATGATATGTAAAATAAATACAATTACTTGAAAATAGTAACATTTATACATATATACATTTGTATAAACATAAAATAAATACATTTATACAGGGTGAGCATTGGTGTAGCGGTAAGGTTATATCAAAGATTAAGAGTAAACTTTCTCAAATTAATATAAAATTTAGATGATAACAAATAAGTTAATCGATTACATTCACAATTAACGGCACGTGTCTTATATGGTGCACTTGTTGTTTGTTGTGTAAGGTGCGGTCTTCCTGCACTTACTAGTTGAAGCATAGCCGAAAAGAAGTTTGAAAACTCGTCGTTAAGAATTATCAATACGATGCTTCGTCACGTGTAAACATTACCAATACTAAAACTGTAGGTTTAAACAGTTATGTTAAAGAGGATATCAATCTATTCGATAACCAAAGATTTAAATAATAACAGCATTACCGTGAAATGAATCTATGTTGACTTTTAATGAAATACAATAATTTATAAATCAACTTTATCATATAGGTTTGAATAAGTACTTTTTTTTTTAGGTAAGTTGGGACCTTGTAGTAGTAATTGTAGCAATCGGACTAAAGTAGTTAGATAAATTAATAGACTGTTGACCTGTTTGACGTGGCGTACTCTCGCCAACAGGGTTGGATAAGCTGTTGGGTTCGAGTTGGGACTGAGATGCCGTCGAGTTTTGATAACAAGATTCCTCCATATCACTTGTATTCGTTTGGGTGAGATCTGCATTATCCTCAAACTGGATTGATTTCGGGACAGTATTTGATTTATTTTTAAACCCGATACTTTTATCACCGAGTGCTATTTCAATATTCGTGTGTTGATAAACTTTGATTATTTTTTCATTAACCAATTTTGCGTAAATAACACCCTCTGTAGACCAGGTTTGAGATACTAGTGGTGAGTTAAAGGTTTTGTTCAACAGCTGAGAGTTAATACGTGTAAGGTCCTCCCGGATAGTAATGTTGGATCCCTTCAGGTTTCGTCTTTTTTTTATAACCATACTTTTACACAATTCGAGTACACGCGGCGGTTATTTTGTCTCGACAATTTTCACGAAATTTGAACTCAACGGTGATATAATCAAACGGTTTTGTAAATCGGATAATAATTGTAAACTTCAGAGGGACCACAAGCTTAAAATGGTGATTTTCGTATTAACAGGGGTCATAATTCAGAAAGTTACGCTCCGATATTCGCAAATATTGAAAGGAACCAGGGCCTTCGGGTTATAAACATGCATTTTAACTTTCATCAAAATCAGATAAAAATTGTGACCACCACCTTGATATACCATATTTTTTTTTTACAATATTCGCGTATACAAGTGGGGGCCATTTTGTATGTCAGTTTTGGTCGGATTTCCATGAAAATTTTAACTCAACCTTCATCGAGTAAAAATCAGAAGCAAAGTAAATGTAAAGAAATTGTATTAAATCAATATGGATCTAATCAACCACACAAAAACTAACAGAGTCAAAATGATCGCAGGAAGTTCCCCACTTACAATTATGTCCCTTTATTCCCTCCTCAACGATCGGAATTTTTGTGAGCAATCTTTTGTGTTTTTGTGAGCAATCTTTTGTGTTTTTGGATCTGTAATGTTTATTAGAATTATTGACTCTTACCCCTTCTATTTGAAATAATGTTCTTTAAATATTATTGTCCCCCACCTTTCGAAGAAAGCAGGGGACTTACACTTTTTGGGAAACAATAACTCCCTTCCTAATTGAGCTAGAATGTTAAAACTTAGTGTAGGTGATTATTAGGTCAATGCCTTGATGGAGTTCAAAGATGAGCATTTTCAGCTTAGGTAAGCAGAGATAAGCAATTTGATTGGTTGATGCTTTGGGACACGATAACTTTAGGTCTAATTAAGTGGGAGTGTTTAAACTTTGTGTATTGTTTCATTACATCAATACAGTGACTAAGTTCGATAATGAGCATTTTCTGTTCAGGCAAAGCGATAAGCAATTTGGTTAGCCGCGACTTTGAAACACAATAACTCATTGTCATACTTAACGTTGGTATTTATTAGGTGAATTATTGTTGAAGTTTGAAAACGAGCCTTTTCTGCCTAGGGTAAGCAAGTATAACCAATTTGATTGATTGATGCTTTGGGACACGATAGCTTTAGTTCTAACTAAGGGTAGTGTATAATCCGAAGATCGAAGATCGCAGACCTGTATAATCCGAAGATCGCAGACCTCAACTATAATCCGCAGACCCCCTATACTATATTCCGCAGACCCCAACTATAATCCGCAGACCCCCTATACTATATTCCGCAGACCCCAACTATAATCCGCAGACCCCCTATACTATATTCCGCAGACCCCCTATACTATATTCCGCAGACCCCAACTGTAATCCGCAGACCCCAACTATAATCCGCAGACCCCCTATACTATAATCCGCAGACCCCCTATACTATATTCCGCAGACCCCAACTATAATCTGCAGACCCCCTATACTATATTCCGCAGACCCCAACTATAATCCGCCAACCCCCTATACTATATTCCGCAGACCCCTACTATAATCCGCAGACCCCCTATACTATATTCCGCAGACCCAACTATAATCCGCAGACCCCCTATACTATATTCCGCAGACCCAACTATAATCCGCAGACCCCCTTTAAAGCTTCAATTTTTTTAATTTTTCACACTTTCAGAATTCCTAATACAATGTTGCAAGGTCACAGTAATTTGACTTTATGTCCAAAGCTTTGAATTCCATTGATCTTTGACTTCAAAGGACTGACTCGGCATTACTATATCGAAAATTTCATCAGATGGTTCATATATTGCCCTTATTCACTGGGCTATATAGAATATTAGCCCCTATCACACACTCTGTCCATGTATTACATAAATTAAATGATAATTTCTTCAGTTGTAAATTTGATTCTCTTGAGAGAGGGTTTACAATATTTCTTCTTATGTTTAGAATAGCTGCCCGAATTTATGTAAAGGAGGATAAGAATCTTAGTAAATTTTCAAATTTTAAATGGAAAGACATTTCAAATTTAGAAGAAATTGGGAGTGGTGCCTTTGGCACAGTGTTTAAAGCATCGCATGACGAGAACGTTGTTGTTGTAAAAAAAAATTATCGGGGAAGGCGAATTCTACAAAAGTCGAGTTTTAAAAGAGTGTTCTTTGTTGGATTCCTTCAAACATCAGGTCTGCGATCTTCGGATTATACACTACCTGGTGTTTGAAGGAATCCAACAAAGAACACTCTTTTAAAACTCGACTTTTGTAGAATTCGCCTTCCCCGATATTTTTTTTTTCAACAACAACGTTGGGTCTGCGGAATATAGTATAGGGGGTCTGCGGATTATAGTTGGGGTCTGCGGAATATAGAATAGGGGTCTGCGGATTATAGTTGGGGTCTGCGGAATATAGTATAGGGGGTCTGCGGATTATAGTTGGGGTCTGCGGAATATAGTATAGGGGGTCTGCGGATTATAGTTGGGGTCTGCGGATTATAGTTGGGGTCTGCGGAATATAGTATAGGGGGTCTGCGGAATATAGTATAGGGGGTCTGCGGATTATAGTTGAGGTCTGCGATCTTCGGATTATACAGGTCTTCGATCTTCGGATTATACACTACCCTAACTAAGTGAGAGTTTTTAAAACTTGGTGTATAGTTTCATTACATCAATACCTTGACTAAGTGCGATAATGAACATGTTCAGGATAAGCAATTTGATTGTTCTAGACTTAGGAACACAATAACTTTTGTGTTTTTGGATCTGTAAATTCATTAGAAATATTGACCCTAGCCCCTTCTATTTGAAATAATGTCAATCTTTGAATACTATTGTCCCAGGCCTTTCAAACTTGGTGTAGGTTTTTATTAGGTCAATGCCTTGATGAAGTTCGAAGGTGAGCATTTTCTGCCTACGGTAATCCAATCTGGAACTCCTCCAACTCTAAACCTCTTGAATGTCTTTCTAGACGACAAATCATGTCTATTGTGACGTCATCGGAGATCTCTAATAGTAAATGCAGGAGGACTGCACTACACGCAAAACAAACAAAAAATCTACAAGATAAACCTGCGGACAAGACAGAAAACAGACATTGCAAAAACTAAACAATATCAAATCAAGTGAATGGCTGGCTAGGCCTTGGCATAGTGCCAAGTATTTCGAGCGGAGTCGAAAAAGCGAGTTCCTAAAAAAGGGGGATTAGTTCCGAAACGGCATGATGTATGTCGAGTGGAATAAAAACCTCATATCCCTTTCTAAATAGAGAGGGGGTTTGCACACTAGAGAAAAAGCTAACGGAATTTAGAGAAAGTAGTGCAAGGCGGTCAGTGGGGGAATAGAATAGAGTAAACATTAAAACGGAGGATCATCCGAGACTACATCTTATCGTTAATGCCATCCGGTGTAAAAGTTCTTAACATATGAATTCATTGACTTTCCTTATGGTATCGTTTTTACCATTATCTGGGTCAGTCTTAAAAAACTCTATAATTTTAATCAAGACATTTCTACTTGTGTGTCCATCTAAATTGAAGTGTAGTGAGACTGACTTTGGCCCCTTGTGTCTAATATCTGCATAATGTTCCTTTATTTGTTTTGAAAAGGCACGCTTACTTTCACCGCAATATTGCTTGAAACATAAACTGCATGTCAGTTAGTAGACTATTGGCCATTTACTCTCAAGATGCTAGATGGATCATAAAACCTCGCAATGCCGAAACTGTAATTTTTGATAAAGAAAAATTTCAAAACATAATACATTTTCTCATTGACAATGCCATATTTGAGGTTGGGGATCAGATAATACAGCAAACTATTGGTTTACCAATGGGAACTGACCACGCCCCATTTATGGCAAATGCACATTTACATAAATATGAATTCTACTTTCAGGACCATAAAAGAAAAACAGATTACAAAGTAGCTTAAAGCCTCAACTACACCTTCCGTTACATTGATGACATAACACCCATCAATGATAATGGAAATTTCAATAAATATAAAAGTGAAATATATCCCCCTGAACTAATATTAAATAAAGAAAATTCCGGCACCCAAATGGCATCTGTTCTTGACCTGGACATCAATATCATTAACAATAAATTTAATGTTGCCGTTGGTATTTTCGACAAAACGGACAAATTCGGTTTTGAAGTAGTAAAATATCCGTCAATACAACACTATATAATGTTTTCTATTCACAAGCATTACGATTTTTGACCGTGTGTAACAATAAAGAACTATTTGTTTTTTGAATAAAATTCCTGTTTTTGAAATGCACTGCCAAAGGAGGTACACAGTTACGCATATTTAAATAAATTTCGAAACTTCTGTTTCATTAATATACCAAGTTTAACATTTCTTATAAGTATATAACCGAGTACATATTGGATAATTATCCAATTTAATTTTGTTTGGATTATCGCCCTTAAATATTATTTTATGACTTCATAAAAACACTTACATTGTATGCTTTCTTCTACATTCCTGTTTTGCATTGCTTGTATGGGGTATTTAGTATTATGTTTTGTGCAATTTTACAACTTAAAAATTCTGATTGGTTGTTTAAACTTATAGCTTTTAGCATTATTAAATCTTGATTATCGCCCTTTTTGTTAAGATATTCTATTGACGTCATTGATAACATTGCGACGTATTTACGTCACACCATTCAGTTAGCAGACAACTGCCTCCTGAGGCGGTCTACTTTTTCTTTGCTTCTTTGTGCGTTTTCTTGTACGAGTGAAATATGTTCAAGTGGACGCTTACGGCTAGCCCCCGGATCCATTCACTATTTTTTGAATTGTTCTTTTGTTTGTTTTGTTAACTGTTTCGGAGTATTATGTCTTGTCGTTATATTTGTCCTTTATGGAAATCATATGTGGCGCAGTCCCCCTGCACTAACTATTAGACAGTTATTATAGCCCGTGCGGCAAGGGTATCTCTTACCAGTATTTCCCTTTCATCATTCGAGAGATTAGATCTCTTAAAGGGAGTTACCTTCAGATTTCTAAATTCAGATTTGACTGCTCTGAATTCTGATGAAACTCTTTAAATTCGTGTCAACCCCGAATTTGGGGGTCCAATTATTGCTCTTATGTCAGTTTCGGTGCCGAAGAAGTGGGCTAACCAGAGTCGTCTAAAGAAGGCCTCAAGGTCTTGATAAATTAGACCAATATTCGTGTCCCTGGGTGTGGGGCTAAATGTGAGGCCTTTAGACAGTAGATTTATTTCCGTTTCATTGAGCGGTGTATACAGTATAGACAGATTTACAACAAATCTATTTTGATAATGTTGATCTTTTTTATTATCAGTGGCTTTATTATTTATATTACACATTTCGTATAAATCACTAAATAAATCTAATTTACAATTATTATTATAATTTTTAGTAATAGCATCCCTTATGGTTCTCAAAATCCGATCAATATCGGTGCTGCCGGCCCCAAGATTTGTAGGCGCTCTGCCGTTCCTCAAGATTTGTAGGCGCTCTGCCGTTCCTTTGCCGCTTAAAATTAGTTTTAGAATTTGGACTAATTCTGCGGTTTCTTGGCTTGTAATTACCCCGGCCGGTGGGGGAGGTAACTCTAGAACGGGATTCCCCGTTGTAGTTGTTGGCGGAGTAAGGATGCTCTATATTCCTTCTCAAGTTCCCGGAAGCGTTGATCCAGTTTCTTATGCCAAGCGCTCCGTTCTCTGCTGTTTACAGTCTTAATTGCGGCGATCGAGTTTTCGAACTCCGCCGGAGTCGCTAGGGACTTAAACTTAGTGTGTTGTGGCACATACGTTTTTTTCTAAAACCTCCATTGAGGCTTTTAGTTGGTTTACGTGAATTTGTAAGAATGTCGTTGCTGCTGACATAGCTGTTTCTGCCCTACTTTGGGCGAATACGCTGTTGTATATGAAAAAGCCTGAGTAAATTCTCGGCCTAAATTGTCTCGGTATAAGTTGTTTATCTAAACAGGCCTGGTGGTAGTCGATTTAAACGCCCAGGCGACTGATTTTGCTGCTTAAGTTGCGGAGTATTTTGTACTCCGGTATGACTGCTGAGGGCAGAACTAGCGCTTTCTGATTGACAGACTGAGCTCCGGTTTTATTCACGGAGCTGAAGTCTACTTTGAGTCTTTTCGGTACGGGGTGAACTTCCCCTATGGTGGTGTTAGACTCCGCATCCAGGTTATCGTTGGAATTCACAGGTGTAATAAAATTCATAGCTTGGAAAAAAGGTTGCAACGCAGTTGCGAAGAAGTTAGAAAATCTGTAAATGGGCTAACAACCTTCCCAGGTTTATCTTTCAGTTACTAGTTTCGTTCTTGTTTGAACTCATCAGACTGGTGATAGGAGTGCGAAATCGTCCTCTATATATACTTTCGGTGGGCACCGGCGCACATGTGACGTCACAGATGGACCGGAGTCGAAAATTTGCACCGGAGTCGATTATTCCGAAAAATGTGCAAATGTATTAGGCTAAATTTTGCCGTCGTTTTTATGCGATTTTTGCATTGACTCAAGGCTCCCGACCCTATTGATCTCTGAGTCTAAAATTTTCTTGACTAGTGAGGGCTTAAAATAAATAAAAACCAAGTACGAACAATCCAAACCGTAAGACAGAATTCGAAGTCCTAAAAAACGTTATAGGCAAAATAGTAAATTCAAGCAAAATGGACTGCTCACCGTGTACAAAATACACGACAAACAGTGGTAACAGGTGTCCGGAAGAGTAAGCCCACCCTGCCTGGCTAGCCACACCCGCCATAGCTGCATCCAAAACATTAGGCGAAATCTAGGTAAAACAGCATGATTGGCCAATGAAATATCGGTATGCAAAATAACTCTATTGGGTTAAAGGTGTGTATGCACCAATTTTTTATTAGTTTTCGCCGTTGGCTTGCCACGGCTAAAATAGATTGGGAACTCATCTCTGTTTCTTATATTCTGCCTTGTGTTATTAGGCTAAGAATAATACTACTTTTCCCCAGACTTTCAAACGTAGCTCGAGGAAAATCATTTTAAATAAACCCAGTCTTCTTTACTGATTTTAGATTCTGCCAAATCGTCGCGGTTCATAGCCCGAAAAACTCGCCATGCCTCTAGTTCGAGACACGGTTCGACTCCGTGGCAAAAAACCTCCCAGTTGCTCATGGTTGGGAATGGTATCCGGCAAGGCGATCTGTCATATTTATCCTCCGTTATTACGGAGACGTTGTCCGCAATAGCAGCTTCCTTGTATTTGAGCTGCTATAAGAACAAATTTCCCCACTTTGAGGAGAAAGATGACCGGTGCTTTGCTTCATAGCGGCGTCCAAGATATCGACTTGGTGTTTGTTTTTCTGGTGACGGGTAAGATCGTCCATTGATGGGTGTAGTTCAGACCTTTAGCTACTTTGTAATGTTTTTATTTTATGGTCCTGAAAGTAAAATTCATATTTATGTAAATGTGCATTTGCCATAAATGGGGCGGGGTCAGTTCACATCGGTAAACCAATAGTTTGCTGCATTATCTGATCCCAAACCTCAAATATGGCATAGTCAATGAGAAAATGTATTATTTTTTTTAATTTTTCTTTATCAAAAATTACAGTGTCGACATTGCGACGTTTTATGATCGATCTAGCATCTTGAGAGTAAATAGCCATTAAGTTTCTGCCTTTTCCGAAAGCTCCATTAAAGGGACAATAACACTCTTGTTGGCTTGACAGCTTCAGAAAAAAATAGCCCTATTACAAGATGTTTAAAGGAGAATGCTAAAGTAAAAGTTTAATTTTATCATTTACTTAGTTCATTATGTAACATATATATTTCAGATTTTTTTTTTTTTTTTTTAAAGTTTTAATAACAAATAACGTTAAAAAAAACACTCGCATTTCCGCAAGTACGGAAACACCCGACAATTAATGAGCTGAAGCTATATCACGTGACATGACGTAATAGTTGATCTACGTTTAGCAGTCGATGTATATTTCAATAGGGTATCCGCAGAAAGTGACAGCTTGTCAGAGATTGATTTCGCCCAGAGTGTTTTTCCCTATCAGGACCGGCGAAACAGAAATGCGGGGAACGACGGTGATGGTTCGGAACATTCTAGTTACAATAATGATAAATAAATAGTCACTAGAAATTACAAACAGCGTAGACACACCTTCGCCTTCACTTGTCTTATCCCTCCTATCACTAGCCTATCTATCACTCAGTCCTTCGATTCGCAATGACTTTAGGCTTTCTTGCGGCCCTATTGGTGTTCACGTTTCATCGGAAAAAAATATATCAGATAAAAACTAATAATTATGGTATTATATGCCCTATACTAGATACGAGAATGTCGCTAAAAATGGGTCACATCGTCATCATATTATACAGACAGTGATAGAAGGACCATGGTCTAGTAGGGCCTTCGCTAAACAAAAAGTGGTATCACGCTCATAATTTACAAAGTTACATCGGAAAAACTACTTACATGATTTAGTACTATTTATGATCGACTGCAAAATCATCGAAATAAGCCTACGGAAGACGCTTCGACAGGGGGATAGTAATTAACAATGTCAATAGTATTCAGGCTACCACTCTAGCGGTGTTTACATTTCGTTGCTATGGTTACATAATAGGTTTCTAAAGATAGATTTTGAAAGCTTGCCGGTTTCGCCATAGAATGCACAGAGTTTTAACAGAAAGATATAACAACTGTTATATCTTTATCGACATAATAAAGTTATTAAAATTGCACTGGTCACGTTCATAAGCAGATAATATAACTTGAAATTTTCCGAACAAGAATTTGAAAGAGAAGCGTGTTTTGTTGACATCGCCTCGTTGATCGCTGTGTGTCCCGATTCAGACCTTTTCTGCGTTTTGTCTGGCTTGGTAATTTTTTTAAAAAAAGACAGACGCTTATCGATTTATTGTCGGTACTATTAGTATATCCCCAAGCAAGGCAATTGTCTATAATGTGTATGCACCCAGTTAGTCAAATTGACGGCATGTCGTGTTTAGTTTCAATAGCCTTCTATAGGGAAATTCACAAAGTCGATCAACTATTACGTCATTCACGGAAAAAATCAAAACGAGGCTGCAGATATGCATGAACGTCAATTGGGTGTTTTTTGGTATATTTTTCCTTTGTAAAAATATTTATAGTGACTTTAAAAATTTCGCAGGGTCAAAAATATTCTAATATTAACGTTATTTTTCATATTAAAAGAACTTTTTGCGTTAGTATAGACCAATTGCCAGTGGGGGCCGCCATATTGAATTTGACGTAGGTCAAAGTTCAATCGGAGTAAAAATGACGTCTTAGATACGACTTTGCTTTCAAAGCAATTACACGGCCAGCACACGGCACAGTTCACAATTCTATGGAATACAAATACTTTTTATTATTGAGCGACGTTTCGTGATAATAAGGATATCCATAGAATTGTCACCCGTATGTTTCCAGTTCATTAAAACAATTAAAATTCGATATTAAAAAAGGCAAAGTCAAGAAAAGCCACATTTCTAGGCCTTGCCTACCTCACGCAAAAAACAGACGGGGTTTTTACCTATGGTGAAATAATAATAAAATATTAAGATAAATATATATATGCGTCATTTTGTTTTATTCCGTCAACAATATGGCCCTATTTATGTTGTTTGGCAACCAAAATCCTAGTATGTATACTAAAATGAATTCCATATTGTGGAGGATATAGGGACAGAAAGAAATGCCGTGGATGACCCGGGAAAAAAGAAATTTAGACGGCTGGCGAAGCGTATTTACTGCCCTTCCAGGCACAACAACAAGAAAGAGGTCCAATATAGTGGTTTTTGCACAGAACCGCGGCTTGCGAAGCGCATCGCCCGCGAGTCTGCACGAGCCCCGAAACAATTACTAAATATTATATCCGAAAAAAATGTCGCGCATAAAGTAAGTTGGCAGTAGAAATAGCGATTGAGAAAAAAAAATATGAAATATATAACCTTTAGCTTTTATAATCGATGCCTATAAAATTTCGAACGAAGCAGCTGCGATCGAGAGCTGCGCCAGGCAGACTATTTTAATTCATAAACTAATTAGATCAGTACAAATTCGCCGTCTTCAATTAAAAGAGAGAAGAGGTCTTATTTTATTATTATAATTACTTTATTTTGGCACTTTATTGTATCAAAAAAATATCATTATTATTATAGGCCTATTTTTCGGTGGGTTTTTTTTTTTGTTCACTTTACCCACTTACCAGAAAAAAAAATCCCCCGTGCTTGTACGCGAATACCCTTGTACGCCTATGGGTAGCCTATATCGGGTTTATTTAAGATCGAACTCTGACTATAGGCTATATAGGCTATTATTTACGGCGATGTTTTTTTTTAACTGAACCTCACCTCGGGTAATTTCTAAACCGAATAACACAACGCGCCGATTTCAGTCTTTTTTTGATAGGCCTTATACGCGTGACTTAGTGTAATCAATGACTTTTCCACTCATAAAAGTTATCTACGGTCACATCCGTATTCTCTGTCATAAGTAAAAATATATAACAGTAAAATATAAAAGAGCTAAGATTAAAGAAGTATAGGGCCTCTAAATAAATTTCATACATCAAGAAACGGAGAAAATTCACAAGCTAATAAGTCTTTGTTTAATTACAACGAAGCCACGTTATCACATTCTACAATCAACACATCTTCCGACTGTATAGACGACGATAACAGAGTTGGGCCATTAAAACAACAATCCTTACGAGATTTTGGCGGTTTTGCCTCGACCCCACAGCCAGAAAAGATTAAATAATGATGTCTGACTGTATCTTTATATCGAACCAATATTATACCCATCCTACTGTACCCTATTGTGTACTGATTTTTGCTGTTTTCTTAATAACTATAAATACAACTATATTTAAACATGCATTATGCAAGAGCCGAATCTGACCATTGCAGGCCATGTTTTCTTAATTAATCTTTAAGACATTAATTAAAATTTATCCAGATCATAATCATTACTCAATGTCATCGCTAATCTGTTACATCTTCTGGATTAGGATCCGATTTACTGCTTGCTTTAATTCATGAAATGGCTAGGCCGAGAAATTAATCGCTAAATTCTCGGTTCAGAGTGGATTAATTTTCAGCAAATTTCATTTACATTATCAAGATTTTAACTAGTACAGTGAGAACTGTCAGCTATTTATCAAATCACCTATAGTGTATCTTAAGTTGATGACCAACTGAATAGTACCCCAAATCGTTTCATTCATTCACCATTTCCCCAAATATCCTTCACGTAATAATAAGTTTGCTTATTTTTTTTCTTTTTAAAAAAACAATGACTAAATCTCCTTGAAAGGAATGCTACCTGTTGGTTTCCCTTTGTCTGATTTTTACAGAGTAATATAAGCTTAGCCATTCTTTAGTTTATAATACATAGTTACATGTGGTTATACATTTGTATTACTACACGATTATTTACGATATAAAGAGAATCGAATATATAAAACTATGCCCACATTATTTATGCATTTTAAATGGGCATCTCTCTTAAAAGTTCCCAATCATCTACTCAAAAGTTCCGTTACTAATTGGATTATCATCTCAGATTAAACTTGATTTCGCTATTTATTCCTTTTATCTAAATAATTGTCAACAGTGGGAACTCACTAGCCGTATCAAAAATTATGTATTGGATTGTTCAACCGACTACCCTCAAAGTTTTATCACTTTAACTTACATCTCCATTTTTTTTTTCCAATTTATCTACTTTAAATATCATCGTATGATATTACTATAATAACTTAGCTATGACCAAAACTTTCATTGTTTATGTATTATACCATTGCTTTAAGTGTAAATAATTCACTGTTTTTGTATATTTTGTATTTTGTATTCTTTTTTCTTTGTCATTTGAACACACGGACATGCTTGCTACAACAAATAATGATTATATAACTGAGACCCACGCAACTCACTTACTCAATCCCCTGAATAGTAGTTATATACTACTGCTTGTTATTTCAATAGGGCTGATTGTGTGAGTAAGTTGTTTGATGGGTTTCATATATTGAGTGTTGTTTTGCTCTATATATGTATCCCCAAAGATATGTTCTTATTTTCCTCGTTTATTTATCTATTTGATAATGTTTACATTCTGAAATCAATTCTATTACAATCTGGCGATATAGAACAGAATCCCGGTCCCAACACTGGCAATATAGAACCACTATCGGTATTTCATCTTAACACACGAAGTATAAGAAACAAACTTGACCAAATATTCGAAATAGGTGACGATTTTTATGTGTGTGGTTTTACTGAAACTCACTTAGACGACAAAATAAGTCATGAGAGTTTATTAAGAACTGGTTTCCACAGTCCCTTTCGAAGGGACAGAAATTCAAACGGTGGTGGTATTTTGGTTTATATAAACGAAACTTTATTGTGCAAAAGAAGGCCCGATTTAGAACATAAAGACACAGAAATCATTTGGGTAGAAATCAAATTCAAACATAGGATCATCTTAATAGCGACAGCATACAAACCACCGAATGTTAACTATGAATTTTGGTCTCGTTTAGATACTTCAATTGATACAGCGTACCAAACTACTGACACTGTAATAATTTTAGGTGATTTAAACACCGATCTTATCACTACAAAAAATAGTAAGTTGCATGATTTATTGTTATCAAACTCGTTAAGAAATGTTGTTTTAACGCCAACAAGAGTTACGCCCACAACATCTACTTTATTAGACGTCATTTTAACTCCACTAGATTTAAACGTTTGCTTAAGTGAAACTATAGATTTTGATAAGCATATTTCTGATCACAAAGGTGTTAGTTGTGTCATAGATATTAATGTCAATACTACAGCAAGTTTTACAAGAGAAGTAACTATTTATAAGCAAGCGAATTACGACAAACTCAACAATCTTATATATGATTTTGACTGTATAAATCGATTTAATTCTCTCAATTTAGATGATGCCTGTGAATTATTTTACGATACTTTAAATCATTTTATTAATGAATGCATCCCAAAAAGACGTGTTACAATTCGACCTTCTGACAAACCGTGGTTTAATTCCGAAATACGAAAAGCGATTAGAAAACGTGATAGATTACGAAGAATTTCAATTCGAACAAAAAAACAAAAGGATCTCATTAGGTTAAAAAAACAAAGAAATAAAGTTAATAATTTAAAAAAACAATTAAAATCTAAATATTATGATAAACTTGTTTCAACTATTACCGATCCAAATAATACGTCTAGTGATTTTTGGTCCTCAATGAAAAACTTATTAGGACAAAATGTTAAAAACGTTATACCGACTTTAATTTCAAATACTGATGGGAAAGTTGCATACACTGACTGCGAAAAGGCCGAGTTACTAAATTCGTTTTTTATATCCGTATCCAATAATGAATCACTAAACGACTTATTAAAATTTCGCTCTAAAACAAACTCTAGGTTTAGAATGCCAGATATACAAAATTCTGAAATAACTGACTTAATTTTAAATCTTAATATCAGAAAAGCAAATGGCCCTGATATGATAAGTAATCTCCTCTTAAAGCATCTAGCAAACAGTATTTCTATCCCCTTATCTGCACTATTTAATAAATCTTTACAAGAGGGAATATTTCCAAAGATATGGAAACCGGCTAATGTTATGCCACTATTCAAAAAAGGTGACAAATCTGATGTTACTAATTATCGACCCATATCGTTGTTAAGTGCTATTAGTAAATTACTTGAAAAAATAGTTTTTAAACACATCTACAATTACTTTCATTTTAACAATTTACTAAATTCCTATCAATCTGGCTTTAGACCTAAATTTTCGACTGTACACCAACTTATTGAGTTATACGATAGCATATTGCAGTCATTAGACAATGGCGAAAGTTCGAGCTTCGTCTATTGTGACATCTCTAAGGCATTTGATAGAGTAAATCACACTGGCTTACTAAAAAAACTAACTAGTTACGGATTAGATGGTACATTTCTCCATTGGCTTAGCAGTTATATAAGCGACAGGAATCAAGCTGTTTTTGTAAATAACGCTTACTCGTCGACCTTACCGCTTAATTCTGGAGTCCCCCAGGGCTCTGTACTGGGTCCATTTCTATTTCTTGTATACATAAACGATATTCAAGATTCTTTGGACAATAAAGCCAGATTATTTGCCGATGACACCGCCATTGGTTGCACTAAAGCGCGTGTATATGACATAGAAACGTCATTAAACGCTGACTTATTCAAACTAAATTCGTGGTCCAAAGATTGGCTGATAAAATTTAATCCTTCTAAAACAAAAGTGTTGCATTTCAGCAAAACCTCAGAGAACGCCCCAACTTTATATTTTGGTAGTGAACCATTAGATGTTGTAGAAAACCACAAACACCTTGGTGTTACTCTATCCCACGACTGTAAATGGTCCGAACATGTCGATAATATTTGTAAAGCTGCTTCTAAACGTTTAAATATATTAAGAAAATTTAAATATACTTTTAAGCGAAAAAGATTAGAAATTATTTACAAATCTTTTATAAGATCCGTTCTTGAATACGCTTGTGAATTGTGGGATTGTTGTAATGTATCTGATCGCGATAAACTTGAAAAAATTCAACTCGAGGCAGCTAGAATTATTACAGGACTCCCGAAATACTCAAGTAAAAAATCTTTATATTATGAAAGTGGTTTAGTTAATTTATCAGAACGCCGCAGGATAAGAAGACTTTCTCTTTTTCACAAAATTATATATAACAATTCTCCACACTATCTTACAGATAAATTAACCGAGCTTTACACGGCAAAACATAACTATTCCCTACGTAACAATGCTGATATCCCTGTTCCGTTTTGTAAAACCACATTATATCAAAAGTCATTTTTCCCACAAACAATAAAAGACTGGAATAACTTACCCGAATCTATAAAATCAATTCCTGATATTAAACACTTTAAATCTAAATTAAATAGTACCAACAATAACAATGTAGCGCCCAGCTTTTTTCACACCAGTGGCAGAAAAGAAAATATTATACATACTAGAATTCGTCATCAGTGTAGCTCGTTAAATTCCGATCTTCATAAAGTTAAATTGATTAATAGCCCTCAGTGTAATTGTGGACATCCAAACGAAAACGCAAATCATTTTCTTTTACAGTGTAACTTTTATAATAGTGAAAGAGCAAAATTAGTTGAATCCTTGACCATTTTTCCTAGGATTAATGTCCACACCCTATTGTGGGGTGACAGCAATTTAACCATCCACCAAAACAACTCATTGTTCGAAAAAGTGTGTACATATATCAAAGCAACTAAACGTTTTAAATGTTGTTTGTAAGCTATGTTCATTTGCACCCTGTTTATTTCTGTTTTTTTTGTTTATATATCTGTTATTTATTATGTATGTTATGTATATTAGATCTATATTTTTTTCATCTAACAATTCTTCAAGTATAACTGAACTATTATATTTATACAATTTCTAAATATGGAAAGGACGTTTGTAAGTTTTAATAACTTTTGTCCAATCCAATTGTATCACGAATTATTTTTGTTGATGCAATAAAATATGTTTAAACTAACCGTGTATAGATTATACGAAAACATAATAAAGTAAGCAGGGCGGCTATGACGTTCTAGCCAGTTTACTCCGATTGACCTTTGACCTACGTCAAATCCAAAATGGCGGCCTCCATTGGCAATTCGTCTATTCTCCTTTAAGTGTTCTTTCTACCTGTTGTGTTAATTATTCATTACAACCTATCTTACTTGTCCAGAGGGTTCGGAAATATGTTTAAATCCAAGTTGCATTTGAAAGTGTTTACGTAAAGCTTTTCAAACCACGTTATGGCATGTAGTAGAATTTTTCCAATGTTTAAAATTATTAGGTGTGTTAAGACTCGTATCATTTATTAATTGAAATATTGTAAAACAGTACAATTTGTTAACCAGAATTATGATTGGGACATATTATTCAGTTGCAACAAGAGTGTTATTGGGGCTTTAAAGGCTTTATCTACAAACCAATCCAAATTATTTTTAAGATCTGCATGTTGGAGCATAGTGTACAAAGTAGAAAAATCGAACGTTTCTATTGTTTTTGCATTATCTTTATTATTGATTTTATCTAGGTCTAGAGTCTCTACTATAGTTTTTTTTTTCAATAATGCAAAACCTATTAATACCAGTGTAATTTCGAAATGTTTTGCACCAAATGGTTTGGCATAATTTAAAGGGACAATAACTCTCTTGCTGGCTTGACAGGTCCAGAAAAAAAGCCTTATTCTAAGTGTCTCACCCGTTGTGTAAATTACCCATTACAACCTATCTTACTTGTCCCGAGGGTACGAAAATATGTTTAAATCCAAGTTGCATTTGAAAGTGCTTACGTATATGGCTGGCGGATGTGGACAAAAAGACGATTTAATACACATATTAATTCGACATTTAATATCTATATTAATTCTATTTAATATGTGTATTAAATCAACCAATGAGAGCATCGTTTTTAATATCTATATTAATTCCATTTAATATGTGTATTAAGTCCACATTTAATAACTATATTAAATGGATTTAATATGTGTATTAAGTCAACCAATCACTAGCAAGGAAATAATATCTGTATTAAATCAACCAATGGTAGAACTGTTTTAAATATGTATATTAAATCGATTTAATATGTGTATTAAATCCACAAATCACTAGCTAGGAAATAATTTCTATTAAATCAACCAATGAAAATTACTCATGTAAAAATGCGAAGTTATATGACTTATTTCTTAAATATCGCAGTCTGAATTTGTGTGCTGTTCTATTTCCATTATTGTTTTTAATTCACTGTCATATATTTGATATTAAAGCAGATAAACATTTTTAAATTTTACAATATATTCTACTTCCATTTGATAGATATTACCTTGGATTTTATTATTCGGTAAAAATAGATGTGTTTTGGCGACTGCTGAAATTACTCTGAATAGGTTGCCAGCGAATAGGTTGCCAGCCTGATCGGTCGAATAAGTCGCTAGTCGAATAGGTCTCCAATTTGTGTTTGGTTAAACAGCGTTAGAATTATATCGTGTTTACTCCATCTTGTAACATTTGTAAAATGTTTACCTGCTTTAATATTAAAAATATGACAGTTAATTAAAAATAATAATTGAAATAGAACAAAACACAAATTCAGACTGCATGTGTAAATAGCAAATTTAACATATGAAAATAAGAAGTTGCATGCATTGAAGTAAGCATATTAGCATACGCATTACCAGTTTAATTGTTAGAATTATGTCGTGAATTCCGCTCTCCATAGAGAACTTATTGTAATATTAAATAATATTAGCATGCAACACAAATTATAATAATATAACATTAACTAGATTCATAGCATCATCTTACAAGCAGGCCGTAATTTAATACAAAAAAATTGACAGTATCTTTCTCCAAAGTTTGAAACAAAGGTTGGGCGATTTACAGCCTCGTTGATGTTGTTCTGGGGCCTGTTTCACGAAATTTTAACTAAGATAAAATCCGATTTTAGTAATTCGATTGGATAGTATTAGATTGATTTTAGCGCTTAGCCAATCAGATTTGAGTATGTACTAAAATTTGGATTTTATCTTAAGTTAAAATTTCGTGAAACCGGCCCCTGGGCCACAAGAATACTTGGCAAAAAAGACATTATTTGAAATCGTTGACGTACGTTTCTGGCGGCGTCGAAATACGCAGTAGTCATTGAAAGGAGGGCTTTAATTGGTTGATTTAATACAGATATTATTTCATAGCTAGTGATTAAATCGATTTAATATAGAAAATACAGTTCTCCCATTGGTTGATTTAATACATATATCATTTCCTTGCTAGTGATTGGTTGACTTAATACACATATTAAATGGAATTAATATAGATATTAAAAGCGATGTTCTGATTGGTTGACTTAATACACATATTAAATAGAATTAATATAGATATTGAATGTCGAATTAATATGTGTATTAAATCGTCTTTTTGTCCACATCCGCCAGCCATATACGTAAGGCTTTTCAAACCATGTTACGGCATGTAGTTGAATTTTTCCAATTTTTAAAATTAGGTGTGTTAAGATGAAATTTGTATCATTTTTTAATTGAAATATTGTAAAATAGTACAAATTGTTGACAAGAATAAAGATTGGAACATATTATTCAGTTACAACAAGAGTAGTATTGA
This sequence comes from Patella pellucida, assembly GCA_917208275.1. Taxonomy (NCBI): domain Eukaryota; kingdom Metazoa; phylum Mollusca; class Gastropoda; family Patellidae; genus Patella; species Patella pellucida. The sequence continues at coordinate 16,629,264 of OU795042.1, read as the reverse complement.
GGCTTTGAGGCCTTTGGCAATCGTCTGCGCAAGTGGTTGTGTCTGGCAAACACTGGAAGGTATTATATATCTGAATTTTACTGGGTTTTTATGAAATTTGGGTATCGAATAATAGTACGGTAGTGCATCTATTTTCACATTGTCTTTGATATCATTACTCCTGTTAAAAGAGTATTGGTTGTGCATGATATCTTGTTTAGTTAAATCCATAATGCATTTATAAGTGTCATTATTTGTGTTGGGTCAGATTCCAACTTCAGTCAGAATATTTTTAATATAATATTTTTTAAAGATAAAGGCAATATTATTACTGGCCTTATCGACAGGTGTTAGAACAAATCTCTCTTGGAGAGTGGTAAGACACTCAAGACACGGGTCTTTTTGAAATTTCGACGATTTGCTGGAACGTTTTTTTATTATGGAAGTTATGGTTAATTTTTTTGTAACAATTTCTAGTAATCAAAGTATTTTCATCGCGATTGTTATATAATCGATGTTTTTGAATCTATCATTTGGACCATAAGGGAAAATGGTCTGTAATTTTGTAATACCGGTTTCGTCTGCGTGAGTTCTTTTTTGTGTAACAGCAGGGTCAATTTTACCAATGGCGAGGTGCCCTGAACCGGGAAGTTTTTCAATTTTCTGTATTCCACCTTTGCTGGCTTCAAGGTCCGTCTCCTACCAATTCGCGAGGGTCCTGGTCAATTTTGCTGTGAACCAGCTCTAGGGGGTGTTAGTATCCTTTTAGGCGGCTCGTCCTTAGGTGCCACTGGGAGTTTGGATGGTAATGCAAGGCCAATGTCAGCGAAATCAGTGTAAATCCTCTCTGTGGGCGACAGACCGGTGTCGACCACAATTGGCCGTTTCAAGAATCGTTTACGATTTTGCACTGATGGCGAAGGGCGCCGATTCAAGGTCTCAGTAGCAGATATGTTATGAGCTTCCGGATGAACTTCAAGACCCTCAATGTCCATCACAGACTCGAAGTTTGAGAGTCAGAATGATCCGGGCTTTAAACTAACCAGCGATTTTTCTGCTGCAGGCGAAGGTGGTTTCGCATTTACCTTTGGCTTTAGGTAATTCCCGCCTGAGTGGGTTGCCTTATCCGACGACCCAGTCAACACCACAGTCTGCTCTTTGCGAGGAGGAATACTTCTAATTGCATCAGTGGAGTCACTTTCAAGGTCTCAGTAGCAGATATGTTATGAGCTTCCGGATGAACTTCAAGACCCTCAATGTCCATCACAGACTCGAAGTTTGAGAGTCAGAATGATCCGGGTTTTAAACTAACCAGCGATTTTTCTGCTGCAGGCGAAGGTGGTTTCGCATTTACCTTTGGCTTTAGGTAATTCCCGCCTGAGTGGGTTGCCTTATCCGACCCAGTCAACACCACAGTCTGCTCTTTGCGAGGAGGAATACTTCTAATTGCATCAGTGGAGTCACATTCTGATGCATGCACACCTCTCCTCTTTGGTGGACCCTGGGTTCCCACGTCAGCCTTTGGAACCGAAGGAGTACCTGGTGCAGGTTTGGAATGTAGTCCCTCATGCATTTCTCTGAGGGAAATTTCCATGGGCACCACGTGTGTAGGAATCCTCCTCTGCATCCCCACCTTCGCTCTCAGGCTACTGGACTTATCGCACATCGGGGAAGCAGGAATCATCGCCGATGGCGGAGTTCCATCAAACGCCGTAGCTCCAAGGCTTGGAAACATTGGAGGCAAACGGTCGCTTATCAATGGAACACCTTTATCACGCTTTAACACCCATTTGAACAAACCCCAGGTATTCCATTTGTACCTGCCCGTCTTTTCCATTTGTATCTGCCCGTTTAATTATATTCGTGGCAAATGTATTTTTCGTTGGTCACTGTTGCCTGGATTTAAATCTGTCAGCCAGATACAAATGCCATTTTATCTCCGATTGGTAGGTGAGTGTGGCTTTGGTTCTTTTAGAGGTGTTGGCGTGTATTCCCCCGATTCCACCTTTGCTTGCTTATAGGTCCACCTACCAATTCGTGCGTGTGCTGCCTGTGATCCAACTGTTGGTGTTTAACGTCCGCTTCCATCGAGGGTGATATCGCAGACAAGTTGTCTTATTTTCATTTTAATGATCTTAGAGCACGCGCAGGGGTCTTTGCTGTGGGAGGAAACCGGAGTACCCGGAGGATACCCACTAGGTTGAGAAGGCGCCCCTATCTCCATGCCACATACGCTCACACCAGGGATCGAAACCACAGCCGCAAGCCAGAGGTTGAAGCGCGACACTCTAGACCACTAGGCCATCCCAACCCCCTCCAGCAGTAGTGGTGTTGGTGCCCTTTTAGTTAGTGTGCCACTGTGAGTTTTGAAGCCTTGTAAAGATTTCTTGATGTTAGTAGTACAAGGCCAATATTGGCGAAATCAGTGCAAACCATTTCTGTGGGCGATAGGCAAGTGAGGGTCATAATTGGCCTTTTCAGAAATCTGTTGGGATTTGTCACTGATGGCGAAGGACAAAGCTTTGGGGTCTTGGTAGCAGGTGGGTTAGGTAACTTCCGCCCGAGCGGCTTGAACCTAGTGACATTGGTGGAGTACAAGCATTTGCCTTCTTCTCCGACTGGTCTTTGCGAGGAGGAACACCCCTAATTCCATCAGATTCTGATGAACGCGCACATCTCGTTGATGGACCCTGGGTGCGTACCGGATTTAAAAGTCCCTCGCGCATTTGTCTGAGGGCAAATACCATTGGCACCACGGGTGAGGGAATTCTCCTCGCCTTCGCGCCCATGCTACCTGACTTGTACACGGTGAACAGTCCATATGCTGATTACACTATTAAAAAAATGGCAATGTGTAGGATAAGAGCGCACCCCTCTAATATTATTATGCCAACTTTTACTAATAGTTTTTTTGGAAAGCTTATTTAATTACTTTTCAGATTACATACACCCACTCAAAAATTAAGCACCACCAACTTCAATAATAAATTTTGAAGCGAAAATTCAACATGGAAGAAAACAGTCAATGATGTTTAAAACTAGGTTACGTTAGAGAGAGGTAACAAGGTGACCCTTCAAGTATAAAAATCGAAGTTTAGTCCTGTCATTGCTAAGAGTCGTAAAGCGACTGAAAACGCATTGGACCTATGCCTCGACGGCGTATTAATAACAATGAGAGTTGGAAAATTATCGAAATGCGGGCATGCCATGTATGGAAATTGGACGGCAACGTGACATAAACCACAGCGACATCAGTCGTCTTGTAAGGAAGCACAGAGCTACGGGGGATTTCAAAGATCGTCAACGAAGTGGAAGACCACAAAGACTCCTTGTAAGACATGCCTTGGCAGGCGCCGATATCGACAAGTCGGAGTCTCAGAGACAGGTGGCTAATCAACACCCGATTGTCCCTTAGTACGGTGAAACGACGACTAAAGCAGGTGGACTGGCGGCACGTAGACTTATCAGACGTCCTCTCCTCACTCAGAGACATATCCAAGAACGATTACAGTGGTGCAACGCAAGGAATGGTTGGAACATCCGGTCTTGGAGAATTGTCCATCGGTCGGAAGAAAGTCGGTTTCTGTTACATGTAACTGACGGGAGGGCCCGAATTTGGCGTCCACGAGGCACTGCTTACCTACAGCATAACATCAAGCCAGAGATTTCATTCGGTGTTGGTTCTGTGATGGTCTGGGGATGCTGGTTATATGACTGCAAACTGGGGCTGATTTAAGTTCAAGACAACCTCAATGGCGACAAATATCAGAATTGAAGCCTCAAAAGGGAAATTGTGCCCCATTTCGACAACCACCCGTTGGCGAGTCGACCAATCTTTATCGACGATAATGCCCGGCCCCACCGAGCCGATGTGGTGAGGGAATATCTTCGACGTAACGCCATTGACACTCTCTTGGCCTGCAAGAAACCCTGACCTCAATCCGATTGAACATTTATGGGACATTTTGGGTCTCAGGGTGCGAGCACGGGTCCCCGGTGTGCATAATCTTGCTGAACTCACACAGGCTCTTCAAAAGGAATGGAATAATATTCCTCAAAATCAAATCAGACCACTCATTTCCAGCATGAGGAGGCGTGTTGAAAATTGAATCGGTGTCAGAGGAGGTTACACCCGATATTAACTGCAATTTGGGTGAAGTAAGAGAAACATTTATGATTTAACAAGTTATTTCAAGACCTTTCGGATTAAAAACAGTTGACCGGTTTCTGTGGACAGGGGTACTTTATTGGCTATCAAATATGCTGAAATATTCATGTATTGAAATATTCTTCATTAAACATTTCTTTGTCAATTTATGTAGTCATTTATCATGTGTAATACAAGTTTGCTATCATACAAACACAGAGATGACATAGTCAAGGAACGTTTTGCAGCAGTTATTGATACACAGTGGGGGTCATTTCAATCATATCAAAAAAATCGCGTGGTGCTTAATTTTTAAGCGGGTGTATATATAGCTGGATGCTCAGAACTTTGTAAGATGACCCTAATTTGGACTCGAAATATTACCATATTTTCACTTTTGAATAACAATATATTCTACTTTCGTTTGATAGACGTCACGATGGATTTTATTGATTGATAAAAATAGATGAGTTTGTGCGATCTTTGAATTTATTCTGAATAGGTTACCAACGAATAGGTTGCGAGCTGGATTCACCTGTTCGTCATTGTTGAAGGGAGGTAACTCCTCCGCCACTGGTGGCGCTAGTTGAGGGGGCTTTACGTTGTTAACAATAGTGGCTTCGCTTGACAACTTGACGTCGGCGACAATAAGTCAATACATACAAACTGAACTTTCCCCTCTTCAGATTAGTTATTATCAATTGATGATGTAACTTTAAATAATGTACCTTTTCACATTTTTAATATAATTATACATAATTTTGTTATGTCGGAACATATCATAAAATGCTTCGATCGATAGGGCTATTTTAAGTAACATGTCATGTCATTTCTTGGCGACCAAGTGAAGTATTATGACCCGTCTACTAAATAAATAGCCTTAATTTGATTCGGCTCGTATGCAAATTAAGAGTCTGCATTCTTTGGGTGAAAAATAAAAAAGAGCTGGGTGAAAATATGAAATTGCTGTTTTGTGTATGTCCATAGCAGCCGTCGTATGTTCGGAATTCGCCGTTCAGAAATAAATATAGACCTAGGCCTATTGGAAAATGCGATGCATGTATGTACCAAACTTGTCCTCCGTAGATCTAATATTTATAATTAAGCTCTTTTAACAAAAAAACTTAAATATATTTCGCCACTCCGTAAATGAATGTTGGACATATTTGGAGAGTATTGTTTAAAAAAACCCAAAACAAGCAAAAACAAAAATAAATAGGCCTAGACGATGTTTCTATTCATTTATTTTCCAATACATTTTTTTTTTTTTTTTAAACTATCTGGCTGTAAGCTTTAAAAAGTAATTAAGTTATTTTTTAAAATAATATATACCCCCCTTCCGAACAGACACCACAATTTATTTTATTAACAAAACAATTTATTTCTCTTTTTTTTTCAAAGACTTATTCTGACCCGTAAATGATAAACCCTTGCAAACATTTGGACCCTCCGATCTTGGGCATATATTTAACTTGGATGCAGTTTAATTAGTAGCCTACCATCTTTTATTACCGATAGGCCTATACAGACACAGAATTATTACCCCAAAAATCGATATTAGAAAATATCTTGATAGCTAGAGACAAAATACAAATAATCATGACTTTGCTTTGCTGTACTGATTCTTGAATTAATGCAATTGTACCATAACATCCAGCAAAATACATAATATTTACACTAGAGTAAAATCAGGCAAAACATTACTTGATGATGGGAGTAATCAATCTCGTTCCCAGAGTCAGCCGCGGGGCCGGAGGCCTCTGGGGCCAAAGACCGTGCATTATCTTCTGATTTTTTAACGTGTAAGCCCCGCCCATGCTGATCTCTGATTGGACAATCTTTTTGGGGTCTTTTTCTCGAAAACAAGATGTCGGATCGTCGTTTTGTTTGTTGTGAAATGATTCTTGAGTCAAAGTCAACTCGCTGACATAACAAAAGTGGATCCTAAATGTAAAAATTTAAGTTTTCGTAAAGATCTATTTTTCTACGCGTGTGTATATTTTTAAGTGATTCGGTCATCTAGACACTTAAAATAAATACATGTCACGTGACAGTCGTGTGATTCTTCCCTTCCGGGAAAATGGCTACCCAGTGTCACCAGAGAAATTTCTTTCTCCAAAATTTTTCTGGTTTAAGATTGGGGAGTAATGACTCTGTACTATCTTAGTATCTATAGTAATTGCAATATTCGGGTCGGGTAATGCTCTTACAGATTGTGGCGCTGCAGACACGACGGTCGTGTCAATAGTCACTTCGTATTATTAAAATCTTTAAAACAGGAATCTTTAGTTTGCACCGATTACTAAAAAAAATTATAATCGTCGGTTTTATTCCCTTCATCATATTAAATAAGGCTAAAAACACTGAATAAGTAGGAAAATCAGTATAATAACGAAATAAATTGTCATTGACTTTTAAATTATATAAATAATGTAGAAAACTCGGGATGTTGACTCTGTACTATCTATAGTAATTGCAATATTCGGGTCGGGTAATGCTCTTACAGATTGTGGCGCTGCAGACACGACGGTCGTGTCAATAGTCACTTCGTATTATTAAAATCTTTAAAACAGGAATCTTTAGTTTGCACCGATTACTAAAAAAAATTATATTCGTCGGTTTTATTACCTTCATCATATTAAATAAGGCTAAAAACACTGAATAAGTAGGAAAATCAGTATAATAACGAAATAAATTGTCATTGACTTTTAAATTATATAAATAATGTAGAAAACTCGGGATGTTGACTTGTCAAATTATCAATAGCATTGGCCAGTCTACCTGTTCCCATCATGTTCATGCTGTGTTGACTGAAATAAAAAGAAAAGAACACATCATTTAAAAATGAAACAAAAGATCACTTGATTGAAATATGTAACTTATATGAGACTTTTGCTGTGTTTTATTTTGTGTGAAGCATGTAGGCCTATCACTACAGCCTCAGGACTTGTTCGACTGTTTGTACATGTATGTGCCGAACTATTTATTGTAAAATTGTGTGACAGTATTGATTTTATTCAAAAATGTGCTGTAGTAATTCAATATCAGTACATTTTTTAAAAAAATAATAAAATGTCATATTTAACTTACGTGCTGAATGCTCGGCTTCCAAAATTTCTGCACTGTTTTCCTGGTTTTTCTGAGAAATAATAAATTTACTTATTAATAATATTAATCAATACCAATACTAGTAAGACATTTGTTTAAGTTTAAAAAAAATAGGTGAGTCTAACTAAGGTTATTTTCAATAATTCGAAACTAAATCCATAATTTTAATGGGTTTTTTGGGGCAAGAAGAGTGACAGGCTAGTACTAGTGGTAGGCCTTTAGGCCTGTGCCTCTTCTAAATTATGAACCTGATGAACCCCCCCCCCCCTCAAAGGCACACACACCTCCATTGCATAATACTTATTAAACTCTGGTAGTGGAATGGTGTGAATTGCAAACAACTGAACAAGAACAAGGCCTTGATTGATTTTATTTTTGGCAATCCTAGCGATTTTTTTAGTATTTTGACTATATGAATACACTATACTACTGGGCCTAAATAATAACAATTAAATAATAGTCGACTGTGTGTACTGGATATGCTAGGAAAAAGCTTCTAAAAAAGGCCTATCAATTATAATATGACAATAAATTATAAATATGAAATAGGCCTCGCCCTCAACACCTCATGGCATTTTTTAGATAAGTATGCCAATTTAAATGAGCTGGGTGTAGGTAGACATTCGACTCGACGAGTACATATTCTAATCTAGGCTACTGGCGAGTAATAATATTACTAAGTAGTAATAGTTACTAGTACTGGTAGGCTAGCCCAAAAAGGCCAAAGGCCTAGCTTACTGTTTACCTTCAACCTTGTTGATCGTATCACCATCACTGATCAGTCGTTCTTTTCCTTTTCAAGGCTACAGGTGGTTGAAGGCCTAAGTTGTTTTTTTTTCTGTATAAAAACACTGTTGGAAGTACGTGTTTGTTATCTTTTTTTTTGCCTGGATGGTGGATTTGGCGGATTCAGGAATGACAGCTACACGTAACACAAAGCTTCGAGCTATCACTAGGTCAAGGGATCCACGAACGTACATTCCCGTCGTCTGTCACAATATTTCTTTTGACAGCTTGCATCCATAGCTAACGCCAATACTCATGGACGGGAAATTCGTAAAAAAATACACTTATCCTTTTTATTCTCGTATATGAGTGCACCCCAAATCTCAACAAAAATCGTGTTTACCCATCGCTGTACGTTTGCACTTTCAACCACCCGCACCTAGCGCCCCTAGCCAAATTGTGTTCGGTGACGTAAGAGCCTTCATCTTGAGATGTTAAGTTAGCTCGAGCTCAATTTTTCAAGAGGGAACCTAGTTAGTAGTTAATTAGTTGTGATATTTAACTGTGCAATGGATTTTATTTAACCGGAGTTGATTTCAAACACACAGGTAGGTTTATAATAACCAAAGTTAAATAGTTTGTTCATAATCGAAGAAATCCGTTTATTATTTATCAGATATCACACAGTAAATAAAACCAAAAGAGTTCGTAGAAAGAAGTTGAAATCACACGGTAAAGAGATTAAAAAAAACAATTCAGAACAGAAGTAAATTTGTAGCAAAACGAAAAAAGGCCTACGAGACGGATGCCAACAGCGGGATGCTGGCGGCCAAAGCTGATAAAGCTAAGTTACAAACCGGAAACTACCAATAGAAAAGGATATGTAGTAGTTATTAGCACCCTTTCCGAGGTGTATCGGTGAATATCAGGACAGTTTTGGTCGGGGACCGCCTCGGCAGGACAGTTTTGGTCGGGGTTCAGCCGAGGCGGTCCCCGACCAAAACTGTCCTGATATTCACCGATACACCGAGGAAAGATGCTAATAACTGACTTACATCACATTTCTATCGAGTATTGTGAAGGAAAATGTGAAAATAGTATTTATTATCGAGTCGTTTCAACCGAAACGTGTCAAATGCTCTTTCATTTATCCCTTTTTGAGCCTCACGTTACATTTCATGGTAGAATTATTGCGCAGTGGAGAGACGACCTGAATAGTATTTACACGTGCATATTGGTATACCGCTAGGAGTAAAACTTATCACGTGTTTGTTAAGACCACATCGTAATATTATTATTAAATGTAGTGTAAAGGAAATGCGAAACGTGGGTCATTCCTGGTGAAAGTAAGTATGCATCAGCGAATTATTTGTAATAAAGTGTATGTCTTTCTAGGCGTTTCTTTTTCATCCTGCTTATTTTTAATGCCTGTGAAGTGTCCAGCAAGAGAACTGCGCCTTCTATCCTCACAATTGATATAATTATTTAGTATTCTAATTTATATGTTTTGCATATTAATATAAATCAAACCAAGTTGTGGAATAGATGCCAATTGATATGTATAATAATTGATTTTTGTAATATGTTTTTATTTTAATTTAATTTTATTGTATATATTTTTGAACTGCCAGTTTGTTCCAACCGGTTTGTGTTGTTACAGTGATTTTGACTACTTGTTTGGTGTGATTTTGCCGGCTGCTTTGAATAGAGCTATCGTTATCATTGCGATCTGGGCCGGACTAAACGTCCACTACTTATTGCTTGAATGGTGTCTTAAACGGTGTAGAAGTGTTCGTTTGTCGGGAATGAACAGTACTCTTTTTAAAAAGTGTACTGTTCATTTCTGATACACGGATACTTTTAAGCCTGTATTGGAAAAAAAAGGCCACTTTTCATAAAAGTCTTTAGCTGTTTGTATCACGTTTCCACCTTTTACAGCAAGGTCCGCGGACCGCTTTACAGAACCTCCAACTCCGTCACATGGCCCTTTTCCGTGGCCACTCTCAAAATACTGCCACGTGGCATTAATATCAAATATCTTCTTGTGTCTGGATAGAATGGCGAATATCGAACAATTTCTGTATTGACTGGTTGGGGAGTCGCTAATATAGTGTATTCGCTTGATGTTATGGAGGTTGGATTTGATCCAAGACACTATGTGTTTCAAAAAACCGAACACTGTAGGTGCCGTGTGCGCTATTTCGTCCGAAAGAATTACGATAGATTTGTGTTCTAGGGAAGATTCATCCGTAACTTTATAATGGACAACTGCGGGGTGGATAGTAATTTGCTGTTTCGAATAGTAAGTACTACTAACTTCTTCTCCATAATTACAAACATAGTTTTCAGCGAAGTCAAGCTGAACAGTGACTTCTGTACAGGGCAGCTTTGTTTTTAAAAGACGAATATTTTCGTATTGCGCCGTTACCTTGCGCGCGTGATCTTTGAAGCTGTCCATGGATTTTATGAAGCTACTAATAAATTCATCACGTTCCTCCTCAACCACCATCAGCATTGTTTTCTTTATCGTCGTTTGTTTGTGTGGTATGTCCTGTTGTTTCCATATTCTATAGGATATACTTTCTCGCTGAATACCGGACAATTTCGCGGAAACTTCTTCTCTGGAGTGAGTATTGATGAATTTATCAGGTTCCTGTGAGAAGCCGTCGGCCTTAAGTGCACGAAGCAGAAGTGCGAAATCTTGGTGTTTCTGACACAGACATACTTTTCTATTCGCGTAACTAACCGGGATGATATACTTGGGTCTGGCATTGAAAAACTGTGTTCGGGATACTTTTTGTGATGGGTTTTCATGCAGGAACTTTTTATGTAAATTTTTGAGCCTGTCGTTCAGAATATACTTTTGATATTTTATTTTGTTGATGGTTATGGTATCCTTTTTACCTGGGAGGCATGTGGAGTTATCTTCGCGCATCAGGAACGTTGTGATCTTTTTTTTACGTAATATGCTTTGAATTGCTCTAGTTCTCAAACCTTTTTTATTGTGTATTTTGCGAGTCATTTTCAACAATCTAGCGAGAAATCTACTTGTTCGTGATCTTTTTACAGGAACTGAATTTATGGCCTTTTTGCATGCTTTTTTCCCGCTATCTTCTAGATGTTTGACTATAGAGTGGTGTAGAATCAATGTTTTTCTAATTCCTCCAACTTTTCTAGGTGTAAAACCGTTGGCACGTAGCAAATCGTCTGATTTTTTAATTGGGGTGATAGTTCGATTACAACTTTGCGTGCTTTTGTGGCTGCAAATTTTTAAAGTCCATTTATGGAGTAAATAACTTTCAATGCAAATAAGTGCCAGTATACTAAGACGTTTTGTACCGCTGACCGGGCTGAGGATTGTCCTTTTATTTAACCGCCATCAGAATTTTCACCTTCAAACTTCGCTTCCCTAGTCAAATTAGCTTGTTTTCAACAATGTTTCACTCGTTATGTTGGTCTATGCATGTTTATAATTCGGGTAAGTGAAATACATAATGTCAATTGCGAAATCAATGAATTTTTTTTTAAAATATGAATGTGTGTAAATGGACGAAACATCATGCCAACCGTTTGTCAGAGTATGGAAAGCTTTTATTTTAAATATGAATGTGTGTAAAGGGACGAAACATCATGCCAACCGTTTGTCAGAGTATGGAAAGCTTTTAGGAACAAACAGGGGCGGATTGACCCATAGGGCGATCGCACGAGGGGCCGGTCGGACAAAAAAAGAGCAATAATTTTTTTTGTCCAATTCGTCTTAAATATGGGATGGGGGGGGGATTATTGGACCCGCCATAGAACGATGATGATCATGCTGTATGTGGCTGGTGGCTTTAACGCGCCGCCAAGTCAACACTGGAGTCTGCAATGGGCTGGTATAATAAGACTTTCTGGGCCGGGTGTGCTTGGTGTTGGTTGCTATTCGGAATCCTGCATTCACCCGACCGACACTGTCGCCCGTAAATTTACTAATTATCAAGTCACCTGTTTGTTGGGATCCCAAATACATTTAATTTTAAGGCCTCAGCAAGTTTGATCATAGCTAAATATGAGTGCGAGACACTTTCCTGAGTTTCCTGAGGCTGGTTTTAAACATTTCTTGACATTTTTATTAACTCCGCGAAAAAACGTTATCTCAGTCCCCGCCTCCAGAAATCAGATACATGTATGTCACCAAATGGCATATTTGGGGTTCACTTTTCAAAAGTTTCCCGGGAGAGAGCAACGAACCACCGTCAGTAAAAGGGGCCGCTCCGACAAACGCCCCTGGGGACAAACGCGCAGATGAAGAAGGTTGCAATTTATTAACATAAAAATAAAGGCAAGCATTTTTGTCACCACCTGATAATTATCAGAATTTTTTTTACTTTATTCCTAATTATTTTGTGGCCTGGGCTCTGTTTCACAAAAACTTAAATCTCCTTAAAATCATTGTAAACTAAAATTTCATCCTAACTTAGGATAGAAGCGTTTCACAAAACGATTTTAAGCATTGTAGCTAAAATCCACTAAAATAATATTGTAAGTAAAGATAATCAACACAATGCTATCAAAACTCTTTGGCGGGTTGGGCAGACATTGCAGAAAATACCCCCCCCCCCACCATGAATAATTGTTTAAACATTGTGGAGAGATGAGTAGGCAGTTAATGTATCAATAAAAACAGACAATTTACTTCCATTTCATAGTTTTACTACCACTATGTGTACATTAAAACGAACAATTATACTTTCATTTTGTATTTTTACCACCAGTATATGTAAATAGAGACAAATAATAAGACTTTCATTTTATAGTATTACTATCAGTACCTGTATATGTAAATAGAGACAATTCTCCATTCATTTTATAAATTTTCAATATACATTCTAATACTTTAATATTATAGTTTAACTAGCGGTATATGGAAATAGAAACAAAAATTATAATATGTTAATAGAGGCATGCATTTCTACTTTCAATTTAAGCTTTACTAGCACTATTACAGAAACAGGCAATTCTACTTTCATTTTATTATAGTTTTACTATACTAGCGGTATAAGGAATTAGAGACAAAAATTACAATATGTTAATAGAGACAGGCATTTCTACTTTCAATTTAAGCTTTACTAGCAGTCTAGCCCTATTAAAGAAACAGGAAATTCTACTTTCATTTTATTGTAGATTTACTATACTAGCGGTATATGGAAATAGAGACGAAAATTATAATATGCTAATAGAGACATGTATTTCCATTTTAATATTAGCGGTATATGGAAATAGAGATAAAATTATAATTATGCTAACAGAGACAAGTCATTTCTACTTTCAATTTAAGCTTTACTAGCACTATTAAAGAAACAGCCAATTCTACTTTCATTTTATTGTAGTTTTACTATACTAGCGGTATATTGAAATAGAGACAAAAATTATAATATGTTAATAGAGACAGGCATTTCTACTTTCAATTTAACGGTATATGGAAATATAGATAAAATTATAATATGTTAACAGAGTCAGGCATTTCTGCTTTCAATTTAAGCTTTTATAGCCCTATTACAGAAACAGGCAATTCTACTTTCATTTTATAGTTTTACTAATAGTAATAATGTAAATATAGACAACTAATACGAATTTAATTATATAGTTTTACTACCAGTTATAGACTCAATTAACACAACTTAGATTTTATGCAAACAGAAACAAGCAAATGTTTCGTTTCATAAATTTACCACCGGTACATCAGGTATACACAAGAATTATTCAGTTCCAATTAACGGCATCTCACAAAGGAATTTATTTTCAGCGACGCAATCGTTATCGTTAATCTTTAGACGTAAGAATTCTAAACAATCTTCTCTACCTTCGAAATTATCTGGGTTGCCCTTATCCCATCCTTCGGTGGTTACATCTGATCCATCTATCCATGTAAACTCGCCCTCGGTAGTTAGATCATTACCTCCAATCCAATATTCAATGTCTACGAAATATGAAAAAAGTACATAATTTACTATGTAACTTTGTCATAATCGATGATGAATTCCGCCATTATGGAACTATTTTAAAGGACCCGGATAAAACAATGGCTGCCCCCATAGAGACTATATCAACAAACTAAAAAAAATGGCTGCCCTAATAGAGATTATATCTAGAAAAGACGCCATTTTGGGACTTTTTTTTGTAAAAGCGGCACGTTTTCCTGTTAAAAGTAAATCGGCAGTTGACTAGCCGCATCGCAAATGTATGGTCGTAGGTACATATGACACACCCGAGTCGAGATGTAAGTTACGGAAGGTACCGGAATCTGTCGAGGTTTGCCGAATGGCTTAGTGGCCTGACATAATTATGGTGGTGGTGGTAGGAGTAAAGTAGTCCAACCCTTAGTTTGATGGTGTGTGTGTGAGTGGGGGGGGGTCGATTCCATGCTTGTACGTGACGAGAAGTAGAATTGCCAGTCCAAACTCGTATGCTTTCGTCGTACATTGCCTTATATTCCCGGCGTAGTTTTAGTGTTTTTTCAACGACTTACACGAATCTTCGGTAAAAATATTGAACCTTTTAACTGATATCTAATATCATCTGTATTCAATATGCTTACTGCATGTATGCAAGATTTCTCTATATTCAAATAGAAAGTTTGCATGTGAATTCTTGCACGATGTTTGGTCGAGTCTGTGTTTCTAGATATATTTGTATACATATACTTTTAGAAATTATCAAATACAAATAAAAGCATGCGGATATCCAAATGTTTATAACCGGCAAAACCCATTTCTCTTTTCAAATGATATAATATACCCGTTTCTGACATACACACTACGATTTTGCTATGGCTACACAAATGAGCCAGATCAGGACGTTGTGAGGTCTTTGTCAGTGTGGCAAGAGCGTGTTAGGAACAGGGAGAGATGGATTGGGCTTGACCTCACTACGTTAGGCGATGGAAACAAAGTTTAGGGACAGCGTGACCTTGCTATATGCGACTAAGCTCAAAACGTTCCTATTTTTTGTAAAGGCCCCTTTCAGACATAACTAAGTACTCAATTCTCACGATTCACTAAAACAGTTACCAAAAACATGTGAACTAAACGCGGAGGGGGGGGGGGTATCATTTTGTTAAATAAAAAGAAAAACACATTTTCTTACCTGGTAGAATTAACTTCAATGCCTCTAGTTTTATATAGAAGATACTCGTTCTCATCACAAGTAATTGTCCACCATCTTGTTGACAAGTTGTTTTGGCGTCTGCCCAATACATTGGTGTGTCATATACCTTAACACACAATACTCCACCAAATATGGCGTCATACCCATCTAGATTACAATTACCTGTAAAACATAGACCATGACAAATCGAACTAGTTGTTAAAGATAGCCAGTACAAAACGGGGTGTGGCCCCCTATTGTTCTGCTCCGGCTGTGTTAATGGGGCCCACGGTAAGACGCTGGTCCGCTAGCCTGGAGTCGCGTGTTCGATCCCTGCATTTACTGAGGATGTTAATCCGGATTTTCCGACGTGGTTTCCCCTTGTCAGCGATGTAGGACCTAGGGCTTTACAAACAATATATAGCACCGACCGAAGGGGTAATCGGTAATATATCCCAAGATATTAGTAATGTTACAAGGTGCTTGTAATGTTTTAAAATCCTTGGATACTTCATTAATCTCAACCCAACCATTTTCTGTCAAACTAGCTGATATTTTGCATTTTTCACTAGATCAATATAATTGTTATATTTCTAAATGTATGTCTAATAATTGTAAAACCTCTCCTATTTTGAACAGTAATACTATTTTTACGTGTTCACTAATTAATAAAACATATTTTACATGTGGGTTTGATAAACTAAATTGTAAAACATCCAATATTGTCTACGGTATAGAATGTACACTCTGTGGACTGGTTTGTGTTGGCGAAACTAAAGGACCTTTACATTTGCGTATTAACGATCATCGTCACAATATAAATAATGGTAGTAACCAGATTCTTTATAGAAATTTTAACCAATTTGACCACTCTATATTATCAATGAGGGAGTCTATATTAGAGAAAATTTACCACCATACCAACAGCCCCACTTTGAGTACTCCATTTCGCAGAGACAGAGAGGAATATTAGATACGTACAATAGGTACTGTCACCCCTTATGGGTGGAATGACAATGAAGCTAGTATTTGAAATCTGTCTAGCCCCCCCCCCCCCCCCCCCCGTGTTGCAATGTTAATGTCATGACGTTATTCCCAAAGTTTCTTCGTCGAAAACGCGGTCATGGACATCGTCGCTACACGCCATCCAAGTTTAGCACTATTTCACTTGATGCCCTTTAGGAAATTATCCAAGAACCACTAGGGCAACACCATATCCGTACTAATAGTAAATGCAGGAGGATTGCACTACACGCAAAACAAACAAAACAAAAAAATCTACAAGATAAACCTGCGGACAAGACAGAATATTCGATTCCACTTACTATTTTAAAATTGCTTAACTCTGAATGTTTAGATTCAAATTATACTGATCTAGCATCCACTGAATACAGGTTTGTATCCATCGTTCTTGACTATGCCTACCGTCGTTTGGACATTTCGACCGAGCCTGATGCGTCTAACACCACCAACAGTTCTTTTCTAAAACTGAAATTTGCTAATAAGGGCATTGATGCTATCGGGTTAAGCCAATTTTTACACCATACGTAAGTCACAACACAATCCCTCCTTACTTCAAAACTGTTCCTGTTCCTAAGATTTCTTATACGTAAATTGCATCCAAAATATTTAATTACAGAAACACATTATCTAACATCAATGCAAAAGAATTATATGATAACCCTCTACCCTGTTCTTGCTCTACGTCGTTCTTCATTTACCAACCAGCTGAACAACTATGTCATTGTACCAGCTGACAAAGCGTCCAATAACCGAGTGTTTATATGTAAACGATATTATTATGTCTGTTCAAAGAACTTAAGTTCGGGAAACCAATTGACAGTGCTACGTATAAACGCTCTTTTCTAAGTAAGGGTGAAATGATATCCAATCACAGATCTGTACTCACTAGATTTGGTGATACCTATACAGATCAGCCGCTGTTATATTGGATACCTAAACTACATAAAAAAAACTCTACAAACAACGTTTTATAGAAGGTTGACCTCGTTGTTCCACAAAACCACTTTCAAAAGTATTGACATCTATACTAACGGCAGTGAAAGAGGGTATCCAAAAATACTGCGACACAATATACTCTCGTAGTGGTATTAATCCAATGTGGATATTAAAAAATTCCAAATATTTCCTTGATGGTTTACCATCTAGATCGCACTTGCTTCAGTCTCATCTATATTAACGTTTGACTCTTCTACCCTGTACACTAAAATTCCCTATAGTAAATTAAGAGCTCGGTTAAAAGACATTATTCACAGTGTCTTTTCATCTAAATCGGGAAATAATAAAGATGTTGGATTTTTTTAAATGATAATATCTTTGTTGAATTTGGAGGGGAAATTTATCAGAAAGTGGTAGGTATCCCCATGGGTACCAACAGTGCACCTTTGCTTGCTGATTTGTTTCTTTATTCCTACCGAGCCGAGTACATACGGGCACTAGTAAAATCTAATAAACGATTAGTTAGACATTTTAATTTCACTTATCGATATATCTATGATGTTCTCAAAATTCAGAGATTATATAGAATTCATATAATCCTGATGAGCTCGAAATTAAAAACACTACTGACATTGACAATTACGGTACCTACTTGATCTGTATCTCGATTTTGACAATTGCCATAAACTAAGTTTTAAATTGTACGATAAACGTGATGACTGTGACTTGTCGATTGTTAACTTTCCATTTATTAGTAGTAACATTCCAATATCACCAGCCCAGCGAGAGCTTGTTCATTATATTCTGATTTTTTAAGTAGCTCGAGGCATTTGTCATCTAAGCTTCAGCTACGGGGATACTTGCGAACTAAACTTATTTTAAAAAACCTTTACTTGATTGGTAAATATAACAGGTCTCTCGCGACTATTATTCTAAACATATTTAATTAACGGGTATCTCCCTGATAATATATGTCTACTACATCGTTAATACTGTTCATCACGCTCATTTTGCATACCGATAGTTCATTGGCCAATCACGCTATTTTACTGAGATTTCGCCTAATAATTTGGATGCAGATGTGGCGGGGTAGGCTTACTTTTCCGGACACCTGTTACCACTGCGTGTCGTGTATTTTGTACACGGTGAACAGACAGAACAGTCCATATGCTGATTGCACTATTTTACAGGATTACACTATTTTGACTATACCGTTTTCATTGGGACTTCGAATTTTGTCTAACGGTTTGGATTGTACGTACTTGGTTTTATTTTATTGACAGTTTAAATTCAGACACACTCTGAATCTAAACAAAATATAGCTTTGACCAAAGGAATTTTAATTTACCATAAATTTGTAAATACTAAACACTAGAAAAAAACCTTAACAACAGAATTAGCGAGAAATATGATCCTGATTAATTTTGTTATCAGGGTCAGAACAGTGATGTATTAGAAACCATCTTGGACGGTAAGTTAGTGTATGCGAGGGGCATTTAATGCTTGTGCTTACCATTGAGTTCATCGTTAACGTAGATGGATCCAATGGTAACTGAATTGTTACCAGGTGCGGCTGCGTTTACAATAAAACATGATCTGTTGTGCCAGAAGAAATATGTACAGCCTCCAGTAGATAAACACAATAGTGAACATGTACCAACAGGTACGTCGTTTACTTGATGAGAATAAAACGCAGTCACATAATTCTGTAAATTGTATCTGCTGTAGAAAGCCTGTTTACACGTGATGGTAAGAAATAAACAAAATATAATACCAATTAAGGTGATTTGTAATGACTTCATATTTAAAACTTCTGTAATAAAGAATGTTAGTACTTAAATGAACTTCTATTTCTTCCAGACTTGATCACTATTGACATTCACATGAGCACCACGTTGCTAATTACAACTATTATGTCTTCTAAACGCCGATTGTAATAAACCAAGATATGGACAAATACTGGTTAAGTATCTTCTAAATCATTATATTTATATTACCGGAATGGTTACCAACAAACACACCTTTAATGATAACATGAAATAATAGGTATATATATTATTGTGGTGGTGTTGTAGTTTTCTATTGCTCATTTAAAGGGTATGGTACTATTTAGATGACTAATGTTAAAACAAAAAATGCCCATTACATGTAGCAGCTTTATTTGAATGTGTCCAATTACTAAATGCCGTTCAAACAGAACAATAGAATACAGGACAGGTAAATATTAGTTTGGGAATTACCCGAGATAACAGATTTAAATATTCATTGCTTATGAATAATATTTTGTAGCACGTTTATTTGTTAGTAATTAAACGGTTTTTATGTGCTCTGTCAATCCAATTTACCCAGCAAATATGCGAACATATTACACCATTCCTGTTCTATGCGCGTATGCACAATTTTAAAAACGTTCATCTTTTAGTCGAAATACTTTATTATGTCTAGACCGAACTAGAAACCTAATATTTATTTGAATATTACATTCGAACACAATCATTTGTATTTTCGTCAGGTTATTTGATGCGAACTAGGTTAAAAGTAACCTTTTTTCGGAACATATCAAATGTCGCACCGCTTAATTCATGCTAATTTGATATGTGCTCAGATTGATAAACATTCGATTAAGAAAACAAAATTATACATGAATGGGAAATAAGCTCTAGGTGTTGATTTAATCGAATTTAACACGGGTCCATCAATTTCGTTCATGACAATAAAGATGGCTACTGCGTTGTAACATATAGTTCAATTCGTCATATCTTGAGATTTATGACCTTTCACAATACTCTTTGTTTGTAAGGGATTTTATAGCGCTGAAATCTGATATATATACCAGCATATTTCTGAAACACTGTATATGTCAGTATGCGTACGAATAGCTAGCTTCTCTACTACTACTGACTTATATACATTTGGCCATACTGGACCTGTAATATCAACTACGAGCACAGGGGCCTGTTTCACGATAATTTACCTAAGAAAAAAAATCCAAATTAGCCAATCAAAATTGAAGTATCAACTATTATCTTTTTTTTATATTAGTTAAAATTTCGTCAAACAGGCCCCAGGTCATTAATACCTTTATATTGCAAAATATCCAACCCGTAGGTTTGTCTTAAAATTGCAGTAGAGCATGAACCTTTGAATGGTTGTCCAGTTATTAGTTTAATCAATGTGTGATAAAAGAAACATTTAAGTATACTGATACAAGTTATATTTATATTGGCGTGAAGAAATGTAACACGTCATTTATGTTCTTCATCAATATGTGATAAATGGAACATTAAAATAAACTCCTAGATTGTATTTATTTTGATGTGAAGGACTGTAGCACGCTTTTTGTTCTTTATATCAACAAATCTTGTTATTTATCTTAAACGTGTCACTATGTTTAGTCGATTAGAAGTTATATGGAGTAGTGGTGATAAGATTTGTAATGAGTCAAGTGTGGTTTCGATCCAAAGCTTGATAAGGTTTGTGGTAAAGCGGTGGACACACTAGCCGAATGATTCGGCCGAATCGTTCGGGCGAATCAATCGGCGCCGAATTTTATTCGGCCGAATGGGTGGACACACCAGCCGAATGTTTCGGCCGATTCACCAGTCGATTGCATCACTTTTCACGTCACATGATTAAAAACGGCGGCGTCTATGTCTTCAAACAAACACGTGACTTGTCGATATGAGTGGTGATTGGCTAATGAATTCTACATTCGGCCGAATGCTTCGGCGAAGTGGACACACCAGGCGAATATAATTCGGGCGAATAAATATTCGGCCGAATATATCAAACATGTTTGATTCGGGCGAATCATTCGGCCGATTAGAAATTCGGCCGAATGACAGTGGACACACTAGGCGAATTTCGACGCCGATTGATTCGGCCGAACGATTCGGCCGAATCATTCGGCTAGTGTGTCCACAGGTTTGTGGTCGCCCCGGTCCAACATCTCGAGAGAGAGAGGGCATTGCTATGTAAAAACTACAATTTTGATACAGAGTATTCTGTATTTTAAGACTGCAACAATAGTATTGTGGAGAAATTGAAATTGCAAACTGTAAAAAGCCAAAACAAGTATTTTGAACTGCTGACATTCTGGAATGTGAACATTGAAAAAAACCCGTTATTCTTCCATTTTGATGAGGCCATGGTCGAGTGTGGTTGGGTGGCTGACCGGTTAACGCATGCGCGTTGTATCATAAATCTGTCATAAGTAGTAGGTTCGCCTTTTCATCCTCGTGGGTTTTCTCCTGGTTCTCCCACTGCTTAAGACCCCTACGCACAAGCGATTTATTTTAATAAAATTGAACAATGTTAGTTCCAAAATGACCTAGTTTATGACGAATGGACGTTAAACCAATTCTCTCTCCATATGGTCGAATAGTTGTTAATATTCTCAATAATTACGTGCATCATGCAAGAGGCAAATCTGCCTAATGCAGGTGTTTCTTTAGGCCTGAATTGTTATATAAACTATTAATTAGACATTTACTAACATCTGGTCTGTCCGATTTTTTTATTGGATTTGAATCTGATCTGCTGTTCAAGTTTCGTTGATGATTAGACGCAAAAATGTATAATCGAGACTTTGTTAATTATTGTGACCGCGGTAAAAATGACTTTCGAGGCTACAGGTGTTTTAAAATAATAGGCCAGTAGCCGACATCGAATATCTTGCCACCTTTGCTCCGTCAAAAAGCAATTTTAACATTTTAGTGAAATAGCATTCTCATTTCAAAATCAAAATTCTTGGGAGATATACCCTGCAGTTTTGTTATCAGCCGCTTTTAAATTTCTTGCTCCTATATCTCAACCCAATCAAACAACATTGAGAGTTTGGAGAGGTTCCTTGTTGATTAAAGTGGCGGGATTCGACCAAACCCTGATATTCCGGTCTAGGAAGTTACTTCCGAGGTGGATTCCGAGAAAAGCAGAATGTTACATCGCAACCATTTGCTTCCGATAGGTTCCATTCCGGTTTTTACAGCAAGCGATTCCAAATAAAAAGGTAAACGCCCTGTTTCAGATGACGACAGGCCTATTCCTGGTGATCACCTAATAGTAATCCAGTAGCAGTGGTGAAGATGACCAACCAGTATATGATGTTGATGGAGCAGATTTATTGCCCCAGGTAAACACCGTAAATATGACTGGAGGGGAGAACGATGTGGCCCAAATGAATCTAGCTGTATTTTCTATTATGTAAGTTTGTGTTTATTAATAAAACTCTATTCTTTTAGTTAAGTGTTTAATAAAACATAACTGACTAAATCTAATTTTGAAGCAAGGATGTCGCTGCTTCGAGCCCGGTAGGTGCTGGCAGAGAGGGTTTACTAGGAATTGACTTAGGGCTCGACAAGGACAATGACCTATTATTATTGGAATTGCCTACAGATGAATTTTCCGCATGCTCTCTTAGGCGGACTTCAGGCCCGGATCCATAATTTTGTCGAGGGGGAAACATTGAAGCAAAGGGTGATGATAAGAGTGCCGCATGCATAAGTGGTTAGGTGTAGTCCCCAGAGTCTTCGTTGTGGGCTCATCAAAACAGAAACTAAAATCTGATGATCCCAATGCTGGCTGCAGGTGCTGGTCTGATGACCAGTCTCACTGGAGCTGAGGCCTCAAAGGAAACAAGCCAACAGTGAGGCTGATGTCCCCCGCCGAAATAATAAGATAACACATATTAAGCAATCAAACGTTTATTTTTTTCAAAAGCATCGAGCAATCAAAGTATACACAAAGTTTGATCACTCTATATCAGATAGAATCAAGATTATCCTGTCCCGGGGCATCGAACAATGAAATTGATTAGCTCTGCTTAGTTTTAGCTCACAATATTAATCATTGAGCCCTGTCAAGACATTTGCCTCATGATCATCTAGATCAAGTACAAAATTCTACCTCAATTAAAAGCAGAGTTATGTTTCAAAGTCTTGACCAATAAAATTGATTATCGCTCCTTAACCTAAGCAGGAAATTTGCACCATCGAACTTAGTGAAGGTAATGATATAATAAATCTATATTCTGAGTTACATTGCTATCACTTCATTAGTACCAAGGTTGTCATGCCCCAAAGCATCAACCAATCAGATTGCTTATCTCTGCTTACACTAAGCAGACAATGTTCATCATCGAACTCCATCAAGTCATTCACACAATGAATGTCTTCACCAAGTGTGAACATTCTACCTCAATTAGAAGGAGAGTTATTGTGTTCCAAACTATCGACCAATCAAATTGCTTATCGTTCTGCTTACCCTCAGCAGAAAATGTTGATTTTCGAACTTGGTCAATGTATCGGTGTAATACAGCTAAAGTTATACATCTTAGTGTCCTCACTCAATCAGAACTTAATAAGCATCAACCAATCAAATTGCATATCTCTGCTTACCCCAAGCAGATAATGCTCACCTTCGAACCCCAAGTGTGAACATTCTGACTCAATTAAAATGAGAGTTATTGTGTTCCAAAGTCTCGACCAATCAAATTGCTTATCGCCATGCTTACCATGAGCAGAACATGCTCATTATCGAACTCCGTCAAGATATTGATGTAATGAAACTACACACCAAGTTTCATCACTCGCACTTAATTAAAATGAAAATTATCGTGTCCCAAAGCATCAACAAATCAAATTGCTTGTCTTTGCTTACCCTAAGCAGAAAATGCTCATCTTCGAATTCCATCAAGACATTGACCTAATAAACACTCACACTAAGTTTGAACATTCTAACTCAATTAGAATGAGAGTTATTCAGTTCCAAAGTCTCGACCAATCAAATTGCTTATCACTCTGCTTACCCTGAGCAGTAAATGATCATTATCGAACTTAGTCAAGGTATTGATGTAATAAAACTATACACCAAGTTTCATCACTCTCACTTAATTAGAACTAAAGTTATCGTGTCGCAAAGCAACAGCCAATCTAATTGCTTATCTCTGCTTACCCCTAGCAGAAAATGCTAATCTTCGAACTCCATCAAGGTATGGATATAATAAACACCTACACTAATTTTGAACATTCTAGCTCAATTAGAACGAGAGTCATTGGATTGGGTCCCAAAAAGTGTGACAGACAAACAAATGGACGAACCCATTTTAATAGTCCCCTGCTTTCTTCGAAAAGGCGGGGTAGAATAAGTCGGTAATGAGATACCAAGTCCAGGCGCGGAACCTGGAGGGGGTGGGTGGGCTTAATTAAGGATCAGTATGTTCTGTAGGCTACTAAAGGACTGACATTTATTCACTGCCCTTATTCTCAAAGCCTGTGGAATACTCTTAATGACATAATGATTAAAATTAGAATATAATTTACGGTGATCTAGGAACTTGGCAGAGTTCTTTATTTTAGCTGGTTTACCATTGGAGAGAAGAAAACGAACAGTTACAAACGTGCGTGTCGGGCACTCAATTTTGTATTTGAAACTCTATAAATGTGTTCTCTTTTGCTTCAGTTGACGCGAGAAACCTGACATCTTGCGTACGAACCCGGACTTCCGGCCTGCATTAGAGCCAGTCACTCCCGCCCCTCGAGTGTAAATCGACAACAACCCGTCCTGTTAAAAGTTCAAATTGAATGGGGGAAGGGGGCAACTAAAAATATGTGCAGTAAAACATGTTTAAATTGCTTGTGTACTTTAAAAAATATAACATCTCATGATCTGTAAAACTGCTGGTGTAAATAAAACATTTTATTCTTTAGTCCCCAGAGAGAAACACATCATCACTGGTCAGTTCATGTAGTTCTTGGGTTTTAAATGGGAATGACCTCAGAGTCTGGAGATGGTCTGAAGTAGTTAACATCATCACTATCATTACCACATGCACTTCATCATCAGCCCCGAGAACTGCTGGAGAAAGAGCGAGGGGTATTGTGATTGTTTTCTTCCGTGGCACCAATGGCATGGTGTCGGGCCTCTTGGGCCGGATAGAGGAATTCCTCCATCTATCTACAGCTGTTGCTGGTTCATACTCATCTGGTTTCGGCCCCCTGAAGCTACCCTGAGAAGATGTTCCTGGGACGAGTAGACCAAACTGTGTGGCCAATCTTCCAGGAATCGTTTGATGTAGGAAAAATGCCTTTCCACAGCAGATGTTGCGACTGGACACACCAGTATGATACGGATCAGGGGGAGAGCATTAGGAAAACGGTCTGTCTTTTCTGCAAGGATCTTTCTCCACATGTCCTGGAACTTCTCGTCCCTGTAAAAGCGATTAATGTCGTATTTCAGCTCCCCCCACTCTCTCTCAATCTTACTGACGTCACACGCATTTACAAGTAGTTTAGTGCTGAAATGCGTTATTATTACCCGAATATGTTCCAGACCGTGCAGTGCCAGAGCTTCTTCACTATGGAAGGGTATCGCTGCCAATATTAAATGCTGTGCATAAATGTATTTTCCATTGATTACGTGTGAAAAGTACAATGTACAAAGTCCTAATACCGGTAATGATAAAGTCAAAATACCTATAAGACCAAAGTTAAATGTAAAACAGCAAATGTAATGTGTCAAATGACAAATGTTTTATTGCAAAATGCTGTGTTTTCTTAGATTTCCACATATTAACATTTCTCTCATTACTCTTTACTCTGCCACATCTCATTTGTACTTTACGCTTTCAACATATCATCTTGCGCAGAGCACTTTATCAATATGAAAATGTTGGATACCACGTGACTTATTAACATACGGAAACGACCGATCTTTCTACCGAACTCAATTTGGCGACCTATTCGGCTAGCGAGATATTCAACCAATCCAGCTGGCAACCTATTCGTTGGCAATCTATTCAGAATAAATTAAAAGGTCGCCCAAACTCATCTATTTATGAACCAATAAAATCCATCGTAACGTCTATCAAACGAAAGTAGAATATATTGTTATTATAAAGTGAAAGAACGGTAATATTCTGAGTCAAAATTCGGTCCATCGTAAAAATAAATTCTTAGCATCCAGCTATAAACTTTCCAAAAAGTATTAGTAAAAGTTGTCACAATCATATTAATTAAAGGGGTGCGCTCTCGTCCTAAACATTGCCATTTTTCAATATTCTAAATGTAAAGATAAACCTGTACATTTTTCAAAGTCCAAATTCGTACCATCGTACAAAATTTTCAATATTCTAAATGTAAAGATAGGCTGGTATTTTATTCGAAGTCGAAATTTTGACCATCATACAAAATTCTGAGCATCTAGCTATATATATTCTGAAAGGTAATTGAATAAGCTTTCTAAATATTATTAGTAAAAGTTGGCACAGTTATGTTAAAGGGGTGCGCTTTCATCCTAAACGCCAATTTTTCAATATTCTAAATGTAACGGGACATTACCGTTCTTTACATTTAGAATATTGAAAAATTGGCTTTGTTTAGGATGAGCGCGCACCCCTTAAATATGATTGTGCCAACTTTTAGTAATACCTTTCAGAATATATATAGTTAGATTTTGTACGATGGTACGAATTTGGACTTTGAAAAATGTACAGGTTTATCTTTACATTTAGAATATTGAAAAATTGGCAATGTTTAGGACGAGAGCGCACCCCTTTAATATAATTGTGCTAACTTTTACTAAAGCTTTTTGGAAAGCTTATGTAATTACCTTTCAGAATATATATAGCTGGATGCTAAGAATTTTGTACGATGACCCGAAATTTGACTCGGAATATTACCGTTCTTTCACTTTAAAATAACAATATATTCTACTTTCGTTTGATAGACGTTACGATGGATTTTATTGGTTGATAAAAAAGATGAGTTTGGGCGTCCTTTGAATTCATTCTGAAATGATTTGATGATCATTGCTGGGTCGATTGAGTTCCATGCTTCAACAATCCATGAGCAGATCACGTTTAATTCTGGCTTCCTTGTGGCTCCTCCTTTCGTATATGTATGTTCGTCGCCTGCCATCCAGTCGGACCACATCTGTCGAAGTTTTACTTTCATTGGCTTATTTATAGAAACGTCCAACGGCTGGAGCATACTCGTCATACCCCCTGGAATAATTACCAAATCTGTTGAGTACTTTTTCTTCAGATCTTTTTTTACAGTCTGATCGGTGGCATCTAAAGGCATCTAAGACTAGTAGGCCTTTCTTTTTTCTCAACCCTCCGGGTCTCTTCCCCCATACATTTTCAAGCCAGTCAGCGGTGAGGCGATCGTCCATCCAACCATTATCCTGCGTCCTAACAATGATGCCCTTCGGAAATACCATGCCTTTTGGGAGGGTCTTTCTTTTGAAAATCACATAGGGAGGTAGCTTTCCGCCGTCTGCCGTACATGCCAACATCACCGTAAATCTATTTTTTTCATTGCCGGTTGTTTTTATATTTACAGTTTTGTCTCAGGTTTTATGGATGGTTGTATTGCTGGGCAAATCAAAAGTCAAGGGAGTTTGGTCAGCATTACCTATCTGATCTAGGGTGTAATCATGCTTAGATCTCCGGTTAATAATAAATTTCTGGAAACTTGTTAGTTTATCGTCGAAATCTTGGGGTAATTTCTGCAAAATATGGGTTCTTCTTCGAATTGATAGATCATGCCGATTCAAAAATCGATACACCCAACTTGACGTTGCCTTAAAGCTAGCGTATTCGGTTTGCCCTTGGCCAATAGAAGTGCCTTCAATCGAACTTCTGTCGTTGACACGGGCAAACCTTCTTGACGCCTGTCATTTACATACTCAACCAACTCTCGCTCAATTTGTGGATAGCGTGCGGCGCTCCATCTATTAGCTTCTTTACTCGGTTTCATATCATTTAATTTTCCCTTCATAGCCCTCCAACGTCTCACGTTTGACTCTCCTAAACTAAATTCGCGGCCCTATTACCATGCGCTTCAGCGTAACTTATTACTTTCAACTTCTCCTTAGCAGTATATGCGGTTCGTCTCGTAGCCATTCTGAATAAATAAATTGTAAGAATGACGGATTGTTCACTCATATTTTATATACACCGAGTGTTTTCTTTGCGCAGTACTGTCATATAATTTAAACATATAACCGTTTTAAGTTACCGACACATTTTCATTCAACATGGTTTCGGTGATTGACCCATTGTTATAAATTACCGGTATAATCACGTCATTTTACAAGGGTAGCAAATTAGGCCTGAGGCCTTTTTCAAATTTGGCCCTTGGTACAGATCGTGCGAATGATTTCGATCATTACTGCAGGAAGAAACCGAAGAACTCGGGGGAAACGTGCCTGATCGGACGGGAGACCGAATATCCCTCTCACTTACAACGATAAAGTTAATCCCCTGAGCTGGGATTGAACCCTCGTTACCTCGTTGCATTGGTGAGAAGCCGCCTCTCTATCGCCATGGCTATCCGACCAGTGATCAACCAGTGAGTTGTTACAGTTTTCTTTACGAAGTTATTTGTAGTTAACAAAATCATTGTTTGGTATTTAAAATGCTATTGAAATATTTTACTGATAGATCTAAATGGCTACAATCTGGGTATTGTCATTACGCGTGTAGTGGGCGGGGCAACGGACGATATCGATTGTTTTGTCAGTTGTTTGAATAGCTTAGAGTAAACCTGGAATTGTTGATTTCTTTTTTACCGGTAGTCAAGATTGAAGTCGTGAGTAGCTGATCATGAGAAATTATTTCTATAGTTAACATTTAACGGTAATTTGTTTTTCATCAAAACATTTATCACAGCCAATTACTCACGAATTTAACAGGATGTAATAGACGGCCATGTTTGTTGTCGGCGGGACTTGAATGTCAATTTAACTACCGTACGAGCAACAGAAGTACCGTTAATAGTTATGAAATAATCAATTGTATGTTATAATTAATAGAAACAAATGTAACAAAGGCAATTTATTGATACGACTAAACATCGGTAATTATTATACTGTAAACAGTAGAGTTTGGCCCAGTTACTGGAGATCGCAGGTGGATTTGAGTCACGTATGGTATGCACGAGTTTCACGGGGCGCTGGGAAAGGGGTGCGCCTAAACCACGAATATTTTTCCCCCTGAAACACCTCTGCCAAAGTCGCCCTGCGCCTTATCTACGCATGCGCCTTATACACCGAAAAATACGGTAGGTTACCAACGAATAGGTTGTCAGCTGGATTGGTCGAATAGCTCGCTAGCCTAATAGGTCGCCAAATTGAGTTCGGTAGAAAGATCGGTCGTTTCCGTATGTTAATAAGTCACGTGGTGTCCAACATTTGCATATTGATAAAGTGCTCTGAGCAAGATGATATGTTGAAAGCGTAAAGGACAAATGAGATGTGGCAGAGCGTAAATGTAAAGAGTAATGAGATAAATGTTAATATGTAGAAATCTAAAAAAAAACACAGCATTTTGCAATAAAACATTTGTCATTTGACACATTACATTATTGCTGTTTTACATTTAACTTTGACCTTAGAGGTATTTTGGCTTAATCATAACAGTATTAGGACTTTGTACATTGTACTTTTAACACGTAATCAATGGAAAAGACATTTAAGCACAGCATTTAATATTGGCAGCGATACCCTTCCATACTTCACCACTTGGAAAAAAAGCAGGTCGAGGATGTCAGCTGCCTGAAGTACCTCATCGCTTGAAAAGCCGTCAAACCTTGTTGAGATCCATTTGATAACTGTCAACTACCTCCGTAGATCACCTGTAGAAGGAATCAACCTTACGATGATCTTTGTAAATCACCTGTAGAATGCAACATCTTCTACAGTTGAGGACCTGGCGTGTTGCGCATGACACGAAGATTAATTATGGAAATTTCTCTCTGCATTGCAAATGAGAGGTGCGACAAAGATTCTAACATATCCTAATAGTGTGCCAAGTACAAAAGGAAGGCAAGGGATGTGGTCTTCGAATTGTACCCCTTTGCTTTTGCTCGATCCGCAGCTGGTATTTATTATTAAGCTCTGAGCCCACTTCCTGGAACTGGGTGACTAGAGCAGCATAACCCCTCACGAGAAGCTTCACTGCCTTCTGTCAGTGGTTGATCGAACGTGTTCCTTGTGAGCGGACAGGTGTTAAAATATTTTCCTCCAAGGCCCCGCCTACTGCTTTAAGGTGCCTAAACTTTTTACCCGACCTCTTGTACCTTTAAGGAAGTCGTTGATCTGAAAGTATAAATATAGAAAACAGTTAAGCACACAGGTATGAATAGTTTGGATACAGTAACAAGCAACTTAATGCTTATATAAAACTGCTTTCAGAATAAAGTGACATGAATATGATTTTAATGATCAGCTGGTAATGCAATACAGTAAGAATGTGTATCAATATCAGGGTTTTAGTCAACTGTGATATTGAAAATTGGTGTAAGAATAGAAAATAGAAAAGGGGCTGGGTGATTTGGATACGAAAGTTTAAGACACGATGCCAAGGCGGGGGGGGGGGCATATCTCACGTTTGACTTGGTTACTGAGGCTTAGTAGACGTTATTTGCAAATATAATTTGGAGAATACTTTAATAGAGGCTCGTCAAGAATGCTTAAAGGACATTTATTTCGGAGGATTGAGGCGTTTAGTCAAAGTTATACATTGGTGAACGACTGAGAGTAAACAGATTTTTATTTTTTTAGAAAGGCTGTCATTTCCAAATAAAAGTGAATTAATATTCTTGTAATAGTCGTCCAAGGTATCGATAGTGGATCTGTGTTGTTCTATGAAAAGGCTACAATTAAAGAAGAATTGTTCACTAAGTTCCAGTCGATGTGCAATGCAATGGATCATCATGAGCCATTGTATATCCAACTTTTCTTTCAGCTGTGGTAATATTCCTATATGTCTTCCGAAGTTTACACTGGCACCATCAGCTGCAGAGGCAACACAGCAATTATAAAGATCAAGTGCCATATCCTGACATTTAGTTGTGATGACGTCATCGACCTTTTCCCTGTCTGGTATGGTGATTCTGGAACATAGAACCAAATGTGTTATGAAAAATTAAAAAGTGTGGTTTATGCCAAGAATATCCTGTAGTATATCTATCATTTTTCTAGCCTTCTCATTTTGACAAAATAACAAGCTCACACCATAAAGGAGGGTAGAAAATAAAATCATGCTAGTAGTAGCCCTGGTCAGGCTACTTGGGAGACAAACGATTCCCTGTTTGGAATTAAGAGGGGTGTTATTTAGTGTGCAATAGGCATGTCCTGGGATCAAAGATTGTATTGCCCAGGAAACGTTAGCAACTATTGTTGTCAGCCCAGCATTAAGACTGAATATAAATACCATCTTTCAAATACACTCACTATTTTTTTCCGGTGCGTGTTTCAATAAACCAATAGCTGACATTGTTGGTGACTCTGAAGTAAAATTCCTTGAAGATTTCTTTAAACAGAGTTTTGAGATATAGAATGTTTGCCACTGCAAAGAGATACTAGCCTACCAATTATTCGTTCGAAGTGATTCACACCAGAATTGTCTCATTGGGTGTGTTGTCGTAAAGTACTTACCCAAAAATCTTGATCTTTGGGATGGCATCTTCGAGTAGATTAATGCCAATTATCTCCTTTTCTGACAGTGTTATGTCGGTGCTGCCATCAAAAAGAAGTGCACAATAGAAAGGCTTTTGTTAAAAAAAAAGTGTCTTTAGGTCATCCTGAAGGGTCACTACTATTTCGTCGGGGGATCACGCTGGTTTGCTAGCCTGGAGGTCGGGTGTTCGATCGCTGCATTGACCGATAAAGTTCATCTCGATTTTCAGGCGTGAATTCCCCTTGTGAGTGATGCAGGACGGCTGCCTAGTCGTTCGGATGGGACGAAAAACCGAGGTCCCATGTACACATTGGCTTGCACGTAAAAGAACCCCTGGCAGTTGGAATTAAGTTGCTGTCCGGGCAAAATTACCCTCATAGCACACTGTATGGCGTATGCCCGTCTTCAATTAGCCAAGGTTAGGTGCTTAAGCGTAGGACGTTAAACCCTATTTCATGCATTCAATACTATTTCTTCGACTTTGGCATAAAACATTATTAGGTAATATTGTCTACATCAAGAGATAAGAGTCTTCGTCGTAGCCTCATCAAAACAGAAACTAAAATCTGGGAATCCCATTGCTGGCTGCAGGTGATGGTCTGAACAGTGATGACCAGTCTCACTGGGGCTGAGGGGGGGGGACACGGCCCACGCCCCTCCTGGATCCGCGCCTGGACTTGGTATCTCATTACCAACTTTTTTCCTTGAGGCCTCACCGCTGTTAGGCAACTACAATTACAACATAATATTCGATATGTAAACGATCGCACAGCTTTCTGCGGATGTAGGGGGCTGTAAGAAAACATCTGTCTGGACCAGGAGAGTAGCATAGCCTTGGAATATAAACTGTTGTGTAGTTTTGAAAATAAAATAAAACCAAGTACGAACAATCCAAACCATCAGACAAAAAAAACGGTATAGGCAAAATAGTGTAATATGGCAAAATAGTGTAATCAGCATATGGACTGTTCACCGTGTACAAAATACACGACAAACAGTGGTAACAGGTGTCCGGAAGAGTAAGCTTACCCCGCTGGCATGCCACACCCGCCATAGCTGCATCCAATCTATTAAGCGAAATCTCGATAAAATAGCGTGATTGGCCAATGAACTATCGGTATGCAAAATACACGCGATGAACAGTGTTAACAACGTAGTAGACCTATATTATCAGGGATACATTATACCCGTAAATAAAATATGTCAAAAATAAAAGTCGAGAGAGACATGTCATATTTACCAATCAAATCAATATGACTGCCATAAAACTTTTTAAAGGTTTTAATAAGTTTAGTTCGTAAATATCCCTGTAGTTGAAGCTTAGATGACAAATGCCTCGATCTACTTAAAAAATCAGAATAAAATGAACAAGCTCTCGCGTAACGAATTAGCTGAGACACACACACTCCATAAGCTGGTGATATTGGAATATTACTACTAATAAATGGAAAGTTAACAATAGGAAAGTCAAAGTCATCACGTTTATCGTACAGTTTAACACTAAGTTTATGGCAATTGTCAAAATCGAGACGCAGATCCAAGTAGGAAGCCTAATTGTCACTGTCAGTAGTGTTTTTAATTTCGAGCTCATCAGGATATATGAATTCTATATAATCACTGAATTTTGCATTATTCAGTGATAGAACATCATCGATATATCGATAAGTGAAATTAAAATGCCTAACCAATCGTTTGTTGGATTTTACGAGTGCCTGCATGTACTCGGCCTCGTATGAATAGAGAAACAAATCAGCAAGCAAAGGTGCACAGTTGGTACCCATGGGGATACCTACTACTTGCTGGCAAATTTCCCCTCCAAATTCAACAAAGATAATTATTATCTATTAAAATATCCAACATCTGAATTATCTTGATGGCCGTGAACTTATTTTTGGAATCACTATGGTTCTTAACAAAATATGTGGAATTGTAATTAACAACTAAATATTTATATCTAACATGTCCCGATTTAGGTCTTTTAACCGGGTTTTTAATTTGCTATGGGGAATTTTAGTGTACAGGGTAGAAAAGTCAAAAGTTTGTATAGATGAGACTGAAGCAAGTGATCTAGATTGCAGACCATCAAGTAATTCTTTGGAATTTTTCAATATCGACATTTGATTGATACCACTACGAGAGTATATTTTGTCGCAGTATTTTTGAATATCCTCTTTCACTGCCTTTAGTATAGATGTCAATACTTTTGAAAGTGGTTTTGTTGAACAACGGGATGAACCTGCTATAAAACGTTGCTTGTAGGGATATATAATATGTCCATACCTTGCCACATAATGATTCTTGGGATATAAAAATATAATACACAGAATGAATTCAAAAGAGGAGAAAACTGTTGGTTTTTACTTGCGGAGGTGGAGAGGAAACAAAAGATGAGCAGACGAATGTGGGTACGCCAAGACTTCCTGGTACGATCAGCTCTTGGGGTAAATAAAATAAAAACCAAGTACGAACAATCCAAATCATAATTCAGAATTCGAAGTCCTAAAAACGTTATAGGCAAAATAGTGTAATCAGCAAATGGACTGCTCCTCGTGTACAAAAATACACGACAAGCAGTGGTAACAGGTGTCCGGAAGAGTAAGCTTACCCTGCCTGGCGCCACACCCGCCATAGCTGCATCCAATCTATTAGGCGAAATGTCGATAAAATAGCGTGATTGGCCAATGAACTATCGGTATGCAAAATACACGCGATGAACAGTGTTAACAACGTAGTAGAACTATATTATCAGGGATACAGTATACCCGTCAATGAAATATGTCAAAAATAAAAGTCGAGAGAGACATGTCATATTTACCAATCAAATCAATATGACTGCCATAAAACTTTTTAAAGGTTTTTCAGAACGTTCAAAAACTTAATCGACTATTGTGATGAAGAGGTGTCCTATAACAGTTTTCACGAATTGAAAGAGCTAATGTCCAGTGGGATCAGACTGGGGAGAATTGATATCAGTTGAACAGAAACTTTTATTAACTCTCAGGTTAGTAAAATTGAAATATCTTTTCTTACTTTCATGAATCTTATGCGTTTTAGCACCACAGCATTGTTGTGTAATAACCTTAGAAACTCTTCCCCCCGCATCGTATTGTTTCCTTCATCTGTTTCTGTATGGCCTTGTAAAGACAGCGCGAGATTCGTCATCATCGTCTGCCTTTCGTTTCCTACTTTGAAATTCTGGGATTCGATCACTTGAAGATTTGTTGACTTGGCCGAGGCTTCTTTTGATGATGAAAACCACGGTATCGTTCATCATCAGCTTTGGAAATGCCACGAGCAGATTCACAGATTTCTCGATCAGAGATTCGTCCTCGTCGTTAATTACTCGTCAATATTGTCTCCTTCATTATCAAGATTGTTCTTAGTTACTCGTTTGGTCTTTGCGGCTTTCGGGAAACTCATGACGGCCTCAAATTCCCACGATTTTTTTTCACCTGCTTCGCTACCCGATTTCTTGGTTTTTTTTCTACGATTCAACGAGCTGTTAAATAAATGCTCTGTTCAACTGAATCCAAGTTTCTTTGACCGACACACCTGACAAAAGCAATAATTATGTTGATAAAATAATGGTATATAGCATATGACAAACAAATTTATGATATGCTAGCATATCATCAACAAGTTAATAATTATACACATTATGTCATTTGATAATTTCATTATAATTACTTTTCTGATAATCAATTTTTAATATTGAAATTGAACATATTAATATCAAAAAGTATGAATAACTTCTAACTTCATAAGTTAAAAAAATAACATGGTGTTTTTCAGGCGCCTGACTACTGGATAATCCTTTGCTGCCATGTCCGGCACTTTCCATATGACCAAGTGCACGATCAGTAAACACGTAATTCAAACTTACGAAAGTCTATTGAGACAATTAACAGAACGTTTCGGTAACTTGTGTGACTATCCTTTCGCAGTGTATGCTCTGGATGGAAAGCACATTGCCCTGGTCAACCCCGCCAACATCGGTTCAATATTTTATAACTACAAGGGGTTTACAAGTATTGTTTCGTTAGCGCTGAGTGATGCGAATTCATGTTTTACCCCTTTTGACGTGTTTGTGATGCTTGGTCGTATCAAGATTCAACGCAGGTGATACGAATATTTGTAGGTGACGAGACGTTCGCTATGAAAACAAACACGATGTGCACTTACGCGTCAAGAACGCTCAATGACCAGAGACGCATCTACAACTACAGACATTCCAGAGCCCATCGATTGATAGAATGTGCCTTTGGGATTTTGGCAAAAAAAAATGAAATTTTCCTACATCCCATGCCAGTTGACCCGGATAAAGCTGAGTACAATTCTATCCTTAAGCGTTCAGCATGAACAGTTCCAGGATGGGGGAACTGCCATGGCTGATCTTTAACATCTTCACTGCAGAAGATCCCCATGCCATTGACATCAGAAGCGCTATCAGTGATTTTTTCAGTGACCCATAGGGCAGTGTTGAATGGCAAAATTGACAC
Organism: Patella pellucida; assembly: GCA_917208275.1. Classification (NCBI taxonomy): domain Eukaryota; kingdom Metazoa; phylum Mollusca; class Gastropoda; family Patellidae; genus Patella; species Patella pellucida. The sequence goes on along the minus strand of OU795042.1, from coordinate 16,593,260 downwards.
ATTTTTAGAAATGTTCTTCTCCCGAAAAATGAGAATGATAATGAAGACGTACCTGGTTTATGGGCATCTGCTGCACCCTTTCGCCGACCTAATACCTGTTTTCATCCATCATTACGTCTGATATAATAAATGAAAATAGAAAAGGGTGCCCTTGGTGTATTTTGGGTAATTGTCAAACGCTCGGATGCCATGAAGTTCGATACTTGTGTGAATTGCAACACCAGCTTTGAGTAGAGCTGGAATGATACAGTTGTGAACCAATTGTAAGAACGTGCGAACAATAACAAGAGGAAATTAAAACTGCATCAGGATTCAGCAAGAAAACAACTGGTCAAATCCATGGCCACTTCTCATTGTGGCGCGAAGGTCAGGCTTTCAGTTGGCTCAATCCCAAATATTTGATTGGAGGGGCAGTTAACTGGAGAGAGAGAAATGGGGTTTAACGTCCAATTGACACACACTAGGTCATTTCGGGACTAACAAATGGGGTTCAAATTTATTTCAATATTCCGCTTGTGCGTAGGGGTCTTTAACAGTGGGAGGACACAGAGAAAATCCACGAGGTTGGACAGGCGACCCTACGCCTTGTTACGTGCAGTCGGGGAATCAAAACCACAACTCAATTTTAGACCTTGTGATACATCGCGCGTGTGCTAACCATTAAGTCATCCAACCCTCCACAGTTAACCGGTAATCACTTTTCAGGAGAATCTAGAATAGACTTTCATACCAAGAGATAAGCCCATCTATGTTCAGGACTTTTGATTCGAACTTTTTACAGCACAAATGCACCATTGTCTACTCACCTCATGACATTGGTTTTCTCCTCAGCAAATATACGCCGAAAATAACTAATGTAATAATACCAATATGTTGCAATATATTCAGGCCTAACTAGAACCATCAATTTTGTCTCACTAGAACACGGCCCTTTGAATTGTTATCTATATAGGAATTTAATCAATATGTGATCAATGGAAAATTAAAGTTAATATATACCTCTAAATATTATATATATCTTGATATTAAGGAATATAGCGCGTATTTTGGTTTTATTATTAATATAAACAAATCTTCTAATTGACATTAAATATCAATACAAAACTTTTAAGCTGGCTAATTGGTGCGTAAAAGAAATGAACTTGAGACATGTTTACACAGAATCACAATACTCGAATAAAATGTGTTTTCCGTCTGTTCTATTGTATATTGTTTCACAGGTTTTAAAGAATGCTGGATCGTTTTCAGACCGTGTAAGATCGATTGGAGGGCTGTGTGGTTAGTCTCTTGGACCCGTGTCTCAGTAGGCTCCATTTTCGATCCGGTACTGGATGCATCAATTTGGTAAGAATAATTTCGATCGAGTAGGTGGTCTTAAGTTTTGGTGAAAATATTTGAGTGTGTGGTCTTAAAGTTCAATTTTATAAACAGAGTGGCTATTTTTACGAAGAGTCTGAGCTAAGTTTAGAACGAATTCCAAAATGGCTGCCGATCTCTCAAAAAAACAGCTTTTGTTAAAGGAGCAGTATTTTCAACGTTTCCAGAACTGCCGGCAGCAGTTAAGAGATGGGAAGGGTTAAGTATCGTCCTAAATTTAAATATCGATATGGTCCATCTTTCTGATAATCACCGCAAAGCTATTAAAACTCCTCGGCGGGTGGGACAGACAATGCAGAGTAACGACTAACCTTCCCACCTTTAATTGTTTAAATATTGTGAACAGGTGACAGATGAGTAGGCAGTTAATGTATAAATAAAAACAGACATTTCTGCATTCATTTTATAGTTTTACTACCACCGGCAGCAGTAAAGAGATGGGAAGGGTTAAGTATCGTCGTAAATTTAAATATCGATATGGTCCATCTTTCTGATAATCACCGCAAAGCTATTAAAACTCCTCGGCGGGTGGGACAGACAATGCAGAGTAACGACTAACCTTCCCACCTTTAATTGTTTAAATATTGTGAACAGGTGACAGATGAGTAGGCAGTTAATGTATAAATAAAAACAGACATTTCTGCATTCATTTTATAGTTTTACTACCACTATATGTAAATTGAAACGAACAATCATATTTTAATTTTGTATTATTACTATATCAGTGTATATAAAAAGAGATAAATAATTGGACATTCATTTTTTAGTATTTTGTAATTTTACTACCAGTATATGTAAATAGAGACAATTCTACATTCATTTTATCGATTTTATACTTATTATAGTGTTACTATACTAGCGGTATATGGAAATTATAATATTTTAAAGATACAAGAATTATAATATGCTAAAGATACATTATGGGAGATATTAATAGAGAGTTGGCGATACTTGCTATAACAGTTCAAAAGTAGATGATGAAAGAAGAATATTATGGAAATTTCAGTCAAATTACTTTCTTCTGTACAATGTTATTAGCATTATAACATTTGACTAGAAATGGGTGCCAAAAGTGTTTTCACCTGGCCCATCGTTTGATTGACATGCGTTAACTCCACCTACATAATCTCGATTCAAGTAAAGTTTTTAATGCCATCGGAATATCGCTCAACAGCGGTCTCGCTAAGCACACTATATCATTTAGCCTCGAACTAACTGATGACGTAAATATAACAGTTAATAATATCATCACTGTGCGCCATATTGATTAAATTAAGTGGAATCTTATTAAAAATCCAAGCTGTAGCCTAGCCACCCGTGGGTCTACAGAGTTGATTTTGGGCTTGTTGTTTATATAAAGATCTAATTTATAATTTCTAAAACATCTGAACCCTAAATTAAGACTTAAAGAAATCATATTTGGCTCTTGCATAATGTAACTTTAATAGAGACAGGCATTTCTACTTTCAATTTAGCGGTATATGGAAAAAGAGATAAAATTATAATTATGTTAACAGAGACCGGCAATTCTACTTTCAATTTAAGCTTTACTAGCACTTTTACAGTAACAGGCAATTCTACTATCATTTTATAGTAATAATGTAATAATACGACTTAAATTATACAGTTTTACTATCAGTCATAGACTCACTTTAGTTTTTATGCAAACAGAAACAGGCAATTGTTACGTTACATAATTGTACCACCGTTACATCAAGTATACAAATGGTTATTAATTAGTAAGTTCAAATTAACGGCTTCTCACAAAGGAATTTAATTCGATCGGTGCAATCTTTATCGTTAAACCCTACATATTTGAATTCTAAACAATCTTCGTTAAAAAAGTTATTGGGATTGCCAGGTTTCCATCCCTCGGTGGTTACATCTGATCCATCTATCCATGTAAACTCGCCTTCAGTAGTCAGATCATTACCTCCAATCCAATAGTCATCGTCTATAACTAATATAAAAGTACATAATTTACTTTGAAACTTTGTCATAATCGAGCAACAAATAATGCTATACTTCTGTACTAGATAGTATTGCAGTACATAAGATAATACTAAAGGGAGGAGGACCACACACTTCAACCACATCGACTCGGTGAGACAATTTGGCAGAGAAGAATGAATGAAATGGGGTTTAACGTCCTACGCTTAAGCACCGTACCTGGGCTAATTGAAGACGGGCATTCGCCACATTGTGCAATGAGGGAAATTTTGCCCGGGCAGCGGCGCTACGGCCTACTCTTATATCGAATTCCAACTGCCAAGGGATCTTTTACGTGCACTCCAATTTGTACACGGGACCTCGGTTTTTCGTCCCATCCGAACGACTAGGCAGCTGTCCTTGTCAGGCCCTCCTTCTGCATCACTGACAAGGGGAAATCACGCCGGAAATCGAGATGAACTTTCTCGGCCAATGCAGGGATCTAACACTCAACCTCCAGGCTAGCGAACCAGCGCCTTATCCACTTAGCCACCGTGATCCCCTGGCAGAGAAGAGAAACAACACAGATATTGAAAGAAATACCCCCCCCCCCCCAAATAACAAATCAATAAGTCAATGCTCCCTATTTATTCCAACAAGTCGCTTATGCCCCCGTCAGATTAAGGTGGTGTCCTTGCTGCACTGCTGCGACAGTAGGGCGACCAGGAAATGAACATGGTCGCCAGCAAACATGAACAGAATTTAACTCACGAAAATGTCCCAAAAAAATACACACTTAAAAAAGTCGTATTCTCATAGCTTTCCAGTTTAGATCGCAGAACATTAACGTTTGTTTTAAACGTGGTCAAAATAAACGACGTTCCAGGCTTGTACGTGACGAGAAGTAGAATTGCCAGTCTAAACCCGTGTGTTTTCGTCAGGCAATGTCTTATATTCCCTGCGATATATTTTGGTGTATTTAGGACGACTTACACACATCTTCGGTAAAAAGTATCTAACTATAGCTATCTCTATATTGGTTGTGACATAGAGATACACACACCACACATTATGTATCTGTATTCAATATTCTTACTGCATGTATGCAAGACGTCTCTAAAGTTTGCATGTAAATTCTTGCACGGTGTTTGGTCGAGCCTGTGTTTCTAGATATATTTGCATACTTTTAGAAAACAAATAAAATAAAACACGTGGATATTTATCTTTTCAAAGGCTATAATAAACCTCTTTCTGACATACACTACGACCTTGCTACGGCTTAACAAATCAGCCAGATTGGGACGTTGTGAGGTCTTTGTCAGTTTGGCAAGAGCGTGTTGAAAACATGGAGAGAGCGATTGGTTACGCGGTGGAAACGAACGCTTGGTCGCAGCGTCATGGGTGAGGACAGTGGTCACACTCACAAGCGTCGGCCATTTTGTTTCGCAGTTTTGGTTTAGCGGTGTGATATAATCAAACGTTTTTGTTTATAATCGGATATTAATTGTGACCTCCAGAGGGACCACAAGCTAAAATAGGCGATTTCGCGTACATTCATGGACTATAATTCAGGAAGTTATGATCCGATATGCGCAAATATTGACAGGAACGAAAATCTTTGGGTTATAAACACGCATTTCAGGTTTCATCAACATTGGATTAAATTTGTGACTTCTAAAGGGTCAACAACTTTGATATACCATACTATTACACTATTCGCGTACAAGCGGTGGCCATTTTGTTCGGCGATTTCGGTCCGATGTTCACGAAATTCTAACTTAACCTTCATTGCGTGTAACGGTGATGTATACACGTTTTCTTTTTTAAATTGGGTAATAATTGTGACCCCCAGAAGGAACTCAAGCTAAAAATGGCAATTTGTCGTGTAATCAGAGGTCACAATTCAGAAAGTTATGATCCGATATGCGCAAATATTGACAGGAACGAAAATCTTTGGGTTATAAACACGCATATCAGGTTTCGTCAAAATCGGTTCAAAATTGTGACCTCTACAATTTCCACAAGCTTACAATGTGATTTCGTGTACAATCAGGGGCTATAATCCATGAAGTTACGGTCAGGGGTAGGTTGCTCATAACTAAGTTATTTTAACGATCTGTTTAACTCTAACGGACATATCTTGGTAACTTGTTGTTTGCGTTAAATTTACTACAGATAACACTATAGAATACTTTATTTTTTCCTAAAGAAATATTAGCATAAATCTGAAGGAAAAATTTGCACCACAGAATGTTCGGGGCCTTTATTTCCAGCAATAATCTTTCTCTCCATTAAAGTTAACGGATCGATAAAAGATAACGGAGCTTCGAGCAACCGGCCCCTGATATATGCTAATATCGACAGGAACCGTTATCTTATAGTAATAAACCTATATTTCAAGTTTCATTGAAATCGGATATATGTTGGCGTATAAAACATGTTCTTACCTGGTTGAATTGACTTCAATGCCTCCAGTTTTATATAGTAGACACTCGTTCTCAGCACAAGTAACTGTCCACCATCTTGTTCACAAGTTGTCCTGGCGTCTGTCCAACTCTTGTCTACGTCATACTCCTTTACACACAATACTCCACCAAATATGGCATTATACCCATCCAGATTACAATTATCTGTAAAAAATAAACCATGATAAATCGAACTAGTTGTTAAAGATAGCAAGTACAAAAAGAAATTAAATGGGGGGGGTGTGGCGTCCTATTGTTCTACTCCGACTGGGTTAATGGCGTCCACGGCAAAACGCTGGTTCGCTAGCCTGGAGGTCGCATGTTCGATCCCTGCATCGGAGTTTGCCGACGTGGTTTACGCTTGTCAGTGATGTAGGACGGAGAGCTTGACAAAGAAAACTGTCTAGTCGTTGGGATGGTACGGAAAACTGAGATCCCATGTTCAAGTAAACGATCCCCTGGCAGTTGAAATTCAGACACATTCTGACGCTAAACAATATATTGACCGAGGGAATTTCAATTTATCATAAAGTTGTAAATATTGAACACTAGAAATAATAAAAAACACAACAGAGTAATTTATTTTGATATCGGGGTCAGAACAGTGATGTATTGGAAACCATCTTGGACTGTTAGTGTATGACTATCCAGAAAACTTTTTTAAAAAAAAGATCATTTAATGCCATTGCTTACCTTTGAGATCTTTGTTAACATAAATAGATGTAATATTAACTAAACTGTTACCAGGTGAGGTTGTGTTTACAATAAAACATGATCGATTGTGCCTGTAGAAATATGTACAACCTTCAGTAGAAATACACAATAGTGCACAGGTAACAAGAGATATGTCGTTTACTTGATGAGAATAAAACGTAGTCACCGAATTCTTTAAATTATATCTCCTGTAGAAATCCAGTTTACTGGCAATGGTAAGAAACAAACCAAATATAACCCCAAAAGCATATTGCAAAGATTTCATATTTAAAACTTCTTCAATAAAGAATGCTGATACCTAATGGAACTTCTACCTCTTGCAGACTCGATCACTAATGACATCCAAATGTGTATCACGTAGCTAATAACAACTATGTCTTTTAAACGCCGATTTCAATAAATTAAGAATTAGTAAATCCACGGAGTTATTATGAATGTTATAATAAAGAGATGGACAAATACTGGTTACTTAGTATCTTCTAAAATTAAACGATTTAGAAGATACTAAGTAACCAGTATTTGTAAGTCATCACCATATTATATTACCGGAATGGAAATCAACAAACAAACCTTTAATGATAAAAATAGGTGTATTGTTGTGGCTATGTTTTATGTATTCTGTATCAGCAATAATATGTCGTGCCTGTAAGGGGTCTGATACTATTTAGATGTTTAATATAAAATAACTAATTCATGTATAATATGTAACAAACACAACTGTTGTGTTCAATTACCAAATGCCCCTCGCACAGGACATTAGAATAAAGAACGTTAATTATACTAACGAACAGATGACTCTTAGGTTTGGGAACTAAACAGACCTAAATAGTCATTTCTTAATAGTAGTAACATTCTAATATCACCAGCTTATGAAGTGTTAGTGTCTCAGCTAATGTGCTATGCGAGAACGAATAACTCTTCTACCACTACCGACATTTGGCCATACTGGGCCTGTAAAATCAACCACGGACTCCGGTCATTATTACCTGTTGCAAAATATCCACATCGTAAAGTGGCCCACACTGGACCTGTATATTTTATTATATAATACCCATATATTGCAATATATCCAGGCGTAACTAGAACCCCCACTTTTGGCTCAAAGTTGCATTAGACCACGACCCTTTGAATTATTATCAGTATATGATTTTAAAGAATATGTGATCAATGAAATGTTAATATATAATTATATAGGTTCTAATTATCTTGATATTTAGGAATATAGCACTTATTGTGGTTTTATTTTTAATATTAAAGTTAATATATACTTATATATATTATATTTACCTTCAAATTAACCCCTGTGGCAAGTATTTTGGTTTTATTATTAATATAAACAAATCTGGTAATTGTCATGAAATATCAATAAAAAACTTTTAGGCAGGCTAATTGGTGCGTAAAAGAAAGGAGTTCTGTTAAGATAGAAGTTAATATATGTTTACACAGAATTATAATAATTGAATAAAATGTGTTTTTCCGTCTGTTTTATTTTACTTTTCTACCAAAGTATTCTTGTATATTGTTTCACAGCTTTGAAAGAATGGCTGAATTGTTTTCAGACCGTCTAAGATCGATTGGAGGGCTGTTAATTGGTGCAGCTGTGATAAAGCCTTATTTCGAAGTCTAAATGTATAATTCTACTCATACTGTATGACGTAAGCTTAGTCGGTATATGAGATGCGCATGCGTACCATCAATTCATTAGCAAGCTGCCATCGACCGTGTAAACACGTGTCTTGCTTCTGTTCTGGAAATACAAGTATTTTCAGAGAAAAAGTCATATTAATTTTAACTTCAATAAGTTTTTGATAACTCTACGAGTTATTGTTTAAACTCCTCAACAATTTGAGAGAGAAATTCAGTTGTATTTCGGCTTGTTTGTATAAACAATTGTCGGTTTCGAGAAATCTCGAAATTTCAATTTGTCATCAAAATGGCGACCCAAACAAAACAAAATCTACTGAATTTGACCTAGCCTCAGAGTTATTCGAGAAAACCCGGAAAAAACGGGAGTCGAATGTCAAAACTGACAATAAATCGACCAGCGAAAATTCGTCAAAAATTGAAACTCGCGCTGATGTGTCGGCCATGTTGCCACCTCCCGAACAACACAAGTCCGAGAAACGGCCAAACTGGCAAGAAGAAAGCAAATAGTACTATTACTAGTGGGTCACTGATAAACAGTTCTTCTAAATCAGGTGATGAATCCTTTCGTGACGAAATGCTAAAAATGCATAAACAATCTTTCGATGAGATTCAGAAATTAGTCTTGTCTTTACGACAACCATCAACCGATGTGTCACGACCTGTTGACGGCAATAATAGAAAACGTTCTCACCATAGTATCAGTGAAAGTGATGAAGATATTCCGTTGACTCAAACAAAGTTTGGGAAAACTGCTCAATTGGATCACGAAAAGGATATTGTCGAACAGATAGATGATTGTCGAAGAGGAAAGTGTTGTGAATACTTGGCCTACCGGTACCACTAATTTTGAGGATGTTCTGGAGTTAGAATAGTCGAAGAGGAAAGTGTTGTGAATACTTGGCCTACCGGTACCACTAATTTTGAGGATGTTCTGGAGTTAGAATATTTAGTGGTTGATAAAGTTGGAATAGATGTGAACAGTAAACTGGCTCATCTGGTTAATAAAATGTTTATAAATAGAGTCACTGATGGGAAGTGGTGGAGATATTTGAGAGATATCCCAGACCAGGAAATCTGGACTTAAAACTTCAAAAGGTCAACAAAGAAATGTGGTCAAATCTTAAGCCTAATACCAGATCAGTGGATATTAGATCACAGAAACTTGGGAGATAACTCATAAAAAGTGCGTTTAGTCTTACTAGTTTAACAACTCAATTGTTAGATATGAATAATAACATGAAAACTGTTAGTGAAGAAAAGCTTTCAGCTGCGATAAGAGTAGCGATGGATTCACTCACCTTGTTGGGTCACACAGTTACAAGATATTAAGCAAAAGAGACGGGATGATCTCAAACCTGATTTGAACATAAAGTTTAAACAACTTGTAATGCGAGTGCTAACTCCGACAATGGTACTTCAGAGTTTTTGTTTGGGGACGACTTGACTAAAAACAGTCAAAGACCTTCGAGAAACATACCAAGTGGGTTCAAATATGACATATTCTGGTGGACGCTCTAATTTTTACAATTATCAGTCTAATTCCGGACAGTTTTCTGGTGGTTCATGAGGTAAACAACCCAGGTATCGTTTTTTTAGGCTATCGGAGGACGGGTCCGAGTGGTCCGACCTATCCCAACAGACGGACAAATCAGGAATGGAGATCCAAATCAGACAAGAGTCACACAGAAATGTACAAGAAATAGAGGGAACTGATGATAATGGTCTCTCTACTGAGTTAGTAGGTAATTCATTTATTGATAATGTTCAAAACTGGGATGTTTTTATTATAAGTGTACTCCCTCAGTTGCAAAATTTTGTGGACCAGTTCCAAGCTGGTAGATTGAAAGTTTTTGTTGAGTTTTGGAAAACTATGACTTCAGATTTAAATATTTTAAAAACTGTATGTGGTTTGGAAATTGAATTTTTTGATTTACCGAAACAGGATATTATACCTTATCCTTACAAATTTCATGTGGATAAATGTAACCTAATCTCAGTACAAATGTCAGTCATGTTGCATAAAGTGTGACAAAGTAATACATACATAGAACTTTTCTAGATTTTACATTATATTATATTTGACATTTTCAACTATAAACAACTTCTGCTAATGTGTTCAATATGTTATTTACGGGCAACACACAAATGACCTCTCTTAGTTTTGACAATACGCACGATCTCATTAAATATCTTAATTATCCATATGTTATTTATAATCTACACATGTTCTATGTGTTGAACACTCAGCAGAACTTCGCGACTTATTTGGAAATACGAGGTGTGGTTATAGAAACTATAATCTCCATTCCAAATAAGTTAATCTGTCATGTATCATTATTTTCAATTACTGTATGCTTTATAAAGCCAGAATTAACTGACAGTAAGTCAGACTTGAATAGAGCTTCTTCCGATCTATGTCTATTCTATGTTCTCAATAAAGATCTACCAACTATGCTGATCGTCTCTTATCTGTAGTGTTACAAAAGGTGTCATTGAAAAAACAATTCATGAAGAGGGAGAATATATTTCTAATATTTTCACTCGTACTAAACCTGATGGTTCACTTAGTATTATTCTAGATCTTAAGGCATTTACTGATGATATAGTCTATAGACACCTCAAAATGGAAAATTTACAAGGTGCAATCAATCTAGTCACACCGAATTGTTTTATGGCTTCCATTGATTGGACAGATGCCTATTATGCTGTTCCTATTAAAGTTTCGGATAGAAAGTATCTTCGGTATATGAAATGAAATGTGATTTTATGGCACGTCAGCACCAACCGGGCCATATTGCGCCAAACAAATGATTTTCTGAGACAGGTTAAATTATATCACAGAAACTATTATATGCATAAATAAAAACAATATCACAGCAGTAAATTAAATAAAAGTAAAATAAATCGTTTTATGCATATGAATATTTAAAATACAAAAATGAAATGATAATATATACAATTAAAATTTATGATAAAATCCTGTCTCTTTTAAAAAGTCTAGTAAATTACAATATAGACCCGGTTGGGCAAACAAATGTTGTAGTGACTGGCAACGGAAATGATTTAATCTAATATCCTTGAGATGCTTGCACTCAATCAAAATGTGCTTAACTGTCAAAGGAACATGACAATGTTCACATTCTGGTTGAGGCTCTCGCTTTAAGATAAAAATATGTGTTAAAAAGGAATGACCTATGCGAGAGCGACACAAGACAACATCATCTCTCCTGTTGGTTCTATAGGAGCTTGGCCAGTCTCCTAAGAGACGAATGGTTTAGGATCAGCGCCAAGACAGTTCACTAAATTAACTAAAGTTTTCTTTTCACAACTTCGAAAATTAGGTCATATGAATACATCTTTCATTGTTGGTGAAAATTTGCAAGATTGTAGGGAAAATGTAATTGACACTGTAACATTTTCCATTAGAGCAGGCTTTACAGTACACCCTAAAAAATCAGTCTTCCAACCTACACAAATTATTACTTATTTGGGTTTTAAATTATACTCTGTTGAAATGACAGTGTCTTTGACAACTGAAAAAGCACTTAGATTAAAACAGGCCTGTGTGAATTTGTTAATCGCAAAATCTGTCACTATTCGTGAACTCGCTAAAGTTGTAGGCTATATGGTAGCTTCTTTTCCTGGTGTAGAAAATGCACAGATATTTTACAGAAGATGTGATAATTTGAAGGCATTTTATTTAAAGAAACACTATGGCAATTATGAGGCTAAAATCATTCTGTCTGATGAATGTAAAGTTGATTTGATGTGGTGGATCAACAACATTTTAATTTCCAAAAAGGCAATTGGATCTTGAAACCCTTCCTTAGTCATACAATCTGATGCTTCATAAACAGGATGGGGAGGGGTTCTTGGTAGTCAGGCAACTGGAGGAAATTGGTCAGTCGCTGAAAGACAAAAACATATTAACGAACTTGAACTTACAGCGGCAAAATTGACCCTGTTTTCGTTTTGCCAAAACAAAACTAATGAGCAGATATTATTACAAATATGCAAATTCTCATTAAAAAGATGAGTGAGAAACTCTATGACCATCTCTACAGGAGGTTGAAATGAATCCACATTCCTCTCAGAACTGAACCGAAACCATCTTTTAATATATGAGTTGTACTGTTTCTTAGTTGAGTTGCGCCAAGATGACAATATAATGTCCTTTGCTTGATTTGAAAGGCTTGTGTTAATGTATGATCTCCCGAAATTAGAGCTGCAACCAGCCTCATCTATGGAGGATCTCTTCCCGCATTCTTGCTGGGATGTGACAGAATTTCCTCTATCCTAGGTAAAATAAAAGGTATATCAATGAGCATATGCATTAACTGAAAAAAAACAAGTATTGTGTTGACCACAAAGGAACTATAATTATGCCAGTGGCTTCGTCAGCTTTTACTTAAGCTAAAACAGCACCTATCAGACAATATGGTGGAAAGGCATAAAATTGTGAATCTTTCCATGCCACTGTGAAAGCATTCACAGCCATAGCATAAGGATCCGGTTTCTAAGAATAATACAATGACATTTGTGCATTCAATCTTGAAGCAAATGACAAGTTTCTCTCTATACACCAAAGAAACATTTCTCTAGCAATCTAGTTTAAGATACAAATTTTACCTCCTTTTGCATTAATATATGAGACAGCAGAAGTGTTAAAAAAAAGAAAAAAATACGTTTGTCCCAATTTGACCTAGTTTGTGTCGAGTGGAGGTTAAACCCCATTTCTCTCTCTAATTGGTAAGATCAACACATCCGATATTGTTATTTATATGAAACATTGTTCGTCGTTACTTGATAGTGGTTCTCATGTATCTATGATCGAATTTGTTCAACAGCAGCTTTATGATACTTGTGTTCTGGAATCGTTATACGATATCATCAAACTTGATGGAGCAGGACGTCATGATCGAGTTACCAAATTTCGGTTGGACACAAGCGGATGTGTATGTGTCATCAAACCAGGTACGCCATTAACATATATGTTTCTAATTGTTCCCGATACAGATTTTCACCATATAATACCAGTTATTGTAGGCTATAATATTTTACAACTTTTTATGGACACAGCCAAGGAAGGTCATGGTTTTAACTTTAGCAAGTTGATTCAGTTAACCTATAAATGTATGCAGATTCAACACAAAGCTAGGGAATATAAATTTGATACATGTATTGGTATTGTAAAAATTTTCAACGTGTTTTGGGTCAATTTTCAGCACAGTCAAGTTAACCAGCTTCAATAGAATTAGTTCCGATTCTTGTTAATTTTATACCCGGTAACAAGGATGTATTATAATGTAACTCAGTGCTATTGATTTTGAACTGTCACCAGTTACCATCGTTGATCAACCGCGCAACTCAACTTTAGCGATTATTCAATCATCCGTGTATGAAGAATCAACCATCTTGGATAAGATTGCCTTAACTGACACCATGATTCAGACAACATCGGGCAGCTTTATTTAGACTTCATGAAGAAATGGTTATGATATTGAGGTTGGGTGTACCAGTCTAGTGAAGCATGCTAATCATTTTGGTAACAACATACCATAGACGATTACCGCCGACTATGTGTGACGAAGTAAGAACTCACCTCCAAGAGTTATCCAAACGTGGATGCATCACTAAGTCTCAAAGTCTTTGTTCCTCGAACATTGTTTTTGTGACGCAAGAAAGACAATTCTCTTGTTGGTGTGTGTGTTGATTCCCGCCAGTTAAACAGGAGAACCACCAAAAATGCTTATGCTTCAACACACATTGTAATATGCTTAAGGGTGAATCTTTCTTTTTGATTGGTTGATTAGGCACTGTTTATTGGACAATAACACCCCTCTAAATTAGAAAAGTCACTGCGTACTACTTTAATGGAGAGGAAATATTTGGAGATATGTCCGAAGATGAACTTTAAATGCCAACCCCCTTGTCAGGTAACAGCTACAAACAACAACATATAAAAATTTTAATAATCTGTTACAAAAACATCAATTTTATTTTAAAAATCCTTTTAAAAAAATGAAGTGAGAATTTTTTTTTTGTGTCCTACTCAGCATACTGTTACTTTAGTAACCAATAAATCTTGGGAAAGTTTTGTTTCAGGTTTGATAAAAAACCCAAATGTCCTCTTTTTTAAAAAAAAACAACCCAAACAGCCTTGTTATTTATGTATTTTTTGATTTAAAAATATTAAACTAGAGAAGCCATGTGTGTGTTTTACTATGATTTTCTTCAAAACATATCGTTCACCAAGTCCCACAATAATAAAAACTGAATATAAGAGTAACTTGTTTTAACCCCCAATATGCATTTGGAATGTTTGTTTTCTGACCTACTTTGTGTCGAGTGTACGTTAAACCCCATTTCCCTCCCCTCACTCCATTAATATTTTAATCTTCCCCAAATTAATCTCTTCCATATCAATTAGGTCCACCTCCTGTTTTAACTTGAATTTGTTATGACCAAGGGAGAAGGCAATTAATCCTCTCTCTTCACTACATTGAATTTGAACGGCTCGTTTTTTATATCTTAACACATTTTTTATTTATATTATAAAAATAAGAAGTTACAGAATTTTAACTTGCTTACTAATTTGATTCCTGTAATCATTAGCCAAGTCCTAGCAGAAAAGTAGGACGTTAAACCTTATTTCATATTATATCACTTTTTTGAATCCAAACAGACTTCTGGTGAGAACGTTAAAATCTGGAGTTGCCTCCCTTCGTCAAGTATGATTTATTATTAGGTGATTGGCCACAGCTGCAGGAATTAGTATGTATAGGATATTAACCTACTCGAGGTTGATATGTTATAGAACCCGCGGGCTTCCCACGGGAGAGTCTTCGGTATTTCGAGACGATTGAAATTAAAGATGTAGGTACTGGTTGCAATCACCTTATCTGCTTGGCGTACACTTATTCTTTTAACATGTTGGACGCCTTGAGATGAAGGGTATTCCACCATTTCAGCCTCACTGCTGCCTTCAAGATCCAGACAGCGAATTCCTCCTCTACTTGAATTCAATGACCCATGTGGAGACACCTTGATATGAATGTCTGCCAATAATGTTGATGTAAGCAGCATGCTGCTCCTTTGCACATTCTATCAATAGTAGACCATTCCTAAGTTTTTGATAGCCTTGGGCTCACCGGCCAAGCCAGCGATGCCCTTGGTTATCAAAAATGTGGAAACTTCAAAAAGGGTCGGTAAAGTAACTCAAACAAGAGAAACCTCGGCCATGCCTTGATAGTTATGATTTATTATAAATTAATTCTGAAACGGCCTCGGTATGAAGCCGATTCTGTTTTATTTTAGTTTGTTTAACACGTGCGTTGGGGGGGGGGGGGGATTTGTGAATCCATGAATAATATTTTTTTTGTTTCACCCCTCGCCGTCCCCCAGGTTACTGCCATACCTACCAGGGGGGGGGGGGCTAGCACGGGTCAAGTTTCAACCCGATTGACCCAAGCCGGTGCTCTGTAGAAAGTACTAAGGACACAAAGGTAAGTAGTATGCTGAGTGAATGAATAACAGAGCATTAAACTGGAAAGGGTACATTCTACAGAGCTAAACACACCCAGAGCCGATTGATCAGTGGGGGCCACTCTGACCTCCCGGCTAGGTGAACCATGGGCCAAAGTAATGTGTTGCAGAGACAGGGCTGGCAAGATAAATCCCCACCCAACTAGCAGGATCCCACTATCCACCAACGCACGTCAAACACGTTGCCCCATTTTAGGGATCATTTTAGTCGCCTTTTACGACACGCAGGAAATACGAAGGCTATATTCCTATCACCCCCTACACCCCAGGGGAGTGCACGTAAAAGATCACTTGGCAGTTGCAATTCGATATAAGAGTAGGCCGTAGCGCCGCTGCCCTGGCAGAATTTCCCTCATAGCACACTGTATGGCGTATGTCGGTCTTCATTGGCCCAGTTTATGAGCAGAACAGTAAGACGTTAAACCCCATTTCATTTTATTTTGTCCGGAAGATCTAGGAATAGCATGAGTATGACGAATCCTAGGGATTCAACGAAAGTTGATTGTTGTACGCAAAGGTCGAATTAAATTCTCATTTTGTTCATTTCACCCGTGCGCCCCCCTTTTTGTCGTTCTTATCCGGGGTTGAAGAGGATTTCGCGTTCTTCAGTTAGGGCTATGTTCTAGCGGCTCAATAGCCCCCGGATCCATTCACTCTTTTTTTTTTTAATTGTTTTTTTTTGTTTGTTTTGTTTGCTGTTTCGGAGTATGATGTCTTGTCGTTATATTTGTCCTTTATGTAAATCATATGTGGCGCAGTTCCACTGCACTAACTATAATAGTGAAACTTTTAACGAAACAATTATCGTTGTACGAGGAAGTTGAATTGGGGGGGGGGTAAAGGGGGTGTTCTTTAAGGGAGGAAGGAAGGGTCGTGGGTGGTCTTAAACAATGTTTTGGCGACATCTGAAGTTGGTCGACGTATGCACGAAAATGTCCGAAAGTTGATTGCTGTACGCAAAAGTCGAATTAAATTGGAAAATTTGACATTTTGTCGGATCACCAACCTGCATGGGAAAGGGGTCCACAAATTAAGAATCACGGTTCAGAGTATTTTGTGCGCGATTATCGAAATAACCTGAACCTAGCTCCCGTACTAGTAAGACATTCAACCACATTAACTTTCATGTATCATATTAGGTATATATAAAGTGGCTGATTATATTTTAAAAGGTTTGTTCATTGACCTTGGTAAAGAATTGTCCCTGTAGACCTGCATCAAAATTACCAACAGTAGATGTAAATTGATACAGGTAAAAATAAAGAAAAACCAGCGGCTGCCAGGCAGGATACGCCCACATTTTCGAGAGATGGATAGAGAACAAGCAAAACCGAAAGTGATTTTTCCTACAATCAAAGGCCATAATTCATTAAGTTACAATTTGATATGCGCAAATATCGAAAAGTATCAAGATATTTAGGTTATAAACATGCATTTCAAGTTTCATCAAAATCGAAATTAAAATTGTGACCTCTACAGGGTCCACAACCTTGAAATACCATTTTTTAACAGTATTCGCGTACAAACAGCAGCCATTTTGTATTGTAATTTTGGTCCTATTTTCCCGAAATTTGAACTCAACCTTTCTTAGCTTGTAACGGTGATATAATCAAACAATTTTTTAAATCGGATAATAATTGTGACCTCCAGAGAGACCACAAGCTAAACAAAGGCGATTTTGCGTATAATCAGGGTCATTAATTCAGGAAGTTACGATCCGATATGCGCAAATATCAAAAGGACCCAAGATCTTTGGGTAATATTCATGCATTTCAAGTTTCGTCAAAATCGAATTAAAATTGGGACCTCTACAGGGTCGACGACCTTGATACACCATTTTTCAACAGTATTCGCATACGAACGGCGGCCATTTTGTATGGTAATTTTGGTCCAATTATTCCGAAATTCGAACTCACCCTTCCTTAGGTTGTAACGGTGATATAATTAAACGATTTTTTAAATCGGATAATAATTGTGACCTCTAGAGGAACCACAAGCTAAACAAAGGCGATTTTGCGTATAATCAGGGGCCATAATTCAGGAAGTTACAATCCGATATGCGCAAATATCGAAAGCAACCAACAACTTTGGGTTATATACGTGCATTTCAAGTTTCATCAAAATCAAATTAAAATTGTGACCTCTACAGGGTCCACAACATTGATATACCATTTTAAACAGTATTCGCGTACGATCGGCGGCCATTTTGTATGGCAATTTTGGTCCGATTTTTCCGAAATTCAAACTCAACCTTCTTTAGGGTGTAACGGTGATATAATCAAACGATTTTTTAAATCGGATAATAATTGTGACCTCCAGAGAGACCACAAGCTAAACAAAGGCGATTTTGCGTATAATCAGGGTCATTAATTCAGGAAGTTACGATCCGATATGCGCAAATATCAAAAGGACCCAAGATCTTTGGGTAATATTCATGCATTACAAGTTTCGTCAAAATCGAATTAAAATTTGGACCTCTACAGGGTCGACGACCTTGATACACCATTTTTCAACAGTATTCGCATACGAACGGCGGCCATTTTGTATGGTAATTTTGGTCCAATTATTCCGAAATTCGAACTCACCCTTCCTTAGGTTGTAACGGTGATATAATTAAACGATTTTTTAAATCGGATAATAATTGTGACCTCTAGAGGAACCACAAGCTAAACAAAGGCGATTTTGCGTATAATCAGGGGCCATAATTCAGGAAGTTACAATCCGATATGCGCAAATATCGAAAGCAACCAACAACTTTGGGTTATATACGTGCATTTCAAGTTTCATCAAAATCAAATTAAAATTGTGACCTCTACAGGGTCCACAACATTGATATACCATTTTAAACAGTATTCGCGTACGATCGGCGGCCATTTTGTATGGCAATTTTGGTCCGATTTTTCCGAAATTCAAACTCAACCTTCTTTAGGGTGTAACGGTGATATAATCAAACGATTTTTTAAATCGGATAATAATTGTGACCTCCAAAGAGACCACAAGCTAAACAAAGGCGATTTTACGTATAATCAGGGGCAATAATTCAGGAAGTTACGATCCGATATGCGCAAATATCGAAAGGAACCAAGATCTTTGGGTTATAACCATGCATTTCAAGCTTCATCAAAATCAAATTAAAATTGTGACCTCTACAGGGTCCACAACCTTGATATACCACTTTTTAACTGTATTCGCGTACAAACGGCGGCCATTTTGTATGGCAAATGGTCCGATTTTCCCGAAATTCGAACTCAACCTTTCTTTGGGTGTAACGGTGATATTATCGAACGGTTTTTTAAATCGGATTATAATTGTCGGCTCAATAGGGACCTCAAGCTAAAATAGGTGAATTTTCGGACAATCAGGGGCCATAATTCAGAAAATTACGTTCCGATAGGCGCAAATATCGAAAGGAACCAAGATCTTTGGGTTATGCACATGCATGTCAAGTTTCATCAGAATCGGTTCAAAATTGTGACCTCTATAGGGTCCACAAGCTAAAAACGTGATTTTTCGTACAATCAGGGGCCATAACCCATGAAGTTTCGATCCGATACATGCCAATATCGAAAGCAGCCGAGATCTTTTGGGGATAAAGCTATATTTTAAGTTTCGTCAAAATCGGACAAGAATTGTGACCTGTAGAGGGTCCACAAACAATTGTGGACGGACGTCCGGACGGACGGACAGGGGCGACGACATAATACGTCCACATGAAAATGTGGGCGTATAAAAATACCCCTAGTTACGAAAATCAATCACTTTTACTTCTTCATTTTAATATACATCAATTCATAAGGTAGCTGTCAGCTCTTAATAGGCATCGTTATAAGTCCATTTCATATTCGTTCTTATTGGTGTAAATGTAAGTGGCCGATTTTATTTCCATTGCTTTGGTATATAATTATTACAAGACAAAGCATTATATCAATGGCTTCTCACAAATGAAATTACGCTCCAAAGCACAGTTGTAATCATTTAATTCCAAAGTTTTCAATTGTAGACAGTCCTCGTTACCACCGTAGTCATTTGGTTGGGTATTTCCCCATCCCTCTGTTACAATTTGTGATCCATCCAGCCATGTAAATTCGCCTTCTGTAGTCAGGTCGTTTCCTCCAATCAGATATTCATCATCTTTAAGAAGTACTAAAATCAAAAATTATTGGATTAATTATCAATAACGACTTATATTTTAGATACTGAATAGCACTATCGGTGGTACTATAGACATAGTTAACACGGGAACTTAATGTTCCACGACCACCATTTAAATTGGTATTCGTTTAAAGGGCAGTTATGCGACAGAATGATGAGTTTGCCTATTAATTGTCCTGTCTTTAAATGACAAATACTATTTAGGGGTGGGACGATTTACGCAATACCAGCCCAAACCACCTAAATATCACCACACACTAGCCAGTACTACTACATAATGATTCAAAATGTGCAAATCAATTAAAAAAAATAGTTACAACTCGAGAATTGTACATTTAAAGTACATTTCTCGCAGTATAACTAATTAATTTTGAAAAAATTCAATTGATATGCACATTATGAATCATTATGCTGTAGTATTGGTAGTATGAGGTGATATTGAGGCGGTATTAGGGTGGTATTGGGTAGTATTGGGTAAATCGTCACATGACAAGATTCTCTTTCAATTGATTATATCCGCTACGTTTCCGAGTAATGCAACTCCCGAATAAATGACTGACAATCGAGAATACGTCAAAAAGTTTAAATATTCAGTGAAACTTCGTCCAAAAAAAATAAACTGAATGAACTTTTTAATGTAATCATATTTCGGTATTTATGTTTCGACTTTTATAGCAAGACCGACAAGATCAATGAAATTATCAATGGTGTGAAAACTATATAAAAAAATTAAATTATAGTTTTCTTCTTCTGTCATTGTTTTAAACACATGTAAAAAGACGACTTTAAGATGACCCACAGAATATTCAACACGATTCAATCATTCACATACGAATGCAGGATTTTACGTCGACTACTAGGCCTATGAAAACTGGCCAGTATTAAATATTTAGGGTCAAAATATGTCTGGTAGGAGCCTTTCGAAATTAAAGGAGCTACATTGCTAACATTTGGGACCTAGAAATTGACAAAAGTGGGTCACAACGCATATAATACTGTAATACAAATGTATATAAACAGATTTACATTCAATGGTTTCCGTTTTTACGCTATATAAGAATAGGCCGTAGCGCCACTGTCCGGGATAAATTTCCCTCATAGCATATGTCCGTCTTCATTATCCCAGTTTAAGAGCAGAACAGTAGGACGTTAAATCCCATTTCATTTCATTCATTACGTTCGATCAGCTATGCCATTTAGATTCGCCTGTGTTGTAAAGATACGTTAACGATTAACGCTGTACTATTTACATAAAATTGGTCATGTTCATCTTTTATTAATAAGTTTGATTGATCCCCCATAAATTCATGTAAATATATTATATTTCATTTACCAATAGTTTTTTCAACAGTGCTTTACTTTTACGACTACTAGTTGTACTCGCTATCACTTAATAAGTATGAGCATTCTACAGTAGGAGGGTGGTTGGATGGCCGAATCATAAGGTTCGTCATAGAGTCAATTGGCGTGATTTCGATTTCCCGGTTGTACGTGACAAGGAGTAGGGTCGCCGGTCAAACCTCGTGGGTTTTTGTTTGGTTCCCCCACCCACTGCTAAAGACCCGTACGCGCAAGCGAATTAATGAAATATAATTGAACCAATGTTAGTCCTGAAATGACCTTGCTTCTGTCAAGTGGACGTTAAACCCAATTTCTTTCTCTCTCCCTACAGTAGGACGTTAAACCCTATTTCATGTCATTTCGCGAGCGAACTTTGGAGATGAACTGACCATGACGTTTGAAAATAAGTAACACAACGTATGTAGTTAAAATATTATGCGGCATTTTCCAAAAGCTAATAATTTGAGCGGCCATTTCGAAAAAATCCCATGACCAACTGAAGCGCCTATTTTTCTGTTTTACTCATGCCAATATTGCACGATCTGCGACAATAAAGAAATTGTTGCTGTTCTCTTCCACCGTATTGTAGAACTGGTTTTCATTTTCTTCTATATCTATATTTTTTACCAAACAATTATCAAAAACCTACTTTGCGCAACTGTTACATGGAGATCCTACTAATTAGTGATCGAGCTGTTTGTTATGAATTGCTTGTAATGAGGACAAAGAATCCGTAAAAGTTATATATTTTAGATTGGATGATGATTGAATGCACTCCAAAGCCTGTGGAATGGCCTAAAGTAAAGATTGAAGCAGCACGTAAAAGGCGGACAGAAATGGTTCGGTTGGTATCACAGTAGCCGAAGCTACCCGATCATCATCCTTAGAACCATCTGTGTATATTGTAGCATAATCACCATATATAGACCTCAGCTCTCGAAAGAGAGACTGAAAAAACGCGGAGGTAGTATCTCTCATTGTGTGCTGTGTACGATCAAAAACGATCTTTGGGGGAGATACAGCCCACGGAGGAGTCTACTAAAAAAGGGGGGTATTCGCAATACTGCCAAGGCTGATACCAGTCTCAGACAAAGGGGCTGTATGCGAATACCAAATGATGGAACGACGTCAGTCTTCCGCAAATATAAATTCTCATAATATGGTCTACATATGGTCTAAATGATTTGGTAATTATGCTATTTTCGTAGCATACTGCAGAGTCAGTTTATCACGTCTAGGTGCAGTCGGAGCTCATGCGCCTCGACATACAAACTGTCCACTGGAGATGTACGAAATGCTCCTAAACTGATTCTAAGTCCCCGGTTGTGTATGGTGTCGAGCTCTTTGAGATAAGACTGGCGGGCAGACCCATACACAATACACCCATAATCGAGTTTTGATCTTATAAGGGCTCGATATAATCGGAGCAAGACCTTACGGTCTGCTCCCCAGTCAGTATTTGACAAAACTCTCAATATGTTGAAGGCTTTCAGACATTTCTTTTTCAGATTTTTAATGTGAGGGATAAATAATAATTTCTTATCAAATATCAGCCCCAGAAATTTGGTTTCATCTACAACTGGAAGGCGATTGCCATCCAAATAAGTTCTGGATCAGGATGCAAACCTCGTTCCTGACAGAAATGCATGAAACCCATTTTCGGTTGCCCATTGTTGAAGAGGAAATGTTGTCAAGGTGGTATTTTCAACATTTAGATGATTAACTGATAATGCACTACTTTTAGCTTTAATCCTACGAATCCTTTCCCATACCGATTTGGAAGTGAGACGGGAATTGATGCCAGAGCCGTAATCTTGCCACGAAGACTTCTTTGCTTGGCGAATGGCTCTACGGGCCTTCGCCCGGACCATCTGGTATGCCGCAATATTCTCCATGGAAGGATGGTTCTTAAGTCGTCTCAAAATACGATTACGCTCTTTTAGAGCAGAATTATTGAAACGTTTTGGTTCTGTCGTGGTTTTTGGAATCGCCTGCTCAGCTACATCTTGAAGAATTGAAATAAATAAAGTTATAAGCTAATCTGCATGAGACACCCTAAGTGAAACCCCGGTAATCTCCTTGTAACACTGCATAGAAGCCCCATTTATTTATCGCATTGCATTTTATTTTCTAGATTGAAGACACGACATGGAAGATACATAGCAAGAACTACTGGAGGACAAGTATGAAGCTATCAACGAGGGCTTCACAGCTGTCCTAAATCAATTTAACAAGAGAATAGAGGAAGTGGGAAAAGCCTAATTAGGTCAGGGGGCAAAATAATAGAGATGGAAACCAGTCCGACAACATGCAGGCTACTATGATCACAGCAGTACCAGTCTCAGATGACGAGCAGGGAGACGCCCCACCCACTAAAAGAAGGATGAGCAGTACACCCAAGAGGAAACATACCATTTTGGATAACCCCAACCCATCGACATCGTTCAAGCTACCGAATGCAATCACAGACCTTCAAGAGGACTTGCAGACGACCATGCAGCCCTACAAGCACTTGTTCAAGTATGACCCGAAAGGGAAACTAAATTATTTGCATAGTTGAAAAGGGCAATTGGTGATACGTAATAATATGATATCTGGAATTTCGTATTTAGACCAGTATATTTACTTCATACCCCTTTAATGGTGTTTCCTACCACTCGATGTTTTCAAGGTATACTAATCTGAATGTTCCAGTATTAACGTATTTTAAGCAGCAACAGACGTGCTATTAGTGGCAGGTAGCATCATATCGAGAATTTCGGATTAAGACCCGTATTTTAACATTGAATACCCCCCCCCTCCACAATCATGGCGATAGATTCTAGTTCTATTCAACTTTGGTCTTTTTCAGGGAGTATGACTGTGCGGGAAAATTATTAACATATTTGAAAAGATCAATAATAGGTAACACTGAATCACCCCCCCCCCCACACACACACACAGGTCTATTGCAGGTCTTTCTTTAGACATTAAATATTATCTAAATTAGTAATTAGGCAAATTAACTAATCCACCAGGCCATAATCAACCCTCGATTGCATCGTTATTATTTATTGGATTTGAATTATGAAAATACGCTTGTAGTGGAAAACTATATACATATTTACAAACAAAAATGATCGTGCTTTTCACTAATATGTAACATGATACTTGGAATTTTGTATTTGTACGTCGTGCTTTAAGTCTTATCTGAATCAGACAAATATTGTAGCCTACTCGAAACCATTCATATTGTGTTATTTTACAAATAGGTTACATATAGTTTACATATAGGTTATTTGATATACTTAATGTTTGGTGTTGGTTTTAGTCCTAAAAGTTTATTACCATTTGGCTGCCGAAACAACAGGAGCTAGTTATGGTAATGATAATAGACGATACAGTACTTTAAATATATTTATTTTGAAATGTTTTCCCTTCAGAAAATATTAATTTACATTGTTCAAATGAAATATCCGTAGGGCGTAGAGTTAAACACAAGACATTTTGTGTCATGTATTCTGTTGGTAGTTATATTTCGTCATACTATCATACCAGCAAAACGTGATAAGAATCTTCCAAATTGTGTCCACACCGACAGGTTGGAGGGTCAGTTATGTTTCTTAAAAATGCATGCCCATTTAGATCCCGGTTTCATAAACAAAGTCTTGAATGAATGATTTTGAAATTTTTGTTTGCCAATATTGTAATTAGAAGTTACCAAGTTTGAATAGTATCTGAATAACATATACCCAAAGCCATTACAAACGCAATGCCTAATTCGTGAAATATATCTGGTAAACGTTTTCTTGGGCTTTTCTATCTTAGGCATATACATCGGTGAATGAATGAAATGGGGTTTAACGTCTTACACCTAACCTGGGCTAATTGAAGACGGGCATACGCCATACAGTGTGCTATGAGGGAAATTTTGCCCGGGCAGCAAATGAATTCCAACTGCCAAGGGTTCTTTAACGTGCACGCCAATGTGTACACGGGACCTCGGTTTTTCGTCCCATCCCAACAACTAGGCAGCTGTCCTTGTCAGGCCCTCCTTCTGCATCACTGACAAGGGGAAATAATGGGGGAAAATCGAGATGAACTTTATCGGCCAATGCAGGGATCGAACACCCGACCTCCAGGCTAGCGAACCAGCGCCTTGTCCACTTAGCCACCGTGATCCCCATATACATAGGTGAAACTTGTCATATGTCGTGCAAACGCCATATTTGTCTGTTTCCCTATTTTAAGCAGCCCCATGTCACACGTTTTGCACGTGCATGTTCTGCATTCGAGTTCTTTAAAGGAGCTACATCGCTAATATTTGGAACCTAGAAATTGACACAAGTGGGTCGCAACGCATATAATGTAATATGAAACGGATTTACATTCAATCATTTCCGTCTTTACTCTCATTTCAAATCAACATTATGTTGACGCCAGCCTTCGTCCGGTGTTGTTTCCATTGCTGGATCAACAATACGCGATTGGAAAAGCCAAAGAGGGCGAAAGAGAGAAATGGGGTTTAACGCCAACGCGACACAAACTAGGTCATTTCGGGACTAACATATGGTTAATTTTATTTCAATTTTTCGCTTGCGCGTAGGGGTCTTTAGCTATGGGAGGAAACCGGAGAAAACTGACGCGGTTGGACAGGTGAACCTACTTCTTGTAAAAAAAGAAAAAAGCCAAAGAGCAACACGAAATTATTATCTTACTTGAGGAAAGTAACATCTTCAATGCCTCCAGTTTTATATAAAAGACATTCGTTCTCATCACAAGTAATTGTCCACCATCTTGTTCACAAGTTGCATTGGCGTCTGTCCAATTCATTGGCGTGTCATATACCTTTGCACACAATATTCCTCCTAACATAGGAATATAACCATCCAAATTACAATTATCTGTAAACATATAGTAATAATCTAGATGACAATTATCCGTAAACATAATATGGCCATACACCTTACTAGCTTAATATTGTGAATAAGAGGCACATTCCAAATTAATTTAAGATAAGATGGTTCAAAATAACTTAGAACTTGTTTAAGATTTAAGTATCGATTTTCTGGCATTTGTAATTATACCAACCATGTTGATTTTCGTTTTGTTTTCTTTGGAGATATGTGTGTGTGTGTGTGTGTGATGGTGTGTGTGTGTGTGTGTGTGTGAGGGGGGGCGGGGTCTGCGGAAGAAGTTAGGTGTCTCTTCGTTCATACCCGTTTTTATTAGCCAAGATTAGGAGCATAACAGTAGAACGTTAAACCCCATTTCATTTCATTTAAAGAAAATTACCTAACCTATTGGTATCGTGGTATGGTCGCCGTAGTCAACCGATTCTCTGTTCTCCACAAAACACGCATGTCATGGCGATCATATTCGAAATATCGAGAGACCCTTCTCAAAGATTGTCCAAGAACAAGGTGACGATTACCAAGTGCTTGGAATCCCCAGTTCCTAGATCAAAGCTGATTAAAACATTGAGAGGGGGAGATTGGGTTTAACTTCAACTCGACACAAAGTAGGTCACAGTTCGGAACTAACATTTCAATAATGCACGCAAGGTTCTTCAGCAGTGAGAGGGAGCCGTAGAAAAAATATAAGTTAATTATTCGAAGCACACACAGTAGATCTGTATTTAAATACTTAATAATTACCTTTAAGATCATCGTGGACGTAGATATATTCAACATTTACTGAACTGCTACCAGTCGAGGCTGGATTTACAATAAAACATGATTTGTCGTACCAGTAGAAATATGTACAACCTTCAGTAGAAATGCACCATAGTGCACAACCACCACGAGGTAGATCCTTTATTTCATGAGAATAAAACATAGTCACGGAGTTCTGAAAATTATATCTTCTGAAGAAACCCTGTTTACAGGCAATGGTGAGAAATAAACCAAAAAGTATACCAAGAACATATTGTACCGACTTCATATTTAAAACTTCTGAAATAAAGACATATACTAGTAATTAACTTCTGAATAAAATCAAATGCCTCTAATTAAACTACTATGCGTCACAAAACGTTACTTAGACAATTTTCATAATCGGCCAGTTGATAAACATGAAGAAAAGCTTCTCCGATAATAGTAGTCACAGACTTAATTAATATTCTCAAGACATGCACATTGCAAATTTAAGGTTAGATATTGCATAGTCTCCTGTCAGTGATATCTTCGCCGTGGACTTATCAGTGGTAGATAGGTCCTAATATAACACATCTGGTAGATCTATCCGACATAATCTAATAGAATCCCGGGATGCCACTCACGGGAGAAAGGCGCCTTTTAAAACTTATCAACCACACCCTCCCTGGACATCTTCAATGAAATAAAATGGGGTTTAACGTATTACTGATATGCTCCGAACTGGACACATATCTTCAATAAAGTCCCAAAATATTCGTAGATAGAACCGTATGAACTCCAACTATTTCAGTTGCAGTCCCCATGTGCATTTTGAACCTCAAACCCCGGCCACGCTATACCTGTCTAACAATTGTTTCTACATAAATGCTGTATCTTCCAAATCTTTATACTGATAATTGCGCGTGTGGCATTGGTATTGTTGAAATGTGGGTCAATAGCCCACAAAATAAAATAAAACCAAGTACGAACAATCCAAACCATTGGACAAATTCGAAGCCCTAATAGCGTAATCGGGCAAAGTAGTGTAATCAGCATGGACTGTTCATCGTGTACAACATACACGACAAACAGAGGTAACAGGTGCCCGGAAGAGAAAGCTTACCTTGCTGGCGCGCCACACGAGGGACCAGTACATGTTCTAAATATCTGATCCAAAATTGACAGTATTTCACGCATTGTTTATCCAGTGGAAGATAGTGTTCTTCCTGTACGGTATTGCGCCGCCTTAATTTGTTAATTGGTTTATTATATAAATACATAACAATTAAAAAAAACAACTGCGCGACAGACCGTTTCCGTTGTACAAAGAAATTGTATGTGCTGTGACTTTTTTTTGGGTGCAGGATGTGACGCTAAACTTCATAATTAATGACTTGTTTTTAGAAATAATGTAACTGTTATTTATTTTGTATGGTGAAGGTTTTAATGATCAGATTGGCAAATATTGCGTTATGATTATTGATGTTTTGAAAATAAGAGATAAACATACCCGAGTAACCGAGTAACCGGCTAATTTATTATAACACAATTTATCCTTACATAAGCAAATAAAACCAGACAAAATCAATCAAATTAGTAAAATAAACGACCTACCTTACGATAAACATGATGCCAATTCCTCTATCGAAAACTTCGGATTGTGTGCAGTAATATCCCAAACACCAGCTTATGGTCTGTATATATATATCTTAGATTTACTGTTAGGCTAGAGCTTGCGCACTATGTATCCATGTTGTCAATTAGTGGCGGGTGGCGTACACGGGACAGGCTATACAAAACCACTTTATAACACAAGTTAAACCATAGCTATGCTGTCATCCTTTGTTCTTTTCATCCATTATAACGAGGAATGGATTGTTATCTATCAACAACAACCCAATATTATTGACAGGGGTCCATTATTAACAGAAATAGTCCAATATTTGGGAAACTGTCCATGCTTAAAAGAAAACAAAAATAGAAAAACCCCGCAAAAATAGCTTTTAATTTCCACAAAAAAATATAACAAAAACATAACTCGCGAAAATTCAAAATTTGACATGAATGGATAGGTCTTTGGCTTCAATTGTAATTTCCCTATTGGTTAAAAACCATTAATTCCGGGTTTTGTTGTCCCGATACTTCTAATTTAAATCAGACTGCTGGTTGTCACTTGTTCGCTTGTATGCACGAATAGCACTTTAGCGATGTCCATTTTTTTTCGGCAACCAGCTGTTCGACTATTCCAGCTGCATATAATCGAGTAGCAGCTGTTGCTTGCACGGTATAATTACTATAGTTGCCCTGAAACCCAGCAGCAAGACATGGTAGTTTTATGGTTTGTTGAAGTGTATAAATCCAGATTGGTGAATCACAATACCTTACATCTGAATTCACTGTTTTCGTCGGTCATAGGTATAATGCGGCAGATTGTTCATCCTTTGGTCTGAAAAAATATGCGAAAGTGTGTTAAGTGTGGTTGAACGTTTTACTTCTCTGTTCATTCTAGTTTTATGCGGGACATTTTGTCCGAACTGCGGTGCTACAATCTAATTCTATTTCAAATTCAAACTGCCAAGCGTTGTTTTTGTTGTGATCGACGGTATTTATCTAAGTCTCACTTGTCATATAGTCACCTCTGGCTTGCGGCTGTGGTTTCGAGCCCTGGTGTGAGCGTATGTGGCATGGAGATAGGGGCGCCTTCTTAACCTCGTGGGTTTCTACCGGGCAATCCGGTTTCCTTCCACGACTAAAGACCCCTACGCGCAAGCGAATTATTGAAATAGAATTAAAACCATATGTTAGTCCCGAAATTACCTAGTTTGTGTCGCGTTGGCGTTAAACCCCATTTCTCTCTTTCGCCCTCTTTGGCTTTTCCAATCGCGTATTGTTGATCCAGCAATGGAAACAACACCGGACGAAGACTGGCGTCAACATAATGTTTAACGTCCTACTGGTATGCACTTAAAGGGCCAATCCCGATAACTTTTTCGGGAATAAAACTGCCTAATTTTGAGTTAAATTCTTTTAAAACACATTACCTAAGGCCGATCAACTAACCCGATATTTGCGATACGCTTGTAAAGAACTTAAACCTGACAGTCTGCATCTGGAAATGGAGACCTTTGTATTATACAGTATCTGGATAAAACCAGACTTTTTTCTATAAAAAAAAGATGAGGGTGAAATATACCGTTTGTTATCAAGTACAGTACATTGGTAATTCACTGTATAAACCTCTCAAGAAACGTAAATCGATTATAAGGTCACCTAATGAAAAAAATGACCCGAAATCTTATAGGGTTACGTGTCCGGATAAGCAGTGTTGACGTTCACGTACAAACGACTCAATATTTTCAGCTGAACTTTTCAGACAATGTAAATACACCATGCTTTTATATTTTGGTATATAAATTTCACAAATACTCGGGACTTTAATTTTTGAGACTATGTTCTTTTAGGGATTGTCCCTTTTACCTGAGCTAATTGAAGACGGGATTGAGCTTCTTGAACCTCGAAGGTTCATGAATACAAAAACTATGGGGGTGATTTACATGTGTGAAAGTTTGTGATTTTATAAACGCCACTATTAATGTTTGTATAAACAGGGCGATTGATGAAGTTCGAGATTTAGATCAAGTATTTCAATCAGGGTTGGTTTGTTTTAAAACAATTTGTTTTAAACGTTTAAAAGAATTGAAAAAAAACCCCAAAAAAACACCGATTTGTTTTTTTTTTTAAATTAAAATTACCTGAAACTTCAAGTAATCGTCAAATTATGAAATAATTTTCTTTTCGAAGTTCTAGTGTCCATGTGTGTATTTCTATGTATTTAATTGTACTGTATTACTAAATATTACGTAAACCACATTACCGTAGTAAAGATCAAAGGAATGGAAACAGTTAGTTTTAGTTTAGAGCTCAAACTGACATTTTTAAACCATATCTATTTAAAGAAGAATTAGTATCCGAAACTCCTTGCTTGGCCTAATCGAAATCCATCCTTTTTTTCCAAAAAAACAGACTATATTGATATTGGTATGCTAGAATTGGTAAAAACTTTGATGACCGCTATTTCACTGAAAGCAAGCATCGACAGAATCTTTTCAACATTTGGTCTTGTTCACTCTGGGAAGCTTGTCTACATTTATAGGATGACAAACATGTAATTACTATCATATAACTATGTTTTCATTGGTTTTTATCACCTTTGTCATTTATTTGTCAAATTATTAACATTAATAAAAAAAACAATGTTTTAAACAAAAAAAATCTGCTTTTTGTTTTTTTCGAAAAAAGCAGGTTTTTTTCCAACCCTGATTTCAATTTCCATATTGTTTAAGAGAGAGCGAGAGAAATGGGGTTTAACGTCTACTCGACACAAACTAATAAAAGTGTCTCCGCGATAATGTTAGAGGGACAGCGGCAAATTTGAGAGCTAGAGACAATTGGGAACTAGAATAGTAAACAGGGATAAGCGGAAATCCACCTAAATGTTTCATTTTTGTTCAACTCATAATTCAACTGTCATTAGCGGTTAAGGGGAGATAACAATCATTGTCATCAGATTATTTCGCATGTGTGTTCTGTGATCTTATTAAGCTCACAGACTAAACCAAATTCAATTCTTTTCAGAGAACGCATCAACTCATCTACATTTATGGGTCGCCGAAATGCAGACTCGGTTTGGTACGCACGTCCATTGGGTGTATGCAATAACCTGGCATTGAACTAGTTGACAGACTGTTTATACCCGGTGAGCAGACCAAGAAGTTATGGTATTACATACTTTTACACTATTTGCGTACAAGAAGTGGCCATTTTGTAGAACAGTTTCGGTGTAATGGTGAAATATTAAAACGATTTTGAAAATCAGATAAAAAAATTGGGGAAGCAAACTTAAACCACAGCTGACAAAACTGCTCGAGTTGAAAGTTTACAGTTACATAGTTTAATTTGAAATATTTATTAATAATCGGTATAAAATATTCTAATAAACGAGTCATTTCAAAAATTGGTCACGTGACAATTGACAAAGCATTTTAACAAATATTTTCATAAAATAAATAAATACTTTCTGTAATCTGATGTGAATAATTATGCCTTTTCAGTAATGATAACAGAAATGAAGGAAGACAGTTGTCGAAAACTTTATTGAATGTCGCTGAAAGAATGCCAGAACTTGTATTTTACATTTCATTAGCATTAAAAGCTGACAACAACGACGAACCAGAAAAACCAAATACATCTTTTCCTGACTGGTGTACATGACATAACTGTCAATTTTGCCAAGGGATGCAGAGAATTTGAGTTGCGGTACCCTCAAAACTGCATTTCACAAAGACCGGTAAGTACATTTATCTAAATCCCAATGAACAATGGAACCACAGTGTCTCATTGATCTATACGTTGCTTACTAACTAAGGAGGTCCCCGCTTACGCGTGTTGGTTGAGAAAATTTTGAGAAATATTTCTGGTATGGTTTTCCCTCTTGTCAATAGTATGGGACAAAATTTCAAGGTCCCTTGTACACCCTGGTGTGCACATAAAAGAAATCTTGACAGTGGGTCACAATTCCTTTTAGTTAACAGAACAGTACGATGTTAAGCCCCAGTTCATTCATTCATTACCTGTAAAAGAAATATAATGTATAATAGGCAGTGATAACCGCATTTTGTTTTATTAGGAGTTTGACCTATATTGCTTGGAACCGGGTGTGCTGAGTGTTGCTAATGTGATGCGGAATGACGTACTAGTTTTGTCACAAGATGACAACATAAACAGAAGAAAAATACGTGCAGCATACATCCTGTTTGTTTAGTCGCATCGTGGACATTTTGGGGGTTGGGAATAGAGTCGTTGTTCCTTCCTGTTGTGTGCTTAGGATTAGAAGAAATTTTCCTGATAGAAACGGGCAATATCGAGGTTTTCTACCAAATACCACAGAGGCATGCAGATAGCCCGAGAAGAAATTTTGTAAAAATACCACATTCCGGTATCAGGTCATTTGCCACCCGGATAGCCTGAGAAGAAATTTTGTAAAAAAATTGATTTTTTTTTAAGTCCAATATCTTGTGGAACTCGGGGGGGGGGGTTACCACAGACCCAAAAACACTGTATCAAAATCTTGTGGAAGGTGGATTCTGGGACTTATGCCATCGGATTTATACCACCCGGACTTTTGCCAACAGGACATCTGCCACCCGGATTTTTACCACCCGGACTGTTACCGACATAGGACATCTGCCACCCAGATTTTTACCACCCGGACTGTTGCCGACATAGGACATCTCCTTCCTTCCAGACCCCCTCCCCTCCCCTCCCTCCCCCACGTACACACACAAGGGCATGCGCATACATTCGTGCACACAGACAATTTCGGTTTTGTAGAGAAGAATGAAAAAAGAAAGGAAGAAAGAAAGAAAGAAAAACAGAGAAAGAAACAAACAAACAAAGAAAGAGAAATATGTAGGTGGGGAGATGCAGCTTCAAACAAAACATCACTGGCATGAAAATGTTTCCAAGAATTCATTTTAAATTTTCATGGGAAATGTTCATAGATGTGCCAAAATCTACATGACAAATATCTGGGGGGTAAACATCCAGAAGGCAACTTTCCGGGTGGCAAAAATCCAGGCGGCAAATGTCCTAGTGTGACACATGTCCTATGTTGGCAAAAGTCCGGGTGGCACTGTCCTATGTTGGCAAAACTCCGGGTGATATAAATCCGATGGCATAAGTCCGGTTGGCAAATGTCCTAGAATCCACATTCCACAA
Source organism: Patella pellucida (assembly GCA_917208275.1). NCBI lineage: Eukaryota > Metazoa > Mollusca > Gastropoda > Patellidae > Patella > Patella pellucida. Next base: position 16,559,698 of record OU795042.1, on the reverse strand, counting down.
GATTTTCAACTTAGAATAATTTTGGGTCTGTGGTGCCCCCCCCCCCCCCCGAGTTACACAAGATATTGGACTTGGATATTTTTTACAAAAGTTCTTTTCAGACTATCCGGGTGGCAAATGTCCTGGGTCGATAACAGTCCGGGTGGTAAAAATCCGGGTAGTTATTGTCGGGTGGCAAATGTCCTGATACCGGAATGCGGTACCACAGGGGCATACAGATAGTCAAAATGTTTTTTTTCTAAGTCCAATACCTTGTGGAACTCTTGTGGTGTAAAACACCACAGACCTAAATCACTCTTTCTAAATTATTTTAAGTCGGAAACGTTGTGGAATGTGGTACCACAGAGACATACACGCAGTCTGAGCAGGATTATTTGAAAGAAAAAACTGTTGTTCAATATATTGTGGAACGCTTGCGGTGAAAAACACCACAGAATACATTTTTGTAGAATATATTTTCCTCGCCTTTTCAAGATGATATGATAAACTTGTATTGTTCAATCAAAATAAAAAGGAAATATTTCATAAATTTGTCATGGTCAACTTTACCAAACATTGCCATGTCTGTCCGATTAATATAAAGAACCCCATTATGAAACATACGTTACTCCAGCCTTGGGAGTACCACGACTCCTGTTACAGGACAAATATTACAGATGCATATTATTTGATGGTAACAAAAGGTAAATAACAAATAATCTACCCTTTTATATTCAGATTAGAAACTATTTTATATGTACATCTATTTGTAAGATGCAAATTGTTATATAGTCATTATTTTTTATATATATGTTGTGAATTGTTTTCGTTCCGCATTATATTACTCTTAAGAAGTATAATTTTTGGTCAACTTCAAGCAAGAAGGTAGTCTAGATTATTTAGGTCTGGCATTGTTTTAGTTTAGTTAATTTGGGCCTGGATGTTGGAGACTCAGTTATTTTCATTGACAACTTGTTCGTTTTTAAGCGTGGTCCTTTGCACCAGATTTTGAGCTTGCAGGGCATAAAACACGGTAAATCAATCACCATGCTTAACACCACCACTCTCGTAATCACTACTCTATTCACCACCACCACCGTTACCATTATCGTGTATTTCTGGTCTTAAAAGATTTTCGATCAACTGTATGAGACATTGTGAAATACGAGATGTGTTAATTAAAGAATAATATATGAGTATTTGTGCATTGTTGTTTGTGCCCTACACTATTACTACGCATCTTTCGATGGAAATTAATTTTACGAAACATAACAAAAGGCTGTATATTACATCTCTAAGGGGGTCTACTGTATATACAAGATGAATATTTTTTGTGAAAATGATTTAAGCTATAAAATTACTCAAGATTATTAACAGTAAAGTGAAACTTGCGTTACCAGTAGTAACGTAAGTTTGCATTGTTGCTCTAGATTATTATAAACATATTTCTGCGTGTGTTGTAAAAATATTTTATCGCAATTCAATTACCAATGGCTTCGATATATTTGTACCCAATCAACCAACCCACGGAAACAAGCACAAGGATTAATAAAAAAACAAGCACAAGGATCAATAAAAAAAAACATGTTCGCGAAGCTCGAAATTCTTGATCAACATTTTACTATGTAAGGAAAACTAGCTATTGCTATTGGGTGCTTGTTTTATATTGTTAGTATCGTGTATGTTACGGTAACGTAGGTTTTTTTCCGCATTAGCTAATCATTATATTATAAGACATGCATGACAAGGAGTATGTATGTAATGGTTACTGAAGGGGTATATTGGTAATAACCTACTGTAACTAACAGACGAGATCTTGTCTACGATATCACCCCTGGTGGAAGTGGATGTTAAACTCCAGAAACAAATATTAAAATATCAGCCCCACTTTGAATGCATGTACAATTGACGGATTGAATGAATAGAGGTTATGGTATACATGATTTCTTTGTTTTATTATTTTACATATAGGCTTTGCCGATTTCCTAATCATAAGTCAATAAAATATTGTTTAGAAAAAAAACAGACGAGATATTATGCTAACGTGGGGGGGGGGGCGAAAGTCGAATATCAAATCATATGCCATGGGTCGTAAGCGAAAGATTGAACATGGTACTTCAACGTCGATAGAAGATTGTCAAATTGTTTTAGTATTACACCACAAAAATGCCCCAAGACTACAGATGACTACATAGTTAGCTCCCGTCCATCTGATAATATTTCACAATTTCACCCAAAGATGTTGAAGTGATATCCAATACCACAAAAGATCTGGATGTACCTTAACAAAAGACCACGGAAGAATTTTTTTTCGAAAAACGTAAAATCATAAGTACATTTGGAAAAAGTAGATCTTAAAAAGATGAATGGAAATTGACAAATCCTTGATTAAGGTATGATTCGGCTACCAAAACAACGATGTTTTGTTCGAAATGTGACTTAGATAAGCTCACAAGTTTCTTTACAATTTGTAGCAGTGTATTAAAATACAGAAGTCACGCGATGCAGTGAAAAAAAAATTAAATGACAACTTCCGGTATAGCTGGAAATTGTTGTTTTGGGTCAAAATTTGCCATATTTCGACCATTTTTTGCCCAAATTTCAAAATGCTCCTACTCAAAATTTTGTGATCGTAAAATTTTGATATTGGTCAGGTATGATAGGCCAAGTGGTCGACTTAAAATCCTACAGTCGTTTGGGAATAAATTGATCGTGTGGAATTTTCTGTGAGTTATCTTAAAGTGGTCATTTTACGTATGTTGAAAACTGTGTCATTCTAAAACGCATGTAGCGGCTTTTGGCGGGTCTGACCTAGAACTGCTGGGTGTGGTTATGAAGGGCATTCGTTTAAGTATATGTCAGAAGAAAAAAATTGACCGGAACTAAACCCACTAGTGTGCTACAATATTTTCAAAATATGTAAAAAGCAGTATTTTCCATGCGATTTTTCTTTTACTGATGATCGACGACTATCTTAAAGAGTAACAATGACCATCGATATCAACATTAGTACTATATTTATTGTTATTTGAGCGTTCCTTGTACCAAATATGTCATTTTGGTAAAAATCATAAAGTTTTTGTAACAAAATCGGACGTTCACGATCATTGTAGTGAAGGGGCGTAAAATTACTGTTGTACAATTCTGCAGAATCAGAAAACTATTATTCTCATTTGTTACTAGCAGGTTAAAAATGTATGGGGTGCCATGGCAAGCTTTTATATCAGCACAATCTAACCAAAGCAGCGCCTTTTCACCAATGATCACAACCATTACTTAATACTCGTTATTTAAACATGCCTGTCAAATAGGGTACTTTGGTCAAAAATCATAACATTTTCGTTCGCTGGATAGCTGTAGGGAAGGTCATAAGTCATGCATAATTTTGCAGTGATCAGACCACGGTTAGTAAGATCATTAACCGTATAAAGATGGACAGGCAACGGTAAACCAAGCGAAGTGATTCTAGACATTGCAGAATTTCATACAGAGTAATTTCTCGAACTTCTCATTAGATTTTACTGTATTCTTATAGTTACAAGGTAATTTTTCAAATAATAAGTATTTCTATCCGGTAGTGACAAATTTCTCCAGTTTAGAACTTTGAAATTTCCAAATGCAGCAGTTGAAAATTTTAAAATAGTCGTTTTCAATATTTTCGTAGTTTTGCAAGCCTTTGTGTTCTGCTGAATAATCCAAATTCCCGCAAGTATGAAGGATTTTAAAATTATGAAAATAAAGTTCAGGTATAATAATGTCCGTAATGATGAACAATTGTACACAAGTAAAAAATAAAAGGGTGTTTTAGTAGGTTTGCTTTTAAGGAAACTTGACATGTTGGTTTTTTTTCGTATTCACATGGGCGTGTTCGCAGTCCGAAGTACACAAGACGATGTTTTGGTATATTTACACCCCAATCACCAGTAGTATATTTATGTATAGTTTGAAAAAAAAGATTAGCAAGATTAATAGAAATATTATGAATTGATATCGTGTTTTTTTTTTATTTTAAATTTAATACTGGTAATTGAGTTAGGGGAGGTGGGGGGGTAATTTATTTTAGTCACGATTGTCAGGTCTGCTTTTTACAGCGGCAGAGAATTCTAAAGGTTTTGTGGACATTGCCTGTCCATCTATACAGAGTCGATGGTAAGATCTGTATAAGGGGCAGGTCATCGTAAAGATTTATGGGCAGTCATGACTATCATAAACTTGATATATCTATTATCCACATTCTCAGGTAAGAAGAACCTCATGGAGAAGCATTTAATATCTGGCGGTGTCCTTGTTTAGGAGAACGTAATGCTTTCCATATTGAAATCCCCGAGGGGGAAGGTGACATAGATCACAACAGGACTGATTTCATAGCACTCCAGACAATCAAGGATAATTCTGACTACACATGTCAAACTCCGACATATACCTATATTTGAGCAGAAGTGTTCACTTACTTATATTATATCATATTCATATAAGACTTATTCTGTGTAAATATCCAATCTCACGGATTCTCTCTTTTCGCGTACGCGAATTATTGAAATAAAACTTATCATATGTTAGTCCCAAAATTGCCTAGCTTGTGTCAAGTGGACCTTAAACCTCTTTTCTCTCTCAAGTCAAAATCATTCTAATCCTAGATGACGACTGAATGGATAATATAAACTTTGTAAAGAAATCTTCCACCTGGTCATTTCCAGGGGGGGTCAACTGTAAAATTTCGAGCACGAGTGAAATTCGTTTCCCAGTCATCCCTTGGCATCCAATCAGGACTAAAAAGCATGGTCAGAAACCCCCTTCTTGTCTGGAAATGACCAGGTGAAAGATTTCTTGTCCACTGGATATGTGATCCATGCATCGATGCCCAATGATCAGTGAAGAAATTTAGCTCGTGCGCAATGTTTCATATTTTCTTGAAATGCCGAAATGCCCCCGGAACCCCCATCCCGGGGAGCTTTCTTATCTGTAGATGCCCGGGCGAAATTTTTCTTGACCATGATTTTTAGTCATGATTGGATGCCAAGGGATGACTGGTAAACAAATTTCACTCGTGCTCGGAATTTCACAGTTGACCCCCCTGGGGGTTTTGGAACCCCCTTCTTGTTTGAGAATGCTCAACTTTTAACGGTTCGGTCATCGAGCTCTCAGTCTAATAAGCATAGTTAATCAAGAAACAGTGAGTGTACCATACGTGTAGACAAACAAGAATCGGCAGGTAAACCAACCCGCAAGTTTATATTGCAAGTATCACGAAACAGTAGGTAGTAAGTAAAAGCATGGTGAGAAGTATATGCCCACGAAACGATATTTTAAAGTAAACAAAACAAATGTAATAAACAATCCCGAAACTTGAGACGAATTCTCATTTCAAGATTTGATTCAGAAAATAGACAAACGGTTGCCATTTAAGATACGCCCACATTTTGCGAGAGATGGGCAGAGAATACGCCCACATTTTTCGTTTTATCAAGGCCTTAATACGGGAAGTTACGACCCCTTATGCTTGAATACTGAAAGGAACCAAGATCCGTGGGCTAGTTATAAACATGTATTTCAAGTTTCATCAAAATAGTGTCCCCAGGATTGTGCGCAACATTGATACCGTAATTTACAATATTTGCGTACGAAGGGCAGTCATTTTGTCCGGAAATTTTGAACTGATTTGCACGACATTCGAACTCAATCATCAATATGGTGTAACGGTGATATATTCAAGCGTTGTTTTTTTTAACCGGATAAAAATTGTGACCTCTAGAAGGTCCAAAAGCAAAAACGCGACTTTTCGATATGGGTTATACAGACGTATATCTAGTTTCATCAAAATCGGATTAAGATTGGGGCCTCTAGTGGGTCCATAACTTTGGTATACCATATATTTTGTTCGGCAGTTTTGATCCTAGTCTTCGTACAATCAAGGGCCATATTTCAGGAAGTGTGCACTCTGGAGGTCATAATTGTAATTAGATTTTGGTGAAACTTGAAATGTACGTGCATAACCCACAGCTCTTGGTTCCTGTCGATATTTGCGCATATAAGATCATAACTTCCTGAATAATGGCTCCTGGTTGTACGCAAAATCACCTTTTTAGATTGCAGTTCCAATGGGGGTCACAATTATTACCCGATTTTAAAAAATAAAAAACGTTTGATTATATCAGCGTTACACCGTTATGAAGGTTGTATGAAATATACCCTATGATTGTAGGAAAAATAACTTTCTGTTTTGCTTGTCTCTATCCATCTCTCAAAACATGTGGGTGTATCCTGCCTGGCAGACTGTTGTTAAGGTCATGAGACAAAGAAGCCTATGCGTTTTCAACAATTTCTGATGATTATGGCAATCGATATTATGATTCTTTTGTATTCTAAATGTTAGAATAGGGTAGAGAGCTATAAGCCGAATAGGGTGATATTTATAATCAGATTTTTGTGTGTTGTAAATGTTTACAATTCTGACAAAAGAAAGCAAAAATATGCGACAACCCGTGTTGACTTCCCGGGCAACTTTGCTGCTGTTGGCGTATGTTTTGTTGTCTGGCAACCTATCTGGTGATTGTAATGCTACGATTATCAACGGAGAAATAATTGTTCCTGTCGATATTCAACTGATGATTTTCAGGGGATTTGACATAAGCAAAGCTGCTCTACTAAGACCTTGGGATCACGTGGGTAAGGCGCTGGCTCGCTAGCCTGGAGGTCGGGTGTTCGATCATTGCATTGGCCGAGAAAGTAGATCTAGGTTTTCCGGCGTGGTTTCCCCTTGTTATGATACAGAACGGCATGACAAGGACAGCTGTCTAGTCGTTCGGATGGGACATAAAAACGAGGTCCCGTGTACACATTGGCGTGCACGTAAAATATTACTTGGCAGTTAGAGTTCGATATAAGAGTAGGCCGTAGCGCCGCTGCCCAGGCGACATTCCCCTCATAGCACACTGTATGGGGTATGCCCGTCTCCAATTAGCCCAGGTTTGGTGCCGAAGAGTAGGACGCTAAACCCCATTTCATTTCATTTATACTAAGACCTATATATAGCAGTACCCTCCCATCGATTTTTTAATGTAAATTGTTCGATCTGGATGTTGTTGTTATTCGTTTGCCACAGCTCCAGTGCTGACATTTAAATATCTGCTAGACCCAGACAGTAGGCATGATTTACACTGAAAGAAATTCTACTTGTATAATAGTACATATTGATGGATCGGTTCATATTAAGACTGTAATTAGAACATAAACAGGAACTAAAACTGTCCTATTATATAGAAATCATAAGAATCTTTCTACTTGACAAATGACTGGGTTATTTTAATAATCTAATGCCCTTTGTTCTGTATATTTTAATATGTAATCAATATTCTTTTTCTATGGAAAGTGAGGTATTAAAAGTGAATTATACATTTTTATTAAACATGTGTCTCTACTAGCACTGTATATTACAAATCTAACATTTCCAAATTAAAGTATGGTATTTTACCAGAATATGCAAGTAGGAATGGATTATTCACCCAATACTGTCTATAAAACATGAAATTAGAATGTAATAATACATGGCATATTTCAAAACACTGGAATGTTTTGGACACCATTTGACACCGTTCTCTATTACAAATTTCATATTTAAATTGAATTTAGATTGATAAGTGTTGAATAATAATACAAATGCAAAGAGAGAGAGAGAGAGAGAGAGAGAGATGAGGTTTAACGTCAACTCGACACAAACTAGGTCATTTTGGGCCTAACGTATGGTTTTCAATTTTCATTTCAAAAATTCGCTTGCGCGCAGGGGTCTTTAGCAGTGGAAGGGAAACCGGAGTGCCCGAAGGAAACCCACGAGGTTGAGAAGGCGCCCCTATCTCCATGTCACATACGCTCACACTGGGGCTCGAAACCACAGCCGCAAGTCAGAGGTGACTGGCCAGCTATAGGCCGAAGCGCGGCACTCTAGTCCACTAGCCCCCCCCCCCCCACCCAAGACAAAAAGAAAGCGAGTTCTCAAAGAATATAATGTAGAGCTCTTTAATAATAAACCATGTGACCTAACGCCCAATTATCTAACAATTACCACCAGTATTCATTAATGGATGGGTATCGATGCCAATAATATTGAATATTAAGTGCTTTGCTCTAGAGTGCCGCGCTTCGACCTCTAGCTGGCCGGTCACCTCTGGCTTGCGGCTGTGGTTTCGAGCCCTAGTGTGAGCGCATGTGACATGGAGATGGGGGCGCCTTCTCAACCTCGTGGGTTTCTTCTGGGCAAGCGAATTATTGAAATAAAAATTTAAAACCATACGTTACTCCCAAAATGACCTAGCTTGTGTCGAGTGGACGTTCAACCCCATTTCTCTCTCTCGCGCGCTATCTGTCTCTCTCGCTTTGCTACAATGTATTAAGTCATAAAACCGGTAGTGATAAAGTCAAGATACCTCTAATAAATGTAAAACGTCAAAATAAATATTAAATGACAAATGATTTGTGGGAAAAATGCTTTTTTGACGTGTCTACATTTTACATTTCTCTCATTAGGGTTTCTTATTATTATTTTTAAAAAAAATTCTACTTGAGCAGAATTCAGAAACTACCTGTCGGATTGATTTACTGGAAAAGTGGGTGTTACGTAGAGATTAAAGCTATTTCGAATGTTCTGCGACAACGCGAAACGCCAAAGCGTTTGTGCCCTCGCCCTTGTCCGAACGTCAGTCTGTATGTCCGTCCACTCTAATCCGATTTTGACGAAACTTGAAATGTAGGTTTATCCTAAAAACGACCTCGGCTGCTGTCAATATTGGCATGTATCGGATCGAAACTTCATGGATTATGGCACCTGATTGTACGGAATATCACGTTAGTATAGATGTCAATGGTTTTGTGGAACAACGGGATGAACCTGCTATAAAACGATGCTTGTAGGGATCTTTATGTAATTTAGGTATCCAATATAACAGGGGCAGATCTGTACAAGTATCAGCACATGGCGTATCAAATGAAGTGAGTACTATCATCTCATTGGATACCTTTCCACAAAAAACTCCCAGCTTCCTGGGTTACAGCTGTAACAATCTAAATCATACTAACTTAGGATTTTGAATGTATCAGATACATGTCATTATATAAGAATTATCTTCTAAATCTTAAATTAAATTGTGCTCGAAGTTGCTAAGTTGTTGCCGTTACGGAGGATACTTTTAGTCTAGTCTTGGTTGATCAGGAGCATCTATTCGGTCTAGTCTTCGTTGATCAAATTGAACTATGTGTATTGATATTATCTGGGGATGTATTAAAGGTAAAATGTTTAAATCAGTTATTTCTTATTTTATTATTTTCATAATGAGAAAAATACAGTTGCATGTATATATTGTATATAGCTATGAAACAAAAAGTATTAATATTAGTACACTAAACTAAACTAAAGACGTGCAATATACAGATTTAGAATTCATTTTACAATTTACTGGTAGAGGTATCGAAACAGATAAATCAAAATTTAATGTTGTTTTTTGTTACTTCTAATGTATATAATTTGAAAGCTATACTCATACTCCCAGTCTATTTTCTTTCCTATGTATTTAGACTTAGCAGATAATTATATCAGTGACTTCTCGCATATGAATTTACGGTTATTAGAACAGGTATAATCATCTAGTTTCGAGTTTTTAAGTTCTAAACAATCTTCATTACCACCGTAGTCATTTGGGCTGTTTGTTTTCCATGCCTCGGTTATAACGTGCGACCCATCTATCCACATAAATTGGTTTTCTACATCCATGTCATTGCCTCCAATCCCATAATTGTCGTTTGTTGTGACTGTGAAATACAAACCAATCAACAGATATCTTCTTTGATAGGCATTGAGTAATTGAACATATTAACACAATGTACAATTTAATGGATACCCAATTACTGATACTAAGCGACGTTTCGACGAGGATACTCTCGTCTTTATCATTTGCTTTATGAAGACGAGAGTATCCTCGTCGAAATGTCGCATAGTATCAAACTCAGTAACTGCGTATCGATAAAATTGTACCCTGTGCCAGGATATTACATTTCAAAGTGACAAAGCCAAAGAAAATTAGTAGCAAGAAATTAATATCTTACACGTGGAAAGGGTCTTCAGTGCCTCAAGCTTTAAATAGAAGACACTCGTTCTCATCACAAGTAGTTGTCCACCATCTTGTTCACAAGTTGTCTTGGCATCTGCCCAATTCTGTTCCGTGTCATATACCTTTACACACAATATTCCACCAAATATGGCGTCATACCCATCTAGATTACAATTATCTGTAAACACAATATGACAATATACTCATCTAGATTACAATTATCTGTAAACATAATATTATACAATACTCATCTAGATTACAATTATCTGTAAACATAATGGTTAATATAGAACCATATACCATCAAACTTGTTTATACGACACTGTGACAAAAATACATTTTAGACCGGAGGCGGCCATTTGGTCCGACAGTTTTGTTCTAATTTACACGAAATATTAACTCAACCATATTTAGGGTATGTCGGTGATATACTAAAACCTTCATTTTTTAAATCGGATCAAAATTGTGAACTCTAGAGGAACCAAAAGCTAAAAACGCGATTATTCGTACATCCAGGGCCCATAATTCAGGAAGTTGCAATCCGATATGCGTGAATATCTGCCGAAACCAAGCTATGTGGGTTATAAACCTACATTTTAAGTTTGATCAAAATCAGATCAAAATTGTAACTCTAGAAAGACCACAACCTTGATATTTCAAATGTTTACACTATTTACGTACAAGGGGCGACCATTTTGTCCGAAAGTTTTGGTTCGATTTTTACGAAATTCGACCTCAATCATCATTAGGGTATAACGTTTATATATTGAAGCGATAATTTTATATTTTCTAAGAAAATCAAATCAAAAAAGAAACCACTGACAACCTATGTATCATGTGGTAAAATATTTATCAATTCGAATTTGATTATATATCATTGTTTTGCAAAGTTAAGCTATTTCAGACTGAATTCACATCTGCTTACAATTGAGATTGCTTTTAGGTAGGCCAAACTTATTAATTTTTTTTATAGTATATACATTCCTTCGGCTCTCATTCGGCAATCTTGCGAGGCAAATGGTAGCACCGATAACTCGAGACCCACGGGCTTCTTTTCTGAACCAACTTGGCAAATGCAGAGAGAGAGAGAGAGAGAGGGGGGGTTTAACGTCCACTCAACACAACTATGTCATTTCGGGACTAACATATGGTTTAATTTTATTTCAATAATTCGCCAGCGCGTAGGGGTCTTTAGCAGTGGGAGTAGACCGGAGTGCCCGGACGAAACCCACGAGGTTGAGAAGGCGGCCCTATCTCCATGTCACATACGCTCACACCAAGGCTCAAAACCACAGCCGCAAGCCAGAGGTGGCCGGCCAGCCAGAGGTCGAAGCGCGGCACTCTAGACCACTAGGCCATCCCAACCCTCACGGCAAATGCAGAATGGCATACGCCATATAGTGTGGTGTGGGGTCATATATTGACCGCAACGGTCTCATCTGGAAAATCCCGGGCAAATTGCTCGACCCACATCGGAAGCGAACCCGAGACACGCTTGTTAACTAACCAGTGATTTTTAACATCTGTGCCACCGCGGCTCCCAATTTAATTAAAGTTCTTACCCCCGAGTTCATCGTGAACGTAGATATATCCAATATTTACTGAGGTGTTACCAGGCGAGGCTGCGTTGAGTATATAACAGGATTTGTTGTACCAGTAGAAACATGAACAACCTTCAGTTGATAAACACAACAGGGCGCACCTACCACGAGGTAGATCCTTTATTTGATGAGCATAAAACATGGTCACCGAATTCTGTAAATCATATATGCGGTAGAAACCCTGTTTGCACGCGATAGTGAGAAATAAACCAAATATTATGCCAGTGGTATATTTTAACGACTTCATATTTCAAAGTTCTGAAATAAAAAAAAAATACTAGTATTTAACCGAACCTCTTGGAGGCCTACTTTTATTTCGAATTCCAACTGCCAAGGTTCGTTTACGTGCACGTCGATAATGTATACACAGGGCCTCGTTTAGAGTCCCACCCGAACGACTAAAAACTGTTGTTCGCCCAGCCGTCCGCCCCTCACCACTGACACGGGGACACCAAGTTAGGAGACTGAAATAAAATAAAACCAAGTACGAAGAATCCAAACAATGAGAGAGAATACGAAGTTATAGACAAAATAGTGTATTCAAGCAAAATATTGTAATCAGCGAATGGACAAATCGTCGTGTTCAAAATACACGACAAACAGTTGTTACAAGTGTCCGGAAGAGTTGTCATGATAAAACCTCAGTGTTACCAACCGCATGAGAAAGACAATTGTCCAGAACGTTGATTGCCTTCTATGCGCCACCAGTATGGTCACACAACAAAAACAATAAGACTTCTACCGCTTTCAGTATACCTGCCTTCTAAGTGTCACAGTTTCGATCGAATACTTAAATTTCAGTTAAAATGCCGGGTCTTCCTAATCATTACTTCGCGTGCGGCAGTGATATTAACTAAAATCAAGAAGGGCACTAACAAGCAACTTTATCATGTAACAAAGACATAAAATAACAAATGACTATTTTGTAACGGACTAGAATCCACAAAAGACCACTTATTTGTTTGCAATTATAGTATGATTCATTAGCCGCTTTAAGGGGCTGATAGCGTTTGACTAATTATAACGTTAATACTATGAAATGTGAATACTTACCTATTTGTTCTGAAATCTCTGAAATAGATCAAATTTACTTTGAAGATAAACAAAGATCAGCAGCAAGTGAAGTACCAGGTAATTACGTTTACAGCACATGCCAATTTACTGTGGTTTGTGATGAAATGGAGACCCGACTCTTTAAATAGTATTATGTACACAGTAGCCGATAATTGATCCAGTGAATACAGCAGTGGCGGATTAAGCTCCACCAAGGCCTGAGGCGGCAGTTGCTGGAGGGCCTATTTAAAATGGCGTGGGCCTTTTAATTTCTCGTCAGGGCCTATGTTGATTCCCGTTGCGCCAAACCCCACTCCCTAACATTCATTCTCTATGCGTTTTTAATCGTATCAGACAAAATCTTTGGGCCCGAGGCTGCAGCCTCATCAGCCCCGTTGATAATCCGCTACTGGAATACAGGTTTAGTTGTTCGGGGTAGAGAAAAAGTCTTGCAATTAAACGAACCCTTCATAGATGAAGATCGAAATTAGAATAGGCCGTATCATCGGTCTGGTCAAAATTGCCCTTTGGCGGATGTATGCCGTTTTCATTAGCCCAAGTCTCGAAATTTAGAACGTAAACCACATTTCATTGTTATACATAGGATTGGTCAGAATTCGCCCACGTGGTTCATATGATCATTGCGTAATACAATCAAATATTCCGAATTGTAACATGCTTAAGAGTAAACCTTGCGTTTTGATTGGTCAATTAGACACTGTCTATTGGGACAATAGCACACCTCTTGTTTTAGTAATTTCATTTAAAATCCTAACAATGTCGATAAACACTTCCTATTTGGCATTTAGAGGGGTGCTACGCATTTTGGGTCCTAATAATCTCAGGACATGTCTATTGGACAATAAAACCCTCTAAATGCCAAACATGAAGGGTTTATCTCCTAAATATTTCAACACGCGACCTTCTTGCCGTAAGCCTTGCTCATGTATGTTCTAATACGGGCAGTTTACCACGGAAATTTTGGTCAACCCGTGCGTCACTTGCGTGTTGAAGACTTTTGATCCTGCCATGAAAATTTGTCATCCGGTTTCTTGCTGCTGGTCTGCGGGCTGCTTAACTCTCCGACCCGTATACGTGGTTTGACATGCACGGTCGGGTCGGAGAGTGCATGTCAAACCACGTATACGGCAGGTTGTGAACTAGGCTGTAATTGACAGTGTATTTAGCAACACAGACAATGTATAAACCATCAAATGAAACAATCACAAAATGGGAAATAATCTTTAAATTCAATGTATTCATCGATTTTTTTTACATTATTAAAACGTTGGATATTAGACCAACTAATTTTGTGGAGTGTGTGGTGACTACAATTAATTAAAAACTAGAAAACCATAAAAACTTTTCACATCAAGATCAAGAATGCAAATAGTATGCTGATCTCGGTGCATGTCTTTAACTTCATGAGGGATAATGCAATCATAACTAACTTACAAAGCGGTTTTATGCACGGTGACTCAACTACCTATCAACTAATTGACCTTACGCACTTCTTTTGTCAAGCCATAGACGAGGGTCAGTATACGAGGACAGTGTTCTGTGACATCAGCAAGGCATTTGACAGGGTGTGGCATGCTGCACTGTGTCGGAAGCTTGAGGCGGCTGGGATTAGAGGAGACTTGCTTCAATGGTTTAAACATTATTTGTATAAAAGAAAGCAAAGCGTCGTTGTAAGTGGAGTCTCCTCTGATCCTAAGACCGTCCTTGCTGGCGTACCACAGGGCTCTGTCCTCGGCCCCCTTCTCTTTCTCATATATATAAATGATATCGTTAAGAACATAAAATCGAATATTAGACTTTTTGCGGATGACACTAGCATCTATCTTAAAATTAATGACCCAACCGCATGCGCGACTGTCTTAAATAGTGATCTTGAAATGTTAAACAAATGGGCAAAAACGTGGCTGGTTTCCTTCAACCCGCTGAAAACTGAATCACTTGCACTGACTACTAAACGAGACCCACTGTTACCTACACTAAATTTAGACGGAATTCCTATTAAAGAAGTTTATCAACACAGACATTTGGGATTGACTTTTCAGAAAAACTGCAAATGGGACATTCATGTAAATATTATTTTGACTAAAACGAGTAAGATAGTAAGCTGGCACTGCCAGGCAGGATACGCCCACATTTTCGAGACATGGATAGAGAACAAGCAAAACCGAAAGTGATATTTCCTACAATCAAAGGCTATAATTCATTAAAGTACAATTTGATATGCACAAATATCGAAAAGAATCAAGATCTTTAGGTTATAAACATGTATTTCAACTTTCAACAAAATCAAATTAAAATTGTGACCTATACTGGGTCCACAACCTTGATTTTAACACTATTAGCGTACAAACGGCGGCCATTTTGTCTGGCAATTATGGTCCAATTTCCTTGAAAATCAAACTCATCCTTCCGTATGGTGTAACGGTGATAGAGTCAAGCATTTTTTTTAAATCGGATAATAATCGTGACCTCCAGAGGGACCATAGGCAATTTTTCGGACAATCAGGGGCTATAATTCAGGAAGTTATGATCTGATATGTGCAAATAACGAAAGGATCCAAGATCTTTGGGTTATAACCATGCATTTCAAGTTTCATCAAAATTGAATCAAAATTGTGACCTATACTGGGTCCACAACCTTGATATACCATTTTATAACAGTATTCGCGTACACGCGGCGGCCATTTTGTATGGCAATTTTGTTCCGAATTTTACCGAAATTCGAACTCAACCTTCCTTAGGGTGTACGGTGATATAATCAAACGATTTTTTAAATCGGATAATAATTGTGACTTCCAGAGGGACCACAAGCTAAACAAAGACGATTTTGCGTATAATCAGGGGCCATAATTCAGGAAGTTACAATCCGATATGGGCAAATATCGAAAGGAACCAAGATCTTTGGGTTATAACCATGCATTTCAAGTTTCATCAAAATCGAAAATTAAAATTGTGACCTCTACTGGGTCCACAACCTTGATATACCATTTTTTGAACAGTATTCGGGTACGAATGGCGGCCATTTTGTATGGCAATTTTGGTCCAATTTTCCCGAAATTCGAACTCTACCTTCCTTAGGGCGTAACGGTGATATAATCAAACGATTTTTTTAATCGGATAATAATTGTGACCTCCAGGGGGACCACAAGCTAAACAAAGGCGATTTTGCGTATAATCAGGGGCCATAATTCATAAAGTTACGATCCGATATGTGCAAATATCAAAAGGAACCAAGATCTTTGGGTTATAACCATTCATTTCAAGTTTCATCTTAAATCGAATTAAAATTGTGATCTCTACAGGGTCCACAACCTTGATATACCATTTTTTAACAGTATTCGCGTACAAACGGCGGCCATTTTGTATGGTAATTTTGGTCCGATTTTTCCGAAATTTGAACTCAACCTTCCTTAGGGTGTAACGGTGATATAATCGAACGGTTTTTCAAATCGGATAATAATTGTGACCTCCAGAGGTACCACGAGCTAAAATAGGTGATTTTTCGGACAATCAGGGGCCATAATTCAGAAAAATTACGTTCCGATAGGCGCAAATATCGAAAGGAACCAAGATCTTTGGGTTATAAACATGCATGTCAAGTTTCATCAAAATCGGTTCAAAATTGTGACCTCTATAGGGTCCACAAGCTAAAAACGTGATTTTTCGTACAATCAGGGGCCATAATCCATGAAATTTTGATCCGATACATGCCAATATCGAAAGCAGCCGAGATCTTTTTGGGATAAACCTATATTTCAAGTTTCGTCAAAATCCAACAAGAATTGTGACCTGTAGAGAGTCCACAAACAATTGTGGACGGACGGACGGACGGACATCCGGACGGACGGACGGCACAGACGGACAGGGGCGACGACATAATACGTCCACATGAAAATGTGGGCGTATAAAAATGATTAATTGTCTTAGGTCGTTAAAACATCGCCTAAATAGAAATACCTTGAAAACTATATATACCTCTTTTATTCTCCCACATTTTGACTATTGTGACGTAATATGGGATGGGTGCACAGACGAACTAAAAAACAAATTAGAACACCTACAACTAGATGCACTCAGGACTATATGCGGGGCTGTGAGGGGTACCAGTCATAGGTTATTATATGAAGAAACGGGATTTATCACTCTGCAAGAGAGGCGAAGGCGTCATAAACTCATTTTAATGTACAACATTATTAATCAGTTAACCCCTCTATACCTCCAAAATTTAATTCAGTTTTCCAGTACTCCTTATAATCTTCGTAACAACAATAGTTTAACTGATTACTTTTGTCGAACAACTTTATTCTTTAAATCCTTTATACCTTCTACCATAACAGAGTGGAATAACCTTGATATAAGTATTAGAAATTCGACCTCTATAAATATATTTAAAACCAAAATAATTAATAAAGATACAAATATACCCCCTTATTTCAACTTTGGCAAACGTAAAAATCAAATAATACATAGTCGTCTTCGTCTCTCTTGCAGTGACCTAAAGGGTCATAAATTTTTAAGGCATATTTCGGACAGCCCCGAGTGTGGTTGCGGTCATTCATTCGAAGATACCGATCATTTTCTTTTACATTGCTCCTTACATAAATTTTTTACCACCAGATTTTATCAATATACATAATCTTTTATACGGTGCAAACAACAGTCATATTTCGCCAGACATCTTCGAAAAGGTCCATATGTTTTTTGACATTAGCAGAATGTTTTGAGATCAGTATAACATCTATATCGACCAAAATGTGAACATGAACAACTGCATAGCCAATGTGTAAATATGTATATATATATATATCAAATGTTGTAGATTACGTATTCATTTTATTGTTTACTAACTTATTTTTTTACATTTTCACATTTATTATTTTATTTAGGAGAGAGGTCATATAGGCTGTGCCTGTTCCTCAATCCCTTTCAGTATCTAAATAAAAAATTTAAAAAAAAAAAAAAATCTCGGTAACATAAAAAAAAATCATTAGACAAAAAAAGAAAACGTATAGGCAAAATAGTGTAATCAGGCAAAACAGTGTAATCAGCATATGGACTGTTCACCGTGTACAAAATACATGACAAACAGTGGTAACAGGTGTCCGGAAGAGTAAGCTTACCCTGTATGGCGTGCCATACCCGCCACAGCAGCCAAATCTCGGTAAAATATCATAATTTGCATATCCTGAACAGATATTAAACTGCGATTATAACGCTAATATTTGGGACCTAGAAATTGACACATATAATAATGTAACATGAATGTATATAAACTGATTTACTTTCAATCGTATCCGTTTTTACCCTAATCTCAAATCAGGTATGTCCGGCGAGAAACGTCAGAAGTCTCAATCGAATAACAATCTCTAGTGTGTGTTTTTTTCAGTCTTCATCGATAGTATTTTTATTGAGCATGCTCTCCAGATAAGAATATGACGTCAATGTTTGACATGACTTGTTACAAATCGCACTGAAACGCATTATGGTACATGATTCGTGTACCAATAGTAAAATGTTTATTTTGACATAAATATTGGATGTCAGAAGTCCAACTTTTCCCGGTAAGACACAACATCAATGTTGATTTAAACTGACAAATAATTCTTGTTTTCAATGTCGAAGACTTTGGATCATTTTTAGTAAGCCCTTCGTACTGCAGAATGTTTTCGTTGTCGGGCTTTGCTCCTGTTTGCTCACTACATTTATTTTTTTAGCGTTTTCAGAGTTTCTGTCCGGATTATCGATTTTCTGTCTCGTCCGCAGGTTTACCTTGCAGTTTTTGCAATGTCTATTTTCTGTCTTGTCCGCAGGTTTATCTTGTAGATTTTTTTTGTTTGTTTTGCGTGTAGTGCAGTCCTGTATTTACTATTAGCTACTTTAAATTGACAAGGCCATGTTACAATAGTAAACGTTTTCTTGTTTGGCTTAGCAACTTCTTCAAAATCAATTCTTCTTGTTTTTGAATACCCATTCGATATGATTGTTTTAATAATTATGGATCAAATATCCTAAATCGATAAGATTATTGATTTATACAAGATAAATACAATTTCCGATAATACAATCTAATATTATTGTTCATACATACATTTTCCTTCGATTTAAGAAGAGCTTATATGTTTTGGTTTCTTTGCTTTATTTTTTGAATTTGATAAACATTTTTTTCTTTCGATTTAAGAAGTATGGAGGCTATATTCTCGGTCTGTTGGGTTGTGAAGGCGACAGGTCGCGGCACGACAAGTCGAAACGAATGAATGAAATTGGGTTTAACGTTCTACTTTTATGTACCTACAAGTCGAAACAATTGTATTTTTGTTCTGGGTCAATATCTGATGAATTCAGAATCACAAATTAATCATCGGTACTGGTATATAAAAAATTATTCCATCGGAACCCACTTTCCCATATTAAATCCTTTTACACTAGGTGGTTCCAAAGCTAAACACGCGAGTTTCATACAGAGGCCATAACCCATGAAGTTTTAGCTACAGAGTTTTCACAACTTAGCTACCGCGAAGTCGCGAACCCCTTATTTACATGAGTTCTGCTTCATCAGATACTCCCACCCCTGTCATCTTGCACATCGAGAAGAGTATTGTTTGTTCTAAGTAGGGGTTGGTGTAGTTCCTTTAGGAACTGTCTCTGAGCGAACGATGTCTCGCTATACAGTTCCTCACGGACCTTATTATCAACTAGTATGAAAATAAAGCTTTACCCCATCTAGGTTCTAAGGCTATTTTAGATCCTTACCGTCTATTTTGCACCGTGAAACTTTTTTGATCACCAAAAGAAATCATTTCCTGACACAACCGAGACAAATTTATATTTTCGTGTAGAATTCGATGTTAGAAAAAGACCGGTCTGCGCTGACGTCAGTAAACAAACATGGCGGCCAGATTTGAACGATATTGTTTATCTTTTTCTAACGTCGAATTCTACGTGAAAATAGTGTTGAATTATTATAAATTTGTGTCGGTTGTGTCAGGAAATGTTTTCTTTTGGCGATCAAAGAAGAATCACGGTGCAAAGTAGACGGTAAGGATCTAAAATAGCCTTAGAACCGAGATGGAGAAAAGCCTTATTTTCATACTAGTTGATAATAAGGCCCGTGAGGAACTGTGTAGCGAGACATCGTTCGCTCAGAGACAGTTCCTAAAGGAACTAGGGTTGGTGCGACTTGTTACCTCAAAGCAGAGAGAAAGAGAGAGAAATGGGGTTTAACGTCCACTCGACACAAACTAGGTCACTTTGGGATTAACGTATGGTTTTTAATTTTTATTTCCATAATTCGCTTGCGCGTAGGGGTCTTTAGCAGTGGGGGGAAACCGGAGTGCCCGGAGGAAACCCACCAGGTAGAACCAAATAACTAGTGGAGTAAAAATGCTGTACCACGACAAGTGCCTCACAAAGAAATCCGGATATTTGAAATGAAATAAAATAGGGTTTAACGTCCTACTATTTTCTCCGAACTGGGCTAATGAACGAATATATGCCATAATTAATATCAATGAAATATTAAAGGGTCAATCCCGATAATGTTTTGAGAATAAAACTCTTTAATTTTGGGTTAAAATCCATCAAGACCCTCTACCTTAGGCCCGAGCAACTAACTCAATATATGTGATACGTTTTCAAACAACTTAAACCCACAGTCTTCATCTTGAAATGGAGTCCGGTGTCCAAAACCGTATTATGCGGTGATCTGATAAAACCAGAGTTTTATTTTATAAAAATAATGTGTCGGTGAAATTTACCTTTTGTTATCAATTACAGCACATGGACCATTCACCGTGTTGACTTCTAAAGGAACGGGAATCGATTATCGGGTCACCCAATGAAAGAATTGAGCCGAAATCTTAAAAGGGTTACGTGTCCGGATAAGCTGTTTTAAGTCGTCCAAACGACTCAATATTTTGAGCTGAAATTTTGAGTCAGAGTTTATACACCAGTCTTCTATATTTTGGCGTTTAAATTTCATACGTACTCGGACTTTTATTTTTGAGGCTCTTTTCTATTCGGGACAGTCCCTTTAAACAAAAGTAACAGGGCTATTCCCGATAATTTTTTGGAGAATAAAACTGCTTAGTGTTGTATTAAAAGCCCATAAAATCATTTACCTTAGGGACGAGCAACTAACTCAATATAAAATAAAAACCAAGTACGAACAATCCAAATCATAATTCAGAATTCGAAGTCCTAAAAACGTTATAGGCAAAATAGTGTATTCAAGCAAAATAGTGTAATCAGCAAATATATTATGCGATATGTTTTTAAACAACTTAAACCCATTAGTCTTAATCTGTTAATGGAGACCGGTGTCATTATGTGGTGTCTGGATAAAACCAGACTTTTATTTTATAAATATAAGGTGTAGGTCAAATTAACCTTTCGTTATCAAGTACAGAAAGGAACAGGAATCGGTTGCCAGGTCACCCAACGAAAAACAAATTGACCCGAAATCTTAAAAGGGCTACGTGTCTGACTAAGCAGTTTTGACGTTCACATCCAAACGACTAAATAGTATGAGCTGAAATTTTGACAGGGTAAAGACACCATTCCTCTATAAGTTTTTTTGTGTTTTTTTAAAGCCACTCTTTACTTAAATAAGTGGTTTAATTACTGCAACATTTCTTTATATAACTTGAAACAGAATAGTGGGTCGAATATTGAATTAAAACACTACCATTTTTTATTGTCATGAGTTTATTGGCTACACGATTACAAAAAAAGTATTAATAATAAAAATATCGTAAGAAATATTTACTTTAATAATAAGTAAAGTAAATATCAAACTTTTGCACTAGCTAACTAATAATGAGATTAAAAGTATTTGTTGTGATTTTGCTCATAATATCCATCAGTTTCTATTTTGTTTTCCAAGTTAGCAAAACAGTTACCGATTTGAATCATGTTTTTAAAAAATAGTTTATGGCCTGGAAAACTCAATATGTTTTGAGTAAAAAAGAACTATCGAGCGAATTGCGTCTGAGAGGTGGATTGTATAGGCTTGTCTGTTTCCTACTAATCCTAATATTCAGTAAACTATTGTTTAGAAAAAAAGTTGCGTCTGAGAGGGGTGGTTATAACGTACATTTGACATTGTATTCCTGGACTATAAATGTGTTTTATTACCAAATTCCTGACGGCAGTTAGAGCGTTAAACTCCATTAAAATAAGCAAATCACTGTCTGGTGGGTGTATTTAGCCGTGTGTGTGTGTGTGGGGGGGGGGGGGTACTGGATAGCGGCGCCGCAGCACTTTGCCACGATCGATGCGGGATCTAACCACAATGAACGCAGAGACCCAACTACGACATACTTCCAGAATGTAACAATGTCCCAATTAACCTCAATTTAAAACGCCCACGTGATCATTTTGGGGTGGGACTTACCGACTAGACACTGCGTTGTTTATAGACTACAGTTTAAAACTTACTCAAGCACGTGGGTTTTATGTAAAAGCGATATATGTGCTATGAGTAATATTGTAATGCATTATTTACCATGGTAAACTGTCTTTATAGTTTCAATCTGTTTATCTTTCAAAACAAGGTTGGATACTTCTAAATTTGTCTTCGCAAACAAAACCGCAGGAGTATTTATTTTTTAAACAATGATCACGTGTCTACTAAGCACATGCCGTAATCTGACGATTTTCTTCGCCGCGTCTACAAACGTCATATCACGACAAACTACGACAGTACGAAATATATTTTCAACAAAATTTCACGCGGCCTATGTACCACATGCTTCGATTTTATTGATTTTAGTAGAATCGGAAAGGCAATCAAAGGGACTTTCGATCGGTCGGTTATGGAATTTTGACTCATAGAAAATAAGCGTTAATTATTTTTTTTTACTAAAAAATATGGTATTTAATTATGGTATTTTGAAATGCCAACACCCTATAACCGATCGGTCGAAACTTCGTTCAGTTATCTTTCCAGTAGTATCTAAATGAAATAAAAACTAATAACTGGCGCCGAGCACGTGACAATTTTTTTTACCGTCACGTCAAAACACGCAAAATAATTTAGCGTCTTTTGACGTGACGGTAAAAAAAAATGACGTGTTTAACTTAAGTTTTTGAAATAGACAAGAAAAACAGGTTAAAAACCGGGGAAAAAACACCTTCTTCCAACGCGAGCAGTGACACCTAGTCCTAGATGCTAGTACTTACTAAGTAACACCTAATTAATGTAGCCAATTCTCTAACTCAATATCATCTAAAATCTTCAACATTGAAAGCACGATTTATTTGTCAAATTAAATCACATGTTGTGATCTTACCGGAAAAAGGTGGGCTTTTAATGCGCTTTAGCCCAAGTTGTAACAAGAGACTCAAGGGACGCGACTAGACGACACATTGCACCAAATCAAACA
This sequence comes from Patella pellucida, assembly GCA_917208275.1. Lineage (NCBI taxonomy): Eukaryota > Metazoa > Mollusca > Gastropoda > Patellidae > Patella > Patella pellucida. Next base: position 16,536,565 of record OU795042.1, on the reverse strand, counting down.
GCGTATGTAGATTGGAATAACAAGACGCTAGAAATTTGCACTCGTTTGAGACTGCTGCGTTATTTCGCCGAATATAACTTAATTGAAATTCGAGTACAAACGGAAACCATTGAATGTAAATCAGTTTATATACATTCATATTGCAGTATTAGAGACATTTCGCACCTGAACGTAAACAAGTACGGTTACACATAGCTATCCGTTAACGGATAGACTGCTATTATAGGTTTCGCATTTTTAACGTATAGCGGATAGATGTCGCTCGTGTATGTCTAGTCAAAATGGCGGGGTCCTTTAATGAAAACATTTTGATTATGGCGATCGAGAATGACGACGAAAACATGATTCTTCATCAATTGGAAAATGCTGATGCACGACGCAATGGCCTTGTAACATACGACCCAGTTGTTTATTTTAATCTGGATAATATCAGTGATGATCAGTGCGTAAATTTATTTAGATTTCATAAAGATTCATTAAAGAGGCTTGGTATTGCATTGAAACTTCCCGAGAGATTCGTCTGCGAAAATAGGACAGTTGTTGTTGGCTTGGATGCGTTATGCATTACATCACGAAGGCTGGCGTATCCGAATCGCCTTTCAGGCATGGAAAGGGTTTTCGGTAGACCAAAATCAACCTTATCTATGATTGTAAAAGAAACTCTTGAGTTCCTGTATTCCACTCATTGACATTTGCTCAAAAACATGTAACAACCATGGATGACAAGAGACTCGCTTCAATCATACGCAGATGCCAAACATTCGAAAAACGCTCCGTTGATGAACTGTTTTGGGTTTATAGATGGTACGGTTTTCGTGCAATGTGTAGACCTGGCACCAATCAAAGAGTGTGTTATAATGGCCACAAACGTGTACATGCCTTGAAATTCCAGTCAGTCATGTTGCCAAATGGAATAATTGGAAATATGTACGGTCCAGTTGAGGGAAGACGGCATGATTGCGCATTACTACGTTCAAGTGGTCTTATAGATCACTTTGTGGCTCATCCACTTTACACCATCAATGGGCAACGTTTTGCTGTTTATGGTGATCCTGCATATCCACTCAAGGAGTATATCGTGTGCCCATTTAAGGGAGCAAATTTGACCCAAGATGAGAATTTTTTTGAACTCAAAAATGTCAAGTGTGCGGGAATGTGTTGAATGGGGATTTGGGAAATGTGTGCAGCTTTGGGCTTTCCTAGATTTCAAATAAAATTTGAAACTGCATTTGCAGCCTATCGCCAAGTATTACATCGTAGGTGCTCTTTTGACCAACTGTCATACATGTGTATATGGTAGCCAGACCAGTGGTTATTTTGTACTCATGCCACCTACATTGGAGAATTATTTTGGATAAACAGATTGCTAAAACTACTATTGTTGTTTTATGTTTTTTAAAATCGCATACATAAGTAAACAGTATAAATTAAATGTACATATTATCATAATGTTAATTATTTTCTTTACAATCAGCTCTGTTATAAGTGCCAGCATTGCCCTATCGTGTTCTGTCCTGGCTTCCCTTTCACATTCAAACTTCGACTTGTCTAACTCTAGTTCTTTTTTTAATTCCATATCTCGGCCTTTTTTCTCCTTTAAAAATTTGATATAATCGGCGCTCAAATTACCCTTCTTACTTGTACTTTCACCATTATTAGCTGGAAACATAAGACACAGGGATTATTTATCAAAACTTATTTTATTTATAGTGGATGGTTAGACAACAAAACATACTGCTAGATGATTAACTTTTACAAAACCGTATTTGCATTAAAACAATCAACCAGTGGCCTTATTCACCAAATCATAAAATAAGAAACGAATTTAAATTTTAAAAAAACACTGCAATTTCAATGGCTTAACACAAAAATCAATTTAAACATATGTTATAAAATTGCAGTGTCTTTTTAAAACTTATTTTAGTTTTTGTTTTTGCGAATAAAACCCCTGGCCTACCAATAACAATAGATTGCTCTTTTAATGTTGCAATGGCGGCTTTCCGGACTTCATCACCCTGTTCATCCTTCTTCCATCATCTTTTCATTTTCTTTTTCCTCCTCCAGTTCTGTTAATTCCCCCAACAACAATTATCTTTTCCCATACTCTTCCTCGGTTCCCGATCTGAAGATTTAAGCATAAAACGCTCATGTTAAGGGTATTTTATTCTTTTTAAACTCCAGCATCGCTGACGAGGCTCCAAAGGCCGAAACGCATGCCTGGTGCAAAAGAATACATTTTGTTCAATTCATCTATGAACATAATTTGGCACTCTCAAATATCACGAGAACACAAGCCCTACAAGTAGGAAACATCATCAATCATCATTATATATAGTGTTTAGATAGTTCACATAGGACCAACCAGGCATATAGGTGGGCGGGGTTTAAATTATACGGAGTAATCATTTCAACGATTTATAAAAGAGCACATACAAGTCTTGAACTTAAACCTATGTCCATATGTCACTTCCTGTACCACTGGCACTAGGCCTACCACCCACTGGCATTAGGCCTACCACTGGGGTCTACAATAATAATCTAAGTCCAAGGTCAAGGATACGGGCATGGACAGTATATGTTTATAACTTACGCTCTTAGTGATGCCAGTTCCTCCGATCGATAAGCAGATAATAGCTTTTTGTAGCGATCGCGACAAGCTCTTGCTGTCACTTGCACGTTCAAAAGTACGCCTAACTTTTTCTCCACAGCTTCCAATTTAATTTGGACAGGGGACCACTGCGCTAATACTTCCTTTAAAAGGTTGATATCCATTGCAGGATAAAAGCGTGTCGGTTTTTTTGCTGTTGTTGCATTCGCCATTTCTGTATATAAAAAAAAATATATATAATCGAAGAACATAACAAGATTTTTGTCCAAGTATAGGGGTCTTTTCAAAGCGCCTTCTAGACAGGTTTTTGATGTTCAAAACAAACATAATCAATAATTCTTTGGACTACATGATATAAACAAGGGTTTGTAATTCATAAAATAGATTGTTCATATCCAAAATTATGAAGAGATTGAAGATTACTTACTCGTTTTTAGACCACGTGTAGTTAGCTGACTAGCCGTCCTTCTGTGTACGAATAGCAGATAGGAAATCTTGCTGTGACGTCACAAGAACACACAAACTGATGACGTACCCGTTCCACTAAGATCACAAAATAAATTAGTTTTTCGCCTACGTGCAGTGAGTTGACTAGCCGGTCTTCAAGTACGCATTATGGGTAAGGAAAGTTGCTGTGACGTCACACGAACACATATATTGATGACGTATCCGTCCCACTAACTGTCAATTTCTAGGTAGGACATGTTAGTGGTTTAGCTACTCAAAGCTAAGCTTTTGGTTAGCCTCCGTCTAAACAAATTCGGAGAGCTTTCAAATTTAGGTCTAGAAATAATTCAATCCCCTTTAATTGCCCATTAGTGTGCGTGTTTTACATATAGGTATATAATAATAATAATAATAATATCTTTATTTCAAAAGGGTGAACAATCTAGGTCCGATATGTATGGACCTTTCTGACACGTTGTGCCTTTATAACAAAAACAATAAAAATAACAAATATAACAAAGGTTATCAATTTAAATGAACATTAAATATAATTAAATGGCTTACATATCAATCTTGCATCAATTATGTACCGTATGGCACATGAATTATCGGTAGTATTTGTAAGATGATGATTTAGGTTTGAAACATATTTTTAGTAATAAGTCTCTGAAAAGAATGAACATTTCTGCAATTTGTTTTTATGGTTTCAGGTAAATCATTCCACAATTTTGCACCTTTGTAACGCAAACTATTCTTAATAATATCTAAATTTGGTCTTAATTTTGTTTAACTTATGTCTTGACTCAATATTCAGCAGCTTCCATTTCCTTAGAAAAGGGAGCAGGTCATTAGAATGTTCTTGATCAAAAATGAGTTTGAAGGCACGATTTTGTTGACGCTGAAGGAGTAAATATGCAGTTTTGCTACAGTTATCCCAAATTTGAGAGCAGTAATCAATACATGGCACGAAATGAGACTTGTAATATAGTAGCTTGAAGGATTTAGGTAGATATGTTTAATCCTTCGCAATTGAAACAGTTTCTGGTTTAAGGTTTTACTGATCATCTTAACATGGTCCTTCCAATTCAAATTTTGATCAATATATACACCTAAGAGTTTAAAAGAGTTTACTACTTCAATGTTTTTACCTTCAATTTGAATATCAAGGGATCCTTTAATAAATGTTCTTTTCTGAGGCGTTGTTACAAGCATAGCTTTAGTTTTCATGATATTTATTATCATGGAATTATTAAATTATTAACACACCAATTTAGAACACTATTAGTATCTGACTGTAATTTAGTTTGAAGTTGGGATAACGTTGCAGCCGAAGTATAAACCGTAGTATCGTCTGCAAATAGATCACAATTAGAAGACAAATTTAAAGGCAGATCATTAATGAAGATATTAAAAAGTAAGGGACCAAGTACAGATCCTTGTGGCACCCCATGTAAGACTGACTGAGATGAAGATGTGCGTCCATTAACAGATGAACAATGATTTCTGTCAAAAAGATATGACTTAAGAAATGACTGGGAAGATTTCGATGTAGGCCTACTCTAGCCTAATAATGTTTTTTGTTTGTATTTGTATGCTGTTTCGAATAATAATGGGGTGTTGAGATGCAATAAAATCTTGTCATATCTTATCTTGGTAGCAATAGAAGACACAATTGACGATTTTTATATCCTAACCACATACACAGTTGAGAGTTAAAATAACCGAGCTTACCTTCGGCACGAACCAAAAAAGCAATATGGCGTCCCAGAAACGGCGTTGGAGTCACGTGATCAGTTTCCGCGGCAAAATACAACGCTAGGGATACGCCAAAAGTTCACATATGTTCTCAACTTTCAATCACTTTTTTATGAGCAATATCTTTGATCCAGAAACACGAAACGTTGCAATAGTTTCTAATCGTGTATTTGATAATTAAAACAACAAAAATTTGATACAGAGCTATATTTTTGAATGAATTCTTAACCTAAGCCTGGGAATGCTGTGTGTTAAACTGTACGATAAACGTGATGACTTTGACTTTCCGATTAACTGGTATTTATTGGTAGTAACATTCCAATATCACCAGCTTATGGAGTGTTTGTGTCTCAGCTCATACGTTACGCGAGAGCTTGTTCATTCTACTCTAATTTTTAAAGTAGATCTAGGCATTTGTCATCTAAGCTTCAACTATAGGGATACTTGCGAACTAAACATATTAAAACCTCTAAAAAGTTTTATGGCCGTCACATTGACTTGATTAGTAAATATAACATCTCTCTCAACTATCATTTTAGACATATTTAACTGACGGCTATTCTATATCCCTGATTATATGAGTCTAATGCGTTGTTAACACTGTTCATCACGTGCATTTTGCATACTGATAGTTTATTGGCCAATCACGCTATTTTACTAATAGATTGGATGCAGCTATGGTGGGTGTGGCAAGCCAGCAGGGTAAGCTTACTCTTCCGGACACCTGTTACCACTGTTTGTCGTGTATTTTGTACACGGGGAGCAGTCCATTTGCTGATTACACTATTTTGCTTGAATATTCTATTTTGCCTAAAAAGTTTTTTAGGACTTCGAATTTCGTCTTACGGTTTGGATTGTTCGTACTTGGTTTTTATTTTATGTGAACAAGGGGCCTGATTGTTTATTGAATAATTAACTGGGACGTTTGTCAACTCGTAGACTGTTTTACCAAATTCTGTATTGCGTTATTAAATTTCGATCTACGTCGTTAACCAATAAAACTGTACAAGAGATCATGCGTCAAATTCTGTAGATAAGCGCATTGTAATTCCTGTTTTAGGCCTATGCACTGATTGTGTGTAGCAAACGCTGCACACTGCAACGCATTAAACATTAATCGCCATTTACTCTGAATTTTATGATGTAAAAACCGGGACATTTAGGCACGGGAGAGGCATCGCGTTTCCAGTCCATTATACGACTTGTCTTGCTTTCCCAACCCATAAGATTAGCAACATCAATGTGGGCCAGTATCGCTTGTTTATTACACCAATAACTATAAAGCACTCATCAGTATAACGAAATTATAGTTACCCGAAAAAATATAAAACAACTTATAAAATGATCGATGTCGCACACCGCCGAGTGGGACTGGACGAAATGTTTTATTCTACAATCAATGCAGTACAAATTCACCGTGTTCAATTACAAGAAAGTGAAATTTATTATTGTCCCCGCCTTTCGAAGCATCAGGGAACTATTAAATGGATTAGTCCGTTTGTCCGTCCGTCACACATTTGGGACACAATAACTCTTTTTTTAATTGAGCTAGAATGTTCAAACGTGCCTTGATAGGAGTTCGAAGAAGGGCATTTTCTGCCTAGGGTAAGCAGATATAAGCAATTTGATTGGTACACGATAACTTTAGTTATAATTAAGTCAGGTGACGAAACTTGGTGTATAGTTTCAGTACATCAATACCTTGACCAAGTTCGATAATGATCATTTTCTGATCTTCTAATAATTGAGGTAGACTGTTCAAACTTAGTGTTACACTAATGATCTTTATATCACGTCCAGAAGACAAGACTAGTTTAACATCTATATTTACTCTTTATCTTTCTGATTATAGGGGGATTGGGGTGGCCTAGTGGTCTAGAGTGCCGCGCTTCGACCTTTAGCTGGCCGGCCAACTCTGGCTTGAGGCTGTTGTTTCGAGCCCTGCGCAAGCGAAATATTGAAATAAAATTAAACCATATGACGTTAGTCCCGAAATTACCAATTGTGTTGAGTGGACGTTAAACACCATTTCTCTCTCTCTCTCTTTCTGATTATAATGCCTATTTATTTATACATTCAAACTATACTATCTACAATATAATCGTTACAATATGCTATTTACAAACTCAACTATATACAAATGCTGCTACCTGTTTCTAATTAATACATAGCAATATTAGTATTAGGTAAATATGTTGCTTAATTTTATAAATGTTTGTACTGATTTAAATATGGAGACGTTTGCGTTTTCGAAAATATTCGGATCCCCATTTAAAATTGTTTTCAAATCTACTTTTCCTCCGTGTTTTGTAAAATCCCTAAACATATCGGGTCGGATATCTTTATTCCGTTCACATTCAAGGAAATAATGCCAATACTGGAAATTATTTTCACATGGGTTACCACAATAGCATTCAAAACCGTTCGATAATGAACTATTGCAAGATCCGAATTAAGGATTATATGTTTTAAGTAGATTTAAGGTGAAGGAGTATTTTTTTCCTGAAAAGATTCAAGTTGTTTAACGTTTTTAAAGAGGGCGGCAACGAATTCCATAGTTTTGGCCCTTTGGATCGTATACTGCTTTTAACTATATTAATGTTTGGCTTAAGAGTGATAAGTTTATTGTTAAGATGAGTATAAGGAGGTTCATAAATAAATAATCAGGGCATTATTCGGAGAACAGAGTGTCTATTGATACGACGAGATGAGCAAAGTTTAAAACGAATTCCAAAATGGCTGCCAATCTCCCCAAAACCTGCATTGAAAAAGAAGCAGTATTTTCATCGTTTTCAGAACTGAAGGCAGCAATTAAGAGATGGGAAGGGTTACGGTTAGGACTCTTTTTACGACTTCTCAAGTTTTAACTTCACCGATGGTGGGCTTTCAAAACATTCGTCGTAACAATAGCCTGGGGACTATTTTACGACTCGTCGTAACAATAGCAACTGCCTTTGTAGAATTGTATAGATAAATATACATTGATAAGAGATATGTCGATTCAAAATTGTCAGATAATAACCAGAAAAAAACCCACTTTCTTCCAACGCGAGCAGTGACACCTAGTCCTGGAGTACTAGTACTTACTAAGTATAGCCGAATTAAAGTAGCCAAGACTCTAACTCAATATCATCCAAAATCTTCAACATTGAAAACACGGTTTATTTGTCAAATTAAATCAACATTGATGTTGTGATCTTACCGAAAAAAGATGGGCTTTTGATATCCCAATATTTAAGACAAAATACACCTTTTACCATTGCTACACGAATCGTGTACCATAATGCGCTTCAGCCCAACTTGTAACAAGAGACTCAAGGGACGCGGATAGGCACATTGCCCCAAATCAACCGGTGTATATAGACTGGAATAACCAGACGCTATAAATTTGCACTCGATTGAGACTGCTGGCTTATTTCGCCGAACATAAGTGATTTGAAATTCTAGTAAAAACGGAAACCATTGAATGTCAATCAGGTTATATACATTTATTGTTTTGTTTTGCGGGGATTCTTTAAATTTTATCTACATTTCAGTCAAAATACTTTATTCTGAACATGACCAATTTAATGAGATTGGGAGGTGTATACTGACCAAATGAAGTCTCGTTGGCAATAAAAACGACGATATGAATGAATGAAATGGGGTTTAACGTCCTACGCTTAAGCACCTAACCTGGGCTAATTGAAGATGGGGCATACGACATACAGTGTGCTATTCCAATTGCAAAGGGTTCTTTTACGTGCACGCCAATGTGTACATAGGACCTCGGTTTTTCGTCCCATCCGAACGACTAGGCAGCTGTCCTTGCCAGGCCCTCCTTCTGCATCACTGACAAGGGGAAATCACGCCGGAAAATCGAGATGAACTTTCTCGGTCAATGCAGGGATCGAACACCCGACCTCCAGACTAGCGTTAGAACTAGTGAGTATTGTGAGATGATAGCAGACGAAATGTCTTGAACACGTAAAAACAAAGATGGCGGGTGAAATACCTTCTTTATATAAGATATAGTCAAGCAGAGCTTGGTCGTCGGGGAGACATTCCTCACGGGGTTAATCACTAGAATTGCACATGACGTTAGAATTTTGCGACCAACCCTAACCCTTACCCTAGCACGTGGTGCCTGTCAGGGTCGCTAAAAATATGCCATCATCAAGTTTATGAACGCGAGATTTCGTCAATTCACCATAGCCCGTGTTGTGACTATTGTGAGGAATGTCTCCCTTGTGCAAAATTTGTCAAGAAAATAGTAAAAAAAAATGTTTTTAATCCCTTGAAGTGCCAGTGGTTGCTGGCAAAATGTAAGAAAGGGATCTCTGCCTTAAGGGTTAAATGGATTTATCTCCCCTCCACTATTCCTAAAAATATATTTTTAGAAGTTAGGCCTTTTGTAATTGTACCTTTAGATGACATCTAAAGGGCCACCTAAATTGCCAGACGTGATCAGTGGGAAAGCAAGGCGGGAGGAAGAAAGCGTAAAATAACTAAGACAGTAGAGTAGTGCACTTGGTATTTATATCGGTCTGATTTGGTCTGATTTGGTCTGAACCTTTTTGTGCACAATTACTTATATATGGAAATGAAATGGGTTTTAACGTTCTACTCCTAAACTGGGCTAATGAAGACGGACATACGCCATACAGTATGCTATGAGGGAAATTTTGCCCGGACAGCGATACTACGGCCTAGTCTTATATCTAATTTCAACTGTCAAGGGACCCATACTACCCGAACGACTAGACGTTGTTCCTTGCCATAAACTTCGTTCTACACAAGCTTCTCAACCTTGTCGGTTTCATCCGGGCACTCCGGTTTTCTCAACGTCGGGCCAACGTCGCATGGCCAACATTAAGCCAACATTGGGCCAATGAAGGTGTCGCACTTCCAACGTCGGGCCAACGTATATCCATTCATTATTTGGCCAACTTTCTTCACACTTCGTGTAAAATAGTCAAGCTAATTATCACATGACTTTAATGTGGCAGTTACTAAATATCATGCTAGGCCCTGCTGTTTCTACTATAGTCAAACGTGGTACGCGTTGCCCCCTTCCATGAACTTTGACTTGGAAAAATCAGCTGTAGGACCCTTGTTTGTTGTCTTTTTGGGCCAAATTCTAGAACCAGTAGTGCGATAGGTCTAAAACTTGAGGCCGTGGCCCAGAACGGTCCCGCAAACTTGAGCCACATAGTTCAACGCCTCAAACCCCGGACCCTTCGGGCTCCAGTACCCCTAATGTGCTATTTCAATCATTATGTTTTCTAATTTTTTTCCTATCTTCCCCGGAACTAGTCCTCGCGGCTACCCCCACTAAATCAACCCTGGTGCGTCCCGTGGAGAAATCTTCTGCCCGGACCGGAAGTAGGTTAAAAGGCCGCATAATGGTCGTTTGGCATGACCTGTGATTGTCAAACCAAGGTCACCACAAGACTCCAAGTGGTCACTTTAGTTTAAGAGGCCGCGACCTCAAGGTCGTCGGATCTTGTTTGGACTCAGACTAGTAATTATTTGCCCATTGACTTCAATGTTAAATGGGTGTAACATCACAGGCTGTAACTTTTTGCTCAACATTCCGTTGGTTCCAATCTTTTTAGGCACAATGGGGACCACATTTGGCAATCACCTCATCATAAACTTGTAGGGGCTCTATGGTTTGGATTTTTTGCTACAGGGATTTGAAGTTGCCTGGGGTGAAAATCTCACTTCCTATACATTTGATTACTCCGCAGAAAGACATTTTACAACCCCATCCCTCCGCTGTAATATCACCAGTATTACCCAAAACTGCTATAAAATTGCAAATTTGATCCCTTTTCTCCTATTCTAGACCAAAAAGTCAACCCAAAAATGCAGGAAGAGGGGAGAAAAAAATTAAGGGAAAAATTGTCTATTAATAACTCGCACTACATTCGTCCATCATGAAAACTAGGCAAATAATTACTAGTCTTAGTCCTATATACCTCACATGTTCTTGCTGTTTGAACAAATCTGTGGTTATCTAATAAACAAACATATATGCAATGCCCTGGCCAAAGAGTATGAAAATCCATGCATTTGCAGATGCGCAGTGCAGCATTCTACAATCACTATAGTGCATCAGAAAACTGCGGAAATTCAGATAGAAATTTGAAAGCACGTAAATTTTGAATTCCACACAACATCTTTATTTTTGAACATAAATGCATTATGTAAAAAGATGAGATAAATTCAATATAATTCCATCACGGAAATACTTTAAAACAGTAATCATGATGCAATATTAGACTTTTTATCACTTTCATCGAAAACCACAGTTTTTTCTCTGTTAACGTAGCTGCAAATGTTAAATTGTGGCCAAATTTAAGATGTTGAAACAAGCAGTGCTTATCAATTTTAAAATATCTCCTATATAGCTGTATTTCCATGGGATAAGTAAGTTGAAATAATCTGATAATGTAACACTACAAGAGTTTCTTCATCCCCACCCCCCAGTATGGAATCTGGTACATTGTTGACCAATCATGGGTCTCCCTGTTCACTCTGGCCTGTCAAATGGTTTACAAGGGCAATGGTGCCTACAACTTTCCTGACCAAGACATATGCACAACCGTCAACACACAAGCCATTTATGTTATCTTCTAATATGAGAGGCCATGATAAACACATGGGTGTCCTTTATCGGGCTCGGAAATGAAGTCATCACCAAAAAGCAAAGTTTACAGAGGTCCTCGGTTGGAGCCCAAACTGAATTCGATTTGCCCTCCACTTCCACCACAGGTGTCATAGAGATCCGGGATGAAATTAATATGCATTGAGATCATCGTTCTACTGAAGCCAGTCCAGGAAGTCATCAGGGTTTGCGATGTAGACCTGAAATGTTAAATTTGGAAGAGAGTGAGAATTCTGGGGAGAATACTATCCAGGGAAATGGACCTTTGACACCCAGAAAATGGTCAAAATGTGCAATTCTGTCATTCAGTTACATGCCAAGGGGAGTAGAAAGGCCTGTGCAGTACCAAATCCCCCCCCCCCCCCGTTAGTGAGCAGAAGTGGGGATCAGGTTGGCTGCACTTCGAAAAGTGGTGTATGAAATCCACATTTATCTCACCTGTTTTGCTTCTTTTTTTTAAATACTTGTGTTTGCTGAGGTCAATCAATCCACTCTATGAAATATTACCCATGGCACCTGAAATGATAGATAGCTGGGGATAAATATGCAATAAAAAAACAGTGAGAAAATACGAAAGAAAAAAAAATGGTTGCAACTGGAAATAAAAATAAACCTCTTTATTTCTAGGGAACATCCAATCACTGGCTCTCCAACAAGAAACCAGTAAACAGTCAGAAAAGTCAGTAAAAAAATGAAAAAAAAATGAGTGTCACACAAGTCTAAGCCAATCTCAAAGGCAGATACCATGTTTTTGAGGTTCAGTCTAAATATTAAGGCCAGCTGCAGGTATGGTCAAAAGTCACATGGGAGTGAATTTTGGAGTGTACATGTTAACATTTCATTGTATGATGTCAAAACATGTCATGTCTAAATATTAAGGCCAACTGCAGACTTGGTTCAAGGTCACATGTAAATAGGGTTGTGGCCACATGATTTTTTGGCAAGATTGTGGGTTGGGGCTAGGGTCAGGACTAGCTGTCAGGACTAGCTGTCTTGGCATAGGCCTACGCCAAATGCTTTTTGACGAGAATATTCGATTAAATCATAAATGCGACAGTAGAAATATGCCTTTTGGAAAAAAAAACACGTGCCACTAGTTAACTAGTACTAAACTAGAAACATTGTAATACAATTCAGTGTTTTGATGACGTACATGCAACAAAATGTAAACATTAAGGCCTACGGTCCCTGAATTCACACTCTATCAACGGAAACCCCAAATAATGGCTATTTTGATATCAGACAGTCAGAAAAATGCCTTGTGAGCAATAAAAAAACAGTATTCTTACCTTTTCTGACACTTCTTATTGAAAAATTCGTGAAATAAGTGGTGGAGAACAAATCTCTTTCGGCCATATTTAGTATCATAAGGACTCAGGCTAGTAATTATTTGCCCATTGACTTCAATGTTAAATGGGTGTAACATCACAGGCTGTAACTTTTTGCTCAACATTCCGTTGGTTCCAATCTTTTTAGGCACAATGGGGACCACATTTGGCAATCACCTCATCATAAACTTGTAGGGGCTCTATGGTTTGGATTTTTTGCTACAGGGATTTGAAGTTGCCTGGGGTGAAAATCTCACTTCCTATACATTTGATTACTCCGCAGAAAGACATTTTACAACCCCATCCCTCCGCTGTAATATCACCAGTATTACCCAAAACTGCTATAAAATTGCAAATTTGATCCCTTTTCTCCTATTCTAGACCAAAAAGTCAACCCAAAAATGCAGGAAGAGGGGAGAAAAAAATTAAGGGAAAAATTGTCTATTAATAACTCGCACTACATTCGTCCATCATGAAAACTAGGCAAATAATTACTAGTCTTAGTCCGTTTGGGAAGAGCGAGTTATCTGCCCTTAGACCACATCGCTTCAATGCTCAGCTATTTGACTTTGTAAGGACATTTGCCCAAAAAATGTCTTCCAATCGCCCCGGGATTTTGTGACCCGATAGACCAACCCCACATTTGCTCTTCGTTTTTTTAAAATCGTCAACCAAAAGTCGTGACCTTGACCCGCTAGGGGCCTGAGAAGTATTTTGGTTTTTGACCAATAGGGACACATCAAATAAAGTCAGGGCCACCGGAACTTGACCTTTCGACATGTCATCTCGGTCCACGTGACCCCAGTTTGTCAATGTCATCTGAAAAGGTCAAGGTCACCAAAATAGGCGCCCCTGGGCATATGGTGGGGCCCCGGTTCCGCGCATCAAATAAAAGGTCATGACTGTGGATAGGCAATTCAGTGACCTTTCGAATGTGACCTTTGACCTCACCCTTGACCTTGGGATCGAAGAAGTCACAAAACTTCATGTACCACCCAGACTTTCGCCAATGAATGTCAAGGTCAATTTCGTGACCCGCAGGGTAGGTTACCGCGTTGTTCCCTGGTTCAAGGTCATAACATTACCCGTCCCCGGCGGCAATTTAGTTAAAATGAAATGGGGTTTAACGTCCAACTGTTCTGCTCCGAACTGGGCTAATGAAGACGGGCATACACGATACAGTGTGCTGTGAGGGGAATTTTGCCCGGGCAGCGGCACTACGGCCTACTATTATACCATGCATTCCCCCCTGACGGAATTACACGGCACCTCTTGTTGTGCAGTCTTAAACGTACAGTGGCGAAATAATATAGTAATAGTATATTCCAATGGGGGGTTATAAGATGGGGATATCTGAGGAATGGTTAAAAATCCAGTTGGATTCCTTACAATGAATGAATGAAAAGGGTTTAACGTCCTACTATTATGCACCTAACCTGGGGTAATGGAAGACGGGCATACGCCATACAGTGTGCTGTGAGAGGGAATTTTATCCCGGGCAGCGGCGTTACGGCCTACTCTTATATCTAATTCCAACTGCCAAGGGATCTTTTACGCGCACTCCAATGTGTACACGGGGACTCGGTTTTTCGTCTCATCCGAACGACTAGGCAGCTGTCCTGCATCACTAACAAGGGGAAATCACGCCGGAAATTCAAATGAACTTTCTCGGCCAATGCAGGGATCGAACACCCGACATCCAGACTAGAGAACCAGCGCATTAGCCACTTAGCCACCGTGATCCCGGATTCTTTACATCAGATGCATTTTATGAAATAAGGTCTATAACATAATTTTAATGTGACGGAATTACCTACTTTGACATTACCCAAAATGAAAACGGTGTATGTTTCATTTAATCTGCAAATCGAGACATTTTATGGCGGGCAGTTTAGAATATTTCAAAAATGCCTATCCCCGACGGTAGAAAATGAATGCCATTAGATAAGAGAACACGAGAAAATAGAAATAGTCCGTACATTCCCTTGTTTATATTCATTCTATACCATATCAAAACATGGTAATTCACGGACTTTTTCTGTTTTTCTTTGTGTTCTCTTATCTAGTTCTGATATCCTCTCACAGAACAACTTTTGGTCTTGGAAGGAATTATAAGTGAGCATAAATTCGCCAATGTATCTGTTATCACTCGTCACATCAGTTAGTTATACGGAGAGATGACTCGTGTTTTCATTTGGCGTTCGTCACTTCCGATTCAGGAAGCCTGTATTACTCAGCTATCGTAGCAATGATCTCTGTATTAAAATTATATTTGGAACTGGTTTAATACGGCACTAGTCTAGTCCTACGTACTATACATTTGCGTTGTCGTTGATTGATTTGTTGTGTTAAATTGCGAACTAAAAAGAAAAGAAAAAAAGCCGTAAACAATAAAATATAAGTGTGAAAGGCGTTCTTCATTTAATAAATTAGACAAAGGTCTATAAAAAAAGGGAGTGGCCCTGATATATAATAAATAGTAATTGGCAATTTTACAATACATATGTACTTCAACTTGTAGTCTAATTCATGAGTATTATTAGTCAATGGTAATGAAGTAGTTTGCTGTTAAGGGGTTACCTATTTTAGTTTTTAAGTTTTTAAACTGGTGCCTGATCAAGTATTGTATTTATCATTTATGTGAGTACAAATTGTTGTATTTATTATTTTAGCTTGTAGACCCCTCCCTAAGTCACAATTTTAATTCATTTTTTAAAAAAAAAAATAATTAAATAAATTGCCTTTTTAAAGCTTGTTCTCCATCCAAATTGTGATTATTTTAGTTTATAAAATTAGTGGTAATGAAGTATTTTGCTAAGGCGGTTCATATTTTCATTTTGGTGTTGCTGAAGGTATTAAGGATAGATTAGAAAAAAACTGTCTCTTCAATTAAATATTGATGGACTTCCACTTTTTAAAAGTAGTAACACACAATTTTGGCCGATTTTTAGGTCTTTTATGGAAGAGAAGACAAAAGTGCCCTTTGTCATTGGGTTGTTTGTAGGCCAGACCAAACCAAAAGATGTAAATCAGTATCTAAAGTTTTTCATAGATGAAATGAACGACATCAAAGAAAAGGGCATTAATTCAAGTTCGTGGTCTCCCAGTTGCAGTTGATATTTTAAATTTTGTATGCGATACTCCTGTTAGGGCATTTTTTTTAAGGCTGATTTTGCTTATAATAAAGAGTTTATTATTAATTATTTTAGATTTATAAAGTTGGAAGTTCGTCTGTTTTAGTTGATAAAACTTGTGTTGATCAAGTATTTTATGTATGCGAGTAAAAATTAATCGTATTTATCATTTTAGCTTGTAGACCCTTCAGGGGTTACAATTTTAATATAGAACTAAACTTCTCTAACAATAATTTATTAAATTCTTATATTAATTTCTTATAATAATTTATTTCATTCGAGCCTATACAATTATTTAGAATTAAAAAGAAAAGCCTGTAAATGTAAATGGATTAAATACAATCTTTATTTAAAGATCTCATTTAAAATGCAGAAGCAAGACTGACTCTTGATTAACAAGAAAAATTGCTCAGATATCTGTCAAAAATCAAAACAGTGATTTAATCGCCTCAGAATAAAGTAATTTAAATAAAATTTTAAATATATTTCTTTTTAATTATTATATCAAGAATGGTCAGTTCTTTATCTAAATCTTTTGTAATGCTTCTTTATGGTATAATAATTCATTTTTATCACATTTTACGAGATATACCCTTTCTTTTTTAAATTATAGCTGCCTGTAGAAACAGGGCCATTCTGAGGCCAATGCTGAAGAGCGAATGAAAGCTTGGTTGCGTTATAGTTCGGACCGGGATATCAGAGAAGACGTAATAAGGAGCAGCATGTGAGGAAAGGTATGCATTTCGAAAATCTTCGTACATTCTTTATGTTTACGTCGAAAAAGTCGCCGATGCATACATGGGATCTCAGATTTTCTTCCCATCCGAGCAACTGGACAGCTGTCCTTGTCAGGCCATCCTTCCTGCACCACTGACAAGTGAAAACCACCCCGGGATAAAACCCGCGACCTTTAGTCTAGCAACCCAGTGTCTTACTCACTTAGCCAACTTGGCTCCGGAATGAAATGGTATAGGAGCCTACATTTCGTATATTAAAATGACAAAATTAATTATTGTTGATATTATAAGACATAATTATATTAATCTAAATCATTATTTATTTGTAGCTACTGAAGTTGAAGATTTGCTGTCCTCTGAAGATTCACTTTAATTTTAGGTCATGAGACGAAGAAACCTATTGATTTTCGACTATTACTGCCAGAGTTATGGCCGTTGATCACATCAAAAAATCTTGTGGACGATATAGAAGCTAAAGTTTACATCCGATTCAATTTAAATTAAGTCATAGTTTTTGTGTTCCAAAGTCTCGACCAAACAAATTGCTTATAGCTTTGCTTACCCTGAGCAGAACATGCTTATCGAATTTAGTCAAAGGTATTGATGTAATGAAACTATACACCAAGTTTAAACACTCTCACTTAATTAGACCTAAAGTTATCGTGTCCCAAAGCATCAACCAATCAAACTGCTTATCTCTGCTTACCCTAAGCAGAAAATGCTCATCTTCGAACTCCATCAAGGCATTTACCTAATAAACACCAAGTTTGAACATTCTAGCTCAGGGGCACCGGAATCCGGGTACACAAATGGTACCCTGCCCTTGTCAGGGGTATACATGTATACCCATGCCCTAACGATAAAAGTTTTCAACCTTTTTACTAGTCTTATTCATTTTAACCGGCTCTCGCACTCATGTTACGAAAATTGTGAATAATCAGGTATTTGTCTCTTTCACTATCATGTATTTTAAAGGGTTATAGGTTGAAATTTGGAATGCAAGAGGCGCTCTAAACAATTTTTAAGAATTGACAAATTTAAAAAATTTCTAGATGCCGGGGGGGGGGGGGCATTCCCTATGTTTTGGTACCCTGGCCCTTGCGTCGTTCCGGCGCCCCTGTTCTACTTCTAGCTCAAATAGGAAGGGAGTTATTTTGTCCAAAAAAGAGTGACGAACGGACAAATAGACCCCTTTTTCTTCGAAGGACGGGGAAAATAAAGGAAGCGCCACTAATGTAAATTACCTACACTTATGTACACAGCAGTCGTAGAGAAAACACTGTAACAAATATTCGGGTCTATTAAGGCAAGTTTGTTGATATTTCTTAATAATAATTCCCTCTATTCATTAATATAACATTTGAAATTAATATGAATTTTCATAAAACACTCAGAATTAATTTTCCAGTTCAATCGAATAATATACATAAATTCCAAAGTGTATTACCAAAAAAATAATCAACCTTTTCTTCGGGAAGTTGAGGAAGTGACCGTATGTTTCTAGAAAAGAAATTTTATTTTCCAAAAGACTAAAAAATTGGATTGCCCAGCTCAGATTACAGTGAGAGAGAATTAAAAGTTTCCAGAATTCTAGGTAGAGTGTATTCCTGCATTTTCCTCCAAAAAGCCTGAAATGACAACTATGTTTTAATTAATGTTGCACCATTTTATATTCCAGAAACTGTGGTCTTTATAGATTAAAACTAATACTATAATAGCAAATGGCAGAGAGAGAGAGATGTCAAAAAAACTAAAGCAGCAATTTGGCTCTGGTGCAAATTTGGATAGACGATACTGAATTCAGACGCACACAGAAATCTTATTATTGGCGAGGTAATCTGTTTTATTTTACCTTAAGCAAGGCTTATGTCGGATTTGCAACTGAGAGCAACTAGTTGCAAGTGTGCTCATGTCGATCAAATCTGCAACTGAGTGCAACTGAAATTCGAGCGCTTATGTCGACGCAGAACTTAGCACTTCGACATAATAGGAAACTCACATGCACCTTCCCTGTTAAAGAACAAGTTTATGCAGGTTATGAAGGGGAAGTCACGTGTATACCTGAAGGATATATATGGGATGCAATAAATGCGCGCTACTCGAAGGTCAGTATATTAGGAAAAAAATATGTTTCACTCTTCAACATAAAGCTAGAATACACACGAGAATCGGAATTGGTTATGAAAATTTTCCTTTAAAATCATATAAACTAAAAATGCCCAACAGAAACCCCTGTCGCACTTCCTTTTAATTTAACGGACACTGGCAATACATCTTGACTGAACAGTTAAGCAATTTGATTTGTTTAAATGAATCTTCACTCTAATTATGCTTTATATTCGAGTCGAAAATTGGAATACTGGTTATCTTAGGGAACAATATGCGCCGCCAAAAGGTAAATGTGTAATCCCCCCACTCTTAGTAAGATGCTGACTCGCCAACTAAGGATCGGGTTCGCTCCCGGTTTTGCCTCGAAAGTTCTTCGGGATTTGTTTCTCTTTGGCAATAGTGCAGGACGTATGTCGTTCGGGTGGGATGGAAACTATAAAGGCATTTTCCCGCCACCTTGTCAGACGTTAAACCCCATATGTCAAATGAATCAAAAAGAAATCTCTAAGATTGACATAACAATCCTTTCCCATATTAATGTATATTATATATGTTATTATTTTTTGTTAATAAAAATGGACCCATCGGGGGTTTTTTTTCAGTTCTGAATGATAAGGCCTTTACGAAAATGGTCAACATTGCGAAAAGGCGGTTTGAGTACACTGTGTAAGTATTTTTGGTAGCCTAAAAAAAAGAGAAATTAAGATTTATTTTGAATACTTTACATTGATAATAGTTAACAGATTATTTACAAATTTTATTTAATATTTTGTTTAATTTCAGTTATGTTCTCCTATACCTGATAAGAAAACTAATTGGCGAATCCAGGTTTAATTTCGAAAAAGAATGAACAACTTTTGCCAGTCACTGGGTGTGAATTTTATTGACATCAACAGCTTTCTGCCCAAAACACATAAATACCGAGAGAATGATGATGTCCACCTTTCAAACTCATCTTATCGAAAACTTTATGAATCTCTATGTAACTATCCAATAACCTTTCTTTGCAGATCCAGGCAGTTTTCAGTCAAAACTGTACCATAAATTAACCTGCAAATATTTATGGTTTATAGGCAGCAGGACAAGATTTTATTTTTGCAAACGTGCTTTACTATAAATAAATCAATCTTTTTTCAGGAAGGTGACCATATGTTTGAGAAAAGAAACTTTTTGTTCCCAAAAGACACAACAAATTGGATTGCCCAGCTCAAATTAAAGTGAGCGAGATTTTATATAGTTTCCAGAATTTCCGGTAGAGTGTATTTTTTGCATTTTCCTTCAAAAAGCCCGGAGCCTGTTTCACGAAATTTTAACTAGGATAAAATTTCAATTTTAGTAGATACTTCAATTTTGATTGGCAAAGCACTAAAACCAATCTTTTATTATCCAATAAAATTACTAATATTTGAATTTTATCTAAACTTAGTTCAAATTTGTGAAACAGGCCCCTGCTGAAATGACAACTAGATATATTTCAATTAATGTTGTATCATTTTATATTGCACAAACTGTTGGCTTTGGTTTGGTTATCCTGTTTATTTTTGATATTCGTAATTTCTTTTGTAGATTAAAACTAATAGCAAATGGCACAGAGGGGAGATGTCAAAAAATAACTTAACTACAAACATATTCAAATAAAATAAAACCAAGTACGAACAATCCAAACCATCAGACAAAATTGGAAGTCCTAAAAAACGGTATAGGCAAAATAGTGTAATATGGCAAAATAGTGTAATCAGCATATGGACTGTTCACCGTGTACAAAACACACGACAAACAGTGGTAACAGGTGTCCGGAAGAGTAAGCTTACCCTGCTGGCATGCCACACCCGCCATAGCTGCATCCAATCTATGAAGGGCAGGATGTTAGAAAGGCTATTATAGCCTAATCTTCAACCCTTCTCAAATAAAGTCATTATTATTATTATTATTATTAAGCGAAATCTCGGATAAAATACACGTGATGAACTGTGTTAACAACGTAGTATACCTATATTATCAGGGATATAGTATATCCGTCAATGAAATATGTCAAATATTATAGTCATAGTACCTAAAGAAGTGAATAAAGTGTATCTGACACAAATCCAAGGCTTTACAAATTTTCTTTTATTATTTTTTATGTCGGATCCTTTTTTATTGACATGTTACGTTAAAAGTGGATTCCCGAAAAGATGTATAGGCCTACAGTGCATTGTCATGCATCCATTCATTATAGACAACAATGGTTTAGCAACTATTTGGGTAAGGGCACACGGAATCGTTTCCTCTGATTCGCAAAAGGTCGTACGTATCTCCTTAAACCATAGAACTAGAATACTAGTCTCTATCATCCAAACAAATATTCTACGAATATTAGTCTGGATGGGTCCTCAAAATTTGACGGAAAGTCAGTCAGTTACCACGTACTGAATCTTATCAAAACATCTCGCTTGTCAGCAATGACACTCTCTAAAATTTTATCTGTAAAGGTTTTAATTGAAATGGTAAATTTCTATCGTTATGAATTAGACGTATGGCTTCTCACAATCTTCTAAATTCTTCATCGCAATTCATGCTTTTTCCAACGTCTCTATTTTGTTTCAAATAATAGATATGCAAATTGAGACAGTAGACAATAGATTCTAGCAAAATCGGCCCGGCTTCATAAGACTTTAGCCAATAGGTTCCATTGCCCATGCGTAACCGGGAGTTTGATTTTTTATGGGGTAGATAATCCAGTAAATTTTCTTCAAAAACGTAGTTCGACTTTGACGTCAGGTCACGTGATATAGCTTCAGCTCATGAATTGTCGGGTGTTTCCGTAATTGCGGAAATTTGAGTGTTTTAAACATTTTTTGTTACTAAAACTTAAAAAAAATATTCTGAAATGTGTTACATGATCTAAGTTAATGATTAAATTGAACTTTTACTTTAGCATTCTCCTTTAAGGCCTATTATTCCATTGCTTTTATTTATTATTTTGTGTTGTAAGCTTTTGGCACACCCGTGTCAGTTTTGGCTTTATACTTAGAGCAGTGGTTTCCCCCGTGCTCTTATGTTGTTTATAAAACTACATATAATATATGTTTTTTCTTTACAGCTTTTTTTGCTGAAGATTTTTTTCGAAACGTATCACTATCAACCTGTTGATCTTGTCTTTTGTCGAGTATAGTGTTCGTAGCAAATGGACAAGTTTTAAAACTCATGACACATGACCTGTAACTTTTTTCATAATTGCTTCCAATATTATATATGCTATAAAGAACTGTATCGAATTGGTATCAAGCTCCCATTGTTATTGTCCCCCGCCTTTCGAAGAAAGCAGGGGACTAGGGGACTATTAAAATGGGTTAGTCCTTCTTTCGGTCCGTCCGTCCGTCTGTCGGCCACGCTCTTTTGGACACAATAACTCACTTCCTAATTGAGCTAGAATGTTTAAACTTGGTGTAGGTATTTGTTAGGTTAATGCCTTGATAGAGTTCGAAGATGAGCATTTTTTGCCTTGGGTAAGCAGATATAAGCAATTTGATTGGTTGATGCTTTGGAACACGATAACTGTAGTTCTTGAGAGTGATTAAACTTGATGTATAGTTTCATTCCATCAATACCTTGATTAAGTTCGATAATGAGCATTTTCTGCTCAGGAGGGTAAGCTCGCTCAAGCGATTTGATTGGCCGAAACTTGGGAACACAATCAACTCCCCTTCCAATTGAGCTAGAATGTTCAAACTTAGTGTAGGTGTTTATCAGGCGAATGTCTTGATGGAGTTAGAATGAGCTTTTTCTGCTTAGGGTAAGCCAAGATAAGAAATTTGTTTGGTTGATGCTTTGTGACACGATAACTTAAGTTCTAATTAAAGCCCCAATACCACTATGTAACTGAATATATCCCAATTAATATTCTGGTCAACAAATTGTACTATTTTACAATATTCCAATTAATTGATGATACAAATTTCATCTTAACACATCGAATTTAAAAAATTGGAAAAATTCAACTACATGGTTTAAAAAGCTTTACGTAAACACTTTCAAATGCAACTTGGATTTAAAGATTTTTTCTATCCCTCTGGGTAGGTTAAATAGGTTGTTGTAATGGATAATTTACACAACAGTTAGGACACTTAAACATCCAGTAGTTAGAATAAGGCTATTTTTTTTCTTGACTTGTCAAGCCAGCAAGAGTGGTATTGTCCCTTTGAGTGAGTGTTTAAACTTGGTGTTTAGTGTATTACATCAATACCTTGACTAAGTTCGATAATGAGTATGTTCTGCTCAGGGTAAGCAAAGCGATAAGCAATTTGATTAGTCGAGACTTTTGAGCACAATAACTCTCCTTATAATTGAGGTAGGATGTTGATAGTAGAGTGGTTAAACTTTGTGTATAGTTTGATTGCTCAATGTATCATCTATTTATTTTTGGATTTTGGCGGGGGACATCAGCCTCACTGTCGGCTCGTTAATTTTCTTTTTAAGGTTCAAATTAATCCAATTAAAATCAAAGGCAAAGGGGTGTCAAGTACCAGTAGTTTTTATATGAAATCCAGTTTACCCCTAACATGGAATATTATACATCAAAACTGTTCATGATCAGTACTGTAGTGTCACAGTAGTTCACGTTCCCCTACTAATCCGTAGGTTATCTCAAATTCCTATTTTCTTACCGATCCGTAATAATTGTCTGTAACAGACGTCTTGTTATTTCTGCTTCTCTACTCGCCGCTGTATTGGCTAGAAAAGCTAGATCCTCGCGGTGCCAACTAACCAGACCTGCGCCTCTAGAATAACAGCGGCACGGCTAACAGTACATGCATCTGCCTGTGCAATTTCTAGTTTAATAAGTGTATCATCATTTACTATTCAAGATAACTAATTTAAAAAACAGCAATATGTGGTTGGATCCAGGACTGTGTTCAAAGATATTTTATTGACAGGACAATGGTGCTCATTAAAGAGAACTCGTGAAATTAACAGACAATGACCATTAATAAACACGAAAGGCAAATATAGCTTATGATAATAATAACTAAGAATAATTTGATTCATTTATAAAGCTCGCACCTGTATAAAATTTGTACACATTTTGTTATCGTTATAATTTTGTACTGAAAATTTTTTTTAAAAATATACACCACTTTTACAAATGCATGAATGAAAATCTTGTTTGAAATGAATCCAGATTTAATGCCCTACTACAGTAGAACTTGCTCGGGCAGGCACTCCTAATCAGCGTACACTTGCTTCAAGGAGCACCCAAAAAATGTTTGTGGTAGGGGTTGGGGCAATATTGGATACCTCTAGTCAAAGAGCACCTCCATTAAGCAACCACTTTTAAATTTCCCTTGGGTGCTTGCTTAATACAAGTTCTACTGTATTTACTTTTCAGCTGAATTTTGTTTTCAAGATTTGCTTTAAGGTAACAACATCAGATTACAATGATAACATGTGAGAATGCTTTCAAGATTGCGTATAAACGCACCCGAACAATTCTCAAACAAACAAAAAATAAACACAACAGAATCAGAATGTTATTTTGAGTAAAACCTTAACTGAAGACTGAGAATGGAATTCAACCAAGTACGAACAATCCAAACCATTAGACAAAATTTGAAGTCCGAACAAAAACGGTATAGGCAAAATAGTGTAATGAGCATAATATGGACTGTTCGCCGTGTACAAAATACACGACAAACAGTGGTAACAGGTGTCCGGAAGAGTAAGCTTACCCTGCTGGCTTGTAACACCCGCCATAGCTTCATCCAATCTAGTATTAGGCGAAATCTCGGTAAAACAGCTTGATTAGCCAATGAACTATCGGTATGCAAAATGCACGTGATGAACAGTGTTAACGACGCAGTAGACGTTATCGGGGATATAGTGTACCCGTCAATTAAATATGTCTAGAATAATAGTCGAGAGAGAATGCTTTGTGAACTCAGGCCTTGATTTTATTTCATTACTTATTAACTACAGTAATAAAAAGAAATAAAAATGAATGTAGAACCGTGTTGATTAAATTCTAGACTTAATCCTAGATTCAATCACATTTATTTATTTGTAGGCCTACTTCAAATATCGATATTAATTCGAATAGAGTTAGGAAATGTGTAGTTTAATTATACATTTTTTATTTGCTGTATATAATTATCTGTATAATTAGAGTTTGTGATTGCAGTAAATAAAATACCTGACATCATTGACCTCAAATCTATATAGAATGAGGTCAATTGAAAGAAATAAATCAAAATGGATTGAAATCTATATTCAATCAAATTCGTACCACATGATTATAATCATCACTTTGTTGGTTTATATGGCAACTATATTTTATTGCTAAACTATTTTTGAATTGTAAATTACATTTACAAGCCAACAGTGAGGCTGATGTCCCCCGTCGAAATCCCCAAACACATATCAAAGATGCATTCCCGGCGGCCGGGTACAAACTTTGTGATGTGACGATATATTTTGACTAAACACATATTTAAAGTAACCAATCTATCAAAAATTTGCCTCAATTCCCTTTCAAAACTCTGTTTTCGCCGGGGATACCTATAGCTGTAAGTAAGCTGTTGTTAGACGCAATGTCTGCCAACTTAACTTCATTGTGGGAGGGTCCATATTTCAAAATGTATCTATCATTACTTACTTTACATTTACCATATTATTGAGGCCTAAATAGATTCTTAATTATTTCTGTCAACTTCTTTTTACACCTTTTAATTGCAGAGTATTTTGTACGTTGATAACACGCAATATTCCCAAAACCGCCTTACCATTTGAGCAAGAAATAACAACTGCTCCCTGACCTAAGCTAGCAGACAATAAGCCAGCAAATCCTGTCGGGTTGACAGTTAGTGATTCCCTGACGATATTGCCCACTCCTTGCCCCATTGGCTACTTTCGCGTAATCTAGTATTTTTCTAGTAAGGTTGGGTGTCTAAACTTTTAATAAATACCAAATTTGCTATACTTTTATTGGAAATAACCATCCGATTAATACTTTGCTGGAAATTAATCTTTAATTTTTCGCACCCATTATTTTTTAACAAGTATTAAACAATTAAACTCTTCACTAAGTTTTATCACTCTCTATCAGATAGAATCAAGATAATCTTTGTCCCAAAGAAGCATCGACCAAAAAAATTGATTACCTCCGCTTAGCATTGGCTCAAAATATTAATTATTGAACTCGGTCAAGACATTCGCCTAATGATTATCTACACCTAGTTCACAATTCTACCTCAATTAAAAGCAGAGTTAATTTCCAGAACTTGCTCATTATCTAACTTACTTAGTGATTGGTCAAGGTATCGATGTAATAAATCTATATACCAGGTTTCATCATTCTCACTTAATTAGAACTAAAGTCATCGGGTCCCAAAGCCTCAACAAATCAAATTGCTAATCTCTACTTGCCCTAAGCAGAAATGCCCATTTTCAAACTCCCATCAGGGTATTGACCTAATAAACACTTACACCAAGTTTGAACGTTCTAGCCCAATTAGAAGGAGAGTTGTTGTGTTCCAAAGTGTCGGGCAATCATATTGCTTAAATCCTTGCTTACCCTGAACAGAAAATGCTCATTATCAAACTTAAACAGGGTATCGATACAATAAAACTATATACCAAGTTCATCACTTAAAGTTACATTATTCAAGATATAGATAAGAACTAGCCATTCTTGCTATACTAGTTCGAAAGTAGATGATGTAAAACGAATAATTTGAAAATTTCATTCAAATTACTCTATTGCAAGCGAAGATATTTGCATTTGAATATTTGGCCGACCTGTGCAATAATTTCAACCACGGTCCTGGTTGATTAAAGCTAAGACTCGAAGCGTCTAGACGCGCAATATTTGATTTATCACTGAAACGTTTTAATATGTTTAATATCGGAGCAATCTGATGCCATCCAAAGTTGATTAAGGCCTGGATCAGTTAATTAGTGTCTAATTAATACTTTAGAAAACATTTCATGTTATCGTGTCCCAAAGGCTCAACCAATCAAACGGCTTATCTCTGATTGCCTCAAGCAGAAAATGCTCATCTTCGACTCCATAAAGTTATTGTCCCAATAAACACCTACACAAAGTTTGAACATTCTAGCTCAATTATGAAGAGAGTTATTGTGTCCCAAAAAGTGTGACAGACAGACGGACGAACCCATTTTAATAGTCCCCTGCTTTCCTTGAAAGGCGGGGGACAAATATTACATTTGTAAATATTGAATTATATTGTGTCAATCAAAATCTGAATATGCAATGTGATAATGTAGCCATAATGAGAAATAAACTATTATTATTGGTATTTTAGTATTTACTTTTCAGTGTCTTCTCTGAATTCTTCCCTACAATCGAAGTTTAGTAATCTTATTTCTGCGTCCATGAATCTAGACTCCGGGGCAGAAAAAAGTTGGCGCGAATTTCACCAATCACTAACTTGTGCTGCTATTGAAATTGCAGAAAACCTCCAACTTAACATGCAATTTATTTTACTTTTATCAATTAAATACTGGGAATGTATCAAAATGGCCAGTCGTATCCCCCCCCCTGACAATAAGTAGTCAACCGTATGGCCGGGGGAAGAGAACCGGGCCCCCCTATCAGCCGGGTTGCCCCCCCCCCCATCCTCCAGCAAGCTGGCTACGGGCCTGGATGTTTTCATTAAAAACCTTGTGCAGAGATTCATGTAAGGTGTCGTTGACTTTGATACTTTCTTGATCAAGCTTCTTTTTAATTTAGTGTAATTCATTATTTAGATTTTTCACTCTCCTACGGGATTCCTTTAACGCTCTAGACACCACTCCCTTGCTGTCACGCTGTAGTCACTAGTGGAGTTTTTGAGGAGATAGTTTTACTTTTTGATTTGTTGTCAAGTTCATACTTCCTCTGTAAATCTGTTAATTTGTCAACAACTTGAACAAATATTTTTTTGGGTGACGACAACAAAACCTTTATGGACAAAAGCGCGTACACAGCTTTCATAATTTACATGTTAACTAGTGTTCATAAACAGATTAACATATCTGAAATATCTTGCAGTTGCAGGCTGGACCCGCTTCTTAGAAAATTCTTGACTTAAGCACGTTCTTGTGCTTAGATTTTAGTCGACTTTGGATTTAAGTAAACTTACCTTATTTTGTGATCCCAGAAAATTCTTAAGAACGGTCTTGTGTTTAGATTATTAAGTAGATTGCATTGTATGCACAAGAACGTTATTATGCGTTCCAAGACAAAAATTAAGCACAACTTAGTTCTTAAACATAGCCAATCTAAGCACAAGTCTCAAGCAAGGTATAGGCAGTATAGGGCTTGCTTACAAACCTTAAGTCTGTTTCTGCTTAAAAAAGATTTCTGGCGGTAGAGTTATTCGACGGCATTTCCGACTACTTTTGATACCAAAGAGACAATTACAAGAAAGAGAAAATACTTCACCAACAGAAATTAAGAATGCTATAGAAAATTTCGCCTCTGAAACCAATTTATTTTTTTGCCAATTAGGCTAGAAGCTACAAACACACAGGCTACTTTAAGATCAAGTGATCTCACAATTATTCAGTTAGTTTTAATGTGCCTGCTTTTTTTTATCTTTTGGTCACATTTTATAATTATGTATATAGGGGACATGTCAAATGCATCTATATCAACCACAATGAAGCAGACGACAAATTTATGACGTCATTCGCATACCAAAGTTGTTTTTATAATTATGACGTTAAAGAGCATCGTAGTCTTGGTGTATTGTAAGCACTACCAGTCACAATGTGCTTAGACTTTACTTGACCTTTCGTAGGAATGGTCTTGAGAATTTTCTAGGGACGGTATTTTTTATCAGATTCTTACAAGTAAAAGTGAAGCGTGACTTTGCTTACTTCATGAATTTTCTAGGAACCGCCTTCAACCGGGCCCAGAAGTATGGTAAGCACTACCAGTCACAATGTGCTTAGACTTTACTTGACCTGTGCTTACGTAAGATACTAAGAATGGTCTTGAGAATTTTCTAGGGACGGTATTTTTATAAGATTCTTACAAGTAGAAGTAAAGCATGACTTTGTGCTTACTTTAAGAGTTTTCTAGGAACCGCCTTCAACCGGGCCCTAAAGTTGAGAATAAGACCTTAACTGTGGTAATGTTATGCCCCTACATTATCTTCCTATTCTAGACAGTTTTTATAAGACAATCAATAGATATAACTTTAATTTGAACAAGAAACGAAAAATTATCATATCGAACTTCACAATGTATGTCCTTCTCGATGGTTAGGTGGTAATTTATTCTGTTTTCTTCAGTTTTAAATAGTTAAATATAATCATTGTAGACGTACATAGCCACGCACGAAGCAGGCATTTGACCTGAAGAAGATTGCTAACTCTTGAAAGTTTATGTCTTTTGGATGTAAAAATTGTGGTTCCTGGTCCTAGGATTCTGAATAAAATAGAAAAATTCATAAATTCAAATTAAAACAAAAAGAAGAATTGGAAAATCCTACATAATAATATATTCATGATTTCCCCATTTGTAAATAAAATCGAAAATTTATAAAAGTAAATTATAAGAAGAATGTGGTGTTGTTAGTTTAAGTACATTTATAATTGCATTTTCATATATTGATGATATTTAATATTGAAGTATATAATGTTCATGTTAATATTCATAATATTATTATGGAAGACAGAGATGATGGGACCAACATTGCCAAAATATTGAAAAGGTCACGGTGGCCTAAAACTTACGATTTTCACCAAAACAAGTTTTATTTCAAATAAAAAAGAATCATATATTCATATAAGCTTACTATGGTCCATCCAATTCAATGAAAATTAATCTAGTTTTATTAATAGAAACTAACTTACCGGCAGGTTGCCTTGGATCAATTTTCTTTGTCGTTACGCTTTTCTGTGGAAGATATAAGGTTAGTAGACTCCATTCTGTACGTAAAACCAGATTTTATGTAAACATCTAAAAAAATAATTAAAAAATAAAAAGTTTAAAAAAAACGAAACAAAAGGTTCTGACATATTTTTTTTCCATGGCTGTAAATGTAATACAAAGATGTATTACTTAATCTTTGTTGAAAAAGTCCAAAGCATCATTCTGAACTGAACTTGGTGTGCTCTGCCACAAGGAAGTGCAAATAGGTTGAATGACAAAGACCAATGATTGCGCGCCAGCATAGGTAGTGCAATATTATATTTTTATTTTGACATGCACAATTTTCTGCGTTTATTCGTAAGTCAGTCTCTCCAATGCCATAGAATGACAAGAAATGATGCAGGAGGATGGTCACAATATCGACCCCTTTGCCGCTGGCCACAGCTTTATGGAAGAGGTAATTGATTTGTTGAGGAAATTCTTCTGCATGAATATCAAATATTCCATACTTTTAAAAAGAAATACTACCAGGTTGAAACAGATTTGAGGGACAAATTGTAAATTTAGTTGCAAAAACAGGGGTATTGTGTATACATTAGTGTGCACATAAAATATCCACCTTGAGATGGAATTAAAAATAAAACTAGACTATAGCACTGTGCGTATGCTCGGTCAGAGCAGAACAATCTGACGTTAAAACCTCATGTTGTAATAATGAATTTGACAAAATAATGAAATAAAACCAAGTATGAACAATCTACACCATTAGACAAAATTCGAAGTCCTAAAAAACGGTATAGGCAAAATTGTGTAATCGGCATGGACTGTTCACCGTGTATAAAATACACTTCAAAGGTGAAAAATTAGGCTTAAATCCTGTTTACAATTGATAACAAAGAAATGAAAAAGACATTAACAGAACAAGACACGTACAAATACTCGCACATAAAACATTCAAATATATATTCATAAACTAAATAGGTTTTAACTTCAAAACTAAAAGGGTTAATCTGTACAGCTTTTGCCTCAGAACGTCATGTACAATAGAAGGATCTCTCGTCCATTGCTTGGAAAAAATGGTCGTTCCTCTACAAAATTCAGTACAAAACGAACCATGAGTCATATATCATCCTCCTGATGAGGAGACTTTTTTCCTTTCTTCCACCTGCAATTTTGTCAATTTCATTATTAAAACATGAGGTTTTAACGTCAGATTATGCTGCTCTGACTGAGCATACGTTCTAGTTTTATATTCAATTCCATCTAAAGGTAGATATTTTATGTACACTCTAATGTATACATAATACCTCTAACCTCTAACTAGTTGTCCCCCGCCTTTCGAAGAAATCAGTGGACGGTTAGAATGGGTTCGCCCGTCACACTTTTTGGGATACAATACCTTTCTTTCTAATAGAGCTAGAATTTTCAAATTTGGTGAATCAATCAGATAAATGCCTTGACGGAGTTAGAAGAGGAGCATTTTCTGCTTAGGGTAAGCAGAGTTAAGCAATTTGGTTGGTTGGTGGTTTGGGACACGATAACTATAGTTCTAATTAAAGGGACAATAACACTCTTGCTGGCTTGACAGGTCCAGATTTTTTTTTAAGCCTTATTCTAATTACAAGATGTTTAAGTGTCCTACCTGTTGTGTAAATTATCTATTACAACCTATCTTACTTGTCTAGAGGGTTCGAAAATATGTTTAAATCCAAGTTGCATTTGAAAGTGCTTACGTAAGGCTTTTCAAACCATGTTACGGCATGTAGTTGAATTTTTCCAATTTTTAAAATTAGGTGTGTTAAGGTGAAATTTGTATCATTTTTTAATTGAAATATTGTAGAATAGTACAAATTGTTGACCAGAATAAAGATTGAAACATATTATTCAGTCACAACAAGAATGTTATTGGGGCTTTAAGAAACTTGGTGTATCGTTTCATTATATCAGTACCTTGATTAAGGTCGATAATGATTATTTTCTGCTCCGGGTAAGCAGAGCGATAAGCAATTTGATTGGTCGAGACTATGGAAAACAATTTCATCTTCTTGTACTCATTAGGGATAATATTGTTTACGATACTCACCAAATTTTCCTTGATTTAATCCACGGCATAATCTTCAATAAAAAATCTTTAAATTTGTCCTTATGTTTGAAGAACAAATCTTGGTGTCGAATTTGCTGACCACCGCCAGATGAAACTTTGTGTACCAGACCAAAATTTGCATCCATAGACACACCGCGGGATTCTTTCAAAAGACAAAAGTTTAAAAAAAACATTTTAAAATGAAAATATGAACTTCAAAAACGTTTAGAACTAAACGACACCCCCAATAATGTGAAATGCATTAAGTCCTGAAATACAATCAGATGAGATAACTTACTGTTTGACAAATAGCACAATCTAGACCTGTGGTAGTTAAAATGATATTGTTTCTTGTGCTGAGTGTAGACCTCTGGTACATATGTGGTAGCTGAAATGATATTTTTTCTGGTGCTGAGTGTAGTCCTGTGGTACATATACTCCAGCAAATAAGCACGCTATAGATATCTGTCATCTCGAGTTAAAAATCACTCTTAATATTTTTACAGGAAAATTATACCAAAAACACCCAATTGAGGTTTATGCCTATCTGCAGCCTCGTTTGGATATTTCCGTGAATGACGTAATAGTCGATCGACTTTGTGAATTTCCTAAAAGAAGGCTATTGAAACTGAGCACGACTAGCCGTCAATTTGACTAACTGGATGCAGAAACATAGACACTTGCGTTGCTTGGGGATTAGTTCCTTTAGGAACTGTCTCTGAGCGAACGATGTCTCGCTACACAGTTCCTCACGGGCCTTATTATCAACTAGTATGAAAATAAAGCTTTACCCCATCTAGGTTCTAAGGCTATTTTAGATCCTTACCGTCTATTTTGCACCGTGAAACTTTTTTGATCACCAAAAGAAATCATTTCCTGACACAACCGAGACAAATTTATAATAATCCAACACTATTTTCGTGTAGAATTCGATGTTAGAAAAAGACCGGTCTGCGCTGACGTCAGTAAACAAACATGGCGGCCAGATTTGAACGATATTGTTTATCTTTTTCTAACGTCGAATTCTACGTGAAAAGGCGTTGGTAGGCCTACCGGTATATGGTTTTCAATTTTCAAGATTTGGTGTCTATTTCTCTTTGGTTAAAATTACAGGGGTATATTAAATTTTATACCAAAAAAATAAGACAAACTTAATGAGATGTTCGCAGTACTAGTAGTAGCACTAGCAGCGATTAAAAAAATATCCGGCCTATTTTTTTTTATTACAAAATTTGACTGGGAAAGAAGTATACAAGACTATACTGGGGGCATTTCTTGCACGTTGACATAACATAAACTTAATGTATTTGTAATGATTTTTTATTATTCGGCAAAAAAGTGTATGTAATCAGAGTCCCCTGCATTTGCATCTGCGGGTTTGGAACAATCGACAATATATCATCAGCCAAAATATTATATTCTGCTTCATCAGCAATCCATTTGTCATTACATATTTTTGTGAAGTACAGAACAGATAATGGTTTGGTAGATGTGATCTGAAATGATAGAAAAGCATGATTAGTTAGATACATGAAAAAATATCATTACTAATAGTAATGACTAGTTAAGGTTGCATCCAGGCTTTGGCTGGAATCAGACTCTGTAAAAGGGTATAATTAGTTAAGATTCTTGGTTCTTATCTATTATTAAGTTCAATGTAGTATGTGTAATAATAAAATAAAACTAAGTACGAACAATCCAAACTATCAGACAAAATTCGAAGTCCTAAAAAACGGTATAGGCAAAATAGTGTAATATGGCAAAATAGGATAATTATTTGTCTTGTTACATACTGTCCTGTTTCGTTTCTGCATCAAACTGTCCTGTTACGTACATCCTAAAATTCGCCAAATTTCGGAAAACAAATTAAGTTACTGTATAAATGTCAAAATATCCTTTAAAAATTCAATCCGAGGAAAGGGCCTTATAACCTGTTCCAAAGTCTTTGGGAATTTAGCAATAAATGCCAGTACAGAAGACCATAACTTGTCCCGTTTACGTGCGTACTGTTCTCCTGAACCAGAACGAAAATTTGCGTGCCAATCGTTCAGCTGAATGTATTTCAAAAATACGTTTTTGTACTTGAAAAGCAACTGTGATAATTAACAATTATTTCATTTGTGGTCAATGTATCTGGGAATGTACGTAACCGGACCATTTTTGTAAGTGGGCACGTAATAATTCGTACAAATCGGGACCAATGTGCCATGTTGCCGTAAACTGATCTGATAGTCGCAATTAGGTCTGTATTGTTTATTCGAGTCCCCAATTGTCGTAAATATCAAGTAGTGTAAATTATAAAGCGTTTGTCAGTGTTGACGCGCGTAACTTAATATTGGACACGAAATCAAGCACAGATGAGTTGACACATAGAATTAAACTGAAAATGAAAAAGATTATCACCCTCTTCGCGGTTACAAAAAGCGTGGATTTCGGACGCATTTTACGACATGGCCCCGCTTCATTCAACCGACCGTTGAGCACAAACCCGTTGAAGAAAGTACGTATTGGAATTGGACACCAAGCCGTTACGTGCGACATTCGCAAGTATTTTGCTTAAATATTCTTATAAAAAAAATTAAAAAAATAAAATTGTGATCATTTCCTGTGGAAAGCTTTTTTATTCTACTCTAATATGAATCACCGAGATCAATTTTTAAATTGAAAGTTAACCGTGTAATTCGAATATCAGTAGTCAGTGATGCATTCTGATTTACCGAATATTTTACAAAAAATATGGGAAATTAGTGAAGGACAAAGACAATTTATCATCTAAACTTTAAGTAGCACATGTTATCTCTGCAGGATGTTTTCTAAGTATACAAATAAAACAAATCCAGGTAATACTAAATTTGTGAATTCTATAAGGTTTTTGCTCAATGTACTAGTAACCCATGTATGTACCAGTACTGTGGTCTTACCCATATATAGAACTCATATAACTTATGTCGTTCATAATAGCATATTATTCTCCAGCATATTTGTCTTTGATACAGGGTGGCATAACATTGGTTAAAAAACAACAAACAAACCAAATTTGATCAATCCTTGACGTTGAAGACAAAGGTATAATTTGACCACTTAAATTTTCAAAAGATGTAACTCTTCTTTTATTCTTTCTACAGGAACTCGATGTTTTGCAATCTTTTTGGTGAATATAGCATCACCTTCACTCATTTGTCTACCTACGTGAGCAAATGAGGGAATATTTAATTTTAATGAAATACTCGCAACTCCGTGTTCAACCTTGAAGCCCTTATCTGCCAATAAACCAACACCTGGTATTAAATATTCAAAATCAATCAAATTTTTCAAAGTATGTCTTAATCCAATCATATTAAATATATCTTCATCAGATGTTGCACCACAATAAAGCATTACTTTTAAGTACTTTTAAATTGTTAGTTCCTTTATAATCACTATAAGTTTGAGCTACTAGCGACTTCGGCTTCTTTATTTTAATGTCTGTGCAACCGTCTTTCAGTTGTAGATGAGACCAAATTTCTGGGGATGATATTTGATAAGAAATTATCATTTATCCCCCACATTAAAAACTAAAATACCATGTCTGAAAGCCCTCAACATATTGAGAGTCTTATCAAATACTGACTGGGGAGCGGACCGCAAGGTATATATCCGATTATATCGAGCACTCGTAAGATCAATACTCGATTATGGGGGTATTGTCTATGGGTCTGCCCACGAGTCTTATGGGGCCAGTGGGGTAAAACGGTGTCTTTTCATCGTCAAATCGCCCAGCATGAATATAGGAGCAAGATTTATTTTTTTTTAAAAGATCTAATTGAGACGAACTCGGGATACTAAACTTTTCCTGGTCTGCAAGGCTTGTGTCAACCCTAATTCTAGACCCAAACTGCAACAATAGGCAAAAAACACATGTCCGTTTCGGTAATAATGTATTTTATCATTCCACTACATTTATCTATTTCATCACACAACCCCCTATGTGAATGGATATAAAACGCGGAGGCATGAAATAATATAATTTATACATTTTTCGGATCGTAAATTGCTCTGCATA
Organism: Patella pellucida; assembly: GCA_917208275.1. Classification (NCBI taxonomy): domain Eukaryota; kingdom Metazoa; phylum Mollusca; class Gastropoda; family Patellidae; genus Patella; species Patella pellucida. Next base: position 16,500,812 of record OU795042.1, on the reverse strand, counting down.
GTAACTGTCGGTGATAATCAGATGTCCGTAAAATTAGCGTTTATTACGCTATCGAACTTTTACTACATGAACCGAATAGGCGCAAACATATGGTTGCGGTGCATAGACGGTTTTACAATCGTGAACATGTGAGAGTACATCTTAGAACACGTTGTTTGGTCAATACATGAACCTTATGGATGCGGGATCATGTATTTGTCACCAATTTGCTCCGACACGTTTAAGAATGTTTATTACGTTACCCAATTCTCTTCGAAACTGTAAATCCTACGAGTAATTTCATAATATCCACGCGTCAGCACATACACCCAGACCCCAAGATGATGTCCGTATAATCTTCATGGACACACGGTCTTAACTTCCGAATAAAATACAAATGTCAGTTATCGTATATATATTCAGTTCCTCCATTGAACACCTGGTCCGCTGGTCGCTTGTGGCGGGAAATATAGTATCACGTGACAAATAGTGGTGCAGACCACTAAACAATGTCAACAGACTAGTTGTGTACGACGACGAAAGAGCAAGATCCAGGCTATAATACAGTGAGTATTTATTCTTGAAAGCATGTGCAAGCTAACAAAGTCGACATATCATTATAATAATTGCATATCCAATTTGATTTTACTTAATTACCGTCAGTAAATTTGAGTAAACCTGCACATTACTTCGAATATGATTTCAAGGCCTTAGTTAGAGTTACGTTGGATAACGTAATTCACCATTACATTGGGAAACGGTGAATCTCGTTTCATGTTATTAATTTGGTTTGTAAGTCGATTATCGTTTCCGATATGAAAACACATTCACTGTGTGCATTATTGGCACACACTATCAATATATTGGCCTGTGGTTACAAGGAGCGTTGATGTGATTTTAGCGATAACGTAACAAACATTTAGCTGTAAAATTCTTCTCATGATTCGAAAAACATCAAGCTATACCAATTTCTTGCTTACCTATCATAGGTATGTACCCTAACGAATGAAGTACTAAAAAAACTATACCAAAACCATACAAATGAATGGGTCCTTAAACACCACCAACTCCATCACGATAACGTAATAAACATTTATTAGCTTATTGCTACATCGGGATTTCTCAGTGTGGTTTCCCCTTGACAGTCGTGTAGGACGGATGGCAGGTGTCTAGTCGTTCGGACGGTACGAAAAACCTACGTCCCGTGTACGTTAAAGGTAATTTGACAGTTGGAATTCGATAGGCCTATAAGAGTAGGCCGCAGAGCCGTTGTCGTGGCAAAATGTCCCCAATAGCTCCCTGTATGGTGTATGCTCGTCTTCATTAGCCGAAGTCGGAGAACAGTAGGACGTTAAAACCGATTTTATTTTATATTGCTATATAAGGAATATAACGATTATATAAATTCCTGGATGACTAAATATGTGTTATTTTATTTTGTCAGGAAATGGTAAGACACAGCGCTGAGAACCAGCGAAGGTACAGGGAGCGGAAAAAGAAAACATATTTAGTCCTTGAAAATGATAAGAGTCAAAAAGTATTATAAACCTACCCCCTCGTCTCTCCCGCCGAGGCTAAAAAGCGTCGTGATCGGGCGCGCCTATCAATGGCTTAATTTCGACTAAAAAATAAACAGGTTATATCGGAAAATAGTAAAATTAATGATCCAGATCAAAATAACAAGGTAAATGAAGCTGTACCGGGAACCAGTCAAAGTAATGATTCTCAAAGACGATCAAAACGTCTACCTGGACAAGAACCTCAAATCGATAGGCATAACTCAAATGTGAGTAGCTATGAAATGACCACAGATCAAGATTCCATTCCATTCCATGCCATGTAAAGTTTTCTTGGCATCAAAAAGTTCGGAAAAGGACAAGTACTGCTGTTGCGAGATATAGACGAGAGTTAAATAATGTCCATGATCAAAACTGTCAACTACAACGCAAAGTCTACAAAATGGAGAAACGTCTGCAAAGGAAAGAGAAAACCCTAAATAAAATGATGCCAGTTGTTGAACCTGTTGCCTCGACTAGTACTGCATCTCCAAATGAGTCTGCACTAGGCAGTGAATGGGAATATGTAGGATACTTATAGTAAATTTCTTTTGTCAATGAGCCCAACATATCTGTATTTTCAGGCCACCTATCAAAATGTGCCTTAGGGCTAGCAGAGCCTTAATCCGGCACTGGTGGACACTCCCCACGTGGTAGGTTTTCCAGCCATAACGTCATCAAAGATGGCCGCCGACGTTATATCCATATTTCCTAACTGCTCTAGTTTTCTGTCAATTTCTATGAAATAAAAGCCAAAATGAAGCTGTTATTTGTTGAAATGTCTTGTAGGTGACTAAGTGAGTATTTTTGACTTGGATGGACATTCCCCAAGGTGTAGATTTTCCAGCTATGACGTCATCAAAGATGGCCGCCGACGTTATATCCATATTTCCTAACTGCTCTAGTTTTCTGCCAATTTCTATGAAATAAGAGCCAGAAACGAAGCCGTTACTTTGTAGAAATGTTTAGTAGGTGACTTAGTGAGTATTTTTGACTTGGGTGGACATTCACCACGTGGTAGGTTTTCCAGCTATAACGTCATCAAAGATGGCCACCAACGTTATATCCATATTATCCTAACTGCTCTAGTTTTCTGTCAATTTCTATGAAATAAAAGCCAGAAGGAAGTTGTTTTTTTGTAGAAATGTTTAGTAGGTGACTAAGTGAGTATTTTTGACTTGGGTGGGAATTCTTCACGTGGTAAATTTTCCAGCTATGACGTCATCAAAGATGGCCGCAGACGTTATATCCATATTATCCTAACTGCTCTAGTGTTCTGTCAATGTATATGATATAAAAGCCAGAGTGGAGCTGTTGATGTTAACTAGAGTGAGAAAAATATTTATAATTAAATACTTATTAAATTTTGAGAAAACATACCACATTCAGAAGGGAATTTGGTCTTTTTTTATAGACAAGTCTGTGCATAAAGCACCAATGTGACTAATTTATGATGTGATGTCATAATAAATAGTTACCACAAACTGTGATGTTATAATACATATTTACCACAAGCTGTGATGTCATACATAGTCATGGGCGTGGATTTAGGGGGGGGGGGCAATAGTACACAAAAATGATGATTTATAAAAGAAGACTAGCTCAGCTATCATATCCTACAAAATTACTATCTTGTGAACTTAATTAAAGGACATAAGTCCGTAATTCAAAATCCTCCCAAATCTTCGACATCGAAAACACGAATTATTGGCCAATTTAAATCAACACTGATGAAAGATGAACTTCTGATATCCGATATTCAAGATAAAATAATTTTTCTAACATTTGTACACGAATCGTGTACCATAATGCGCTTCACCCCTAGTTATAATAAGTGACTTGGGGGACGAGGCTATACACCTTGTACTGTATCAAACGGCATAATGTAGACTGGAATAACCAGGCGCTAGACATGTGCACTAGATTGAGACTGCATTGCTTATTTCGTTAAACATAACTGATTTAATATTGGAGTAAAACGGAAACCTTTGATTGAAAATCAGTTCGTTACGACCCACTTTTGTCAATTTCTAGATCCCAAATGTTAGCGATTTAGCTCCTTTAAAAGTCAAATGAATAAAGAATGTTTGTTCTAACGAATGAATGAAATGGGGTTTAACGTCCTACTATTATACACCTAACCTGGGCTAATGGAAGACGGGCATACGCCATACAGTGTGCTATGAGGGAAATTTTTGCCCGGGCAGCGGCGCTACGGCCATCTCTTACATCGAATTCCAACTGCCAAAGGATATTTTACGTGCCCTCCAATGTGTACACGAGACCTCGGTTTTTCGTCCCATCCGAACGACTAGGCAGCTGTCCTTGTCATGCCCTCACACAGGACAGGGACAATTTATGAAGAGCCCACTTAATTTCATAGTCCGGACAGAAATGTAATTCTTGAGACATCTGAAATCGGATTTACGCGAAGGTAATCAAGCACTATCTGGTTTTATCATTTCTCCTAATACTTACTTGTCCCGATGTCTTGGTGACATTCGCTTAGGAGTATGGTCGCCTGTCCAGCCCCCGGTTTCCTCCCACTGCTACAGAGACCCATACGCGCAAGCGAATTATTAAAATAAAATTAAAACGAAATAACCTAGTTTGTGTCGAGTGGACGTTAAACCCCATATCTCTTGCATTCGCTTAGGCAGGTGAATCTAGAATAGTTGCGACAGGGGTAAAAAAAAGCTCTGCAGCAGCTTATTTGAAAACACTAAAAATATACAGTGTACCACATTGCCAATTATTCCTGAATATGGGATTATAATCGGTAGGTTTCCATGATGGCTCTTTGTGTTTTTAATCCGGTCTCATAAAGACAACCCCCATCAAGTTGAATGTCGTCCGGTAGATAATATTTACTTGGTCTGTCGTATGTCTGAATTCGTTTGCCCAGTCGGAGCCGAAAGGTAAAACATCATTTTATCTCATTCAATTTGATTAGCCAGTCTGCAAAAATGGTAACAGCGTTGTTTTTCCTACGAATTAGCATGTTCCTGAGGCAACAACTGTGAGTTTTACAGCTTCTAGCCGTTGCTGGTTTGCTTCACAATTCCCGATCTTATAGCCGAGTTATCTGCAGACACGTCAACGGTAGGATGCAATCATAGGTTGTGACATAGCCAACTCCATGAAAACCTTGACACTTGACGAACCTTGAACTTTGCAACTCGATTATCACTTGTACCCAATAAAACTTAGTGCCGAAATATTCAGGGAATTACGTGAAGGGTTTGATAAGATGTACGTAGTTAAAGGTGACGAATTAGAGGAGAGGAAATTAATTTCAACAGTGTTTCATGATGATTACAAAAAAAATGAGCAACATTTGACATCATTGAACCACTTGTTAAATTTACAGGCACCTTATAAACGTTCAATCCAGATGGACCGTTGGCGCAATATAGCCCGGTTGGAGCTGACGTGCCATAAAACCACATTTCTTTCTTTTTAGATGGACCGCTTATATGTATCACCCCTGTCAGCAGAGGTTGTTAAAACTCGAAAGACCTCAGCCATCGCCGGCGGTATTTAAAACATGGATACTCTTATCGCGCGGTGAGTGTCCGATGAAAAAGCAATATCGACTAAAATATCCCGTATTCCAATCTAACAGCAAGACATATTATCATTTCAGGCAAAGTTTTTCTGCTTTTTTTTTTGGAAGTTTACACTAAAAGAGTCCCACCAGATATTGGACAGAAGTTCCGACTAATTAAATCTCATTAAACATGTAAGACTGTAGAACGTAATATTGATAAGATTCTTCAGCCTGATTTTCCCCTTTTAGGGGGTGTGGGTTGGAGGGCGTGACAAGATCGAAAACGCATTTAGCGTTGGGGTGATATTGACATGCATATTAAAAAGACTTGACACGACCCGTCAGACCGGTTTATGGGAAATTCCGGACGAGAAACCCCATGTCGTTATATTTCTTTGGATTGTCGGACTATCAGGGACAGAGAGAGAATATATGAGTATTAAAACAAAACGAATACGATGGTAAAGTAAACGCCATTGATTGTATTCTATGTTAAATTATAACGCTATCTAACCACGATTTCAAGTTCATAACATTGGCGTATACACCCGGATTATCTGGTCGTGCACATCCATTTCCAAAAGAAACCACGCCTGCTAAAACCCAAGAATCATCTTTGGCACACATGAACGGACCTCCGGAATCACCCTGAAATAAACAAAATGAAAGATGGTTATACAATGCAGATCTTGGTAATGGTAGGATATGAATAGGTTTGACTAGGCCTATGGCCAGCGATGCCTTACTTCACAATTGGTAATTTATTAATACCTAAAAAAAATTATCACACCTGGCAGCTAGATTGCCTGGAAATTTTAAGTTGGTGTCCTATTTCGAGAAATTGGACAAATGTGTCAAACACGACCCTGCCGCTCTCACAATCTACAGACATGTACATGTATAGTAAATCGTGATTGATTAACTTCAATTTCGATGACAAATAGGAAGGCCAGAATATGTGACTTGACTAAACATTATTGTATACATTACGGTAGTATGCTTTTAATTTTCTGTATCGCATAATATACATATCTGTAACTATATTCAAGGGAGATAACTCGTAGTTTTACTTTGTCTATTCTCATTTTTAATCTTTAAAATCTATGACACTGTTTGTGAATAATTTTAACAGTAGCTGAATTATACGTCATAATCAATTACCCACAGGAAATGTGTTGTACCAAGAACTCGGCCCCGGGCGTTTATCGTCTTTCTTGGGGTGACTCTTCGGAAAAACGCCTTATTCGCACAATCAAGTACGATCGACATTTTTGGTATAACGTATTAATGCAAAGATGGCGATATGTTCTACCGGTGTTGAAAAGTAATATGTTAAATCATGTTTCAATCCACATGTTTCGTTACGGTTTTTGTTGTCAAAATTTTTGGGAAAAAATAGCGATGTCAATATGCAAAAGTACAAATCCGCCGCGTCCGAAAATGGGCATCGGGTGATTTTGTAATATTTTGAATATCCTGTATCGTGACCGACTGTTTTACGTGACTAAGAATTATTAATATTGAAATAAATGAAATGTTGTAGTTGTAGGCATTATGTATGTCGAGGGTATTACCTGGCCGACAGAAGGTTGGATGGCCGAATGGTTAGCACGTGCGTGCTGTATCATAAAGCCTGACATTGAGTCAACTGGCGAGGTTTTGAATCCCCGGTTGTACGTGACAAGGAGTATAGTCGCCAGTCCAACCTCGTAGGTTTTCTCCGGGTCCTCCAGTTTTCTTTCACTGCTAAAGACCCCTACGCGCAAGCGAATTATTGAATAAAATTAAACCATATGTTAGTCCCGAAATGACCTAGTTTATGTCGAATGGGAGTTAAAACCCATTTCTCTCTCTCTCACCTGACAGGCATCTATTCCACCTGTAGAATAACCTGCACACAACTTCCGTTCATTCATCATAAAATCACCATAAGCCGTTGAACAGGCGTCCTGGTCCATAATAGGTATCACAGCCTCTTGTAAACTGGTTGATCCCTGCCTTGAACTTTCTGAAAATATGATTGTTCATTAAAGATACGTTATGTAAATCTACCTATTTACAGTTTGGGGGTCCCCGTATTCGATAATGGTGCGTATAGTCGTTCAGATGGTTCGAAAACCGAGGTTCCGTGTACACATTGGCGTGCACGTAAAATAGCATCAACTCCATCGCGATCTTAGTAGCCTCTGTCACTCAGTGTATGTCCACTCCCACTCGGAGTACCTTCAGCTCCAAAACTGCCTGTGACTTAGATTACTTTTATGAATTAATAGCTGATTAGCAGATATTTGCCCCGGCCCTTACAATTAACCAGACTGTTTCTGCTTCCACGTGTACTGCTGGTTTGTCTATGTAATCTACAATCTGTTTCGTATTACGTCATGTGGTTTTCGAGGCACAAAATATCGGGATATTTTCATTTTTAATTCGAAGCAGCACTTGCACAATGGTTGGAAATTGCGTTGAACATTCTAATGCTCTACACGGAAAATCATAACCGCGACTAACAAAGACCTCAAGCTTACCCGTTTGCGCTCCCCATCCGGCCACAACACACTGAACACCGGTCTCAATGGATAAACCGGGAGATGGCAGACATATTGTTTTAATACACGGATTATCATCTGGTAGTGGAATCTGTAGAGTTAATACAGCTATATCATAATCTGTTAATAGAATATACAATCTTTAAGTGGCAATCAGCGATTTGGAAACACAATAACAAAATACAATATTTCTGGGTAACTATCACTGGTTATATTCTAAAATCGTGACGTTTCAACAAGTATCCTCTTATCGTTAACAAGCACAATGACATTTAGTAAAACCAGTGTTTGTTGTTTCCTATAAAAATTGTGTTCTATAATTATGTTAATAGAATACACATTTCAAATTCCTTTTGTTTGTGTGTCCTTGCGGAAAATACACATTTAAAATGTGATTAATACTGCAACTAAACACAAGCTTAAGCCTTGACGTGGAAATGAGAGTCTACCAAACGTTTTTGGTGGATTATATTATTTTTATATACATGTATATATAGATATAACTTCAATATGTGCTGATTCAGAATCCGGATGATGTTACTCTAGCAACTAATTATAGATGTCCTGACTTTTTATAGCAGCTTGATTGAGGTAACAAGTAAATTAAACGTTTAATATTCCAAAGAGGCGGGCATATATTCCAGCTGATTGGCGGCAGCCATCTTGATTAATTTCCTTGTTTCATGTACATATTAAATTTATAAAAAGTATATTACAATCACTAGTATGACATAAAAACCATAATTATAATTTTGATTTCCCCAAGGATGCTAGGATTGGATCATCCGGATTCTGAAACTGTACATGTTTCAGATATATAATCCATCTCTCGAGTTAAGCTATCTTATTTCGGAAAACACAAATACTATATGCTGTAAATTAAAATTTTGTAGGAATAAAATATGGCTATCGAGCGTTACATTAAGTTGCTGTATTAACGCCTCTTGAATAAACGCAAACAAACACTTACCAAAAGTAGATGGGCTATAATTTGGATGCCTATCGATAAACTGGACGTTGTAATAACTCAGTTTGGTTTTATTAGATGAACCAACACCTACTTGTACTTGAGAAGCTGGGATAAGATAATTACCACTTCTGTTAAAATACAATTCAGTTGGGATAAATTATAGAGTTTCTGTCAATTAACCATGCAATAAACACAAACACTTAATATAGAACACAATTACTATTTTAACGTCGCTTTAATTAAAATAGTAATTGTGTTCCATATTAAGTGTTTGTGTTTATTACCTATGTCAATTGCTAATTGCCGCTCAAAGAAGATAACCATGTAATAGTGGGATATAAAAATTACACCTTTTACAAATAGGGATAGAATGAAGGGATAACTGATACTCTTACATAATGTAATATAAATATTAGTTATCCCTGTCGGAGTAGGACCATGTTCCTGAAGCAACGACCGCGAGTTTTACAACTTTGAACCGTTGCTTCAATACTGTGCCATCCCCGACATTATAGCTAAATTGTCTACAGACACGTCAACAGTATGGAGTAGGACGTTCATTTCCATTCTGTTATTTTTGTGGGAGAGAAATTGGGTTTAACGTCCACTCAACACAAACTAGGTCATTTTAGGACTAACATAATACGTTTCAATTTTATTTCAGTAATTCGCTTGCGCTTAAGCAGCGGGAGCAACCTACGCGAATTGACTAAATGACAGACCTTATGATACAGCCCGTACGTACTACACCCCCCGGGATCCCATTTCATTTGTGTATCAACATCGGGTTACCTTAAACAATGAGCAGCTGTCACTATGTGTCGATTATCAATGATACTTCCGCCACACTGGTACAGACCGGATATAATATGTACTGTCCACGGATATTTACATTCTGCCGCTGCCGTACCCCCAACAACTCTTCCTGCATTTGATCGTAAAAACTGTGTCGCAGACCCGGTTAGCTGACTGATGCCACAACCTGAAGGAAATCATAAAACATGCTTTGATACAGAGCAAAATGGAAATTAACGCCTCTGGAAATTCAGCCTATAAAAACTTAGAGATTTGTTCCTCAGCACCGTCTTAATTCTCTTCGATATTTTGCACCCTTGTTATCTTGAAAAATTTCATGTACTGATGAAGGAAAAGATGTTTTTGCAAGTTTATGTAACTTTTGTCCCATTCTTTTACATTATGGTAATAAAATATGTTTAAATCAATAAAAATACATTAAAGTAAACATTCGCTATACGCAAATATTAAATCTATCACGCCATACTACGTGCCAATATCTATTTGATTTATTTTTTTGATAATTCATTTTTTTTTTTTAAAAATCAAAATACCAACGGATTTAAACCCTGGCTATTATTAGTAAATTGGTTGCATTGATCAATAAAATTTCAATTCATCATCATATCTTTGTAAACATTTAACAGAATTGTCCCAATTTTTGAACTGACATTCCAATTAGAGGTTCATTCATCTTTCTCAATATTGTAATAGAAGGATGGGTTATTTAAATTACATATTTTTTTTAAAAAATGACAACAAACTGATTATAGTTTTTATTCAAGTAATTGATAATATGTTCCTACTGTAAGATGAGAACATTCACAGTCTATAAATAGACTGGGATATAGCGATGACATCAGTGGGGCGTGTCTAAACTATGATTTTCCGCCAATTACACACATATACTTTTGTAAAGATAATACGTGGTTAGAATGAAATTGGGAGTATAAGTCAAAATTGACAATAACCGGTTGTTTTTTGGGTTGTTTGCGCATTGTCATAAATATACTGCATTGCATGTTTGTTTAATAGAAATGGTTAAGTTGCTTTGACTTGGGGAAGATGAATCAACTCCTGACAATAATCGTTTTTTCACGGTTTTTTTCGCCAAGGATGACTGGTGATTTGTATTGAATGTTTGATTAATACATATGTATGTGTCGCACGTAATTTATCAAGACGATCCAGACACGTGCTTAAACTGTAACCCGGGTATCATTTAATCCTGTGTATTTAGCACTAATTTCTTTCACATTCGTTTAATATCAAATTTTGTTTAAAAATCATTAGAAATCATTTAAAATAATCGAAAATCAACTTATTTGTTCTAGAGTCCAGTATAAAGCTGACTGATTAGTTTTGATAATGAGTTTCCAGTTTACAAGTGTTTAATTTTGTAACCACTGTTCAAAAATTAATCATTATACATTAGAAAATCAATTGTTTATGTTTTGTTTTCTTTTTTTATAACAGTGATCGAGAAATTAAACGCTTGTAAAGTAGACAGTCATTATCAAAATTGAATGGCCAGCTTTAAACTGGTGATTTTAAACGATTTTTACAATTTGTAAACAAAGATTTGATAAATGTGAAAGAAATTACGGCTTGATACACAAGACTAAATAACACCCGGGTTACAGTGTTATGCGTGATAAATTATCATTACATTATTCTATGCAATGCCAATTTATGCTTTGGAACTATGTCCCAAAAATGGGACGCTGCTCTTTGATGGGTTTATTTTAAATATACAGTATTTTATTATACATACCTGTATCTGTTAATGGTTCTGGGGTGGATGTGATAAATTTGGCCGGAAGTGTAACCCCTAAAACAAATTTGTAAGTAATATTATAAAATACAGTTCTTATTTCAGTTTTAAACCCCCCAAATATATATCCTCTCCCGAGAAAGGTTGCTATAATCGAATCTATTATTTAGGGTTGACATTAATAGGATAACTGCGATCGAGCATAGGTAAGGGTCGGAATTCTAAGTCATTCACATATGTAAGGGTCTGTAATTCAAGGATGGCGACTGTGCAGAAATAAGGGTCTGACTTTCAGGGATTCACCGGTGATGACAGCGTGGCCGTAAGCATTTTAATTCTAATGATTAACCTAGTTTTAATTTATGTGTTATCCTCAATAGGCAGGTCATTCACGACATCATTGCTTTTTCTCACATCAAAACTTTCTCATCTTATTATCATGTAGCTTTATATAATCACCTCTATTGTCATGTTTGATATGCCTTTTGAAAAAAAAATATATAAATAATTATTAACGGAAAGTTATACCGCAGAGGTAGGAGTATTTTAAAGAATACACCAATAGTGACAGAGAATGGTTAGGGGCTGGATTTGACATCGCAGAGGTAGGAATCTGACTTGTAGAAATACGCAAATTGTGAAAAAGCAGGGGTGCCGGTCTGGATTCACTGGTAATAAAAACGCAGAGTTAAGGGTCTGGATTTTAGTAATTCGCTGACAGTTACAAGGCAGAAGCAAGGATCTGGACTCTTGTAATTCATATGAATTGTTTGTTGGCAGTGTAAACTTAGCTCGTTTTTCGTTTTTCAATATTGGCGAGCTACTCGTTTTTCGATATTCTAAAAAAAGCAGATGTAATGGATGTACATCTACAGAATAGCTCCAAAACACATTTGATTAAATCAGGTTTGTAAAACGAACTAAAGATATCATAAATGAGGATGCCTAAGCAGTGGATTCAAATAAAAAAACTGATCTTTCCCTTGTTTTTTTGATATTTGCGAATTTCGATATTCAAACTTGAATCTCTAAAAACCGATTTAACGGATGTATATCAACACAATGCCCCCAAAACACATTTGATTAAATCAGTATTGTAAAACGAACTAACAATAATATCTATGAGGATGCCTGGGTAGTGGATTCAAATAAAAAAAACTCTTCTTGTTTTTTGATATTCGCCAATATAAAAAAAAACAAGAAGATAGAGCTTTTTTAAAATCTTATCAATGAGGATGCCTGAGCAGTGGATTCAAATAAAAAAAAACTCATTTCTTCTTGTTACAGGAGGATAGAGCTTTTTTTAATTTGTACCCACTGCTCAGGCATCCTCATAAATGATAATTTTAGTTCGTTTTTGAATACTGATTTAGTCAAATGTGTTTTGGGGGCATTCTGTAGATATACATCCATGAAATCGGTTTTTAGAGATTCAAGTTTGAATATCGAAATACGAGTAGCTCGATTTTCGACATTCGCCAATATCAAAAAAAAAACAACGGGAAAGATCAGTTTTATTTGAATCCACTGCTCGGGCATCGTCATTTGTGTTTTGGAGACATTCCGTAGGTATACATCCATCAAATCTATTTTTGAGATTCAATCCCGAATATCGAAAAACAAGAAGAAAGAGCTTTTTTTATTTGGGTCCACTGCTCAGGCATCCTCTTTTATGATATCTTTAGTTCGTTTTACAAAACTGATTAAATCAAATGTGTTTTGGAGATATTCTGTAGATGAACATCCATTACATCTGCATTTTTGAGATTGAAATTTGAATATCGAAAAACGAGTAGCTCGATTTTTGACATTTGCTTATATCGAAAAACGAGCTAGTTGTTTTTCGTTATTCGCCAATATTGAAAAACGAAAATCGAGCTAACTTCACACTGTCTTGTTTGTTTTGTTCAATCATAATCAAATTTGTAACCATAATAACGTTATGATTTCTATTGTAGTTATCATCACACTTGGTATGGTTGTACTGACTATCAGTTCGAAACAAGTTCGTTGCGCGCTAAGTGTCATACAGCCCATTACCATCAAGGTATAGCGTATTGTATCGACGAATTATTATTCACTACTGAGAGGTCAAAACATACACTAAAGGGACTTAAGGTATAACATCAATATAAAAAGTTAAAAGTTTGATCAGAAAGAGACAGAAATGTGGTTTAACGCCCACTTGACACCAACTAGGTCATTTCGGGACTAACATATGGTCCAATTTTATATCAATAATTCGCTTGTGCGGAGGGTTCTCTAGCAGTGGGGACACCCTCGGAAACCCCACGCGATTGGACAGGCGAACCTACTATTTGTCACGTACAAGTGGAGAAATGAAACCACACCAATTGACTCAATGATAGACCTTCTGATCCACACGGCAACCACCCACCGCCCCCCCCCCCTAATATGGGGAGTATTACAGCGGACAGTCCAGCATGCGACAATGATCCAGAATTTGTCAATTTAAAAGGTTGGACGCACGAACAACTAAATAAACAAACTTGCCATAATACTGTAAACGCACAATTGTTAGCCGCAGAGGTGTCATATTTAAATATAGATAGCGTTGGTGACGTAGATAGGCCAGTCGTTTGTTAAAGGTTCGGTGTGTCATGTCATTTTCACTTGCTCTCAAAATACATTTTCTCAGCTAAATATCTAGGTAATAATTTGCGCCACATTTACATAAAAGACAAATATAACGACAAAACATCATACTAAGAAAAAACAAACAATTCAAAAAGGAGTCAATGGATCCGGGGCTAGCCGTAAGCGTCCACTTCGCTGTACAGTCCCGGGTCTGAAGTAACACAGACTTTACTCAAAATTGAAAATGTTCAAAAAAACATTATGTGATGTCAGCATTAGTCAGGTATATTGGGTTCATTTCTAAAACACATATGACAAGGATCGTCCTCGGGGATTTCTATTTGATTGTTAAGTGTCGTGCGGTTCTCCTTCACCTATTTTCAGATTAGGCACATGTAGTGCAAATTGCGAATTAATGTGTGAAAATCGACAATTGTATTCATTTAATATAAATATATGGTCGTGGGAAACAGGAAAACAAATATTTAAAGAAGTATTTCTGGTCAACAGAATCGTGACGCGCACTATAAAATATATTATAATTCATTAAAATATTCCCAGCTAGAACTAGGCGTATATTGAAGCTAAGTATATTGTGTAAAAGCTATTTTAGAGATATCATGATGTGTATTAAGACATCCTATGATGGCAGCTACAAGTTTAAAATCTAATCGGATAGATTACATTCTTGGAATCGGAATATAATCAAGATACAGGGGTTGGATGGCCGAATGGTTAGAACGTCCGCTGTATCACAAACCCTGTCATTGAGTCAACTGTTTGTCGTGTATTTGTACACGGTGCTAATTACATTATTTTGCCAGATTACACTATTTTGCCTATACCGTTTTTTTAGGACTTCGAATTTTGTCTAATGGTTTGGATTGTTCGTACTTTGTCTTATTTCAATTCGAATTCCCGGTTGGACGTGACAAAGATAGGATTGCCTATTTATCCTCATGGGTTTCTCTGGGTCTTCCGGTTTCCTGAACCGCAAAAGACCTATTCGCGCAAGCGAATTATTAAAATAAAATTAAACTAAAATGTTAGTCCCGAAAGACCTAGTTTGTGTCGAGTGGACGTTAAACCCTATTTCTCTCTCTCTAATCAAGATACGTTCTGTATTCAAAGACACAGAGTAGATCGTTCAAATATATATCCCATCGTGACAAAATATGTACTTTTTTAAAATGAAAAAATATAGGAGAGAAAAAAGATAGCAGAAGTATTATTCCATTCAGGGGGTGGGGGATGGGATGGCCTAGTGGTCCAGAGTTAAATAAAATTAAACCATATGTAAGTCCCGAAATGACCTAGTTGTGTTGAGTGTACGTTAAACCCCATTTCTCTCTCTTACGTATCTGAGGAAGGCGGTGAGAATAATTGTATAAACATTATAAATCTATTGGACCAAAATTAGTTTTTAATGAAACAATATTCTGGTTTTTCATGGTTTTTAGCTCTGAAAATACAGCCTTTATACGTACCGTACATGTTACAGGTACAATTCTGGAAAAAACGGAGTCCTGCTAGTTGAAATAGAGAACTCGCCTGTGACGTCAGCATCGAATAATATTTACAACTTTGGTAGTCACATCCTGAAAACATATAATATATATTATGTGCTATATAATATCACACAATTCACTAATATAATGCATTATGCTATTCATTAAAATATATAGTACATGTATGTTTTACTATTCATTAAAATATATAAAATATCAGACTATTCATTAAAATATATAGTATATCAGACTATTCGGTAAATATATAGTATATCATAATACTCATTAAAGGGACAATAACATTCTTGTTGGCTTGACAGGTCCAGAAACAAATAGCCTTATCCTAACTACTAGATGTTTATGTATCCTACCTGTTTTGCAAATTATCCATTACATTCTATTTTACTTGTCCAGAGGGTTCGAAAATATTTTTATATAAACAAATAGATTCCAAGTTATCTAAGAAATGCTTTGCATGAAATTAATTTTAAACTATGATTTTAATCCTAGATATTCTTTTAATCGTAGAAATATGCTAATTTAATTCATTAGATATTCTTTTGGTGGTTGAAAATGATTTTTATCTTAGATATTCTTTTGGTCGTTGAAAATGATTTTATCTTAGATATTCTTTTGGTCGTTGAAAATGATTTACATCCTAGATATTCTGTTGGCAGTTTGAATATGCCAGTTTAATAATAAAGAATTTTAAATATAACCGTATACTATATATTCCTTTGTTTTAGGAAATGTACTCGTCTAAAGATTTTATTTTAAAATATAGCCTTATAAGAGACTTGTCATTTCTATTCCAATTCTAATTATTTCCGGAGTTAATTTGATCTGTTCGTTCCAACATTTTACCATCAAAATATTGTAAATATATATCTAAATTTATTGACACCTCTGCTTGATAACGATATAATGTATGTGTATCGAAACGTATCAGTTAAAAACCTCAGAAGTAGTATATCCATATAAGTGTTTTTTAACCTTTCATGGCATATTATTATTATTGAAAACATAACAATGTGAAAGACCAACTTACTTGGAGCTGCAGAGTTTGTGGTTGATAACTGGATGTATAAAACAACTAATGTTATAAGTATTCCTGGTTTTGGTTTGGTGGCATATCGGTAAACTTTCTCCATGTTTTTTGTATGTTACTTAATTTTAAGCTTGTTACATTGACTTTGTCTGATAGTCGTCGAACTTGATGTTACTCATGGAAAGGGTGGAGACCGAACTGCGACGTTCTGAGATAACGTCCTATTATATATAACGTCGCCGGAGTTTCAAGGTCAGCTTACTCTCCCTTTGATAAAATTGTTAAGGATTACCGAAGGGCGCTAGAACAGGAAACTTATCTATTTTCAACATCTGTTATTGTTAAAGATGATGTAAATATTTCTACGTCACTTTATGTAAAGGTAGGCTTACTAGGTGTTTATAATCCAGCTACCGCAACAATGCCTACAGTTCAAGGGGATTTTCCAGGGCGTTTCCTTCTTGTCAGTGATGCAGGACAGAAAGCCTTGCAAGGGACAACGTAGTTGGTTCGGATGGCACGAAACACCGAGGACGACAGTACACATTGACACCCCTTTGCAACTGTTGAAATTCGACACACAAGTAGGCTGTAGCGCCGCTTTTCGGGCAAAATATTCTCAGGGCACACAGTATCGTGTACGCCCGTCTGAATTAGCCCAGTCGGAGCCGAAAATTTATTTGCCTCGTTTGCTTACAGAATTCAATTCAAACAACGTGTTCACTTGTCCCTATTAGGCATCTGTGCCATAATTTATGGGCCAATGTTTACCGTGCCATTATTAGCACACCCTTACAAACATACGTAGCACCTGCCAAAAACAACAGGTTGTCAATAAGTTTAGTGGCGTTGTTTCAATCATGACGTTGTATGTGATAAGGAGTCTGACCAACCCCGTGGGATTTCTCCGCGTCCTCCGGTCTCCACCCACGTTTAAATACCACTACTCGAGTTCGATACAGGCCACAGTGCCACCGTCGTGGCAAAAGTTTTTAATGGCACACTGCTTGGCGTATGCCAGTTTTCAGTAGCCCGGACCTTAAACCCCATTTAACTGATATTTGAGTAACGCAGTGATTATAGTACTGTTTCGTTTATTTATTTGTTATTGGAAAATGGAAACAGTCAATAAAAACATAAATTGGAGTTTAAACACCAATATAGATCTAATCTGTTATTCGGGTTTTATTCATCAGAAATACGGTTTTAACGAAACAGCAAAAAGGAAATACTGTTTTAACGAAGCAGCAAATGTGTAGAGGGGCCTTAATGGAATACATAGTATGTTTGAACAAATAAATAATGGATACAATAGACGTTTACATTGAAAAGCCTTAGAGTAGTTGGTTGAATACTTAATGTCGATGTAACCACTTGAAGACTGTTCTGTCAATAAGAAAAGAAGAGGCAATTATTAGCGGATCTTACATCTGAACAATATGTACATGCACACGGTATCTCAATAAATTCTATTCTTTTAATTGACGCTAAGACGACTTTTATTCAATGTAAATAAAGACCTATTGGAGAATTGTTCTTTTGTATAATAGACTTAATCTCCTTTATTAGCGATGTACAAAAAAAACTTAGCAGTGACTCAGTGAGACATTTTGTTTGATCTTACACGCCATAATGACTCTCCATTTCTCTTATATATATTTGATATTACGGATATGGGCAAGGATTGGTTTCAAATTACACACGAAATTCCACAGCAAAGCCAATTCCCACACCCTGGCGCCCCCTGGAAATTTGATTACACGTAGATATATGAACACCCATTTAATCGAGGCTTTCAAAAACTTACACGATATTGGGTTAGTGCAGAAAGGCTACGTGTGACTCGGTCATGCGCAATAAGAATGACAAGAACAATTATAATTTGACCAAGAAGATCTTAAAAACTACGTATATTAGAGAGAGAGGGTGGGAATGGGGTTTAACGTCCACTCGACACAAACTAGGTCATTTCGGGACTAACATATGGTTTAATTTTATTTCAATAGTTAATTCGCTTGCGCGTAAAGGTCTTTAGCAGTGGGGGGAAACCAGAGGACCCAGAGAAACTCCACGAGGTTGGATAGGCGATCCTACCCCTTGTCACGTACAACCGGGGATTCGAAACCACGCCAGTTGACTCAATGAAACCATTTTGGCATTTTATAAATTTTAATTTGAGGTAACTCACAGAATATGAATGTGAGGAAAACTCTAAAATCAGCTGAAGACATTTGCCCCTTAAAATTCCATTTAAAGCCTTGAAATACATATGTATGGAAAACAGCTTCAGTTTGTAATTCATGTAATTGTGAACACCATAAAAAGAATGATAAAGCCAATCACTTTCTTATAGGTTCTAATTATCTGATGAAAATACAGTTAAAATTTGCCAGTTATGCACAAATTAAACTAATCTACTAATACTAAAATCCAGTAATATTATTAGGTACTGATATGCACCTTGTATAAGTACACCAGGGTCAAATACCATGGGCTATAGTTACTTATATCAGGTGGTTCACATAGTACGAGAGGGTCAAATACCATGGGCTATTGTTACAACGCCACAACAGAGGCTACTTTTTGACGAGTTTTCTATAACGGCGAAGTCGATGTACGTGATTCCCCCTCTCTTTTGCGATTGTCCATGCAGTACATCCACCAACCCGGGTATATACGATTTTTTTTTGTTTTTTTAAGTTTACTTCATAAAATTAGTATAACAGTTTATAGTTCTTTCAATACATTCAACCCCACCCCACCACCCAAAAATAAATCTGTGCTGTAGACAGTTAATTAAACTATTTTTGGGTCAGATGTGTGGTAACTGTTTCAGGACAAATGTTGAGTCTTTTTCCGCTAAGTCCATTCGGCAAACCTCGACAGGCTCTACGCACACCTTATCTCGGCCCTGTGACCATTTCCACCATATTTGAACTATTTTAAAGGCTCCGAATGAAAAATGGGATTACATGTCATTTCGATCCCACGTCATTTCTGACTTTCGAGATCTCGGGCTCCAATAAATATGGCCCCGACTTGGGTAGGTGACGGTTTGTACTCGGAAATATGTTAAAAGGAAAGGTTGAACACTTATCTGTCAAATTAATTTATAATAAGCCAAAACGATTATTAAAAAAATATCATGCATGTAAAATTAACGCTCGCCATCAAGTACAGCACGTGGAGTCATGCAACATGCCCCTACGGCAAATTTTCCAATGTTGAATGTTTTTACGAAAAGAACGATTTATTTCTTTATATTGTTATATCTGTACTATGTATATAAAAAAAAGTTGCTGATGAATATATTAGAAATAGGCCAATTCAAAACACGAAAGAAAATATTTTTTAAAATGCTCCACGTGGTTAGTAAACCACCAAACGATAAAACATTAGTTGCACTTACGGTTCTTTGATAATCATCGTTTCCCATAAAAGTTATATATGTGCTGATGAATTTATTTGAAAGTGACCTAAACAAGAACAAAAGTAAATATTTACACGACATGCACTTTTTTAACAAGCCCCTAGAAACAATTAAGAACTAGCAGTGTTATTAATTGCGGTCTCAACAATCGCCGATAAATTAAATTAAGGTAAGACAACTATCATCAGTCTCAAATAAAACGAAAAAACAAACCGCTGTATATCTCATAAATTTTCAACAGTCTTTTAATTAGGCAAACCGTATGACCATTTCGGCAAGCCGTATGACCATTTCCGCCATATTTGAACTATTTTAAAGGTCCCGAATGAAAAATGGGATTACATGTCATTTCGGACTTACTTCTCGTACTTCAAAAAATACGTCCTCGACATTTCGGACTCGGGTAGGTGACGTTTCGGACTCGGGTATAGAATTATAAAACACTGACCTCAATTTACTTATTTATAAATTATTTTATTTTATTTAGAAAAAGTAACATAGCGTAACAACGGGAATATTTATTTGATGAAATAATAGCATCAGTCAGCTTCATTCGGGTATTTATTTATAAAACAGTCATTTATTGTATAAACATAGCAATTATAACAACGGGAATATTTATTTGATGAAATAAAAGCTTTTTTTTTCGTTTTCCATATCAGTTTTTTTTTTATTTCAGTTTTTTATTATTTAAGATTTTCACTGTCAGTCGGGCCATACACATTCTCACTGGGCAGGCGGGTCATACAAATGACTTATTTTTTTCAGTAGTCGACTGGTACTGATTTCTTTATTATTGTATTGTGATCTTCCCAGATCTTGAAAATTCGGCCCTCAATCTGACGATATCTGGCTCTTTGGTGTCGTCTCAGCGATCCGTCGGACATCATTGTCATATCGAGTGGTATCTTGTCTGCTTATGTAAATAATTCGCAGATGAGTAGGTAAACGGCACAGGACCCTTGGAATTAACCCGTGAATTCAGTCTGTTGTGTCAGCCCTCGACGTCGTTATTCGTACCAACAGGTTTCAGGAATACACACTCTAGGGAATAGAGTAGAAGTGATCCAGGTTTCCTCTACATACTGTAAGATTGGTTTGAGAGGTTCCGGGCATCTTTCGTGGAGATGTTCAAACATGCGAGCGATATGTTCTTTTGGGAGGAAGGGGAGAGCCATGAATTTACCAAACCAACCCGAGAAATCAAGATAGGTTGCCAGGCAACGAAACATACGCCCACATCAGCTGAATCGTCCTGACAGTCAACAAGAGTTGTCGCATATTTTTACTTTTTTCGGTAATAAAACATTTATAATTTGCCAAAATTTGATTAAGAGTAACAACTCATTAGGTAATTATCAGAAAATAATTAGAATTTGTTTGGCTTTTATAAAGTTATCCTCAATGCTTTCGTTTAGTATTTAAACATTTAATTTCCTAGGCTTCTTCGTCTCATGACCTTAAACACTGCTTATAAATTTAAAGGCAATCGGATATTAAAGCCCCAAAAACACTCTTGTTGTAACTGAATAATATGTTCCAATCTTTATTCTGGTCAACAAATTGTACTATTTTACAATATTTCAATTAAAAAATGATACAAATTTCATCTTAACACACCTAATTTTAAAAAATTGGAAAAATTCAACTACATGCCGTAACATGGCTTGAAAAGCCTTACGTAAGCACTTTCAAATGCAACTTGGATTTAAACATATTTTCGAACACTCTGGACAAGTAAGATAGGTTGTAATGGATAATTTACACAACAGGTAGGACACTTAAACATCTTGTAGTTAGAATAGGGCTAATTTTTTTTCTGGACCAGTCAAGCCAACAAGAGTGTTATTGCCCCTTTAACCTTAGCCTCTAGATCGTTCACAAGAAATTGGGGATTTTTTTTTTCATGTTGATGATTCAAACGACTCTACCGCGGTTGACTTTTGTGAAATATTGAATAATAGATTTCTTACACAACATGTTTCTTCTTCAACTCATAATGGTGGACATATTCTCGATCTGGTGATAACTAATCCATGCGATAATAAACTGAATAATATTTATGTCTCTGACAAATTAATATATGATCATTTCCCGGCAAGTTTTAATCTTAAGATCCAGAAACCACAACCAACAAGAAAGACTGTAACATACCGAATGTTTAAATTACTTGACACTAACAAAATTTAAAAGCGGAAATAGTCAACTCGGATTTCAATGGGATTCAACGTTGTCAAGATATACAAGAGAAGGCGACCCAATACCACTCTACGCTTGCTGAAATTTTGGACTCACGTCCTTCTTCAAACGAAAACATTCACTATTCGTCCCAATACGCAGTGGTTTAATGATTCTATTTTAGAAGCCAAAAGGGACCCTAATAAGGCTGAACATCTGTGGCGGAAAACAAATCTACATGTCCATAAACAGATTCACAAATCTTTAAAAACCAATGTGAATAAATTCATTGAAGACGCTAAAATTAAATTTTACTCTTATAAAAAAGAAAATGGCGAAAACAGACAAAAAGACCAGTTGTGAATGCCCTTTTTGATCATAATGCCGAGCGGACTATTCTCCCGGACAATGATAATGACACTGAACTTGCGAATTTATTCTCTGATTTCTTTCAAATAAAAAAAATACAGAATATACGAACTGAACTTAATGATTTATATAAAACTATTGACTCTAAAGGCGGCTACAGATCGACCTTGCGACGCGACTCAACTGTCGGCGACTATCGTAGATTGCACTCAGATCGAATTCAGCAATGGTCGCCGACCAGTTGCTTTCGGTCGAATGATTGAACGCGAGCGCTCACATCGACACCGATACACCATATACGAATAGATCATGTGACTCGTTCAAAATGGCGCCACACAAAATATGCCTAATTATACCAAAATCTCTCCATGTAATTAGCGAAACTATTTTGAGAATGAAAATGTGGGCATATATAAACTTTTCATCAAGAATCCATTTTAATCGAATACAGATACAAAAAATGTTTCCATCTTTCAAAAAAAAATAATTTAACGTCTGGCTTCTGTTTGTTAGTTAAACAAATTATCTGTATAAGTAAGTGCTTTTTTTTATTTTTAAGTCGTGGTAAATACAGAGATATTTAGAAAAAAAACGTGGTGTCATCCTCATTAGTTCGGTTCGTGTAGATAAATGATTTTACATTTGTTATTCGTCAAATTTTTGTTGAACTTTTTTATTTGCCAGACCTTTAACAAATAACATGAATGGCTGTTTATCGTTATTGCGTTTCTAATTGGTCTGCCACCTATTAAATTTTACCTTAAGAAACATTTTAATTGATGTGTTGCCAGTGATGGTAAAGTTTAGACGGGGAAGGTATGGTATGTCCTAACACCAGGTGAGTAAAAATGGATGCAAGTTGTTGAGATTATATCTATTTATTTCGACTGTGAATTAAAGTCTCTTGTTGACTGATTGTCTATTGGGGCCTATTTCACAAAAACTTAAATCTCCTTAAAATCATCCTAAAACTAAAATTTCATCCTAACCTAAAGGGATAAGAACATTCTGGCTGACTTGACAGGTCTAGAAAAAATTAGCCTTATTCTAACTACGAGATGTTTAGGTGTCCTACCTGTTGTGTAAATTATCCATTAATCCTATTTTACAGTTAAATGTTTTCAATTAGGTGTGTTAAGATGAAATTAGTATCATCAATTAATTGAAATATTGCAAAATAGTACAATTCGTTGATCGGATTAAAGTCTGGGACGTATTATTGAGTTACAACAAGAGTGGTATTGGGGCTTTAAGATAGATGAGTTTCACAAAATCATTTTAAGCATTTTAGCTAAAATGCACTAAAATAAGATTTTAAGTTATAATTGTATCCTAACTTAAAATAGTGTTGTTTCACAAACCTATTTTAGGGATAATTTTAACTAAAATGAATGTTAAGTTAATAGTCGTCAGCCTCTTCTAAATTAAAATCACGACATTAACAAACCTTGATGGAGCTACGTTGTTAGATCTATTGAAACAAATAGATATACTTGGAATATTGATAATTTTCTGAACGACCCGGGTCACATAATTTTAACATACCATCATTCACAAAAACAATTCTCATTCAATTTCTTTTCATAGCATCGGAAAAACAGCCAAGGTTCAACCGTTTATTTTAATGTAAGTCAATTTAAAGATACATTATTGGAGATTTGTTAACGAGTTGGCAGTTCTCGCTATAATAGTTAAACACCAGATAATGCAAAGGCATTTTTCTTAAAATTTCAGTCAAATTGATCCATTATTAACCGAGAAATAAGCGTTTGAAAGTTTTGCATAGCCTCGGGCATCATTACTAAAGTCTGTAGGGAAAACATCATTACACTAGATAATGTAAAGGCAATTTGCTGAAAATTTCAGTCAAATTGATCCACTATGAACCGAGAAATAAGCGTTTGAAAGTTTTGCATAGCCTCGGGCATCATTACTAAAGTATATAGGAAAAACATCTATTATCCATAAATCGTTAAATCAAGCAGGAAAGTTTTTCAGGAAATCGGATTATAATCCAACAGATATCGCAGGCTAGCGTTGTCATCGAGGGTTGATTATGGTCTGGATACGTTTATTAATTAATATCTAATTAATGGTTTATATAATACTTCAGGCCTAAAGAAAAACCTTCAATAGGAAGATTTAGCTCTTGCATAATGTGTGTTCAAGCGTTTGGATGGCGCACCATATTAGAACTCCGCGAAAAAAATCCCAGTCAACTTAAAAGTATTGGTCCTAAGACAGAACTATTTGGTACTCCTTGAATAAGTTCAGCCTTGTCAGACATGACGTCATCTGTGCTTTGCGGGAAATTTTGCCTGTGCAGCGGCACTAAAACCTACTCTTATATCGAATTCCAACTGCCAATGGATCTTTTACGTGCACGCCAATGTGTACACGGGACCTCAGTTTTCCTCCTACCTGAATGACTAGACAGCTGTCCTTGTCAGGCTGTCATTCTGCATCACACTCCAAGTAGACCGAGGCTGTAATGTTGTTCTCCTGCAAACTCAAAATGATATCTTCACTACGGTCTCATTATGATCTCATTGCCCGATTTTAGTCTACCAGACATATCTTCGTAAGCCTAGTTCTCGTTGTTTCTGGTACTAGCTAACAACTTCAATACATTAAACAGAGCATCTCTGTTAATAACTCAGAACGTATAGAGGCCCTATAGTATTTTACCGATGCGACGTGATTATCTTTAGAGAATCTCGTCTTACGCCTTGGTGGTTAGGTTAAGTTGGAGGTTAAAACCCATTTCATTTGATTGTATTTCTTTAAGGCCCTAATAATTTTCACTTGTATTTTCGTATTAAAGGTTGACGATATATCCCTGATTGAAAGTGTTCCGTCAACGGTTTTTTGCAACCTATCAATGATATGTTCCTATGGACACACAGTTCACCAGTGGACGAACCCCTTCTTGGCTTTAATAAATCGCATAGGATTCAACCTAATTACAACAGCTGGTAACACTATGGGTATGATTTGCACCATGGATATAAATAGCAAAGTTATATTCACTTTTATGGTTTGGGTGTTGGTTGGTGCCCGTGTTCAGGTGAAGGGAAATATGTGTTTAAAACCAGAATTTTATCAGAATAATATGCGGATTGGTGAAAAGTTATCAGGAGAGCCAATGGGGTTTAAACAAGCTGGAGGACTTCTAGATTGTTATCGTCAGTGTGGATTGTATTCCTTATGTAATTCTGTCAATTATAATGTCGAAACTCATCAATGTGAATTACTCGCGTTCAATAACACCATTACTGAACCAGTGAGTAACAATATCATAATGGACGTTCCCAATCGTCATGGTCAGATTTTTGGATGTTGTGAAAATCATGTTTGTCCTAATAACACAGTCTGTCAAGTTCAAGTTTCAAACCATGCATGTGTTGTTGTTGGTTGCCATGGTAATCCAGATATACAAAATGTTAACGTTACGTCATTTGAAGCCAAACCTTTGTGGTTATTTAATGAAACTGTACTATATGCATGCGTAGCTGGCTACTACCCATCTCTTAATGCCACGTGTTCTATGACTGGTACCTGGTCGCCATTTGTCTGTCTACCGTTTCATAGATGTGACACGAGGGGTGTCTGTGGTGGTAATGCTACTGCCGAGGGCGAATACTGGTTTTTCAGTGGAATTTTGGATACATGGATTAAAACGTACTGTAGTTCGGGACATAATAAAGAATTTGTAACTTTACACGACATTAATACGTTTTCTACTCCAATATTTTTAAAGGATCGGACAACGTGTGTCCAAGTATCTATAAATCCCGTATTAGCAGATATGGGTTACACTGATTTCAATAAAGTCCGTATTGCATTTTTTCAACAGAAGATAGTTGTGGATCATTTTCTTTATTCCAATTCTACTTTTACAAAACAAAACTTTGGAAGCGCTGGCGATTGCGTTGATAATGACGTCAATGATACAAATAGTAATTGTGGATTAATTGGAAGATTTGTTATAAACACTAATGGTACAGGACTACGTATTAAATCCTCTGTTACATGGGAAACGTGGGGTGTTGGTGGACGAGTGGGTAATATAACACGATCACAAGATGGACATCGTATTGAAGGTTATTGTGGGTCAGTCGTTGGATGTGGTGGTTGTCAACCTACCGAGCTATTAATAGAACTGGACCCCAACTACACACCAACACTCGATTCAGCAACTCTTATTAATTGTAAAGCTCCAGTTCCAATAGGAATTGAGTAATTTCAAAGGTTCGGAAAGAATAAAACATTTTATGTAACGGACAAAAGGAAAACTAAGAGAAGAAATCATATGTAAATGGATTTATACACGTGGCTTTACACCTTTCGGGTTACAGATGCATTATACAAGATTAAATAAAGGTCTATATATATTGAAATTTGTGGGCGACTTTATAAGTGCTTGGAGTTTTGACAAGATGTAGTTTCCATTATCAATTTTCAAATTAAATTATGAAATGGCAATCCGATGTTCTATGTAATGATTATGGTTTTGATATGTGAATAATTGTCTAAATAATAGTTTATCTGTTACTTTCATTTAAAATGCATCAGTAATTTCAGACACCTGCTAACAAAAGATGCTATATGTACTTGTCCGTTCATTAGTGCTTTCGATATTGAATCACTGTAATAGTATCCTTATTAGCCTAAACCAAAATCTACCCTCGAAACTGCAAGTTACCTGTTTTACTGTATTACCTTGATAGCTTGACACGTCGCCTTAAATACACTAGTAGCTGTTGTCCATAAGTATGTGTTTTGTTGCTGCCAGAATAGTTAGTCAATCATCCAGACGCTCTCACATTAAACCCATATTGAAGGAACTACGCGGGTTACCAGTTTGTGCAAAACATCTATGTATTTATACTGTTTATAGATGTCTTCGTGGTTCTAGTCCGTCGGGAGGGATTAGGCGCAACGTTTAGAGTAGGATTTGTGACCCAATGGTTGCAGGTTCGAGACCCGAATTGTGCGTCGAGTTCTTGTGTCCTTGAGTGGATAAGGCGCTGGTTCGCTAGCCTGGAGGTCGAGTGTTCGATCCCTGCATTGGCCGAGAAAGTTCATCTCGATTTTCCGACGTGATTTCCCCTTGTCGGTGTTCGGATGGGACGAAAAGCCGAGGTTCCGTGTACACATTGGAGTGCACGTAAAAGATCCCTTGGCAGTTGGAATTCGATATAAGAGTAGGCCGTAGCGCCGCTGCCCGGGCAAAATTGTGTAGGGATTATAGTAATTGTGTAGCGCTTTGAGCATAAACTTGGTTTCTATTCACATTATTATTATTATTATTATTATTATTATTATTATTATTATTATTATTATTATTATTATTATTATTATTATTATTATTATTATTATTATTATTATTATTATTATTATTATATCTATCAGAGCTAATAAACCGTTACGTACCACCCTGTAACATTCCAGTACAGTGTGCCTATATTGTGGGATTTTTTACCCAATCACCTTAAAACAGCTCTATCACTTGAATCTTTTAAACTACAAACTCATCTATTTACCAGTGTATTTTAGCTAGAGTGCATCAAGATATGTGTGTAGATAGTGGCCATAGAGTACATAATACGCGCCTATGTATGGTATGCATTTGCGAATGGATTGGCGCTTTACAAATGATATACGTTATTATTATTATGTAACATTTTAAGCCAAATTCAAGAACTACGATTAATGGGAAGATTTAGCTCTTTGATAATTCATCGTTTAACGAAGCTACGTGATCTTATCTCACATATGATTTACTGCTGAATTTAAAACTGTTCTTCAGGCTTTGAAATATATCCATTCGGTGTCAAGTTTAGAGCAGTCTGCAGTCAATATTCCT